>JAOYRR010000265.1:0-614256 GCA_038994665.1 Podotricha telesiphe
ATTACCATTGCTTTATAAAATTGTAAAAATTAATAAGGATTTAGATAAAATCACACTGTTGTGTTCTTAAATACATTCAACTATTCTGTTAGCCTGTCACTCACTTTTCGCCCACCATTGATACGAGATCATGCATGTTGGGTTAAGACACTGAATACTGCATATTAATTTGCCTTGCTCTAAAAAATCGAATCCATAGTAATATTGTACATCTCCCTGTGACGTCATCACGGCCCAACCGCTAAACCGAATGTGATGAAATTTTATATAGAGATGCTTGAGGGTCTTTTTTCCATTCTCTTTATTTGTTCCTGGAATTCCATTGTTTTGCGAAAAGGCCGCCAGGAATACGAAACAGCGTCGTTCACGCGGGCGAAGCTGCGGGCGGTCGCTAGTCTATAATAATTCTATCCGAATCCCAATTTGCAACTATCATATGATCAACCTGTAACCCCTGGCCCCTAGAAAACTTGGCGCCTTATTAACATATACGAGTGTTCTTATCTATACTGTTTAAACAAATTAGACAGGACGTAATTAATATTAATAGCTAATTCTGAGACTGGTTAACTACCGTTAACAAGCTGGCATAAATTGAATGTTTTATATTTTCTATGTTATAGGTATTCAGTGGCTTAGTAAATGTGTATTTCTATTAATTTAATATAGACGTTGTCACAAGTTCGATTCCTGGGTAAAGCTAATACTTTCCAAAGTATATATTTGTTTATCTTCCACATATTTTTAGTTTAAAAATATAAAAAAAATTAGTAAAATAAAAGGCCGTCATAGCGCAATGGGGCAGGTTCTGACTGTAAGCGCGACTGGCTGTAGGTTCAATTCCCACACGAATTAAACAGCGTGAAGCTGGAAATAAAAAGAACGAACTATATATAGCTTTTTATTTAATTTTGCTAAAATTTTCTTAAAACACTATAAGAGATTTTGAATTGTCAAGGTACATATAAAAGTTTATTATTAAACAACAGTATGTAAATACAAGGATTAAAGTACTTTCACCTGTAGGTGTACTTGTGCGTGAGTTAAAACGCTATTTGCAAAAGGCTTACATTTCTCCATTGCTAAGCGCATCGTGTGGCCACTAGATGACAGGGCTATTGAAAATACGAGCCGCTAGCATTATTTTATTGAAACATATATAAAAACCGTTATTACGGGTCAGTTGATACATTTTAACTGAAATAAAAACATGTAATTTCTTAAGACTAAGAACTTTTTTAAGACTAAGGACTTTGCTGTTCGAAACATCAGATTTTCTCAAATATATTTTCTACTGTTTCTCAATTTTCACCCTTTTCTTTGTATAGCAGGGAAGGCAGAGAGGAACTTAGTGTCAATACACTCCGTTCTTCATTAGATGGGCCAAGTGGACCATTTGTTTATGTCACTGAGTAAAAGGTCCTTGAATGGGCTTTGAGTAGGCGAATGGGTGTATTTAGTACTACACTATTTAAGCTTCGAACTATTTATTCTTAATAATACAGTAGCTCGATAGAGAAATTAAATTGAGGCCCGTAAAACGTTTAAAAGATAATTTACTATAGATTATAAGCAACAAGGGGGAATTTTACATGTTTAAAAAAGGAGGCATTTGTGGCGTAATGGGACAGCGTTTGGCAGTAAGCACGATTGGACTACCAATCGTGCTTACTGCCAAACCCACTAGGGTTTGATTCCCACTCAGGGGGATTAATTAAATTTACCGCTCTGGTGAACAAGACAAAACGTTGAGTTCCGTGGTTCGTCTTGATACTTAGTTCTTTCTGACTTCCCTGATATATGTAAAATTTTCTTTACCCATTCTTATTTGACATCCTCTGAATCTCCATAAGCGACTGATGACCTAAATACCTGTACAAACGCCTTTGTCATTGACACATTGTTTAATATGAGATCGATGATATTTATTTTGAAATGCTATAAAAATAACATCTTTGTGTAACTTCATATTATCGTATTGTGAAAACATTTCTGCGCAACTGTTGACTAAGATGAGAAAATTGTGTACTGATTTCAGCAGTAAAGTTTCAGTAATATCGATATTTTACTGATAAAGTGTTTTTTTAAAAAAAAGAACACTTTCACGCAAAAAGACATATTTAGAAAACGTATAAAAATGTTGAACGCAGCGGGATTTGAACCCGCGCCTCTTGAAAACCGTTCAAGACCGCTAATCCATACGTGTGCTTGAACGGTTTTCAAGAGGCGCGGTTTCAAATCCAGCTGCGTTCAAATTTTTATATGTTTTCTAAATATGTCTTTTTCAATTTCCTTAGTGTGGGAATTTAAACTTTACTTTAAAAAAAAAAGAAAATGTTAAAAAATACACTTTCACGCAGTTTGTCTTTCTTTCTTTGAATTTCTAATAAAACGCAGTAAGAAGTCAGTAATAGTTTCTTGAACCAAAAAAAAAAAGTTATAAAATTATCAGCTTCATAAATTAAATCTAAAATGTTACTGTCTACAAAACACTCTGTTCTCCGCTGTACAGCTACGATTTGAGACACTGCTATATGAAATGTCACTTCCCCGAGTGGATATCGAACCCACCAACATCGCGTTTATAGTCTCACACTGCACCACTTCGCTTATATTCATTAAACGTATACTATATACTTAACCAGATAGTAAAGCTAGTGCAGGAAATGAACCTGTGACCTGTATGTTTGCATTATATTATTATAAATCTATTTTACTGTTTCACAATGACAAATAGGTCTATTTAGTATGAAATTTAATGTTTATATTATACTAATTTCTGTACTCGCGGCTTGCCATCGACTTGACGTGAACTGCATATATACTGCGAGTATAATTTGCCAAATTGTACTATTGCCAATATTGCAACTAATGGCATAAACCTAACTTTACATGGAAAATGCAATTTTAGATACCTAACACATATATTTACTTTAAAGGCTGACTGTAAACGGGATGGTTGCGAGTTCAATTCCCACTCAGAGAACTGAGTATACTTCCGCTACTTAGCATTCAACGTCTTTGAAAGTGGATGACGGTGTATAATCTAAGTTCTTCCTCTCTCTATACCCTGCTATGCGGAAAAATGCGTGGGACTGCTGTATTACATTAAATAAATCATATATATTTATAAATTATATAAAATAACTAGCGACCCGCTCGCAGTTTCACCCGCGTGAACTTTTCCTTTCATTATTTTAACTTTTCCAAACTTTTAAAATTCAATATACCTTTTAAACACGAATTACATTACGGCGGGTGAAATAAAAAAAAAAAACAAATTGGCTCAGTCTATCAGTGAGCTTGGCCACCCCTGCTATAGACTAAGGTACATAAATAAGATCCTTCTATTACTGAATTGGCCTTGGCATGTTGCCACAAATAAACGTCAGTCAAAACTACTGTATGTAGAAGGCTGAATATGGCATATTGGCATGTATGGGTAGTTATGGGGTAGGCCAATATTTCATGAAAATCCTACGGGAACAAGGAAATATGGGACTTATTATTTTATTGTTCATAAAGAGGCCCTCGTGGCGCAACGGCACAGCGTCTGACTGTAATAGCGCGATTGGTTGTGGGTTCGGGATTTTCTAATTTCGGTCGAATGATGATCATTAAATTATTTTCATTTATCGGCTCTGGTGACAAGACAAAGTACAGCGTTAAGGACTGCTACTTAATACGCAACATCTAGAATTGGGGCGGAAATTGGAGCTGGATTGGAACAGCTGCTACGCGAAAAAGCGTAAAGCTGAAAAAAAATAAATAATTCATCCAAACTAAGTTGCGGGTTACAAATCGTCTTAAACATAAAAATTGGCTGCCCATTTATGTTTAGAAACAAAAACAAATAGTACGTTATTAGATCATTTAATTCAAATTTGTATTTATTTTCAAAGTTCAGTTATATCTACAAGTTTGTTTAACAGATAATTAAACGTTTATTGCAACGTTAAAACTAACACGGTCAGTTACCTACTGTAGTTTTTGTAGTTAGGAAATGCATATATTCAGTGACGCAATACTTTGGTTCTTTTTTAGGTGCACGCATATATAGCAGTATAGACAAAACCTAGTGTCAAGACATAGTTTCTTATAAGTCAAAACGTAGTTTCTTATAAGTCCTGAGTAATTGAACGTAACTCAACGCCGCGTTGTATCTTAACAGAGCATTTGAATAAATATGATTAATTAATTATCCCCTAAATGGGCATCAAACCCTCGTCTATCACGTTATAATACGCTTTGCCATTGCACCATGATAGTCTCGCTATATTATAGTCTGTAAAGGAAAAATTATATACGTAAATGTATAGGCTATATATACCTCGTGCATCAATAATGTATTTAAAACCGTTCAATTTTTGAGCTTTTACGGCGGCTTCCCAGTAATTTTAATGAAGCCGTACAAAAGCTTTGTTAAAATCATTCGTTACGAGCTTTGACAGGGTTTATGATAAATAATAATAGTCAAAATAATCTTTAAACAAATATGTAACATATATAAAGACAAAAAAAACTTGTATGAGTAGTTTGGGTTCGATTCCCAGATCTACCAAAATAATTTTAACGCAAATTAGTTTATCTAAAACAGCTTTACCATATGAAGTGATCATTATATATCATAAAAAGTCACCGCTTATTACCTAAAATAATGTGGACGGAGAAATATGGCATACCTAAAGTTAATATAAAAAAAGAACTTTCCTCTCTAGAGCTATTTTTTTTATAATATTCATAAATAATACACAACACTACCATGTGTGTTTATTAACATACGCGTTGCTAAGGATACCGCGTATGTTACGCGTCAAGGGGTGTACTAGTGATATTAAAAAGAAAAAAGTACAAACAAAAGTACATACATATATATATATATATATATATATGTATGTACTTCTACTACTAGGCATAAAAATCTGGAGTGTGGCATGTAGCTTCTTTGGAAAGTGAAAATTTGTGGGGACTGAGAGAGGGGGTTTGTCGAAATTCCTACGAGAACACAAAACAATGGTTAATTTACAATGGTTCGAATTGGGATGGAAAGTAGAGAACGGAGTGTCTTGACACTAGGTTCTATCTAACTACCCTGCTATAGCGGGAAATGGCGTGAAGATGGAGAAAATTAGGCTAATACAAATGAGGACTTAGTGTTAGAATTGTCTAACAGAAACTGCCAAGTTCTGTGAGCGCCAGAAATGTAGCTCTTAAAAAATAACTTATTTATAAGAATATATTATAGTTTGTTATATGAATACGCCTTTAAGAGACTTGTACTTTACTTGGACTTATGTTCTAGTAATATTTATTACAGTATAGTAAATAAAATTTTGAAAACATTTTTTTTTAACCGTATAAAAGTTTGAACGCAGCGGGATTCGAACCCACGCCTCTTGGAAACCGCCCAAGCGCTCTGACCGTTAAGCCATGCGTTCAACGTTTTAAAAAATTTATAGGTTTTCAAATAACATTGCTTACAATTTCCTAAGTGTGTGATTACTAACACTTTAAAATAAATTAAAAATAAAATTTTATTTAAACTTTCATAATATTATATTATATATACGGTTTATAAAATCTTTTTTATGCATAGGAATTATAATATTAGTATGTAAAGTTATATGTACTTAGCTATTTACAAAGACGCAAATTGAAATTACATAATTTTTATATAATTGTAGACCTTTTTGATATATAAGTTATTATAATTTTTATTTACAGACCGTGTCCGAGCATCGTGCGCCCGCGCAAGACGAGATGCAGGCCCGTCACAGCTTCTTTTGGCATCTGCTTATTGATCTGCCCATATTATTGCTTGGTAAGTAACTACATATAAATTATATACCTAGTTAGAAAAGAAAAGAAAGAAAATACGGAAACATATATAGGTTTTAGAGGTTTTATTTTCTTTATTTTTATTTAAATAAAAGAAAGATAAAATCATTTAAAAAAAACACCGAACTCACAATATCTGTGAAACTTTATTATCTGTATGAGGCTGTGAGTATACAACGAAAATGTAGTGTTTTGACACCTATATTTTCAGCCTATTATAGCGGAACTCAACACCGCAATAAACATGAAGAAAATCCATTAATATATCACAATAAGTCAGTCAGTCATTACATATAGAAAACGACGATTGACCTGCTTTGCTCCGCAGTACTATTTCGATTGCACAATCTATAAAAAATAGATGCACATTATACATACAGAATTCGTATAGAAGGTATATTAGGTTATGAAACTGTTATAACAATAAATAATGAATCGACTGTAACGATATGGTGGAGTTAGATATATATCATGATGGTAGCAAGTTCGAAACTCGTTTTGGGGAAATGTTTGTTGTAATATAACTGCCGCTTCTGTGTTTTTAGAGCGTTTTATTGTGCAATGTAAGTAAATTGTCTATCATCAAGCCGTATTGGTTCAATGGGACAGCGTTTGGCTGTAAACGTAATGGTTTTTGGTTCGATCCTTAGTCAAGGGAATGTTTGTATAGATATTGTTTTTCTTTATCCCATGTTGTAAGATAAAAGCGGTGTTGAGCTCCGCTGAACACGTAATATCTCCAATTCGAGTGCAATGTGGATAATAGTGTGTATTGACATTAGCAAACGAAGTACCGTACACTAGTACTTACCATCTAACCATAACTAATGCAAAAATAACAAAAAAAAAATTGTTTTAAAACTTAATAGCTACGTAAGTATTGTTTGTAAAGACGGTGGTCGGCACTTCAAAACAGAAATGCGAAACGTTTGTTATGATATCAAATTATACATATTATGCGGTAGGTATACCTACTTCATGATTTTAAAGAAAATGTTGAAGATGACATAAAGTTAACGGGTTCGAATTCTTTTTGGGGAAACGTTTGCAGGTCAATATTTTCTTGATCTAGTCGGAAATGGATTTGGTGAAAGAGATTTTCTAGACGCGCCATGATGGCTAGGATTTTTAGTCTGGAAGGAAACGCGACGAGTTCCGCTATGCCGCCATAATAAACTAAGTTATTTTTAACTTTTTAAAGTGTTTTATTTACACACTTAGGAAATTGAAAAACATATGTATAGAAAACGTATAAAACTTTGAACGGTTTTCAATAGGCGCCGGTTCAAATCCCGCTGCGTTCAAATTTTTATACGTTTTCTAAATATATAAGTTATCTTTTACTACTGTGTGTATCTTGGAAGACTGAGCTAATAGTTTTAAAAAGATGAATGTTATCTAATAAGGACGGTTTTACTAT
Source organism: Podotricha telesiphe (assembly GCA_038994665.1). Lineage (NCBI taxonomy): Eukaryota > Metazoa > Arthropoda > Insecta > Lepidoptera > Nymphalidae > Podotricha > Podotricha telesiphe. The sequence goes on from JAOYRR010000265.1 coordinate 7,259, forward strand.
TGATCGTAGAAAAATTATCAGTAATGATGTAGAACATTTTTACACGCATATTACTTTAGAAATGTGCTTTTTTACATCTTTCTGTGTATTTTAAAAAATTGATTGTGATATTCCATTGGTTTTTTTTTGTAGCTTCACGCTTTTTCCCGCATAGCACTTTCCAACCGAAAATCGAGACATTGCGTGTTGAGATGCGCTCAGGTTTAATAAAATAACTAAAAGAAAAAAAATTATGAAAATAATTTAAAAAAGTAGTTGAACATTTTTAACCATTCCTTACTTCTATAACAAAATACACGCGTCTACAAAACAAGTCCACTCAGTTAAGTTATATATAATAGAAGCTCATAGTCAGTGAAACTGAGAGGGAAGGAGGTGTAACTAATTAATGAATAAACCAAATTTTCTAAACGAGCGTCTCTCTAACTAATTGGTCACGGTTATGAAAAACTGACGTAAAACTATAATTTCTTACATTTACAAACAAATTTACAACTTTTGTTTTAGTGTTTTGGCCTAGTCGGTGTGACTGGGTTGGTTGTACAGGGTTGTCTTGACACTACTTACTTATTTATATGTTCTTTTGAGTAAGTTAGATTTTTTAAATAAGTTACTTTATTTTCTTTGTCCTTTTAAACTTTTCTTTCTTTATACTATTAAACATGAATAATACAGGCTCTAATACTACAATAAAATATATATGCTTATTAAGTGGAGAACGGAGTGACGTATCAATAGACCGCAAAATTAAGGAGATATTTTTTTTATAATTTAACATTCCTTAACTAACGTATATGTATCTATGAAAATAAAATAACGTATGCACGTCAAACTATTCCCCAATTAATAAATTTCAACATTTAGGTCATAGTGACGCAGTGTGACAGCGTCTGACTTCCAACGTCATTGGTTGTGGGTTCGATTTCCAGTCGATTTTCGTTCCCTCGCTATGATAAGACAAAGCATTGCGTTAATTCTTGAATTCAGGGATAGTGGAGAATGGAGTGCCTTGACCTTAAATTCTCTCTGACGGGTCAACAGGCTATGCAACACAATCGTGAAGCTACTTAAATTAAAATAAAATAGTTAAATATCAAAAGCCATAGTAAAGAGCTTGTTAAGAAACACTTCATTTCAACTTGGGTGGTCATCCTGACACCTGACACTGTTGACTTGTAAACAACGTTACTACAGTCGCGCACGTTTTTGTGTATTTAAAACTAGTTTACTTTTGAATTTTAAAGTGTTATTCCTATTTTGAATTTGTTTTTTTTAAGGTAACGCCTCGTGTTATATTATTTTAGACAGAGACTTAGACACCAATCAATCATTAGCCCGAAATAGCGAAACAAGGCTGAGGCTTTATTTTGGTTACCATTCAATAAATTCATCCCAATTCCCACTAAGATCCAATTCCAATTGATAATTATTGAATTATTTTTATTTCTACTCTTTGGTGAGCAAGACAAAGCGCGGCGTTGAGGTCCGTAAAGCGTGAATCTGCAAAAAATTTCCAACACAAATGAAAAATAATAATTTTGTACCTCAACATATAATTTTATTTTCTACCTGTATTTCAAAACAGACTTAAGTTCTGAGAAATACAATCCCCAAACAATATTTCTTATACAAATATTAAGCCTAGCACAAATCGGGCCGCGAGCCTACCTAGTAGCTTCAATCATCCAGTGTATTACAGCTTTCAAGCTTGGGTGGTCATCAAGACCTGACATAACTGACATATGACTAGTAATTTGTGGTTTTAGAGCCTTCTAAAACCTTTTATTTAATAGTATGTGATAGGATTAATGACCCGATTTCAAGTTTGTAGTAATATGTGATCACTAGTCACTACTTATACATTGTGATGTCAGTTGAATTATGGTCAATTACGTCAAAAAGTTGTGTTGTGTTACATTATTCTTTAAATCAGCTACAATATGAATAATTGATACAAAAATCTGAACATTAGGATTTGAACCCGCGCCTATCCATTCAAGAACTCCGATCTAGGTAATTCAGATATACATTCTTATTGTTTAGATTTTGTCGTCTGATATCAAAACAAAGCGCGGCGTTGAGTTCCACCACTTAATATACAATGTCAGATTCGGACGGAAAATGGTGAACGGAGTGACTGGAAATCTTTAAAAGATATAAAAAGAAGTAACATTTTTAGAAAACTTATTAAAATTTGAACGGAGCGGGATTCGAAAACGCGCCTCTTGGAAACCGTCCAAGCGCTTTGACCGCTAACCCATGCGTTCTACATCCGGCTGCGTGGAAATTCTTATACGCTTATTACAACTTTTTTTAGCATCTCGGTCATCTCGTTGGTGGCATCTCTGTAGAGAGATTTTTACAAATTTCTGCTAAAACCTCACGGTGATACTCCTCGACCGCCATTAGCCAAGACCACGGGAACCCTAGTCGTCCGTGAACCCTGGCGTCCACCTGATGCTCTTGCCAGGACTGTTTTTTTTTTATTTAAAGCGTTACGCTTTGCAAGTACTAAGGATATAATCAAATGTTAGGACATTCCGTTATATCAATTTATTTTTACAATAAATACTTTTGTTTGGATATAAATATAAATACTTTAAACACAAACATTTGTTTGACCTCAATACTCATATCAAACTCTCTATAACGAATTATCACGACTTCACTTTAAAACATTGTTGAAAGCATTGTAAAGTTGATATTGACTTATATCACAAATAGCTTATGAATTAGAAAATTCTTTAAATTTCATAAGTGTTAGAAAATTCTTTGAATTCTTCATTTAATAGTAATTTTTTTTTTAGTATCAAAGCACTGAGTTCTCTATTTTTTAATTATCACAGTTACACTTATAGATTTAAGGCCGAATTGAGCGGAAATCAAAATATTACAAATCAATATTTAAATTTATTTCTTTATAGGAAATTATATTTTAATAATAAACGAGCACTGTAGTCTATACATTTAGTATAGGTTTGTTATTTCCCGTCCCGATATCGCGTACCATCTGACATTATATATGCGCAATAGATAACTATAATATTATTTCTTGAACCTGCTTATTAAAAAAATGTTTTAAAGAAATGTGTGAATCTTGAACTAAAAGTATGAAACCATCGAGACGCAGTGGCACATTATCCGAATGTGAATGATGGTTGTGGGTTCGATTTAGACTATGGGGAAATTATTATTTTCCACTCATCGCTCTGGTAGGACCAAGTGCGGTGTAGAGTTACGCTATTTAAGCAAAAAAACGCAGGAAATGAAAGAACAATTGTTTTACAGTTTTTTTATTTAACAAATCATTGTATTACGTGAAGAAATAGCTCAGAATCCATTTTTACTAAAATTATGTGAACGGAGGTCGATAAAACTTGGTATAGTCGAAGTCTATATGGCGAAATGCAAAAGGCCAATATTTTTTTTATTATAATATATTAAAAATACAGTATAAATTATCTTTTTGACATACACTTATGTATAAACTGATATAAACGTGCTAAGGCAAAGCGCACTAATCATATAAAAAAACGAAAAACGTTTTTTAGTATATTTTAATCTACTAAATGTATAATTTTTAATCAGCTTCAAGCTTTTTCCCGCATAGTACGGTAGTCAAAGTTCTCCACTTTTTGCCCGACATCGAGACAGTGCTTATTGAGTGGCGGAACCGAACGCCGCATTTTGTCTTAGGGACCAGAGCGGACAAATGAATTTAAATATTCCTCCGAATAGGGATCGAACTCACAACCCATCGCGCTTACAGTCAGATGAGCCACTGCGATACGGTGGCTTCAAAGTCATATTATTGGAAACGTTTCATACGTGATAAGCAATAAGTATATATTTCCGTTACATAAGACAAATTATCTTGACATTTTGACATTGATCTTGAAGATTTTACGATTTAAGATTATAAAGATGGATTCAAAATAACAAATAAAAGTGGCGCCATCTTGTTTTAGTGTCTATTATTGACTTAAAATTGTATTTTTTTCATTATGTTCAAAATATCGGCTCAAACTATTCTGGTTTTTTAGGTGTTCTATGTTGAGTTGTATAACCACTTTTTTATATGATAACAATAAAAAAAAATAATTATCACTTGACAGGTCTAGATTAAATTTAAGACTCACTTCGTTCTCCATTTTCCGCCCGAATTCCTGATTCCCGAATTGGTGATAAGTGGCAAAACCCAACGTAGCGCTATATAATATTACGTACTAAAATTGTAAGAGTTTATATAAAAAAATATCTCTGTCTGTTTCATTCGTCTTGCAACTCAACTGGCAATTAATCTGTTTGGATACGGAGAACGAAGATATTCGTAATTACATATTAAACAAAACTTATTTTTAAATGTAATATTCATTATATATATCATATTCTATATATATATATAATACATAATGAATATTACATTTAAATATATATATATAAATTTTCGTGAATCATGGTGGCTATATATATACATATTTGGATTTAAGATTTGGATTTGAAGTGATTTAATATGAAACAGCAGTATCGTAACATAATTTCTGTTTTTCTGTAACTTCATTATATTCATCTTTTATTTTAAATCATTGGAGCGTTGTGTGACGGCGTCTGACTGTAAACGCGATGGTTGTGAGTTCGATCCCGCTCGAAGGACTGATTATATTTAAATTATTTTCATTTCTTCACTCTGATGGCAAGACAAAGCGGTTGCATTGAGGTCTGATATCTGATACGCAATGTCGCGGATTCAGGCGACTAATGGAGAATAAGCTTCTTGTCATTGGGTTCTCTGCCTACCCTGCTATACAGAAAAGTCAAAGTGTAAAAAATTCAATTATTGGCATTTCTACTTAAAAAAGATTCATATAAAATGAAAAATATCAAATTTTTCAAGTAAACTTGAATACAATAACTAGTATAGTGATAACAACTTGGACGGTAAAACTTTTATTGCCATAGATTATAAACCTTGTAAAGCTTAATTCAAAGTAGTTTTATTTCCATTTAATCTCTTCAGGCCGTTATAAAGTTCAGATAGCTAATAGCTACGAGCTTACAAAGTTGTTATTAAAGTTCCACTTTAAAGTCCATTTCGATATAGTTTATTTTGTTCATATTTTTTTACATTTTTTAAAGTGTTAATCGCACACTTAGGAAAGTGAAAAAGACATATTGAGAAAACGTATAAAATTTTGAACGCTGAGGGATTTGAAACCGCTCCTCTTGAACGGTTTTCAAGAGGCGCGGGTTCAAACCACGCAGCGTTCAAATTTTTATACGTTTTCTAAATATGTCTTGTTCATATTTTATCGAGATTCTCCTTTTGTAAATTCTCCTTTGTACTAGTTGCTGCCCGTGACTTAGTTCGCGTAGTAGTGCAAATCCCTGTGCCAAAAATTTCAGGCATGTAAAAAAAAATTAAGAACTTTATACAAATTTTGGACAGCACTTAGACCTCTTTAATCCGACCCTGTCGCAAAATCCGTTCTTACTTCATCCAAATTTCATACGTACAGTTTTAGAAGTATTAAAAGTCTCACACGTAATTTTATAGTAAAAAAACAAACAGACGTGGTGTAATATTGAAACCTCATCAATTAAGGTCCGATTACATTTTGTTTAAGATTTTGTAATTTTGTGTAAACATATCAGGTTTTACGGTGATCTATGCATTAGTATAGAAAACAATCAATCTTTTCATATAAAATGTTGCCTGCCTTCAAAATTTAATAAATAACTTCGGATTAAAAGGTCATAGTGGCGTTGTGTAAACATGGTTGTGGGTTCGATCCCCACTCGGGGGAATGATTATAAGTAATTTGTTTTTAACAATCTAAAGTATATATTTCATTTCATTTCATTTCATCACATTTATGAAAAATATTTGTATAAAAGTTTATCAACGGGTTCAAACAGGAACGGATGGCTTAGTAGTCTTAATTTGGACGGTTTCCGCGAAGCCGCAGTGCAGGTTCAAATCCCGCTGCGTTCAAATTTTTTATACGTTTTCTAAATATGGTATTTTTATGATTAAGCTGCCCGTTTATTTTACTATTAAGCGTTGAGTTACGCCACACGGTGTCTTGATTTCGGGCGGATTGTGCAGAACGGCAAAAGAATTGAAATCTAAATTGGTGCCAGTTTTTGTTATTAAACCTGAAATTTATTTATAAATCAATAAGTAATTTGAAGCTAAATTTAAATATTAAGCGAACATAATTTTAATAAGAACCTACTTATAATCGAATATACATATATCTCAAAAAATCAAAATATTATTGACTCATATAGGCTATTAGAAGCACTTTCGTATCGCCAATTAACATAAAAATCTTAGTATTAACAGTCCTACCGGAAGCTACCACCGGCAGGGATATAAAATAAGAACTTTAAAAAATAATAGCGTTTATAAGCATTCAAATCCCACTTAGGGAATGATTTATAATTATTTATTGCGTCGGACAAAACCCATTCTATTTTAATATATATTACATACCTAATTTTTAATGTAACCTAGTAGTGTTTATATTTATATAATTTGTCCTTTATTATTGTTACATTATTAGAATAATAAAGTTGTCAATAACATATATGTTTATTTGCATATTAAATATCATTATATATAACCATTAATATGATCCGTCAATTGTTTATTTTAAAATTGCGCTTTTTTTTGCTGGGAAATGCAGTCCATACGAACGCAGGCAGACAAACTGCCTGTCGGGACGGATGGCACTGTGGGACTCACCGGCGAGCCCCGATGCTACCCACTAAAAGTTTAAAACCGCGCTGTTTCAACTGTAATATTTATGGAATACTCTTAAAAATGTATTTTTTTCAACTGTCAATTATATTTACACATATAGATAAGAGAAATATTTAAGAAAACTGATATATAATTGATTGCTGCAAGACCATTTTTTTTTTCTTTCGAACTTGTTACCACCTCTCCAAACATAGCTTCAAGTCATTAAAAAATGTATATATATACACGACACGACTATATGTTATGAAAACTGATTTGCAATTTTACAAATAAGGCATAGTTTATTAAACAAGTTGATTCGTTGTAATTTGAATATCTTTTGTTATATCATACCCTATTTAAAATTTAACTGATTGAAGGGAACGAACCTTAGTAAGGGAAACTTAAAAGGGAAATTGCATACTTATTAAGTATGCAATTTCTAGATAATAAGTATAAAATAGAATTTTGGAAAAAGATTTTTTTATTACTTATGTATTACGGACTTTATATGATCTTATATATAATCGGTAATTTTTGTTAAACAAGTTTTTTTTTTACATTACCAGTACTCTTAGAAAAGGTTTAAAGTAAATGCTTGAGTTAATTCAGTTTTATTCTATTGAAACTATATAGTCAATCAATATAAAAAATATATGTTATAATAATTATAACACTAAGGCTATTATTTCGCAGTGAAATATAGTCTAACTATGGTAGTAGGTTCGGTCTCCATTTAGTGCAAAGATTATATAAAAATTATTTTCATTCCTTTGCTCTATTAAGACAAAGTACGGCTTTTGACGACTTTGACCGCCAATTAACAAGTATCTCAAAATTAGGCGGAGAATGGAAAATAGTGTGGACACGCAGGAGATGGGTGTCCAATCAGTTACAATCACAATTACTTAACTTATATGGATGAAAACCAATAATATACGGATAATAATGGTACAGCCGAATTCGCTTAATTGCTACGGATGCCAAAAATCAAAAGTCGGTCGGAAGTTGCGAAAACGTGGTTCGTAGGCGAAAAGATTTATCGAGTTAAATATTAAAACTGGGAACGTGATTAACGTGGGTTCGATTCTCACTCGGTGTAATGATAACTTTTTCTGTTATGTTTACTTAATTGTGCGCCACAGTAAATATTAAAAATAAAACAACAGAAAGAAATAAACAAATTCTCTCTAAAAAAAATAAACAGCGATCTCGTCCAGACAACCTTAAGGTTAGGAGATTTGGAAATTTACATAGCTTGGGTGGTGTAAGAATATGTTATAAATTAGAGATTGTTCTGTAGATTTACATTACTTTTGTTTCTCCGCTCTGTTCAGACAAAGACTGGCGTATGTTCCGGAACTCGAATTTCAGCGGTTAGTGAATAATGGAGTGTTTTGACACTAGGGTCTCTGTATTTACCGTAATGGGGTCAAAAGCGTAGCGTAAACAACAAGAACCTTAACCTTTTAAGAAAGACCAAATTATGTATAAAAAAACATATAATTTTATTTTTAATATTACAGTATTTCATTGTCATAAGTCTAACAAAAAATTGAACCCGCGCCTCTTGAAAACCGTTCAAGTTGAACGCATGGCTTGGCGGTCAAAGCGCTTGGACGGTTTTCAAGAGGCGCGGGTTCAAATCCTGCTGCGTTCCAATTTTTATGCGTTTTCTAAAAATATGATGAATGCATATAATTTGTAAACTAATATTCAAAGCGATTTTGTTTCCCATAACTTTGCATGCGATATGCAAATTCAAACAAAAAATTCGATAGAGAAATTCAAATACAGTTCAAAAGTATAGTTCAAAGTTCAATTAACTCAGGTAAACAATAGCGTAACTCCTATATATTATGTAAAATATATTTTCTAATCTATTTTGAGTTTATACCGCCATAGAAGGATAGTAAATTAGTAATGACGGGAAGCAACAAAGCTTTGTGAATCAAAGGTTTTGGCAACCAGGAAGACCGGCTATACGTGATGCTAATAAAAACATTATAAAAATGGATTTTGTAATATATTTGCGTAATGTTTGCAATATTTTTTACTGTTAGTTTGGTGAATCGTTTGTAGTTAGTTAAAAAAATACATTTCAATTTATTTCTGTATAGGAATTAGAAAAAAATATATAATTTTTTTTTACATTTTTTAAAGTGTTATCCACACACTTAGGAAATTGAAAAAGACATATTTAGAAAACGTATAAAAAATTGAACGCAGCAGGATTGGAACCCGCGCCTCTTAAAAACCTTGAACGGTTACTACAATTGCATTGAAATCGGCTAAGCCGTTTCTGAGATTAGCGTGACAAACAGATAAACAGAAAAGAAAATAAAAAATCCATATTTTGGGTTAAAATCTAGTACATTTATATCGAGCTCTCAATAATATTTTTATGCATATATCTTCCATGTACAAACAGCGTTCAGTTACATTTTTATTATATGTACGGATTTAAACATCTGACGTCCTTTTCAGTTAAGATGTGTAAAGTGACACGTCATTCTCTTATTGTATACCGAACATTTAAAAACACTATATGTGACAGAAGAGTTTTGTCAGCCAATATAACAACAATTCAAAGAACTTACGACGATTACCGTAATTTGAAAAACTTTTGAATGCTTCATAACTCAAAATCTTTTTTAACATACTCTTATTAAGATAGTTTTGGTTCCTCACAATTTTTTAATAATAATTATCGAATTTACTTCTCATTTTCACATTTTTGTTTTTTGGTATAATTTATAAATGTAAAATAAATTTACTTTTTTGCCACTTTTCATTTCATAAGCTTCACGCTGTATCCCGCATAGCAGGGAAGTCAGTATAATAAGTCTGTGTCCGAGACCCAACGCCGCTCTCCATCTTGTCACCAGAGCGGGGAAATAAAAATAATTTTATTATTAGAATTCCGGATCGGAAATCGAACCCGCAACCTTCGCGTACACAGCTATCAAACAGAGCCACGGTGGTCTTTTTTTGTCAATCTTATCTAATTTATTAAGGGTATAAAGAAGTAGCATGACAATTTTCCACTTTCCAATAGAACATCCGTTTCCAATAGAGACAATGATTTCGAATGCACCTTATTACGGATAACCTATTTACATGGTAAGCGGCTACCTCATGAATTATTAAAATTGTTTTAAAACTTTTTGGAACTAAAAATTTCTATAGAAAAGAAAACACTTTTTCTTTGAATTATCATTAAAATTCTCGAAGCCTCGTGTGGTCTGTCGCGTATTTATACATATAATTAAAATGTAACTGGTCGCTGTTTGTACATGGAAGATATATGAGTAAAAATATTATTGGGGGAATTTATCAATGTAATAAAATTAGAGTTATTGAGTTGTAAGCTATTGAGTTCCACCAACAAACCACGTGACGTGTCTAATCGAGACGGAAAATGGAGAATGGAGTGTCTTGACACTAGGTCCGTATTCAATTACCACTAATTACCTCAACGCCATATATTTAGAGTATATTTTACATTACTTGCCCTAAATAGCTTCCAGGATAGCATAACATTGATCGGCACTTTGATCAGTGCCGCCGTGCAATTGTATTAGTACTGCATCCAACTATCAATTTCCTAACTTGAAAACATACGGTTTTAAATTGGGATTATAAACGCGCTTGAAATCAAAACATTGCGTGTTGTGTGGTGGTGAGAACACCACTCTTTGTCTTCTTACCAGAGCGGAACAATGAAAACAATTTAAACATAATCATTGTATAAACATTTAAACGCAGCAGGATTTGAACCCGAGCTTCTTGAAAAACCGTTCAAGCGCTCTCTGACAGCTAAGCCATCCTATAGATATAAATGTACTATAAAGCGTTTTCTAAATATATGTTTTTCAATTTCCTAAGTGTATGTATAATAACACTTTAAAAAATATTAAAAAGAATCATTGTCCCTTGTCAGAATCGAACTCACAACTAATCCCATTTTCAGTTAAACGCTGTGCCACTACGCAATGACAGCCTCAATTACTTTAATTATTAAAAAAAATAATTTTAAATCTACAACCACTGCTCTATGAGTATCTACTAATCCAGTAATCAGTCTATAAATAACTAAAACTAAACTGTACACAGAACTAAACTAAATCATTCACTAATTCAGTATAGAGAGAAATAAAAATCAGAGTGACACAATTCTCCGTTTTATTCCCTGTCCCATATTAGCTACTGTATATTTTTACAACAATTGCATTGTTGCTCCACTGCCCTAGTTCTGAGAAGAACGCTAATCATTATAGGCAATGTACAAAGGCTAGAAGCACTTATGTTTTAAACCTAGCATTTAGGAACCGTCACATTAGTTCTGTACTATAAGAGTGTTGATATTTCATTATATTATACGTAAAGGAAAACCTTTAAACCGTTTTTAAAGTAAATTATGCAAAAAAAATAAAAAAAATTGGCATATATATAGTTTAAGAACATATGGAGAAGTGCAGAAAACTAATATTAGTCTGTAATATTAATCGGGACTGTTACCCGATCGGTTGTAGGTTCAATTCCCACTCGTTGGAATTTTACGGGTTTGCAAGACAAAGCGAAAGACAAAAACTCAACAATGCAAAGCAATATATGGAATTTGGGTGGAAAGTTGGGATCGGAGTCTGCCTGCCCTGTAAAAAATATATTTATGCATTAGAAATACATTAGGTAAATGAATAAAATTTACATTACACACACTGCCACGTGTTTGATGTACACTTTTGTGTAAAGTGATATACGAGTTTCTATATCAACGCGTACACTTTTCAACAGGGCTTCTGGTCATCACGACATGGTATAAAACAGACTGAACTGAACTGAAACAGTGTGTCTGTTTCTAAGTTTTCTTCTTTTAAACCACACAACGGTACATTTTAATGCAGTTTTCAATGTTATGTACAAACGTTCTAGTTAAATATTTGTTATAATACAGAAAATTCCCTATATTGCGATGAGGCCAACAGAATAGAAAATTTACAATCGTTGTTTTGTGTTCTATTATATTGACAAATGTCCCTAATAATATATATTTTTTTCATTTATCTTCCATGTACAGACAGCAATCAGTTACAGTTTTATTATATGCATAGATATAGATATGAAAAATACTTTAAAAAATAAATCAAACTAACCTTTTTCACTAAATACAGGAGTTTCAAATAATCATACAAAGAGAGCAAATTTAGTAATAAATTTTCTTTTTAAATATGATTCAAATATCACATTTGTGAACCGAAGTCGACTATTATCTAAAATTTATTAGGAAGACTCCAATGCCAGCTCTTAACATAAATTAACTCTGGATGGGAATTGAACCTACGAGCTGTAGCTTAGCAGTATAATTATTAACCGCTGGCCCAGTACATCTATAGTATTATCATTTCAACTTTAACCACAGTCATAAACATCAAAAACTATTAGCCACATTATGTAAATCTATTAAATACACTTATGTTAATTCTTGAAATGAATTCCTATTTCATGGTAATTGATTAAATTTAATGCATGCCATGGCGCAGTGGGGGCTTTGTTATTATATATGATAGTGGATAGTGAGTGGGTTCGTAATTGATAATTTAAATTTTAATTGGAATTTTATATGTTTTTCAAATATTTTTGTCTTGTCGATTTTGACTAAGTTAAGCCGCTAGCTACTAGAGCTAGTCTCCAAACTGTCTCAATATCACGATTTAGGACGGAAAGTGGAGAATGGAGTGTCTTGGCAATAGGTTCTCTCTGATGAGCATGAAGTTGTCTTATAAAACTTAATTTTTGTGAACTTTCCATTGTATCTTCTGTAATTTGGACAGTAGGTATATGTTAAAATCTAATTGTCTTCAGTTTTTGCATTCGTTTTGGAAATTACAAAGTAATGCGCTTGTCACTCTTCAGGGAACAAATATTTAATTTGTATGTTTTAATAACTTCTCTATACAAAAACAAACAAAACAGTTTTCAAGACGCAAGACGCATGACGCAAATGGAAAAAAAGAAAATGCCTTCAATTCAAGTATATTAAAATTAAAACTTATAAAACACTGTAATTTACAGTCAGCTATGTCAAATTTTACCATAATTTGTATAGCCTATTAACTGGGTTATAGCCTGTACAGATATATACAATCTTAGTAAATTGTTAGTCTATGGATTTATTTATGAATTGATAACTTCCCACTCTGCCTCTCAATAACAATATTGTTATGCCTGCATTTAAATGAAAGATGAAATTTATAAAAGCTGCTTTTAGTTGAGTATGCGCTTTGTTTATTTAAATTGTATTTAGAAATATTTAAAATAGGCATTTTAATGACTTTGAAGAACGATGTTTGTGATTTTTATCCGCTCGTGGAGAAATTAATAATTATGATTTGTCCCCTCTAGTAAAACAAACCGCGGCGTTGAGTTCCGCTAATCAACACAAGATATCTTAAAATTCAAAGAAAAAAAAGTTTATGCGGGCCAAAATTGTTCTTTTTTACCGTTACTTAGATTCGAACCCGTGACCCTACGACAATCGCAATAGACTACGATAAACGTAGCGTGCATTCCTTCTCGCCTTTATCTTACCGCCCACATGCATTTTTTTCCAAGCGCACTTTCTCTACAAATTAGTGACAGTCCCACCGTTTAGATTGGCCGTTGTTTAAACTTTAATTGTTACTTTGAGTTATCGTAATTAACCTAATAATTAAACTTTTGGTTATGAAATAGTTATTAAATGCTGCATATATTTTAGTGGCGGAGACGGAAATAACTTATTTAATTATTATTTAAATTGTTATTGACACACTTAAGGTATGAAAAGTATTTTAGAACATGTATATAATTTTGTAGGCCATGGTGGCTCAGTGGGGCAGCGTCTGTAAACACGATTGGTTTCGGGTTCGATTCCCACTCGGGGGAATGATAATATTTTTCATATTTCCGCGGCGTTGTCGACCGCCATTCAACTTGCAATGTCTCTAATTTGAATAAAAGGTGGAGAATGGAGTGTCTTTATACCAAGGCTTCCCTGCTACACGGAAAAATAATATACAAAAATATAATAAACGTAACAGGATTCGAACCTGCGCCTCTAAGAAGCAGTCCAAGCGGTAGCCAATTAAACTAGACGTTCTTATTAAGCTACATCGAAATTCTTATACGCTTGTTACATTTTATTTTCGCGATTCGTTTTTTTAACTTATAAATTTAGATCCAGAGAGAAACAATGATAATGTATTTAATTCAAATATAACTATATAACTTTGTGTTAAACTTAGCCGTATCTAGTACATAATGCGGTACAATATATTACGGAGGCTATCGTGGCGCAGTATCAGACAGTATCAGACTGTACACGCAACTAATTGTGAGTTCGAATCTAACTCATAAATGATTATTTATTTTCATTTTTCTGCTCTAGTAGCTAAAACAAAGGGCGGCGTTGAGTTTCGTCACTCAACACGAAACATCATGATTTCGGGCGGATAGTGGAGAACGGAGTGTCTTGACACTAGGTTCTCTCTTAGTTTATTAAATCAAGATTTTTAATATTATAATTTTATTTTATTATAGTAAATATTATCACCGACAGCTTTCGAGTTACGTATTGCTATGTAATTAATGAATGCTAATCCGACACTGCTTTTACAAATTCAAATTTTCTACCATAACCATGTATATGTACGTAATAAGCATTATAAATGTATTAGGAAAATTCTTAACCTACTTAAAGCTATATTGCTTCCGGTAGTTAAAGAGCCCAAAAACTATTTTTTTTTAATATTTTCGTCTACATATTAAATTTGTTGTACGACCATTTTTAACTTTCTATATCCATTAGGTTTTCCAAATAGCTTTTTCATTTTTCACACAGTTCAAATTAAGACACAGTTCAAATAAAGATTGACTTCCGGTAGCAACCGGAAAGTTACGAAACCTTTGTTAAAACCACAATGCTAATATATTGTATGTAGGTTAGAGAACCTCGGAGGACATGTTTAAAGGCTAAGGGCTAGAACTACCATTCTAGAAGGATAAGAAAATAATCGATATATATTTTCATTCCCCCAATGAGGAACCCGCAACCATCACGCTTAAAAATGCTGTTTCACTGCGCCACGACGCCTTTGTTTTATGTAATTTATGAGGTGGCCAAGCGAACGTTATGAGTCATCGGTTTCCCGATTTTTAACCTAATTAATTTTACGATTACAAAATATATACGGTTTTTTTTAAGATTAAGAAACTAGCGTTATAACTATATACGCTTGCTATATATTTGTCTGTTTATCTTAAATATTTTAAAATATTAAATTAGTCATATGAAATTTGTTTAAGTAAAAGCATATTTTTAGAAAACGTATAAAAATTTGAACCCGCGTTTTATACGTTTTCTAAATAATTGCTTTTTAATTACATATATTTAAAAAAAAAAAGTTAATGGGGATTTTATTAGCTTCACTCGTTTAACTGCATAGTCGGAGAGAATCTAGTGTCAAGACACTCTGTTCTCTAATTTCCGCATGGAATTGAGACATTGTGAACTCATTGGTGAAACTTAACTCCTCGCTTCGTCTTACCAGAGCGGGGGAATGCAAATAATTTACATATATTCATTACTCCGAGCGGATATCGAACCCACAACCATTCGCGTTTCATTAGGACCTTGCCGCATGATGGTCTCATGTCCCGTTTGCCAACTGATAGATATCTTTTTGTTACTTTACCAGACGGATAGTAGTGGTTTTATCCTGCCAACTGTCCGTAGATATCCGCCGGGTTAACCAAAGGCTTTATCTTGGTAATAAAATAAGATTTAATTAAACTTTAACTAATAGTATATACTATAATATATACAACTGTTTAAAGACATCGTTTCACAGTGGCACCGTCTGACTGTAAATGTAATTGGTAACGAGTTCGATTTCAACTCGAGGGACAAATTTTATTTAAATTATTTATAGTTCTTCGCTCTGGTCGAGATATAGCGTGGTGTTAAGTCCGCCATTTAATATACAATGTCTCGAAAAAAATAATGAAGTTAAAAAAACATTTTGTTAACCATAAATCAGTGCAAATATCTGTTTAGGCTAATTTAAAGTCAGTTAAAAGGTAATCGACATTTCTGCGTACCAGACTTAAGTCACTTTACATTTCTACCTGACGTGAATATATGAGAAATATTTCTAAATAGTCTACATAAGTGTCAAGTTGTCGCGTATTTAACGGTACGAATCGACGTGAGAACTTCATTGTTTTGTAACAATAGAGCTTTAGTTTCGGATATCAGTGTGTAGGCAATTATGTAGGAACAAACACATTAGCAGACAAAAACTATACGTATATATATATAGAATGATTTGTGTTGAATGGTGCAGTTGACCCATACAAATACTTATTTAGTTCGTAGGTTCGAATTCTAAGAGTATCTAAATAAGACATGTGTCTTATTTAGAGTCCATATTTATGAGCATACAAGAAATAGTCAGAAATTAGCATTAAGGCGGCCTTATCTCTCGCTTAAAGTATCCTTTGGATATTAGTGTTTTATAAAGTGACAGTAATTTACACATAAAACAGATCAAACATATGTTAAGTATAAAAAGGAAATATATACATAAAATAAAACATATATAAAGAAATATATTGCACACACAATTATATAAATATATTTTCAAAATCAAATGTTTAAATTGTAGTTTTAAAGTAAAAATTTTGGAAATATGTAAATTTTTCAAAGTTTTGATCGTTTTTTAAATTCCTCTCACAAATTTGTAGTTTATTGGAACATATATGAATGGTTGTTTAATTTCTTCTAAATCTAAATATAACTTACGCATTTCACTTTATAATACTGTACCCAAAAAATAAGAATACACTAGTGAACTAGTATTAGCTAATACAGCAATACTTAGAGTAAATGCTTCCGTAGAAAAGTAACTTACTCGATTCGAATCAAATTTTTTGTTGTTAATGGAAAAAATTGAGTGTTGATTGGCGGAACTCAACATAATTTTTTTCCTCCGAATGGGAATTGAACCCGCTACCATCGCGTATACGTTCAGACGCAATAGTATTGCATCACAATGGCCTAATATGAATTTTAAAGAGAAAATTAGCATTTGGTGTATTAAACCGACATAAATATATGTGCAATTTAATATATTTTTTCTGATATACATTATGATTAATTTTAGCAATTTTTAAGTTATACCTACTTAATATGTTCTGAACCATTGGTGAATTCCTAAAATGGAATTTGTAGTCTAGATTACAGATTAAAAATAATCCAAAAAAAAAATCAGCTTTCAAAACCCTAAATTCAGTAATATCTTTTGAGAATTTCGGCTATTCATCAATATTTCTTAGAAAACCCTAATGTTTTATACAAAAATCTTATTCAGTCTTTTGGTATATAGTTTAAAAAAAGTAAATATTTTAAGACCGCTACATGACTAACAAACACTTCGAATTTTACGAGGAACTTATTGATTGCAAAATTTTATATCGTACTCGTATATACATCGGGAATTTGGTACCGTTTTAGTCATCGATATGCATAAGAAATACTAACACATCCTGCTGTTCTAATAATAATTAACTAAAACACTAAAATTTTAATAATATTTTAGAAACGTCGATATTATATATCTTTTACGGATAAGAAGTTTAATTTTGTTCCAATTCCATCCTCACCATCTGGATACTTGGCACTCTACTGCTATGCAGGTTTTGTAAAAACTTCCTTCAACTTGCCACTCAACTGTGGAATGGCCTACCAGCGGCAGTGTTTCCAGGTCGATTCGATATGGGTACCTCCAAAAAGCGCGTCTATTTCCACCTTAAAGGCCGGCAACATCCCTGTAGCTCCTCTGGTCTTACACGGGGGCGTGGGCTTCGGTGATCACTTACCATCAGGTGGCACGAATGCTTGCCTTGTCTACGGAATAAAAAATAAAAACAATATACAAAAGGTCACTTTACTACTCGTATTATAAACAAACAAAATGTTAAAATACAAACAGTTTATCTATGTATACAAATTTAAAGCACTTTGTTTGTTCGTCACCTGCGTCATCTCCTGTTGATATTTCGAATAACATTATAATGACATATTTATGATAATATTAGTACGAAAACTGTAATTATTTAACTAATGTGTTTGTGTATTTACCTAAATATTTAGTGGAAAGTGTTTGATTGGTCGCGATGGTTGTGGGTTTCAATTTCTTTAGCAGGGTAGTGAAAGAAAACTTAGTCTCAAGGCACCCCATTCTCTATTATCTAATATAAAGACATTTCGTTTTGAATGGCGGTTCTCAACGCTGCGCTTTGTCTTAGGTACAAGAGTGAAAAAAATAAAAGAAGTTTAATTATTATCATTTCCCATAATGGTAATCGAACCCATAACCAATGCGTTACAGATGTCCCACTAAGCCACGATGGCGCCAATAGACGAAAAAAGAAAAACTAATTGACCAATATGTTCTTGACAACTATATATTCTTTTAATATACGAGTTATTTATATATATATATATATATATATATATATATATATATATAATCTTCAAGATTATATATGTTAAGCCGTTTCTGAGATAAGCGTGCACAAATGCGCAGACAGTCAAAATCATAGTTTTGGGTTCTGTCAATGTTAAATGCTCCCAATAATATATTTTTTATATATCTTCAATGTACAGACAGCGATTAGTTAAGTTTTTATTATATATTTTGACAAAGATTAAAAATAATTTTCTTTATACAGTGGCAGCAGTCTGCATACTTCTGGAAGTAGGAGCGTTACCAAGCAGGCGCAGTGGGTTTAGATGCAACGACCCGGACCTCTCTTTTCCTCATACGGGAGATACTATCTCCATCTCACTCATCGCAGCAATCACTGTGATAGTGCCGTACCTTACTGTAAGTATTGATTCTGTGTAATTTACAATAATTTGAAACTTTTTGAAAGAAAAGTTCAAAATAAAAAAGTTCAAATTTAGTCGAAATCGTTCAATTTCAGATTTTTGTACATACTGTACGACTTTTTCTTAGCTGTTTTAAGTAGCTATATATATTATGGAAAACGTCTTTCAAATGAAAATTTATAATTTGACAATTTTGATTAAAGTTTCTGAAGTAATTTGACCGCTGTGGAATTTTTAGTTATAAGTGTAAATATATATTTTATTCCCACACTCTAGTTGGTCAAAATGTAACATTTCTATATAAACAAAACGCATTGTTTTTTAAGTGACAAGTGCTTTATCACCAGTATAAAATTAAAAAAAAACGAATGTTCTAAATCAAAACCACAAATAGTTACAAAGCTACAAGGAAAATGTCACAAAGGGTTTATATTTGGTATTTTAACTTTTTTTTTTATAGTGTTATTCACACACTTAGGGAATTGAAAAACATATAAATATAAACTGAACGCTAAGCTACGCGTTGTGAACGCATTTTTATACGTTTTCATAATATATATTTTTCACATTTGGTCAATTACTTGTATATTTACGTTTCAATTAAAATCAAATATTAATCATACATACATATGTATGTATAGTTGCGAGGAAACAAAACTTTGAGCAAATTGTAAAGACTAACCACTTCATGGTCATTAAATCCTAAACATCCGGTATTGACGAGGTTCTTTTGAGACGCGCATTTTAAATTTAATATTATTCTCGCATAATATTTTTTTCATAAATGCTACTAAGTGACGCGATACACCGTTCTCCAA
Organism: Podotricha telesiphe; assembly: GCA_038994665.1. Classification (NCBI taxonomy): domain Eukaryota; kingdom Metazoa; phylum Arthropoda; class Insecta; order Lepidoptera; family Nymphalidae; genus Podotricha; species Podotricha telesiphe. Next base: position 26,757 of record JAOYRR010000265.1, read on the forward strand.
GTACAGCAAAGAAATAATTTTCAAATTGAATTGGTTAGCTTGATTATTAAATTTGATAGAGCTCTTAGCACTATCTAAGCCTTAATTCACTCTATAATTAAATAGTAATAACGTTTTTAGAAATTTCTAAAATATTTTTTCCACTCTTTGCTCCTTTTAAGTCCCAAAATCTACACATAGTGTTAAATTATATTAATTGTTCCGCATCGGCAACAAGACAAAGCAACAAAGGGTTCTACCAATAAGCACGCAATATCTCGGATTCAGGCGGAAAGTGGAGAAGAAAGTTTTCTGACCCTGCTATTCTGGATAAAGCGAGACGTTACAAATAAAACTATATTTAAACAAAGAACAGTAAAAAAAATTCCATTTTCATATGACAACATTATTAGAAAACGTATAAAAAACGTGAATACGGAACGGAAACAGCGATGGCGCGGGTCGAATCCCTACATTTAAATTTTAACAAGTTTTCTGAAAATATTTAACATATTTAAAGTGTGTAATTAACACTTTATGTTATAATAAAATGTTAAAAATATAAAAACTCCTTCGTCTAATCTATTCTAATAATCTACTAAGTTATTAACAATCCACTTTGTTATTGTTTCTATAGACGTAACTGAAATGTAAAATTAAAAAAAAAACTCAAGTGCGCCATTACATAATAAAACGTATGTACTTCAATTTTCACTAAACATCGCTTATGCAATCATTCCATTACAGATATGGGCAATTGAGACTATCCTACACAGGGACGACGAGTATTCTTTAAAGAAGAATAAGCTGTACACTAGTGCTAGAGCCGCTGCGCTTATATATAGAGATTATATATACGGCGCAGTGGTGAATTTGACGGTCTTAGAAGTGGTCAAGTGTGTAGTAGGCTCACCGAGGCCGACCTTCTTCGATCTGTGCGAGCCGGACAAGGCGACGACGTGCAATGGGTGAGATATAATTTTAAATTTAGTTAAGTATAGTAAGTATAGTGTAAGTGCGGCTGTTTGTGGGTTTGATTCCCAGTCGGAGGAATGATTATATTTTAATTCATTTTATTTCTCCGCTCTTTCGAATGTACGTGCATATTGTTTCGAATTCATGCGGAAAGTGGGGAGTGGTGTGTTTTGACACTAGGCTCTCTTTGTATATTGTGTTTTGGGGAAAAGGTGTGAACTGAAAAAAGTAAATAACATTCACAATTTAAGATTTGAATGCCACACCTATGCCACTAAGGGAACTTTCCGCCTTCATAGCTATTTGTAGAAAAACTTATTTCTGTTTTTCTAACATTTTTTTAAAGTGTTATTCGCACACTTAGGAAATTGAAAAATACTTATTTAGAAAACGTATAAAAATTTGAACGCATGCAATGCAAGAATTTCGACGCAGCTGGGTGTAGAACGCATGGCTTAGCGGTCAGAGCGCTTAAACAGTTTTCAAGAGGCGCGGGTTCAAATCCTGCTGCGTTCAAATTTTTATACGCTTTCTAAATATATCTTTCTCAGCTTTAGTGGTATTTAAGATAAAGGGCAAAGCTTAAATTGTAGCTTAATGTAAATCTCTATAGAATGCGGATTATAGACTCGTTTCTATCAACATATTTGAGTATATTGTATGGAAACGAAATTTTTCTATTGACCTAAAAGAGATGAAATTGAGACGACTTATGCCGTTATGGCGCAATAGTTAATATATGCTAATAACTTTCAGTCAATGTATTGCATTCGATTCCAGTACATGTAATGATTTTTTCTTTTAAAATTTTTGACGCAAAGATTCATTATTATGCTTAACATATGTTTTTACCGGTTTAGAAGTTAGGTAATAGGTAAGGTAATTAGGTAATAAGGTATGTATTGCATGCAATGATGAAACTCAATTTCAATCAGTATAAACCACTATATAAGAAACTAGCGACCCGCTCGCTGCTTCTCCTGCGTGAACTATAGCTGTTTCGTATTATCAGCGGTCTTTTTTACTAAAACGAACTGTAGAACTTCAAGTATCTCTATATGAAATTTCATCACAATCGGTTCAGCGGTTTGGCTGTGATGACGTCACAGACAGAGAGAGTTACTTTTGCATTTATAATATTAGAATGGATTAATATGAGATGGAATTTTATGTGAATTTTTCGAAAATTACATTTCAAAAATATGAATAAATATAAACTTGACATAATTAAAATTTTGTATAGAACGGAAGTGTGATATTTTTAATAATAATCCATTAGAATACATTAAGGTAATAAAACAAAAACTATACACACTACAATGTGTATGACATGCACTTTTGTGTAAATTGGCATACGCAGTACACATACCTAGTTGCTAAGGTATATTCAATATTCAAATCAAATTCCATATGGGATTTGAACCACTGACCATTCCATGTGGAATTTGAACCTACATACTATTGCGTTTACATAAAAATTCATCAACACAACACAATATTCTACATTATATCCTAGATTTTTTTATTATCGTTTTCATAATTTCTATAGAATTTTCTGGAATTGTAAATATTTTTTTTTTTACAGCTCTGAATATATAAGCAGCTACATTTGCACGTCAACGAAGTACTCGCGGTACTTACAAATCGATTCGAGCAGGAGCTTCCCTTCTGCGCATACGTCTTTATCTGTATACTGCGGTCTTTTCTTAGCGGTAAGTTTTTTTCAGATATCTAAATTTGGCACAGGTAAAAAAATAACCACAAGGCAGGCAATTTTACTCTTTTTTCAATGATTTAGTGATATTAAGTGACGGATGATAGAGCCCTAAACCGCGCGTGATTATAAAAATCAAAACGACGCAACGGTTATATGATAAAGTAACGACCCACTCGCGGCTTCTTTGAATAAATTTATAATTTAAATGGTTGTAACTTTTTTATTTGTGAACCGATTAAAAAGAAACAATCTAAAAATATAATCGTCAAAACTACATTTAAATCAGCTAAGCCGTTTTCGAGTAAATTGCATGAACGCACAGACTAACAGGCAAACCGAAAATATACTTTGTGAGATATATTAGTTCGATACTATTTCTATGCCATATTTTTGGGTAAAACGTAACGCCGCACTTTATTTAAGGAAACCAGGCTGCAAAATTTAAAATAATTTAAACATAAACATATGGCTAGCTAGCATTCCGTACAGTCTGAAATTTTCCAGCCACGTCGTGAGTCGTAATTTTTACTATAAAAATCTATTTCGTCGCTTCGCTGCTAAGACATTTTGTTCGCCCGTAATACAAAGAGAGGCGTTGTGTTCCGCCACTCAACACGCAATGTCTTGATGTCAGGCGGAAAGTGGAGAACGAAGTGTCTTGACGCAAGGCTATCTATAACTACTTTGTCATCCGGGAAAAAGCGTGATGCTGTAAGAAAAATAATAATTTTCACTGTAAATCTTTTAAAGCAATCTAAATTTATCTAAGTTAGCTTAACTTTAATATTTTTTTAAAGTCTTAATCACACACTTAGGAAATTGAAAAGCATATTTTAAGAAAACGTATAAAACTTTGAACGCAGCGGGTTTCGAACACGCGCTTCTTGGAAACCGTCCAAGCGCTCTGACCGCTAAGCCATTCATTCTGCATCCGGCTACGTCGAAATTCTTATACGTTAAGAATTTCGACCAAACAGATAGTTAAAATACCGCTGTTGAATACATTTGTTTGTTTTATTTTACAAATTATTCTCATTTTTATGGACAGAATAAAATATTCTATTCTATTCTATTCTATTCTATAATCAATGTTACATAATATCTGACACATCTCTAGATCCCTCTCAGTGTTTCGTCCAATCAACCGCCCCAAGCGGAAGTAAAATTGACTGCTCAGTTAATTAACCCTGAGAAGAAGTACAAACTGTAATAAGCGAAGATTATATAATGGTACTACTATCTTACATAGTCAAAAAAGTACTCTATTTATATATTTTTTTTCTTCCAGTGGTACCTCCAAAGACGGGCGTTCAGTTGGCACAATCGTTCAGTCCTCGTAATACCTCTAGTGCAAACACTTTGCGTTATTTACGCGGTCACCTGCCCTTTGACAAGAATCACTGACCACCGACATCATTGGTGGGATGTTCTCGCTGGTGCCGTGATGGGAGCCGCTAGTGTAGTTTACACGGTAAGTTAAAATTGTCTTTTTTTTATCCCGCGTTTGTTAGCTTGACATATATGTGTAACATTGAACTGTCACTTTAGTTCCAAATTTTGCAACAATCAAGGACCGATGGCAGTGTTTTTTTTTCAGCTTCACACTTTTTCCCGCAAAAGAGGCAGAGACCTTTTGTCAAGACATTCCGTTCTCCACTTTCCACCCTAAGCCAAGACATTGCGTTTTGAGAAGCGGTAAGCGGAGACGCCTAACTTTGCTTTGCCAGAAATCGCGGAGAAATTAAAATAATTGAAGTATAATCATTCACCCGACAATCTCAGTCAAATAATGGTCACATGTCTCAGATTCTGGCGTAATGTGGAGAACGGAGAGTCTTGACACTAGGTTATTTCTGACTACCCCTGCTTTGCGGCATAAAGCGTGAGGATGATAAAAAAAATTATGTCAAGCACCCTAAAAGTTGAAATCAGTAACATTAATTTTAATCAATCGCTTTATTCTTATACTTTTATTTATTTTTATTGTTTAAGTGGGAAGAACTTTGTAATATAGCGTTCTCTACTTAGATATAGACACTAATTTTTAAATAGAACTATATCCAATCAGACACCGAGAGTTTCCCGACATCATCATCAACATCTTCGTTTGATTCAATCTTGAACCCACACTCATCGTGTATACAGCCTGATGATTGTAATACCTGATTAAGTAACTATGAGGTATATTTTCTTATAGTTATACTCTTGTTTTAAGGTTTCGTTTGTTTTATTTCAATGCAAACAAGCAAGAGAAAGGGACATTAAATTAATCGCCAATTTTCTACTACCCACCTCAAACTTTAATTAAGAGTATAGAATTGGAACATTGATAGAAATTGGAATTGTTGATAACAATATTTTTATAGATATACAAAAATACTAAAAGTATCCATTCCTTTTTTAGGTCTTAGTTCTTTGCAAGAACTTTTCCCAACCAGACGTGGTCAGCACCAGCGACATATCCAGCAGTGACAGTAACAATCACCAATCGGTTCGAAGACTCCTCTCCAGCCAACCGGGAGCTGTGGTCCCCTAGCCCGTGGCCGTATAAGGCTAAAGCCTTAGGATTTGCAAGATAAACTTATTAAAAAAATAAGTTCAATTGGACTTGGAACATGGAACTCCTAATGTGTCACGCTCAGAAAGTGAATGTGTGTTGATTCTTTTAGAGATTTTCATTTAGAAACTTCTAGAAGAATAGAATAGTTCAGAAGGAGAGTGTAGGACAGTTTTATATCTCCTTTCAGACTTTATCATGTGGTATATATTTGACTGTCATATCATAATTTTAGGAGGCAACGCTTAGTACTTGTGTAAACGATTATACTTTATCGTATTATTAGATACGACTACATTTATATTGTAAATATCTTTTCAATCGAAGCTTCTTATAATTTTTTGGATATCATTCGATTATATTTAAGAATAGCGTCTCTTAGCAAACTACACTGTTTTGTGTTTTATGTGTTTAAAACAGTTTTATGTGTTATGTGTATCACGATTTGACGTATCAACTAACAACACACAAAACCTGGTTTATTTTAAAATCAACAGTTTTTTCTCTCTCCTGTAAAGTTCGTGAAAATTACATGAGCAGCATTGTTTGCCAAGGGACGATATGGCGATTCATTTCTAGGATAAATTTTACTTAGTGCATTTAAAATTCACACTTGCATAATTTCCGTTTTGAATTATATGGAATAAGACATATTTAGAAAACGTATAAAAATTTGAATGCAGCGGGACTTGAACCCGCGCCTTTTGAAAACCGTTCGAAAACCGGCGCGGGTTCAAATCCTGCTGCGTTCAAATTTTTATATGTTTTCTAAATATGTTTTTGCAATTTCTTTAGAGTGGAAATAACACTTTAAAAAAATGTTAACAAAATTATATGGAATAAATTATATTTGCTATGTTTTGTCAGTAGTGGTTCTTCTTAATAAGACTATGCTATATTTAATATTAAAAATAACAATTATCTTAACAAAAACTGAAAAATAGCTTACAATAACGAATAAGACGTTTAATTCATGTAAAAAACCAATATACGAAAATAATTCAATAATAAGTTTAATATAGAAAACCTAATATTAATAGTAGTTTTTACCGTATATGTAAAAACTAAATTACTTACGAAAATATATTTGCAGTTACCAACACTTTAATATTCATTTCTAATTCTTTAGTTTTTTTTATTCAGGCCCATGTATACTTGTAAATTAAAAAAAACTAAATTAACAAGTGACAGTAAAATTACTTCTTATTCATTTTTTAAAATAAACGTATATTTTAATAATTATTTTTTTAAATTTTCTTATAATAACACGATTTTGTAGCTTTTCTAACTTATTTATTACCAACGAAAGTATTTTACTTGTAGTACCTGTCTAGTCGTAAGATAGTTTTATTTTTTTTATTTTTTGTTAGAAAGAAAAAAAACTTAATTCGTTTAAGATCTTTTTACATTCAGCCTAGGTCTGAGTGAAATAGATATAAGCGTTAAAAAGAGATTATTAAAAATTTTACTATACTCTTGATATGAAAATGCAAATTAATGTATTGAACCCATTGTGTCACAGCGAGTGTTTGCCTGTAATCGCGATGGTTGTGGATTCGATTCTTATAAGGGAGAAAGTTTATACTTTTAATATTTATTAAGAGTTTATATTTTTAATATAAACTTTCTTATCACTAGACTCTGCCGTGCATAATGCGAGAGATCTTTGACAAAAAAAAATGTTTAAAAAAAGTAAAAAAGAAGTTTCACGTTTTTTCTTGCATTTAAGTATAGGCAGAGAGAACCTAGTGTTAAGACACTCCGTTTTTCACTTACGAATGAATACTATATATAAAAACCATGTATTTTTGGCGCGTATTTCAAGGCGGCATTAGTTGGATATTTAAAATTTGATTACGTGGAGAGAGGAGCTGGGACAGTGGAGGCGTTAATGCACATTTTAAAGGGTCCCCTTAAGTCCACACTTGTGTCGACTCAGGCATTAACTCGAGCTTCTCTAACGCGATGGGCTCCCTCTAATCGGCACGGGGAATCCATGGAATGCTTTTTGGAATTTCTTGTATTTCCTTCTCTTTAAGCTAAGCTTACAAGCATTTTACCTTTTTCATAAACATATTCTCTTATAAAACATTCCTTTGTGTTGTTTGTACATACATATTTATAAGTAGTGTGTGTCAGTCTGTATATTGAATTTAATAAATGTCTATATATTTTCTTTTTGTTTCTTTAATTCATCTTCTTATCATATCAAAAGTATTATATACTATAGATATAAACATATAGGTATTGTGGCGCAGTGGGCCAGCGTCTGACCGTAAACGCGAATGGTTATGGCTTCGATTCCCACTCAGGAGGAATGGTTATATTTAAAATATTTTTATTTCTCCGCTCTTGTATCTAAGAAAAAACGCGGCTTTGAGTGAGCACGGCTCGAATTTAAATGGAATGTAGAGAACGGAGTGTTTACACTAGTTTCTCTCTGATTTATGTTGGGAAAAGTTTGGTAATCCAAAAATATATATAATAACACTACTACATATTACCCCTTAAAGTTACCTTAGTAAAAAAATTATAACTTCTTAACTCCCTTTAAACGATAATTTTTCTAATATTAACACTAATATTATAAAGTCAGAGAGCATCTAGTGTCAAGTGAGTTACTCCACTTTCCGTCCGAAATCGAGACTTTACGTTGACAATGAAAATATTTGAAATTTAATCATTCCATTTTTAGAAAACGTATATAAATTTGAACGCAGTGGGATGCGAACCCGTGCCATAAATTTCTGCTTTTAAAGATTATTCTACGAACAATTGTTTGGCAAGAGAGAATGGTATTTATTAAATATATTTTTTTAACATTTTAATGTGTTATTCACACGCTTAGGATATTGAAAAACAGTTTTAAAAATATATATTTAATCATTCCACCGAGTGGGAATCGAACCACAACCAATCACGTTAACAATAGTCCGTGATCGCAGGTAGACTGACTGACAGTCAGTCTTTTTAAAGTAACAGTACTGTAAGTTTAATATATTTTCATTTATAAACATCAAAGTCAAGTATTATTCAAACTTCTAAATAACATAATAACATATTACGAATTCTAACAAACTACAATTTTAGGTCTACACAAAAATCAAATTATTTAATACTATCGTTTATATCGTTTAATAATATTTTACACAATCGAAAACCATTTTTAAATTGTGGAAATAGGCCTTTCTTGTAGCTGCCTCGTATTTTGTACCCATCGCGTGTATACCATTGTAATACACGCGATGTTATGGGGTTAACTCGCATAGATTTACAACTGACATCGATTTGTTGCTTTATATTTAATATAAAGGATCTATATTACAATGGCAGTTTATATTACGTGCAGCTGTATATATATATACAGCTGCACGCCTTTTCCCGCATAGCAGGGTAGTCAGAGAGAACCTAGTGTCAAGACACTCCGTCCTCCGCTTTCCGCCCGGATCGAAGACATGACTTGTCGAGTGGCGGACTTACGTGAGCGATGAAACGCCTTTAAAGTACATAGTGTACCAAATAAAAAAAGTATTTTGCGCAATAAAATTATAGAGTATCTATTCATTACCTTTCATATTTTTCATGGACCATATGACACTCCGTTCTCCACTTTCCGCCCGAATTCGATTTGTGTATCGAGGTTCGGAACTGAACGCCGCGCTTTGTCCTGTACAAGAGAGAAGAAATGAAAATAATTGAAATATAATCATTCCTCCGAGTGGGTATCGAACCCAGGACCAATCCTGTTTGCAGTCAGACCTTAATTGTATTACAAAATATAAACTAAGTTATCCCGTCCTCTGGCGTTATATTACAAAATAAAAGTTTAAATATATTTAGAGAAATCTGATAAAGTTCGCTCCTTTTTTTAAACCATACCAAAGTACTATTAGAGAAGGATTATTTGAAATATTTTTTTTTTACATAAATTGTTTATTGTACTTAAAAAACATACAAATAAATAATTTTACAATAATGGAGTTAGCCACGTTTGCCTTATCTCTAAAAGAGATTTCGTCCAGCCAACCACCAGTGGAACCACTACCCACTGAAGACAATATATGTGCGGGACTGGACTGTGCAATAAGCAAATACAGTGATATTTTTATTTACCTAATCACGATTCGAACCCACACTATTGCTTGTAAAGCAGACACATCGTCAGAACTAATTGAAAAAAAAATTGCTTACAAATTTTTCTTGCTTAACAGTAGAAAACTAGTGTCGGGACTGCCGACCGAATTCCGATCCAAACTAAGACCTCGTTTATTGAGTGGTGTAAACCTACACCGCGCTTTGTATTATCATAGCTGAGATTTTTTTTTTAAATACAATCATTCCTCGGGTAGAAATCGAACCCACAACTAACCGCATTTACAATCAACCACTGTCTACGCCACGAGTATGGCCTCAAGTTTTAATTTATTTCAAGCTATAAATAAACTAGCATGTCCAGATTCACTCCTACCCACAATAAATGCAGTAAATTAGAATTCCACATAATATTAAGTACTTCTATTCTATACGAGTACAGCTAACATCTCTCAACTAGTCTTATTTTGAAACACGTTTACACACTAGTTTGTATACAGTACATTTATTTTTTAGTGTAAACGGTTAAAATTAAAAAAAAAGGACATAATGCAAATAATAATTTAACTTTTCTGAAAGCTTATTTTACATTAAAAGAAATAAATTTCATATTATTACTATTTAATTATGTTTAAACTTCTAGTGACGGCATCGTGGCGCATTGGGACACCCTCGAACTGCAAACGCGGACGGTTGTGGATTCGCTTCCCGCTCAGAGGAATGATTATTTAAATTGTTGTCGGTTTCCTACTCTGGCAAACAAAGCGGCCTTGACTTCCACCACTTAATGGACTTGATTCCTGCAGCTGCATTTTCCAATCGCACAGTTCGTAACCGACTGAAGTATCATCCTCATCATCTGGATACGTGGCACTACTGTGCTAGTTCGTAAGAACGTCCTTCCACGTGCCACTCAACTGTGGAATGGCCTACCAGCGGCAGTGTTTCCAGGTCGATTCGACATGGATACCATCAAAAACCGCGTCTATTTCCACCTTAAAAGCAGGCAGCATATCTATAGCTCTGGCTTTGCGAGTGGTAGTGGGCGGCGTTAATAACTTACCATCAGGACCCGAACGCTCGTTTGCCTTGTCTATGGAATAAAAGAAACCCACTCAATACCCAATGTCTGGAATTAAGGGGGTTAATGAATCTAAAAAATGTTTTTTATTTAGTATTATTAGCTTCTACTGTCTACAGTACGAATTAAAATTGCACTTGTGTCCGAAAACGATGATAATACAATATTTAATAGATAAAATGAATATAATTTGAGCAATTTTTGTTTTATCGCAACTTATTGGGACGTCAAAATCTAATTCATGCACTTTTTTGTCAGGAATACATATATGGTCCATTGGCTCGTGTTGTTATACTCTAATCCTCCAATTACTTAAATCCAACGTCAATTACCAAAGAAACAGTTCTTTTTATGTTTATCTTTTAAATGTATTCGCTTAATAGACTTGACTATACAAAGGTTATCTTTATGGTATAACTTTAAATCTTATATTTCCAATAAAACATCTGTAAGATATAATTTTTAATGAAACTATTACTAAACTAGATGGAAATTCGTATATTTTGGCATTCGAATATATATTATGGAAAACCCGATATTTCGCATACATTGGTAACAAATAGATATACCTATAAGGACTACGGCTGTTTAATAAAAAAATGTTTAAAAATCACAAATAACCTATAATAATTTTAACATTTAATCTCTAAAACATTTTCAAAATAATATAACATGTTTTTTTACAGCTACGCTTTTTCCCGTATAGCAGGATAGTCAGAGAGAATATAGTGTCAGGACACTGTGTTCTCCACTTTCGATCCGACACCGAGACTTTGCGTGTTGACTGGCGGATCTCAAAATCTTGAAAATATTTTAAATATAATCATTCCCCCTATTGGGCATCGAACCGTTTTCTCAGACGCTGTACCACTGCGCCTTATTCTGATAAAAACAACCTTGAAAACTTTAGTAGCATTTGAAACCAATATTGATATCAATTACTTAACAAATAAACGTGCACTCTAACTGTAACTGTTAAAACTTATGCTCTTAAAAATTTAAAACAAAAAGCTTTAAATAAAACTTAAGTGCCTTTTTGACATGCGCCAGCTATTTTATAGAACACTAATAAATGGCAAATATTCCTGTGAGAAATGCTTTAGGAGTGAACGATAAATTATTGTCGTATGTGCTTATTTATGCATGTATACGGAAAGTAGGGCTAACATGTTTTCTGGAACTGAGGACAGGGTGTTTGCAAAAGTAGTTTCAAGTGTTTTTTATTCTATTTTATTGTCACACTACGGACTGGCGGTCCGTAATTTTAAATATTATTCCTTTTCTATAAAAGACAATTTTTTTTTGTACTGAGAATAGTTTAAACCATTCTTATAAAAACAACTAGAATTGAGTGTAATTGTGCTTACATTACAAAGGATTACATAAACGTTATGGGAAAACGTATAAAAAATTATAATATATATACTCGAACTCGCGCTTCTTGGAAATGGTCGAAGCCCTCTGACTACTAAGCCATACGTTCTATCCAGCTACGTCGAAATTCTTTTACGCTTATTACAATTTATTTTTGTTATTAGCATCAATTTGTATGAAGTTAAATTTCGAATCTTGTTACATCGTTTTTGTAAGCTTATGTGTTTTGTTTATTATATATTCATTCAGTCAGTCCAAGTTAAAGATTTAAAGGCGTTTTAAATATTTAATTTTCTTTTCGTTTCCAGTTTCACGCTTAATCCCAGCAAAGCCGCGCTATTTCTTGTCACCAATGAGTAAAATAATTTAAATACAATCATTCCCCCGATTGGGGATCAAATCCACAACCAATCGAATTAACAGTCTGACGCTGCCACTGCGCCACCGTGACCTCCAATTTGTATCTAATTAAATAATATGTAAAATCCCAGTTTTCGCAATCTCTGGTACACCTATACATAACTTAGATGTACGGCATCTATCTCGCGGTGCAGACTAAAGCAAAAGAACCGTGGATAGGGCATAAAGAGTGAATCGTGATCAGACACACCTACGCGTGCATTGTAGATTTATAAGGTTCATCAATTAAGCTATTAGTAACTTTTCAACGCCATTTGTTGTAGGTTCGATTCCCGCTCGTTGAAATTATTATATTTAAATCATTGTCGTTCCTTTGAATTTGTTATACAAAGCGTGGAGTTGAGTTACGCCAATCAACACGCAATATCTTGAATTTGGGCGGAAAATGGAGAACGGAGTGTCTTGACACTAGACTGTCTCTCACTGTGAAGCTGTAAATATATATGAGATTATAAAATATATAAGTTATTAACTTATAATGGATGAACAAAAATAAACTAAAAAGAACACCTTAAAATTATGTACACTAGACTACACTGGACCCTAATTTAATTATATAGAACTTTGGAGTTGTTGCAAAATGGTTTTTTTACGCTTTATCCCTAGCATTTAGTATCAGGAAGTAGTGTAGCCCGCGACGGTCCCTGCATATCTTTTACCTCGTTGACTTTCACTAACCCCTCATATACACTCTTTCCGGGGGGTATTCCCCCCGGGGGGCTTTCAGTATCATGGGCACTGTGTTAAGAAAGTCCAAGCCAATGCTCAATAATTTAATTGAATTATTTTTAAAAATTTGTATGAAATTAAGAAACAAAAACTACTTAAATATAATATATAGACAATATATTTCTTTCGCGTAAAAGCTTTGTAAGATCCATAAGCCTTACACATCTACTATAGAAATTAGATACGCTCGTATCTCCCGCTAATGTACATAATGAAATCGGCTTGCAGCGAATTCGGTTGTAGTTAATAAGCATTAATTGCATTTTACCGTTTATTTTCATGTTTGCTTTAAACTTTACCAATAGTAAGTAAAAGGTTATTTTCGGACGTCGAAATCTGTACACAATATTTTTTTATTTTACTCTTTATTACACCGAATATATTTTTATATTTTACACTTTATTACAATAGAGAATAGTTACAATTTTGGTGTAAAAGCGGCCTTATCACCACAGGTGATATCTTCCAGGCAACCCTTACCGAGAAAAGACCAGAAGACAATGAATTGGGTCGGTGTACAAATGATACACAAAAATGTTTGCTTAGTGAAATAAACTTACTTAAATTTTTTATATACTGTATATTACATACAAATTTATATAAATTTCGACACAAATATAGATATATAAATATATGCAATGATAATATATAAATATAAAATAAACTTACATAAACGATAATTACGTAACACATATTATTTAATTAATTTTACAAAGACATATATAATAGAAAATAGTTTTAAAGACAACGCTTAAATATATAAACAGTGCCAGACTCACCTATTCCCCATGGAAGGGAAAACAGCCCCGACGGTCGCAGCTTTGACAGTGAAAATGTCACCATATGTATCCTTCGGGGGGACATGCAAGTGGACATTCCCGTGGCTGTGGGTAATGGTGGTCGAGGAGGAGCGCCGTGGGGTTCTAGTGCCTATACGGACGGTCAACATCTGCCAGCCCAGAGTCCCACATAACCCGTCCGAGTTCCCAATCAAGCGGTTATTCGTAACGGATTTCCTAATGTTAAAAAAAGCCCTCTATGTATATCACATTCGAGACTCTTGAACTGCTTGACTTGAAAGAACTACATACCCTTGAAAATTTTCACAGACTCTGGAATTACTTGTTTAATCAATATTTTTATTATGAAAGCCTACCTAATAGCCTGTGCATTTTGCAGTGTGTAAAAATCTACTTGGCCAAGCCTTTAATTTTTTATAACTTGAAAACAACATATCAAAATATAAACGATAATAAAATGAAAAGAAAACATATTTTTCTTGACAAATTGACATTAATTTGGTAAAGTAATACATTTTCTTAGAAAATAACATTAAGAGAGAGTTAAACAAAAAATGTCATAGTAACCTTTCATTGAAACGAAGAAGAATTTGAACATCACGGCTCAGACGGAGTTGTATTTAATATTTACCCCCCCCCCCCTCACTTTGACTACAGCCTGAAATGTCTTCTTTTTTAGGATTTTCCTGCATATCATAGGTTGTCTGAGAGAATCTAGTGTCAAGACACTCCGTTCTCCACTTTACGCCCGAATTCGAGACATTGCGTGTTGAGTGGCAGAACTCAACTCACATCAATCAATTCAATCAATTCTGATCAATTTCGATGGAATTTCTTTAAAATGATCAAAAACATTTTGTGTTTTTTTGTTATTTCTAAATCTTTTCTGTCTAATTTTGAAGGCCAATATAAAAAAAAACTAGTTGTACGATTACATCAAAAGTGTATAAACGGCCTAACATTAGTAAATTCCTCATCTATCAATATTTATTGTTACAATAAGAGTGCTAAACAGACACACTCACATCGATTTTATAGCTTAGGCCCTTTGCCTATTATCAAGATTACGTTCATGGCAGATATATCAAGTTTTATATTTAAAAAAAAATGGTTTTTATTATCTATGAAATGTAAAATTTGATTCCAAATTTAATTAACAATCAGTTTTTATAATAACTTTACGTATTTGAGTTCAGTTCTTTAGTTATGACGCTTTGAACGTACAGTTTGTATAGAGAATACACGAAAGAGATTGATAGGTAAAAAAGAGATAAGTTCAAAACCTTTATCTATAACAAAACAGACAAATATTTACAATATATATATATATATATATATATATATATATATATATAGTAAGTTAGTAATAAATAATATTTTACAAAAGCGTTTGTTTATAACTTAATAGTATTATCGGTACATATAAACTAAAACTGATCGCTGTCTGTACATGAAAGATATATAAAAAAAATATTATTGGGAGCATTTATGAAAAATAATAGTACCCGAAATATTGATTTTTAATTTCAATTACTACAATTTTGATTATTGTAAACTTCCCTCTATATTTAGTAAGTTCCAACCATTTGAATTATATGCAATACAAAGTGTGTGATTTAAATAAGAACGAAATAGTCATGTAGTTTGCGCAGCCGAAGCCGCGAACGGATGGCTAGTATTTAACATATTTACATAGAAAATGACATATAGGACTATACATGAACGTCAAGGTGACGGGGGACTTTATGAGGAAGTGCATCATTTAAATGATGAATTAATTTGGGACTGGAGAATAGGATGAAGGTGGAAAAGTCCTTGGTCCAGACCACATTCACACAGAGAGTGCTCCTCTACCTTGATCTTGGCCAAATGCACAGTTACATGTTTTCATATCTCTTTCTTGCGGTAGCGCAACTAACATTAGTCTACTAACTACGTCAAATGTGGCAAATGGGGTTTTAATTGAAAAATGCATTTTAGTTTTTTATTTATTATATGGAACTTATTATTATTAGCATATATTGATTTATTTTGATTCAGATTCAGATTACAACCGACCTAGAACCGTTGTTTTGACCGAGATTTTGAGCTTAAGCATTTGAGCTCAACTTCGGAAAAAAATTTAAATATTTGCATTGAGGTTTTTTGGTAATAGAACACAAAGATTTAATTAAAATTAATTTATATAATCGTATCGTATAATTGTTATATATCTGACTTCGCCGATTGAGATAAAACTTGAAGCTTAAAAACAACAACTTTTGGAAATTGTAAATAATACTGAAAATCATCTAAACACAATATTTCTTAAGCTTTCTTTTCTTAATTAACAATTCTTCTATTTTGCAAACAAACAAGCAAATTTTTTTTTAACATTTTTTAAAGTGTTATTCTCACACTAAGGAAATTGAAAAAGACATATTTAGAAAACGTATAAAAATTATTAAAAATGTTTATATACGTTTTCTAAATATGTCTTAAACAAGCAAAGTTAACTAACTTTAGTTTAAATGTTAACTTAACCATTAAGTTATCACCTCTTAACAACTTTAAATGTAACTGTTATTTTTAACTGTTTCACCCATTGTCACTTATATATCCGTTAAAACTACGACAAGGATGATTTAGTGTCGTTCCATCCATTAGTAGACTCTTAGTAACCGTTATACTATACAAAGTATGTTATATCTGGAACTGCTTAACTTATAAACTACTTCATTCGTTGTTATAAAATTTTAATTTACATATTTGTAATTTAAAGTGTAATGAACATATATGTGAATAATTGACTATATAAATTAATTATATCAATAAACACTTAAAAAATTGAAAAATATTTTTAAACGCTAACAAGACTCGAACCCGCTAACAACAAAAATAAGTTGTAATAAGCGTATAAGAAATACGAATGGTTATATTTATTTATATATATATATATATATATATATATATTTATATTTAAAATATTATATAAGGCAAAGCGTCCACACTCAATGTCTTAATTTCGGTTGGAAAGTGGACACTTGATTATCTTTTAATTTCCTGCTGTACGGGAAAAAATGTATAAAAGTTTTAGTAAAAATTTTGAATAAAGCACATTTTAAAGCCTACTTTAATAACACTTTCAAATGGTTCAAACTCTTATCTCGGTTCAACATTTCCAATAAATTTATAATTCTAAGTGTGTAAATAACACTTGCAATATAATTTATATCTAGAAATACAATACAATTTATTTTTACAGTACAATTTATTTCTAGAAACAGTTTATTTCTGGAAATATAAAGTAATAAAGTAAATTTACTTGAACTGAGAACAATGTTATTTATACCCACGCTCGTACGCTTAGGTTTTAACTTATCTTGATTATCTCCAACGATATCAAACGAAATACTCTCTAAGATTTTACGAGTTGACTATAAAAATTACCATCTGGTTTTAAATATTTTCGTTTAATACTTATTTTACCTTTAAAACGATTGGTTGTGGGTTCGATTCCCGCTCGAAGCAATGAATGTATTTAAAATTTATGCACTTTGCATTCTTTTGTGGTTCTTTTGTTATTGGTTGACTGAAAGAGAATGCTTCTAGTAATAAGGCCGCCAATGCACATATAATTTAAGCTATGTTTTTTAATTGTAAATTGTAATTTGTTGTGCATAAAGTGTTATTATTATTAAAATATTTTCATTTATCCGCTCTGGTACTTAGGCGGCGGTAACCAGACAAAGCGCGGCGTTGAGTCCAGTCACTGGAAACACAATGTCTCTACAAAATTGGAGAACGGAGTGTCATTACACTAGGCTCTCTCCAGCTATCCTGCAATGCGTGAAAGAGCGTGAAGCGTGAATGAAAAAAAGGTTAGTCCGTGTAAATAATACCGTAAGTGTCTGGATACAAACAGGGGAATATTAAGTAAGAAAAAGCACGGCGCTGGGTTCCGCAACTCAACACGAGATGTCTCAAAATTGAGCGGAAAGGAGAACGAATATCTTTACACAAGAGTCACAGAAAAGCTAGAAAAATAGAAGTTAAATTATTTTTAGCTATCTGTGCCCGCGACTTCGTCCGCATGGAATTCTAAAATAAAAGAAACCTTAGTTACTAAGGATAGCAGGTGGTAGCCTGTGAAAGTCCCATCTTAATTAGTCCAGTCATTCCAGATTTCGAGATTAACCGCAACAAACGGACAGACAGACAAAAATTGTATAAATGTTATTTTGGTATTAGTACCGTGTATACGTACAAATGCATTTATACATATATAGTAGTTATATTAATATTACAAACAGACACTTCAATTTTATTTATTTGTATAGATAGAATCTCCCTCGAATCGAATCGAACCTACAAACAATCGCGCTTACAGCCATACGCTGTCATACCGTGACACAGTGGCCTGAGAAAAGCTTTCTTGCATATGTACAGTAATTCCGATGAATTATCACGCTGTCAGTACAAGGAAGTGTTACAAATAATACTAACTGACATAATAAATGACATATTTACGTACTGACATTAGGACATTGTGTGAAATTCTATAGACATTTTGTGTATGTTTGCACGTATGTGTGTATGTATATATTTTACAGCAATGGAAAAGCTTTTGTGAAGCTTTTGATAAATTATGCCTATCGATTTGTTCCCACAGTCCACTCAAAGTCAAGTGTTTTGTGACTAGCCTCTATTTTGTACAGTTAGTTTTTTATAATATAAACAAAACTTTTTTTAACAGTTTCACAATTACATGCCGCACTAAGGGGAGTCAGTGTGACCTTAGACCTAATAACACTCCGTCCTCCACTTTCCGCCCAAATCCGATTCATGGCTTGTTGTGTGGAGGGCTTGCGTGAGCGCTGAAACGCCTTCAAAGTATATACCAAATAAATAAAGTAATTTGCGTAATCTAACTAAATATATATATATATATATATAGAAAACCTACATAGAAAATAATCTTTCAATTTTTCTCATGGCCCCATCTATTTATCTCAGTAATAAGCTGTCGTTAATCCGTTTAAATCTCAAAGGTACTAAGTTCTTATCCGTTAAACGTTTTTCTGTACCCACGATATAAGATAATGATCAGGCTTACCATCTGTCGTACCAAATCCGGATGCTTTGTTTTAAAAGGAATTCGGACAAGTTTAAAAGGCAGTATTTGTTTGTTTTATTTCTCCGTTCTAGCAAGACGACACGCTTTTGAGTTCCGCCACACAACAGGCAATGTCTTGAATTCGGGCGATAATGGAGACCGGAGTGTCTGAACACTAGGTTCTCTCTGACCCTGCTATACGGGAACATGTGGAATATAAATGTGTATAGATTATTATATAGAAAATAAGTTCTCACTCGAAGGAATGATTATATTAAAATATAACTGCTCTAGGGAACAAGGCAAAGCGCGGCGTTTACTCCACGCGGTACTCCACAGAACGAATATCTCTAGAACTCAATAGCAATATCTCCAAATCAAGCGAAATGTGTAGATTGGAGTGTATCGACACTAAGTTATTTCTGATAACCTTGCTGTGCGTGGCAATACGAACTCTGAACCCTGGACTTCCCAGTTTGTTGTTTGTTTCCAGATTTCAAATACAACTCCCAACGGGCTATTTTATTTTAAAGTAAATAAACTTTACTTTTTTACTATGCCATAAATTCGTTTTAACAAGGGTCGTGTCTTTCAGCACATGTCATAATGGAACCGGATTGAAATCGCGATCAACTTTTCGCACCACTCTAAAGTTTCTTCATTTCAATACTCTTCTTTCTTATACATAAAAAAAATACGAAATTTCGCGTTTTGTGTAGAAAACGGTCGACATTGTCTTATCGTAGGGAGGATGTTTCTACTAATATTTTTTAACGTGTCCAAAACGCCTTGCCTTAGCAACATATATGATACTTTGTACAATAGAGTATGGCAACCATATTATGGTAGTGTGTTTTTATTTATTTCATGTGAACTTCTCCACTATAGCTATTTATTATTTTCGCCGGTCAGAGTGCTCGTTAAAATAAAAACTGCTGAAATTTATAATTTTCTCGAATTTCATCGAATTATATAAATACGGGGCGTGAAGCGGTGCCAGCCGTTTCGCTGCAAGAATTTTTTTGGTTGCCTGTAATTTTCAATCTGTGATAACTTCTAAACTACTCATTTAAATGAAGGGAACAAGGATAGTTTTGGTCTACATTAAATAGCCATATACTAGTTTGGATATCCAAGGATTAATAATAATTTGGAGAAATTAGATTTAGCAAATACACCATTATTTTCTTTATAGACCTTTTTATGATATAGATACAGTTTCGCCCAGCACTTGCAATGTAACCGCTCGAAAATAGTTTTCTCTACTGTAAAAATATTTTGTTAGGATGTTTTGTATGTATACACCTTAGAAAAATAATTATCTAAATTACATTGAAAACTGCATCAAACTTTGTTGTAAACTACTGTAGTAATTTTAATTTCTTTAGCTTTAGGCGTTTCCCGCATAGCAGACTGTATATAGTTGTTGAGTAGCAGAATTCGACGCCGCACTTTGTCTTAGGTACCAGGGTTCATGGAAGATTGTAGTCCCCGTGGCCCTGGCCAGTGGCGGTGGAAGAGGAGCACCATGAGGCTTTAGTGGGTAAACGGACGGCCCATATCTGCCGGTCCGGAATCCCACATAACCGCGTCCGAGTCCCGAATCGGGCGGGTATCCGTAAAGGATTTCCTCACGTAAAAAAAAAAACAGTACCAGAGAGGAGAAATTAAAATATTTTAAATATCATTATTCTACCCGAGTAGGCATCGAAGCCACGATCAATCACGTTTACAGTCAAACGGTCCCACTGCGCCACGACGGTTCATTTTTATAATGTATTTATAATGCATTATCATGAACAATATTGGCAGTCTGCACTTGTTCGTCGTATAAACTTTAACTATATCAAATTTCATACGAAAAGGTTTTTTGGGTAACAATATGTTTTTGGTGCTTATTAATTATATACATATACAGTATAATAAGTAAAAACTCTTCAGAAAATTCTAATGTTCTCAAATGTACTGGAAATTCGTAATATGTTAATATGTTATGTATGTTGGAGATGTTGAGAAATTGAGAATATATGTACGTACACTCGTCAAGGAAAGTGATAATTTTTTATTTTTTATTTATTCCCATATTTTTGAAATTTCCTTTAAAAACATAATTATTCAATAATCTTTAAGTTTGTATAGAAATTAAGTATATATAAGGCCTTTAATATTTTAGGTGTAGACAAAGATCGGATGGATGTGTGGATTCCATCAAAGAATTAGCTTTGGCAAAATGTATATATGTATATATATAAAGGGCAAAATGACTCTATACTCTTCTACTAGTCAGTTTTTTTTGTCAACTGACCTAAACGAACTAACCAAACAGAAATTGCGAAACAGATACTAAATTGAAAAAAAAACTCACTTTTGTGTAGAAGTGTGAACGTGCTCAGACGTGATGATATTTGATTATAGAGTGTTGTGTGATTGAATTTTAATTATCTTCAGCGGTCAGCACGTTTGGACGGTTGCAAAGAGGCCCGGGCTCAAACCCGCTACGTTCAAATTTTTTATCTAAAAATAAACAAAACATTTTTTTTAGAAAACGTATACAAAATAAAAAGCATGTCCATGTTTTTTTCCCACACAGTGGAAGGTCGACAAACTTCGTTTTCGCTTTCCATCCGAATTCGAGAAATTTCAGGTTGAGTGGGGCTCGACGCTAAGCTTTATGCTAAGGCCAAGATATGAAAATAATTTACATATGTTTTCCTTAGTGCCATAGTCACATTTTTACAATCGTATTTACAGTCAAATGCTGTTCAGTCACTACACTAGGACAGCTTCTTTATATATTGAACGATGTTTATAACATATACCATATAACTAAAAAAAAATATTTCAACTGTCTTCATAACAAATAGAAAGCTCTTTAAATAATAAAAAAAACAATATCAACCCAGAATAACCATTATGACGACGATTGTACAAAACTCAAGCTAGCGTGTAAATGGACGGAAGAGATATTTTTCAATAGTGTAATAATGATAGCGTTTCTAATAGAATATCGGTATTCGAGTCAACTATTGAATTACGACGATGCCCGGTGTGAAGGTGCGAGAGAAATAAAATTCAATTTTTTATCACTTTTATTGCATTATACGTTTAAAATAATCTTACTTTTTGTATTTGTATCCGGTTTTAAGATATATTTCCTTTGGAGATATAATGAAATGCTAGATTAACATATTTTAGAAAAACGTATAAAATATTGAACGCAGCGAGATTCGAACCCGCGCCCCTTGTACGGTTTCCAAGAGTATATGTTTTTCAATTGCCTTAGTGTGCGATTAACACTTTAAAAAATGTTAAAAATAAATGCTCGATAGTTTATTAATCTTTAGTGAGGTGCTGTGAAAACGTATATAATTATTCTAAGATGAAAGCAAGCAGCTTCATGCTTTCCCGCGATGCAGGGTATGATTAACTGAGTGTCAATACACTCCGTTCTCCACTTACCGCCCGAATTCGACACCAATATTGTACCAAAGCGAAGAAATTTACTTAGTTAAAATATAATCATTCAATTATCATACTTAAGTACTTAAGTGAGAAATATCAGCCGTTCCAATAACAATCAAATAAAAGCCGATAAACCAGTAAAACTGTTAAAAATTGAAAAAAAAAAAAAAATTGACAATCGAAACTAGTTTTTGACAAGTTCGTACTTTTGTGTGGGTTTTATATAAATAAAGTAAAAATACAGAAAGTCGTTAAATATTTGTCTATGTATGGTAGGTACTAGGTGCCTACCTACATCGAAACATGCGTGCGCACGCGTCTAAACAGTTTCACCGGTAATCTTGCCCTTTGTTTGATTTTAATTTTGACTGTACTGCATTATGCTGTAGTTCAAATTAGATATACTCGTATATCTTAATTTTTTCTCTTAGTTAAGTTTTAAATTTTAGTTTTTTTTTAATACAGTACGTACGCTTAAAATACGCGTTGCCTTAACAACCTGTATGTCTCTTTATATAAACGTGTATTACAAACTTATGGCAGTGTGTAAAAATATAGAAATATAATTTTATTAATTTTTTTTTTACATTTTTTAAATCGTTATACACTTAGGAAATTGAAAATCTTTAAGCGTATAAAAGTTTTATTAATTATTAAATCATTTTATTTTATTAATTATTACATATTTCTAAAGCATATTTGACAATAATAAGCCATCTGTTGTTCCTCTCCAAATAAATTTTAAATACTCCTAATTTAAACTTTTCTGTACTATATAGTATAGTTTTAAGATCCAAAGATTTCTTTCTTTTTTCTTTATTACTATTTAAACCACAAACTTACGGGGTAATATAAGTTTCGTATGCGACATTATACTTTTTACTTATCAATTCATATCTAGCTTCAAAGAGCTTAAGCGCAAAATGGAATTATGCATGATTATAAAATATATACCTTTTTGAAAAAAAATGTAAGATAATTACAGTTAGTAAAAATACGATGTTACAAAAGTTAATTTGTAAAGTTTTTAGACATTTCTGTTTATTTATATATTAATGATCATTATTTTTATATTAAAATTTGATTATTTATATAATACTTTTCATATCTCGCACTGGTAAAACAAAGTGTGGTCTGTAGTCTTTGCGTCACTTAGTGAAAGGAAAGAAGTTTCTGGACACTAGGTTCTCTCGATGCTCGACTACCCTGCGATTTGCGATAACGCGTGCAAGAATCACTCATAGAATGAGAAAAACCTTTTAAATATCACCTATTTATACTAGATTTTTCTTTGTATTGTTATTTATATTGTGGCGTGGCGAGATCGTGGCTCAGTGGGACAGTGTGTGACTGTAAACGAGATTAGTTGCGGGTACAGTTCATACTCGAGAGAACTATTATATTATTCTAAATATTTTCATTTCTCCGCTCCGGTATCCAAGACAAAGCGCAGCATTGAGTTCCGCCGCTCAACATACAATGTCTCGATTTCAGGCGGAAAGTGGAGAATAGAGGAAAAAAATAAGAATATCACAATAAAGAATAAATAAATAGAATATTGTTGTACACTAACAATTGTGTCAATTTCATAAATTTCCCTGTCTAACAGTAGCATCCGAAGTAAAATTGGACATTCAAACACGGCTAACAGCAAATACAACCAACCGTATAATCCTACATTGCTGTAGCAAGTACAAGTGCTTAATTCTAAGCTTCTAGTTATATTACGAAAACTTGTTAAACATGGCTTATTTTACATAATTTAATTTTTGAAAAACATTGTTAGAAATAAAATTAAAACTTGAACGCGCCAGGATTCGAACCCACGCCACTTGGAAGCCGTCCAAGCGCTCTGACCTCTAAGTTATGCGACTTTTATACGTTTTCTTAACATTCCATTGTTCGAATAATACTTTAAAAAAACTAAGTTATTTACTTTTATTTTTCTTATCTTCACAAATCTTCTTCCACGCGAAAAAGAAGATCCTAGTCACTATTTTTGCCCAAATAGATTCATTATGCACATTTTAAAAGGGGGGTCCCCCTTACTTACAAAAACTTACACTTGAGTCGCAAGCCCTAGAGACTGTTCCGCGCTCCTATCTCTGTAACACAATGAAAACCTCAAACCCCACGGGATGCTCAGTTTGTCCTCTGTTTATCATATTTCATCATAATTGGGATGCAACAGATGCTAACGCCACATTTTGTTTAACTAGAGCGAGAAAATGAATGTAAAACATATAATAATAATAATAACCAACCATTCAATCCAAGACTCTTGAAAAGGCGGACGTCCGGTAGTCTTATACAATAGCCCAGTACTCAATCAGTCAATCCAAATTTCATTCCATAGCCCCGCCCCAGCTTTGTGATCCATACATTCCATAATACCATCGCATTGGACGGTGGCGGAGCCATCTCTGGGCAATTACCAGTGGTTACTCGGAGATGGACCCCGGCTGATGCGTCACAAATAGATTGTTATCTCTAAGGGCTCTACGTGTTGGATTAGTTTCTTCTGAATCCGAGAACTTTTCCAAGAGATACATAAACTGACTAAACGCATTGGTTGAGAATTCGATCTTCATCACTCAGAGAAATTATTATATTTATATTACTTACATTTCCCCACTCTAAGTTCTATTACTTAAGTAAGATGTGAATTAGAAGTGTGTTAACACACTTCTAATTCGGAGGGAAAGCCGAAAACAGAGTGTCTGGGCTTTAGGTTCTCAAGAACCCTGTTATACGAGAAAGAACGTGAAATTATATATTTTGTTTAAAAACAACATTTACAAGCCTGTGGAAGCCGTATAACAGATATATGATACGGATCCCAAAAAATATATATATATATATTGTTATTTAATGTATTAAGACAATTTTTAAACAGATAATACATTAACGCTAAATTAAAAAACCCAACTATGTTAAGTAAAGACAGCTTACCTGAGGTAGTATAAACAAACAAGTCACAAATTAATGGTGATAATAAAACGTCCCGTGACCACACACACGGTACACAGTGTGGTCGGATGCTCGGATCTTAATTTAACCCTTAAATACTTATGCTCGGTTCTTTAAATGTATGGTATATATTTTCTTGAACTACTTTTTCCGCCAGGGTTCATGGAATATTGTAGTCCCCGTGGCCCTGGCCAGTGGCGGTGGAGGAGGAGCACTAGAGGTTTTAGTGGGTAAACGGACGGCCCATATCTGCCGGTCCGGAGTCCCACATAACCGCGAGTCCCCAATCGGGCGGGTATCCGTCAAGGATTTACTCACGTAAAAATAAAAAAAAATTCTTAAAATTTGTATTTCAGGTGACCACGAGCTTAGAAGCCATCTAAAATATACAATTGACTAAGATCGGCTACATGTTGTTTTTTTTTTTGGAAAACGTATAATATTTTAGGGTAGCAAAATTTGAACAAGCGTTTTCGGCAAACTGTCAAAGTGCGAGTCAATTACTCTATACATTTTTATTGAGGTATTTCTAAATTCTTATAGACTAATTACGCGCTATGACATATCCTAAGATATTAAACGTTTTTAACATCTCAAGTGTAAATAAATTAAAGATGTTATTTCATTTTATTTTAGAAACATTACCATTTTTATAAATAAACTGTTCTAGAAGGAAAATTATTAACGAAAAATGAAAGAATTGGGACCTATATCAATCAAGCAACAGTATTTAAATAGTTCAATGACAATAATTTTTATAAAATAATAAATTACACATGATTTTTTTATTAAATAAAATTCGAATGACATTATAAATGAAGTTCTGCTACAGTTGTTGTTTAAAGTTTAATAGTAATTAATTAGTGCCATCTTGTGAGAAAGCTAGTGTGTTACCATAATACAGCTATAATAAACTATAGTTCAAATTAATATTATTACTACATCATAAGACATTTATTTAGTTACAAGATAATGATTTATGATTTCCTTTTAACGAATAACGAAGAGGCGCCTTGTTTAGTTACAATCGTCATCATTGCTACGGCTTTTTTGCGCTATAACCATATTTATTTTTTGTGACGCTGGGTAATGCCTTTGCGCAGACCGTCCGTGTGCAGGCCCTTGCGGAAACGGACGGTACTGTGGGACCCATCGGCAAGTATACCTGATACTGCCCACTAAAACCCAACGGAAACCCTCTCCACCCCGGCGAGACGTTGCAGGAACGCTTGCGCATACTACTACAACGCCTCGGTGGACGGCCCGGCCCACCTATATGCGGGCCACCGTCGCCTTAACCATTTTGCGCTATAACCATTAGACCAACATACCATTACATTAACCATAAGACCATTGCACTTAAACGCTCTTCTAACAAAGCAATTTACAATAACAGTTTATATCATGTCCAAGATTTTATTGGGACCGAGTTTAAACATTTTTATGAAGACACACATTACTTTTTTTTGTAACTCACATTGATTTTAAGCTCCACTTTTTTAGGGTTAACGCGCGTGTGGTTAATCTTTGGCAATAAAAAAAGTTGTTAATAAAACATAGAGCGTGTTAATTTCTTGAAGCTTAACTGAAATAGGAAAAAATAATGTAAAGGTTTAAGTAGTTAGGTTGGAATTATCTTTAAAGGAGCTATGTAATGTTATTTTATTTATAGCATAATATATTTTGATTGTTAGTAATTTATTTTTCAGCATTTTTAAACATATAACCATTTCTCCGAGTGAGGATCGAACCTGGAGACAGACGCTGCACTGTTCCACTTCGTCACGATGTCTCGACTTATAATCTTAATCTTTATAATCTAATAATTTGTATTTATTTAAAAGAACGAACGGGGATCGAACACATATCTGTAGAGAGATTTTCACAAATTTCTGCTCCTCAAAGATTATTCTACGAATAATCGTTTGGCAAGAGAGAATGTTATTTACTCAATAATTAAAAAGAAATATAATGTTTTAGAAAACGTATGAAAAGATTTGGAACGTTTGTATTTATTCTTCTTGTAATCAAAAAAAATATATATATTTAGCTATGGTTGTACTTATTTGTTTGACCACGATACACGCGATATATATATTATCCCAAAAATGGAACTCGAACTTAAACACCACGTCATATGCACGTTACTATTGCAGCGGTAATTTCATAAACATTTACGAACACATCGCAAGGAAAGGTGTGTAATATCACTCCAATTTGAATAGTATACTTCTATTTTATTCTCCCATAGCAGTTCTACCATTACATTATAAAGGCAAGTACAATAGTTCATTGTTTCAAATAAAAGTTATCGCATAGAGCTGGTTATCGTTTTGCGTCGACTAATATTTCTGCCCCTTTTCTATATATTTGTCATACCGTAGTTTGTGATAAATAAGTATAGTTTTAGTATAGAAAATTGTGATGGGACTGTACGCGCATCGTATAAAAATTGTTCTCGATCAAGATTCCCACCTGGTAATTATTTAATTTTTACTTTGAATAATATTTCCCTCTGGTATCCTGCTAAGACAAAACGCAATGCAACGATTTCGCTGAAAGGGAGAACTGAGTGGTATGGTCAATAATCTCAAATCCTTAAAGTTGAGAAAAGGAAAAATCGAGAGGGCTGAATTAGTTAAAACCTTTTGCTTTCATGATTTTTAAACAATTTAAACGAAACTATTCTACTTGTGACCACGGACTACTGTACTTTAGGTTTTGTAAAATATATTTGTGAATAACGAAAAATACATTATTGATCTGATTTTAAATAATTATTTTAGAAAATTACACGTTATCATATAGAACTACACACTCTATTTATTCTAATTTATTTTTTTATATTTAATTATTCTACCTTAATATTTAGATAAAATATGTTTTATATTATGATGAACGCCTTTTTTTTATTTTAATTTTAATTTTGCATACCATTTTCATAATTTTAGATACAAAGCTTTGTTTTATTTCGCTGATTACAGTTTTAAGTATCGGAGGGGGTTGAAAATAATTTAAAAAAAAACACGAAGTGGCATTATTTCGTATATAATTATATCCAGAAATGGCAAAATAAAGAGAACTTATATCCATGTATTTTATCAGATGCAAGATATATATTAAGATAAGGTCAATATTAAGTTAACCGTTTCATTGTTACGTCAACTTTTTTGAAACGTATGTACCAAAATAAAACTTATATAAAGCTCTTATTTGTTTAATGATTTTACTAAATCAGTGGCCACGCTTAGAGTAACTAACTTTTTTTAACTTAACGCCTTTGCCCAGGAGGCAGGGTGAGAGTCCGTTGTCAAGACATTCCGTTATACAGTTTCCGCCCGAAATTGAGACATTGCGTGTCGAGTGGCCGAACTCCATACCGCGCTTTTTCTTCTGTATCAAATTTTTTTTTTTATTTATAACTGAAAAATACTAGTTTTTAAGCAATTAATCAAAAGCTTTTGATAACATATACAATTGTGATAGAATAAAATCTGACTGACAATTTACTTGTCAGTTCAGAAATGATTTTAATAATTATAGTACTTAATAGTTATTTATTTTAAATTAAATCTACTCAACTTAAAGTAACGAAATATGTCATTTTGTTAAAAACAAAGGATTTTTGCGTCTCGAGTTGTTTAGTTGTTGTTTTTAAAATGGTGGGGTAGTTCTCTCTGCCAATGTAAATATAAAATTTATATAAAAACGACGCCAGCCAGTACGTTCGGTGTAAAACAGCTATTACACTCGCGAAGGTTTTATTATGTAAACTGGCTGTAATTTAAGCGTAGTGCGAATTAAAGCTACGATATCGTACACTTGTAACTTGAATTACATAATTCGAAATATATAACCTATGTTGCCTATAATCTTAGATTGGACTTAGAAAGAAATTAAATAATTAAATTGATTTTTTTTATTAATTCCACACGTTTTGCGATGTAGACGGAAACAAAGTGAGTCTCTTCTCAAGTATCTATTAGAATTACACAAGATAAATAAGGTCTAACTAAACCAGACACTTACTATTATTTTAAAAAGAAAATAACTTATCTTAATAGTTAATACTATACAGTTTCATTACCGAGTTTTCTTTTGTTTCTTTTGCGTATTTTTTTTTTGTATAACAAAGTGAGAAAGAACCTTGTGCCAAATTTCTCCGTTAGCCACTTCCCACCTGATTCCGAGATATTGCGTGTTGAACTAAACGCCGCACTTAATCTTGTCACGTTAGCAGAGATACGAAAATAATTTAAATATTTACTATAAATATAAAATTACTTATGCCTCTAGTGGGAATCAAACCCACACGCTGTCACACTGCGCCACGATGCCTTCAATTATTAATTAGCTTTAAATTAGAAATTAAAACAGATCTCGAGATTTTTAAAAGTTTATAGTGCATTAGGCAGGTTCGGTTTTTTATTCATAAAATAATTGAATTTTAATATGGATTATCGTTGTTTATTTATATTTTATTGTACAACACAGTCAATATTTAAAAAAAAAACAAAAGAAAAAAAAACAATTACCAATAAAATGCGGTCTCATCTCCTCCGGACAACCTTAAGATTAGGAGATTTGGTAATTTATATAGCGCGGGTGGTGTAATATATTATACATATTGTACTATATTCTAATCTAAAAATTACATAATAATATACTAATATATATATATATATATATATATATATATATATATATATATATATATATATATATATATATCGTTATCTTATTATCCACTTTTGG
Source organism: Podotricha telesiphe (assembly GCA_038994665.1). Lineage (NCBI taxonomy): Eukaryota > Metazoa > Arthropoda > Insecta > Lepidoptera > Nymphalidae > Podotricha > Podotricha telesiphe. The sequence continues at coordinate 56,763 of JAOYRR010000265.1, forward strand.
AGCTTTCTTTGCCTACCACAAGGCATGGCTGATGTATCAGTCGCTGGAGCAGTTATGACTGCTTCCAGATTGTAACAGAACTGGAAATTTATAAAGTACTTTAAATATTTCAAATTGATTTATCATATTAAAATTAGCTTCATTTTTTTCTTATTATACTTTTTCCTATCGCTATAATGGTAGTGGTGGCGGTGTTGACATAGTTTCCGTACCTGGTTGTATGAATAACTAAATAGAGAGTATTGCATATACAATCTTTTAAATATTAAATGCCATTAGGATTTACTTTAGCTATAAGGTGAATAAATGAATAAATCAAAATATTTCAATCAAACCAAGCATATTTACGTCGAACAGTATTTAAACCAGAATTTATGGATAAAATGGAAGTTTAAAATTGTATGCCTTAGACATTTTAGATTTATCAACTTAGTAACGTATGTAACTAAAGGGGAGTAAAATATGCAGGAAACAAAGCTAACTATAATTTTCGCCAACTCAATATCACATAACGTACAGCTTCAAAATGTCAAATTTTTACTTTTAATATTAATGGTCGCATTAAGAAAGCTTCACGATATAGCCACACGCAACATTAATCGTCTATATATCGTTTTTATTAAAGAAAAATGGAAATAAAATTTAATTTAAATTTTCTGTTGCCTACCCTGCATAATACCTCATATTTTCTATTCTAGTAACAAAATTCAATTTATATAACAAAATATTATATAACAAAAAGCTACTTTAAAATATATTATAAGTAATTTATCTTACAAATAAAATTAACACTAGGCTAGTGGCCATATGATTTTATGAATCATTGCATACTCGATAATTAAACGTCTATGGGATCTATGATAATTAATTAAGGTTTGTTAAGCCCATCTTTACTAATACTAATACTTTTTACCATATAATAGTAATTGAAATAATATTATTGTTTATATTGAGTAATATTTAAAGAGAGAAAATAAGACGACCATGTACAGCAGGGTAAGTTTCTTAAAAATTTGCAAACTAATAACATTAAAAACTTCGATAAAAATCGAAGTAACCTTGATTTATTAACTAAAAGTTTCGTTTTTATACTTGTATTTTAGGCATTTTCCCGCCTTTTTTAGATAACCAAATTCATCTATTTAATTGCAAAATTAGTTACGTCAATAATACACAGCTATTGTATTAAAATATATAATCTTAAAACAAATTTATAATATACTTACCTTACAAATAGAATCAAGTTAAGCGTAAGTAATGAGGTATCTGACATTTTCTATACCTTTGTGTATTTCCCTTATATTAAGCAATATGCCGCAACGTTATTGCAAATGCAATTTTTACGCAATAGTAATTTGCATTATGCCTAAGGGCAATTTATGGATATTTGTTATCTGTCTATCTAAATATATGTAATTCATTATAATCTGTGGTGCTATCGGCATTCAAATGTTTGTAGCTCAGGTTTTCTTTAAATCAATGGTTTAGTAGCTTTTTATTTATAAGAAACATTGTCATTACTTGAAGTATACAGATAATTTGAACTTATCACTTTTGGTTCAGCTTCATATTTTTTCCCGTATAGCAGGCTAGTAAAAGAAAGCCACAAAACACAATGCTTGGGGAAGCTGACCGCCTGATCACCTGGCCAGAGTAGGCGCGGGCAGGAGCTCCCTTCTCCGAGCAGGCCGTCGAGGGTGACCCGTTACCTTTGACTCCGCGACGTGCCTAGCAGGCTTCCGCCGCCAAGGCTCACGGATGATTGTAGTCTATGTGGCCTTAGCCAGTGGCGGTCGAGGTGGAGCACCGTCAGGTTTTAGTGTGTATACGGGCGGTCTACATGTGCCAGTCCGGAGGCCCACATAACCGCTTTCGAGTCCCCAATCGGGCGGGTATCCGTAACAGGATTTCCTCACGTAATAAAAAGGCAACTCAACACTTGAAGAACAAATCATTTTAAGAACTGTTTTTTATACATTTTTTACACGTTATCTTAAAATATTTTTATATCCTAAATATTGTGTGAATAACACTTTAAAAATGTTAAAATATTTAATAAACAGCATTCTCTCTTGCCAAACGATTAGAAATAATCTTGGGGTAGCAGAAGTAAATTGTAACAATTATATAAGAAATTTCGACGTAACACGATAGAACGCATGGCTTAGCGTTGCGAGCGGTTGGACGGTTTCAAAATGGTGTGGGCTCGAGTCCCGCTGCGTTTTCTAAATATGTTATAGTGGGATAACACTTTAAAAAAATTAAAAATATATATTATTAGTTATTTACTAAATGTATTGGATTTCTAATTTTCAAAACATATAGAAGTAAGTAACTACTTTATTATATTTTATATTGTTCAACTCATTAAAATTCCTGTTACCTGCCATTTTAATTTTACACAGTTTAAAAATCTTAGTCAATCAATATTTTCTTGTAGAGCTTGACAGGTACAAAGAAAGCTGTTCAAGAGGCGCGGGTTCGAATCCCGCTGCGTTAAAAATTTCAACGTTTTCTAAATATGTCTTTTACCTAATAATGTTAAATTAAATACTAAGTATTGTCTGTCTGACTGTTCTGGGTGTGAGCAAATATTTAAGCAAATCATAATAGTGTTGCAAGATTTTCTTGCGGTACATATTGAACTAACGAAAGCGTGCTGTAATATTTTGAAATAAAACTATTTTAACCGGATTAATCGCGTATAATTTTGGTATTCGAAAATACATTTTAGAACCCGACGTTTCGCACACTTTACAGTAGTCCGTGGTTACAGGTAGACTGAGGTGGCTCTTGTCTGTCATTTGATACAATTATTATCTCAAACTAACGCCAACGATTTCTTAGTTGCCTCGCGTACTGCCTTGGATTCTTGCAGAATGAGCTGACTGTATCTTGCTCGGTAGTTCTTTGATTTTCGCGATAATTACACATTTTGAAATGAAACTATTTTAACCGGATTAATCGCGTATAATTTTGGTATTCGAAAATACATTTTTAGAACCCGACATTTCGAACACTTTAAAGTAGTCCGTCACAGGTAGACTGAGGTGGCAGTCAGTCTAGTTTCATTTCAAAATTTCGTTTCGATTTGGGATTCCGAGTAATAATAAATGTCTGCAAGATACGGCGGTGTTTCTCAAGAAAATATTTTAAACTACAACTATATTATATTTTCTTATGCGAGATACAGACAATTTAGAAACATAAGGATTACGTAAAATCAAACAAGTCATAACTATAATAAGATTGTGTAACCGTTTTTTTTTTACCTTTATGTATTTATGATATGAAAATGCAAAAAAAAATACTTACATAATTAGTGTTACAATTCAATGGTACACGTTATTACAAGGTATATTGTATAAACAAGATGTATTACCAAACAGCCTTACGCTTTGTCCCATAGCGGGTTAGGCAAAAAAAACATAGTAAGACTTAAGACAGTCCGTTCTTCGTCCATAATATTATCAGTAAATTATATTACCTTACATAATGATAATGATGATGATGAAAAGGGGGATTATTATTATTAAACAAAAACATAATTTAATGTACATGTACAACATTTGTTACTAGAATAGAAAATTAAATGTACATTCGGATATTCCAATTATAACGTAAGCAATACTAAAGCACAGCTGTCAAACGCCATTTTAAATTTGACAATTGATAGCTAATGTCATTTATTATTGGCGTAATATCGCTAGAAAAGGCCGGCTTTAGGAAATATTTTAATGTTTTATTAAACTTGTCCTTGTGAAGAATAACTAAAATCACATATAAACATATTACATCTATGGTGTGACGTAATGTTACGGTTTAAGTGCTATGAGTCTAAGTATATCTAGTTTTTGTAGTGTAATAACTAATGAGTCACGAGCAGTGTTTTCCCGCAAGAAATAATTGTATCTATTATTTATAACTGGACTTAGAAGTGAGAGGTAGTGTCTGTAAAAATGATGAATAAGCTGAAACTATTCTGGTCGAAAACCAATCGCTGGCATCGAGGTTAGTTCGTTTTAATTTCATTTTATGATTGCATTATGTGTACTTAAAAATTTATCATGAATTAATAATTCTTAATTAATATTTTTTTTTCTTCACTCGATATGTTTGTTGTACAAATACTTATATTTAAAACTATATTGAAAGAGAACATAATAAATTTCATGTCATATAGGGAAGGAATTGCTTTGCAATATGATGTTACCAGATCAAGGAAATACCTATTTAATAATTTTTCAATAACATTATGTAATAGTTAGAAATATATAACACCAAAAATTACATATAGAGTGCTTTTTCTTAACACTTGGTTCTCTCTGCTGACCTTACTATATATGAAAGATTTTTGTAGTAAAAGAAATGTATTATATGAATATATTCATGTGAGTAAATTGAACAATTTTTTTTCACAGTATGAAGTATATGATTTTTTCTATTACATTACAGTGCTTTTTATATTCTTGGTAATAGAATTTAAATTACTACCAGGAGGACAGCTCGGCTTTGTATGCAATGATCCCGCACTATCTCACCCATATACTGGAGATACTGTCAATTGGAAATGGCTTATAGGAATTTCTATGTTTTTACCATTTGTTGTGGTAAGTGTTTTTTAGCCTAGTGTCAAGATACTTCATTGTCCCCTTTCTGCTGGAATCTAAGACATTGTATATTGAGTAGTAGAACTCAAAGCCACACTGTGCTTGTGTCACAAGAGTGGAGATTTGAAAATAATTACACTTCCCCTAAGTAGGAATTGTACCTACAACCTTTGTGAATACATTCAGATCCTTATATATCCTTTGTTTGTTATCCATACAATGTGATATGGGAAAAGTGGTTTATATATAAGAATACTAAGTATGTATAAGAATACTTATTAACAAATTACACACACTTACTCACACACTTAGGATATGATATGAAAATTGCGTTCCAGGAACATGAATGTATGGCTCGTCTAAAAAATATTTTTAGATTCTTTATGTGTTGTTGTGCCGATGTTAATACTTTTCATTGGATTTTATTTTATTTCTTAGCCATTTACTTTATTACTAACATTTGAATTACCATATCTAGGTGTATTTAATGTTTATTTTTATTCCTTATTTATTAAAGACAATTTACTAACATCACTCTGTATTAATTTTTATAGAAAAACTAAGTGTAAAATGGAGTGTCACTTGGCTAGTTTGTTTCAGCTATACCTGCATATAATAGTTAAGCAAGAACCTAGTGTGAAAACACTGTTCTCAACTTCCTGCCCAAGTTTTTGATATTGTGTGTTAAATGCCAGAATGTAACATTGTCGTACATTAGTTGTGCATTCATTCCCTTGTATGGGATTCAAACCCATAACCATTGTGTTTACAGCCAGACTCCGATCCACTGTACCACTATGGCATCTGTGATATATTTTTAATATTAATATTATGTTATGACATTTTTTAGATGATGATAGTGGAGAAACAGCAAGATAAATCGAAGGATGCCAAACAGAATGTACTAAGGTGGTACAAGGAGTATTTGTACGGGTTTCTTATAAATTTAACGGTAGTGCAATGTGTGAAGCTGGTCGTGGGTTCACCGAGACCCCATTTCTTTGACACGTGCAGCCCCAAAGAGGCTCTGACTTGTGAAACGTAAGTATACCAAGTGTCACTGTACTCCGCTCTCCACTTTCCGTCCGGATTCGAAACATTGTATTAAATGATAAAATTGTAACTTTAGTATTTGAAAACAGCAACTGTTGTGTTTCTCGCCGGCTCTTCTCAGAAGAACTGCTGGTAGCCTTATGTTCCTTCGACTATTCAAAAGTGCTTGCAATAGTCTTATTTGAATAAAGGCTATTTTGAATGTTGAATTTGAATTGCGTGTTGAGTGGCGGAACCTGATAGCTGCGAAAACAATATAATCATATAATCAATGTTCAATATAACAAATATAATCATTGCCCTCGATTGGGGATCGAACCTACAACCAATCGCCAGTTTCACTGTAGCTGTGGTTTTTTATTCATGATAAATATGAAAATATATTTTGTTTTAAGCCACCAAAGTGTTTTTGAATAATTTACGACGTAAGGTAATTTATTTTTGTGAAAAAAAATATCATCGTCTATAAAAGTAAAAAAGTGCCTGCAAAAAAATATAGATATATCTTTATTAAGTTATATTGTTCTGAGATTTAGATAGTTTTAATACAAAAACAAATAATAACGGTGGCATTGAATTTAAAAAAAACTATATATATATATATATATATATTTATTTTATTGTTATTAGCACACCACGTATGGCCACACATATGGTCCGTACATGTATAGAAAAAAATATGTAGTTTAAAAATATAAATAATATTTATATATACTTTTGCAAGTACTATTTGAATCGTAGATGGAACATAAAGCTACCACCGTCTCGAAAGTCATTTCTGCTGAGAAAAGCCGGCGAGAAACTCAACAGTTGCTCTTTTAAAATACAAAAGTTACAATTTTATAATTTAATACAGTGCCTAGCTAAACCGGTACTGCGTTGTTCATCCCGCAACTTCGAAATTCTATACGTTTTATAAAAATGTTTTTTCAATTTCCACAAGTGGCTGAATAACAGTTTAAAAATTGAAATTGAAAATATAAATGTCCTAGATCCGAATTCGTATCGAGTTACACTTGCACTAAGGCGCATTGGCTGAACCAGTCGGACCGAAGCTTCCCATCAGGGCACACGTCACTCGCTGTACACGCCGGCTTATTTATTATAGTAAGTTGTTAAATTTGAACTTTAAGTAGACACGAGACGGTCGTCGAGGCGCAGTGGCACAGAGACACACTGTAAACGTGATTGATTGGCGGTTCGATTCCCACTGGAGGGAATGATTATATTTATGATTATATTATTTCCATTTCTTTCTCCACTGTCAAGACTCAGCACAAGACAAGCAAGCAGTGTCTCAGATTCTGGAGGAAAGTGGAGAATGGAGTGTTCTGACACTAGCTTCTAACTGACTAGCAGGGTGATACCGCATATCACGTACGTAAAGGCGTGAAGGTGAAAAAAAATGGTTCTTTTTTTATCTAAATTACCTACGATGGTAAGTTTTCTACATCGAAATGGGTGTAGGTTCGATTGTCAGTCGCGGTCGAGGTGGAGCACCGTGAGGTGTTAGTGGGTATACCGACGGCCTACGTCTGCCAGGCTTTTAGTCCCATATAATCCGTCCGAGTCCTCAATCGGATATCCGTAACGGCTTTCCTCGCTTGAAAAAGGCGACTGTAACATCGCGTAATATCAAAAGTAACGTTATGAAATGAGTGTTTGAACTCTACTTGAAGTTAATAAAATATATTTATATTATATAGCATTATATAATATTTAAAAAACGTATAAAAATTTGAACGCAGCGGGACTTGAACCCGCGCCTCTTGGAAACCGTTCAAGCGCTCTGACCGCTACGCCATGCATTCTACATCCGGCTGCACCGAAATTCGTATACGCTTATAACAACTTATATTTGTTGTTTTTCTAAATATGTTTTTCAATTTCTTACGTGTGTAAATAACATTTAAAAAAAAAAAATAATAAGTTAAAGGATTGAAATTTATTGTGTTTGGATTATTGTAATTTCTCCACTGTCCTAGAAAAAGCACGGCGTTTAGTTCCTCTACTCTCCGCAAATTGCAAATTTGAGAGAAAGTCAGAGACTGAAGTGTCTCGACACTAGATTCACTATCTACGTTGCTGTGCGTTATAAAGCATGAATTTAACTTGTGTTACCTTATCTTCCAGTACTACCTGCACAAAAGGGCTTCCGCTTTGAACCTGCGACCCGTAGTTGCCGTGCAGCTGGTCGCGCTGCTGTGCACTGTGTTCTGCGCCGTATCCCGCATGACGGACCACAGGCACCACTGGTGGGACGTGGTGGCCGGGGCGGTGATCGCTTTACCTGTCTTAGGGTTTACGGTGAGTTGCTTTATTTTGTGTTTGTGTTTAATTGAAACTTGTTTTAAGGCAGCTTCACGCTTTTTCGCGTATCGCAGGCTATGCAGAGACAAGCTGGTGTCAAAACACTCCCACCTATTTCAGGTACCGCCCAAATTCAAAATATTCCGTGTTGAATGGCGGATCTTAATACCGTCTTTATACCAGAACGGACAAGAGAAATTAATCGTAATACGACCATTCCTCTGAGTCGAAATTATCCAGTATCCAGACGGAAAGTGGAGAACGGAGTGTCTTGGCACTAGGTTATCTTTGGCGAATTTGTATAGAAAAGCTTATTGAAACTTTTTCGATAAATTATCATTAAAAATCGGGAAGCCTCGTAAGTGTGGTCTGTCGCGTCTTATGGACGTCGTCGTAAAAAAAAAATTTATTCATTGTGTTTTCTTATTTTCGCGCCAATATATTGTAAAATATTTTGTGTTATTAAAATGGAGTGGGGTGTGCCAAATATTTTAAAATCCTCCATACGCTTGGTATTAGTGAAATGTTTGTATAACGGGCTATGGATAGGTACAATGAAACCTCCTCCTCTCTTTGTGTCCATGTAGAGTTCGTACGAGAAAGGCGATCAAAGTACTAAGGGAAACAATTCAAAGAAATCCTGTCCGTAAGCAAAACTTTGGACTTGCAGCCTGTAAGAGAGACACTATAGTCATATTTTAACTGATAATTTGAAAAATAAAAGGGTGGTAAAATCAAAACAACGACTTAAGTCTGACGCAAGGGAATGGTCAAAAAAAATGTTTGTTTACAAATGAGAAAACTTTTACAATAATTGAGCATTGAATATTTTAAAAAGCAAAATGACCATATTTATGCTGTGAGCTCTAAAGAAGCTTCCTAATTTGTCAACAGAGTACAAAGTGGGTATTATTCGAACTCAGTCAGGGTCTGGTGGGGTGTTATGTGTTAGCTATGAAAGAGTGAGTGAGCAATATTTTTGTCAAAAAGGTATTAAAACATCGGCACAAGTGTATCAACAAGATACCATTTTTGAGAATGTAGTTAGGCCTCTTAAGAAGACCATGTTCAATAACCAAGAATGGTCCTTTCAGCAAGACTTGGCGTCGGATCGTACAGCTTGATCCAGCATGGTTTTTGTTTTGTAACAATATTTATGGCAAGACAAAGTAGTTATAGAATTAAGCCACTCAATACGCATTGTCTCGAATTCGGACAGAACCTAGTGACAAGACACTAAGTTCTCTCTGAGACTACCCTACTATGTGGTAAAAAGCGTGAAACTGAACTAGCAGCTTCACGCTTTCCATAATATATATTTTTTATTATATTAAATGAGACAATTTCCTTTTTTTTTTTTATTTCAGATACGTTCGTTGTGTAAAAACTTCCATTGTATGAACGCTGTGGTTGAAAATTGCAAGGAAAATGGTGTAAACGAAGCAATTACTAATATAGAAAATACATAAGTTATATTATAGTAATAGAAGTTTATATTATATACTATATGCTTGTATTTGTATGAAAGTGGATATGATAATTTTTTTTCAGCTACACGCTTTTTTCCGCATAGCGGGTAGTCAGAGAGAACCAAGTGTCAAGACACTCCGTTTTCCACATTTGGCCTGAACTCGAGACATTGCTTGTTCAGTGACGGAACTCAACGCCGCGCTATGACTTACTAGGAATATGAAAAAAATAATTAATCATTTCCCCGAATGGGAATCGAACCCGCAAGCAATCGCGCTTACGGTCAAACACTGTCCCACTGCGCCATTATGGTATCTTCTACTTTAGACGTGTTTTTATATATCTAGTAGCGAAAGAGTGTATTTTTCTTAAAGGTTTTTCATCTAGCATACTATTTATAAGCGTGAATATAGCGAAAATATAACATGTATAGAGTAAAACCCCTTTAATACGATTTAGTAGAGACCCAACGAAAACGCGTCTTAAGCGGGAAAGTAAGATATTCAATTATACACTTATAAAAACTGTTAGAAAATTTATATATTGGTAAAAGTCCGAGTATAATAAGTGGCGTATAATATACAGCAAAGATGGCGTTGTAAACGGAGCATTAATTAAATTACTTTACACCACCACCAGCAAATGTGCTGCAGTTGCAGAGAATTACGTAAAAGGGCGTATTATAGCGATAAATCGTATCGTATCGATAATCGGGATCGTATTAATGAGGTTTTACTGTAGATCCTAGTGTAAGAAATAAATAAACTATAGGATATAAAAATACTTAAGCTAAAATCGAACCTGCACCTGGTAATGTGATATTTAATTTGTTTATTTATTTTTATTTATTACGTGACTATTACATACAATTTTGTTTTTTAGTCTAGTTTTTTGTTTTCGCTTGTCGATATACCCTCGATCTTTGTTAGTTTGGTATACATTCCATTTTGCACTGAATCTTTATTTTTTTACAAATAATATTTCGTAATATACGTTTGAATATTAACATGTTTTATTATTTTTTCATTTAAATCAAAAATATTTGAATTCTACTTACTATATTTTTATATATATAAATAAAGGTGTCTGCTTGTAATATTAAAATAACTGCTTTATACTTAGTACATATACATGTATACACGGTACATATACCAAAATAACTATAATAATTTGTCTATCTGTCTCTTTGTCCAATCTCTGGAACGGCTGAACCGATTTTGACGAAACTTTTAAGGGCAGATGGTTGATTTAATAATGATTAACTTAAGCTTCTTTTATTTTAGAAGTTGCTAGTCTATAATATTAATAAACGCTTGGCGGCCCCTTAAAATTATAAAGCGGGTCGCTGGTTGCTAACCTCTGGTTGAGACTATAAATTTTCTACAGCTTCACTCCTTGCCTCGCAAAGCAGAGAGAACCTAGTGTCTAGCTACACTATTTATTTTTCACCTTACGCCCATAATCGAGACGTTGAGTGGTGGAACTCAACCGCGCTGGCTTAGGTACCAGAGCAAAGAAAATATTTTTAATATAATCATTTCCCCGAATGGAAATCTAACCCACAACTAATTACTTAAAAACATCTATTTGGCTTTTGGGTATATAAAAGAAATATATATATATATACTCAAAAGCCAAAAATTGTATTAATATCAATCCATAAAAAACACAACACACCTACAAAGCCAGACATAGTTCAAAAAAAAAAAAAACTCACATATCATTCATAATCGATTTATTTATCACCATTACTTAAAACAAATAAATAAACCAAACGGTATTAAAAGCGAAAGCAAAATAAAATGAAAGTCTCACCATTGAGCGATACTTACAAAAAAAAAACTATAAAATTAACATCAGGTCACATATTTCTAGCGATAGTCAACCGAAACTGTTCCCACAACCATTGGTCAAGGCGAACCACAAACGTAGACGCTGTGTCACCGACATCACACACCATGACAACCAACCCAGGAAATACAGTTACCGTCACTGGTAACGACATTCAGCCACTGTTACTGTTACCGACATGACACACCAACATATTAAATAGAGTTACTTTATCAGTATGATTAAGGTAAAAAAAAAAACAAAAATTGTTAAGGTCGCTTGTCTGTCTCTAAAGCCTAATAGTTTTCAATCGCCTACACCAAACACTGATCGGCGACAAGTGTGTGTCAAGTGGAAGTAATTGAACACAAAGTGTTTATAAAGTGAGGGTCAATTTGATATTGACAGGTAGCAAGTGTCCCACACAAGCAACAAACATCCTACGTTTGCGCAAAGCCTAAACAACCACAATACTAAAACAGTTGTGAAAATATAACTTAACAAATTTACGGTTACATTATGAAATAAATTATTACTAAAAATGAGAGAATACTTTAATTCAAAACATTGGTTTAATGCAATAAAATGCGTAATTAAAAAAAAAATGTAATTTACAATTTTTTTTTTAATTACATACACTGTTTTTTCCCCGCATACAGAATGATAACCAGAGATATCCTATTGTCAAGACACTCCGTTTTCCACGCACCGCCCGAATACGATACGTTGCGTGCTGTCTCAAATACCAGAGCGGAGAAATGCGGAAAAATATTTCAAATACAATAATTTCCCCGAATGGGAATCGAACCCACCAATCATCGCGTTTACAGCCAAATAATGTCCCACTGGTACACCACGAACTTTTATTTCTTAACAACAACAAAAAAATTAAATTAAACAAAACCAAAATATTTTCATTATTTCCTTGGACCAATGCCTGTTCGTTTTAATCAAAATAAAAAATAAAACAATAAATAAATATGACGACTACAAACATTCTATGTATGCCAGTCACATATTAAAAAAGAAGCGTGCCTCTTACAAACTAATTAAGTAATCCTAACAGTATCTCAAACAGTAAGTTACTTGTATAACTTGAAAGCCTCTAAATCTAGGCCAAATATTTGTTTTTAGAAAAATACATTACCAATATATCTTGTGAGGTAGAAAGGAGAATTTAAAAGAAAATTCTAAACCAAAATCTCTATTAGACACTTGTAATTTTTATTATAAAACATTAAACATTCAGACATAATTGAATGCATAAATGTATGGACCAAACAGCAAAAACAAATGTATAACCCATATATTAAACCAAAGTGTACACTCTCCCTTCAATAAACAATAAATTTTATTATAATACTAACAATACCTGCCAATAGAACGCCAATCATTTTCATGCATTCTATATTTTTTAGAACAATTCTTTGAAAATTTTTACACAAACATTTATACATATATTTAAATATATATATATATATATATATTAGTTAACTTCGCGCATCTCCTCGAAGATCGAACCTAGTGTTACCAGACCTCATTCTCCACCTCGCTCGCTCAATTCAACACTGCAGTTTTATTACCAGAGCGAAGTCAGTCAGTCAGAGACTATCCTATAGCATAACATATGTTCAATATATAAGTATATATTATATTTGTATATATTGTATTATGTATAATATATAAGTATATATTGTATTTTAACACTAACTCTTCCACCTCACTCTGGCTACATACAATAAACGAACGAACTAAAAAATACACAGACAAGACAATAACAATAAAACAAAACTCGCATTCAATGATTTCATCATTAAGAACGTGGCGAGTGTAAAAAGAACAACTGTATGAGATACCGTACATTGAAGTTTCTATTTGAATAGCTGACAGTCCTCCGAGATGGTCTTCTCGTCGGCCAACTTGTTGAAGTGCTCCAAGAGACCATCTATCGACATCTCACCGTGGACTTTGTTGTCTCTTGTACGCACATTCACCGTATTAGAATTTTTCTCCCGATCGCCCACCACTGGAATAAAAAAAAAAAAAATCAAATAAATTTAGATACAATTTAATATTTTATCTAGAGTTTCTGTACAAGTAGAGAACCTAGCGCCAATTATTTGAGATATTGTGTGTAAAGCGGCGTAACTAATTAACGCCGCGTTTTTTTTTTACCAGAGCGGTAAAGTGAGAATATAATAAGATTTTTGATTTGTTTTTATTATCGAACATTTAAATTCACATTTTGAATTTAAACTATTTTTAACCGGAATAATCGCGTATATTATTAGTATTCGAAAATACGTTTTAGAACGGGTTTCTACACTGTTTCGAACACTTTACAGTAGTTTTAGGTCACAGGTAGACTGAGGTGGTATGTCATCACACCCTGATGATGCAAATAGATGAACAAAATAGTTTCATTTCAAAATTTAAATATAATCATTCTCCGGAATACAGATTGAACCCACAACCAATCGCGTTTACAGTCAGAAGGTGCCCCACTTTGCCACGATTGCTTCAAACGAACGATATTGTTAGCTACAATGTTCACATCTAGAATTAATACGTTTTCTTGTAGATATACCAATAATTTATAACCTAACACTATAATATGACAAAGGTCAATTTTGATTATTTTCTTATATTAGAGGGATTAGGGTCAAAAACTGGCAACAATCGAATTTATACATCATAATAGAGATTGAGGCCATTGTGTTGCAGTGGGACAGAGTGTAAATGTAAAAGAGATGGGTTGCGGGTTCGATTTCCACTCAAGAATGATTATATTAAACATATTTTCATTTTTCCACTCTGTTGAACAAAATAATGCGCGGCGTTGAGTTACAACACACTAAACGCAATGTCTCGGTTTCAAAAGAATATATAACTTAATAAAAAAGACATCAGAATTTCTACAAAAAAAACCCCCTCGAATCCGAACCCCCACATCTCTAAACTAAAATCATAAATCCATAATTCCTAATGAAATACTAAAACAAATAAATATGTACTCACCTAATATATAATTAAACTGCGCTAGCTGTGCATTCCTCACTTTCTTGTTTAGAGTGTCTCCGGCATCGGTATCCACTTCTGACATGAACCCACTAGCAAACAGCTTCTCATTCACCTGTAGAAGCAAAAAGGTTTTCACCACTGATACTATAGGGAGATTTGAAAGTTGAATACGAAGTGTCGTGGCTCCAGATATTATATAAACGAGTACATTTAAATTATCTGGTGTTAAGATAAGATGCAGCGTTCAGTTTTCTCAACATTCAACACAATATGTCTTGAATTAGGGCGAATAGTGGATAGCGGAGTGTCTCGACACAATGTTCTCTCTATGAGGGAAGAGGTTAAATTCTGGCAATGAAATTTATTTATAAAGTTGCTATGCCTCTGTGTCCTAAGTTACTTCCTTATTACATCAGCTGTCTGCCAGTGACAGTCCCGTCAATGTCGGTCCAGCAGTTCCAGAGATTACCCGGAACTAACAGACAGACAAAAATAGAAAAGAATTTTATATATATATATATATATATATATATATATATATATATATATATTATGCATTTAGTAACAATCGTTCACTTTAATAATATTACATACAAACACTCCAATTTTATTTATTTGTATAGATTTAATGACAAGATTAAATGTATAGATATAAGTGCGAAGGTGATATGTCGCAAATTTAGATTTTCAATAACAAATCACGGTTTTATGTGTATATATCTTAAAACTTAAATATTTTTGTTATTGTGTTCTTATATTCTTTTAAAACAATTGATTCAAATGTTTTCGTTGCGAGAAACACACACTTATATTCATTTATATGTTATAGCATATATTGAAAAATAATATAATTCTGACTCTATTAGAACAATATACCTAACCTGTTAAAGGTTAGCTCACGTCAATATTTGAAATATAATTTTTTATGGAATTAAATTTGCGACAAATTACATACATCCATACGCATATCTTCTATTGATTCTAGAACATATTGTAGCAATGCATTAGCAATAAAAAAAAATTAAGTCAATAACAATATATATACATATAAATACAATTGGAAAATCTGTTTGTAATATTAAAGTAACCGCTTTTTATAATATAATAGGTGTGGAACAGCTAGGCCGAGTTTTACTTTTTATTACATGACATAATGTAGCTGACGAAGTCGCGGGCAAAGCTAGCTTTTAATAAAAAAAAATGGCACGGTTAGCTGTGTGACGTCATTATAAACCCATAATGGCGGACTAGTTGTTGTTTTCAATATGCATATGAACGGACCTTGACAGCGTAGTCGTCGAACGCGGGCCCCACGGGCACCACGCACGCCTGGCGGGGACTGAGCCAGAAGGGCCACTTGCCGGCGTACGACTCGCTCAGGATGGCGATCATCCGCTCCACGGAGCCCAGCACCGCCCTGTGTATTATCACAGGCCTTTTCTTTTCACCCGTTTCGCTGGAAATTGTTAATGTTCTTTTAATGGAGACTGTATCTGTAGTTGACGGATTAAATCCCAAATGAAAAAAAATATCCCGAATGGAGTGTTTTAACACTGAGCTATCTGCCTAAGCTACTATAAGTCATGATGCTGCTGTAATAATATATTTTTTTGATTCAATATAATGAATATTTTCCGAATTTAAAACACTTGATTCTTCACTTTCCAGCATAACTTAACACTGCACTCTATCTTAGCTAGATTGACAACACGAAAAGTTAACTTGATATTTATTCATATGTCTGTCTCTCTCTGTCTTTGACTTCGCTACGGCCAAAACGCTGAACCGAAAACGATGAAATTTTATATAAAGATATTGGGATGAAATTGATTGTCATATTTTTTTTTGTTTTTCCAGGAATTTTATTCTCTTACCAAACGGCTATAGTTCAAGCGGACGAATCCTTCAATCCACGAGCGGGTCCTTAGTATCCCTTACCTAATATAGCTCAAGTTGAACCTCTCCGGCAGCTGGAAGTCCAGCTGTATGGTGGCGCACTGGTGGGAGCGGCGCAGGGCGTCCTGGATAGCTATGTCTATCTTGGGCCCGTAGAAGGCGCCGTCCCCGGGATTCAACTGCCAGGGCCGACCGAACTTGTTCAGGGAATCTTCCAATGCCTGGAAAACGTTTAAATTCATTTAATGTATTTAAGAAACATTGCTCTACTAAATTTAATTTACAAAAATACCTAGGCTTCATGTAAACTTGCGAGAGCCCTTGTGTCAAGTTAATTCGCTTTTTAATATGTATATAGATTACATTTTACTTATAGATTAAAAACAAAATAACCATACAGTTAATATGAGCCAAGCTGAACAAGATGGCTGAAATCTAATTTTAATCGAATTTCATATAATGTTATAGTGTCAAGACACTGTTTTCCACTTTCAATCCGAATACGCCGCCCTTTTGGTCTTTTCAACAATTTTTAAATATAACCATACCACCGAATAGGGATCGAACCCACAACCATCGCGTATATATAAAATTTGCATGCTTTTTCTATTTTCTATGTAAGGTTACGATTTAGGATAGATATATATTGGAATTTGTCCAATAATTTCTGGAGGAAAACATCAATGACTACAACACAGTTTTTAACTAGAGTAGTTATTATCGAAATGTATTTAGTGTTATTTTCTTAAGAATTTGTATATATAATTAGACTGTCACACTGCGCCACGATGACCACATTTCCTGCCATTATTTTTTATAATTAAAACAACGAAAAAATAAAAAAAAACTTACCTTCTCCGCATTTTGCCATGTAGATATATCGCCTAAATACTTTTCGGGGCGAGTGGACAACTTCAGTTGGAATGTGAAACCGAACTTCGAGTAGACACAGTCAAGAAAGTCTAGGCAGCCGAGCTGGCAACAATAAAAATATATATATGTGTAAAAATATACTAGCGACGAAAATATACTGGCGAAGCCGGGAGCGGTCCCGGCTTCGCCTGCGTAAACTAGACGACATTATCACAAGCTTTCCTTAAATTTATAAATCAAATAGTTGTCACTTTTGTATTTAGAAACCGATTGAAATAAAATAAACATTAAATGTTAATAAAGTTAAAGTTTATCAATATACAATAACTTCATATACCATCCATGTACAGACAGAGGTCACTTTTGTATAGACAAATAAAAATAATACTACTAGATTACCAATCACATTAGTCAACACACTTTCCCATTGATTGTGGATTCAAATCTCACTCTCACTATATACAAAAATAAACAGTCTAATAAGGGAATACATGGCGTAGGGTAGGGTACCGCAACCTAACATGGCCTATATAAAGACGAATATTATTACTGACGTCAGTAGAGTAAGCACAAGCGATTACATACCATCTCCTGTTCAATATCACCAGGTGCACAGAATATATGAGCATCGTCCTGCTGGAAGCGCCTCACACGCGTCAACCCCGTTAGGGCTCCGCTGAGCTCGTTGCGGTGGAGCACCCCGAAGTCCGCCATACGGAGGGGCAGCTCACGCCAGGAGCGGGTGCGGTTATCAAACATTAGACTGGAGGAAAGAAAAAGTATATATATATATTTTAATTTGAATTTTTTTATTGATACTGTGACCACGAGCTGTACAGTATTGGGAAAGTCCGGTTTTCTAAAATGTATTTTGGAATACCAAAGATACCCGGTTTAAAATAATTAAATTTCAAAACATATTTTTTTGAACTCTTAAAATATACTTTTTAACATTGTTTAAAGTGTTAATGGCACAGTTAGAAAATTGAAAAATACATATTTAGAAAACGAATAAAAATTTGAACGAAGCGGGATTTGAACCCGCGCCTCTTGAAAATCGTTCAAGCGCTCTGACCGCTGAGCCATGTGTTCAACATCTTATACGCTTCGAATAGCGCTTTCTGCGTTAAAATTTATATACGTTTTTTAGAAAATATGTTTTTAATAAATGTATGATTAACGCTTTAAAATGTTAAAAATAGTTTAATTTAAATATTAAAAAGTCGCGAGATCCAGAGATGTTATTATATATTTTATTATTTTCCCTAATAAGATGTGATTTATTCAAGTGTGTGTGCTAAAAAAATATGTTATATATTTAATGTATTTTGTTTAATCTACTTCGTCGTCGATGAAAGAAAAGCAAAGGTGTGAACTGACAGTGTCAATTTTTCTCATATCCGTTTTCTAATTTCCGCCTACTTAGTCGTGTGAACTAATAGACTTTTTATTGTTTTTTAACATTACAAATTATCACCTAGTGGAATTTCAATCCTTGACCATTGCGTTCAATTAGACACGTTTAGCCAACTGCACCTCAATATATAATGTTTTATGATTTCTATTGTGGTGCAATTGGCAATGTGTTAAATTAAATACATAATATTAACCATTCCAAAAAATACCATCACACATCAAATATACAAAGAAATAAAAATAAAGGAGAAATATACCACTCTCTTACCAATGTCCTGGGCAGTTCATGGGTTTCAAAGCAAAAGTCTCCTTCTCTACGTCGAAAGAGAACATATTCTCCGAGTAGTGAGCCCAGTGTCCGGACGTTTGCCACAACTTCGCGTTATACATATTAGGCGTCACTACCTCTTGAAAACCGCGATTTCTATATAAAAAATAAAAAAAAAATCTGTCAATAAGTTTATAAAATAATGAAGATTTTATTGATACAACTTTTATATCAATGTTTTTTTGTTTAGAACTTCACGCTTTTTCCCGCATACCAGTGAGTGTAGTGTCAAGGGAGGGTCTTTCTTTCTTTTTCTCACTTTCTTTATTTTAAAAATAAAGTACTATATATATAGTACTAATTTTATCAATTTGTATACTATTTGCATAGCTAAGTAAATACTATAGATCATATAATAGTAATGTAACTGATCAATATAATAGAACCAAAAACAATGTTTTTTTTATTTAAAATTTCTGTTTGTGCATTTGTGCTTATCTCAGAAACCGTTTAATTGATTTAAATACATTTTAAGCTATTGTATTTTGGTAAACATCCTTTAACTTTTGATGTTTATTTCATTTCAATCGGTTTATAAATAAAAAAAAATTACAACTGTTTAAATAATAAATTTTAGCAGTGTTGTGATTTAAGCGAGAACGCGGGAGGGTCGTGCAATTTACGCAGGCAAAGCCGCGAGCGGGGTCCCTAGTAAAAAATAAATTGAAATAAATATATTTATTTTTTACCTGTATTGATCTCTAATAAAGCTGACAAGCGTGTTATATATATGCGCGCCACGAGGTTGGAAAAAGCAGCATCCAGGAGACAGCTCGTGGAAGAAGAACAGCTCTTGCTCCTGTTGATATAAGGTTCACAATTGTATATTTTCTATATTAACAAAGAAAACCATCTACATACATACTAATATAACAAATGTGAAAGTAACTCTGTCTGTCTGTGTGATGAATCTCTGAATCGATTGTGATGAAATTTTATATAGAGGTACTTGAGGGATCTTGGGATATATATATATTCTTTATTGCACTTTAAAAAGAAGCAATTCAATTCACATTACAGAAATGAAGTGGGCAACGGTGGAATTATCTCTAAAAGAGATTTCTGCCAGCCAACCCGTGGTAGTGATTGAATGCAATATAAAGCGGGATAAGAGTACTGTGCAGTAAAAAAACACAATGAAATTTGAAGTAAAACATATTACTGCTATTCATTTTAATGATAAGTACTGTCTGATTTCTAAACGAAATGTTTTATTAATGAGGGTTCAAAATATAGGATTGATGGGCTTTTCTGGATGGTTTTGGGGAGTTTGTTCCAAAGTACTGCAGCATGTACAGAAGAGGACTTTTCCAGGAATTTCGTGATTCTCTTTGTAATGTCAAACATCTGTATGATACAATACCTCCTTGAACGTATGGGAGGGGGGTGTATATTGAAACGGGAACGGAGGTATGAAGGTAAATTAAAGTCGGGATATGCATATTACGTCGAAAGGGTTAGGCTTTATAGGATAATCTTTTCTGCCATTTAAATTTAAATTTTTCCAGAAATTACATTGTTTTACGAGACGCGAGCCGATCACTAGTACATGTATAAAATTCTCGCGTTACTGACTGACTGACAGACTACTGAGCGTATAGGCTGAGATTTGACATATGGGTTCCTTGTATTCAAGGCACAGATGTGAAATACCATAGACTGAATACTATGACGTATGAGAGTTTCGACGTAGCCGGATGTAGAACGCATGGCTTAGCCGTCGGAGCGGTCGGGCGGGTTCAAATCCCGCTGCGTTCAAATTTTTATACGTCTTCTAAAAATATGTTTTACACTATACACTATTGTTTAGGGTGCAGTAAGAGAATATTTTTTTAATTCTTACAGAAACTGGAACAAAACGAGAATTTATACTCAACGCAAACGAAGTTGTGGATTGAAAGTCATACAGGTTTTGCTGCCGTGTGCCTTTTTGGAATTTTGTTTATTTTTATTGCATTTAATTTATGCTTAATTATATATTATTTTATTTTAATTATATATTATTATTTAATTTTATATTATATTTTATTGCAAGGATTCTAAGGCTTACTTAGTTACAACTCGTATACTACGAAGCTTCAGCTTCCCGCCTTCTCTCGCCGAACAAGTGACGCAGATGCAAAAGAAGTTACTTCACTTGAGGAAATACTTATATTTAAATTATTTTCAATTACTACCATATAGAGGACGGAATGTCTTAAAATTAAACTAACTTCTGCTCAATGCAAAAAAAATTGTAGTAATATATAATCAAAAAAAGTTATTTTAAATCCACTTGAGTGAGCTACAATTTCATATAAATTATAAATTAACAATGTAACACTTTATAACCATACATTTTTTTGCAACTTCACGATCACTACACAGGATAGACATAAAGAACCTAGTGCCTAGTGCCATAGCACTTCGTTCTCCACTCTCCGCCCAAATACGACTTAACGTGTCTGTAATGGCAAAACTCAGCGTTCTACTTGAACGGGGCAGTAAAAAAACAATAGAATTATTTGTCCGAATGGGAATCGAACTCCCAACCAAAATCCCGTTTACAATCAGATACTTTCACTGCGCCACTTTGGCCTCTACAATAACAATATATTTTTAATATATATAATTTGATACACTAAGAAATAAAAACAAAATATAAAAAAAAACGAACACAAACCTTGCCGATCTTTCTGTGATCTCTTTTGGCAGCTTCCTCTTGTATTATCTCCCACTCCTTCAGCTGCTTCGGCTCAGGGAAGGACACCCCGTACACTCTCTGTAAACTTTCCGCTTCAGCTTTGCCCTCCCAGTAAGTGGCAGAGTTCTGGAGGAAAATGGGAGTTCTTTTGTTTTTTAATCATGTAATATATTACAATTCAAATACAGCTACACACTTCTTTCCGCATAGCAGTGTAGACAAAGATAATCTAGCTTCAGGACACGCCGTTCTTGATTTTTTTCCCGAAATCGAGACATTGCGCGTGAGTGGCGAAACTAAACGCCGCGCTCCATCGTATGGACCAGAGCGGAGCAATGTTGGAATTGTAGGAAACTACTTTAAATACAATCATTCCCTCGTGTGGGATACGAACCCACACAACCAATCCCGTTTACAGTCAGACGCTGTCCCACTGCGCCACGGTACGCCTCAAAACATAATCACCATTTTGAAAAATCTACGAATCAAAACCCTAAAAAGTAACCATCTAACTGAAACTAAAATAATCTTAGATAAAACAGTTTCCAACTCTGATAACGATACATTCACATGACCTTTTGTAAGTTATAAAGAAATAAAGAAATGATTAATAAATATATAATTATTTAATTATGTAACAAACCGACAACAAAATTCTACAAATATTTTAATTGAGACAAGTCGATTTCAACGTAAAATGCATTCAATTGCTCAAAGCTTTTGCATATCAATCCGTTTTTTTTCTATCAAATTAAAATTTCATTACTAGATGTCGCTATACCAATTATAAACAGTTTACTATTTAAATAAATTTGGTGAACTAACAAAAACCTCACACTCGCCACTACACCAAAATACAGAAGCGAATTGAACACCCCACCTTAGTGACCTTGACCGCCTTCACTTTGCCGGTGTGCCGAATGTGCGGACCCCTGCAAAGGTCGATCAGAGATCCGCACCGATACACCGTGGTCGTGGTGGTGTTGACTTTTTCATTCAAAATCCTCACTTTGAACGGATTGTAGCCAAACATTTCCATTAATTGTTCTTTATTAAGCTCTAGACGTTCGAACTGTTGCTTCTCCTTGGCAATCTTCTTCACCAGACCTTCTACCACGTGGAAGTCCGACGATGATATCTGTGAATAAACAATTATTAAATAAGTTATTAAAACGCCGAATGTGAAATCTATACAGATAAATAAAATTAGAGTGTCTGTTTGTAATATTAAAATAACACGGTCCATAAGTATACCAAAATATATATTTTTTATAATTTTTTGTCCGTCTGTCTGTTTGTTTGGATTGATTTTGACTGGACTTTTTCTAGCAGATAGCCAATGCGATAAAAAGTAACTGAGGCTACTTTTATTTTAGAATTCCACGCGAACGAAGTCGCGGGCGCAGCTAGTATACAATATAATATGTATATTAGAATAGAAAAAAAAGGTCAGTAACGATTGGTAGTGGATTCGATTCCCACTCCGTGAAATGATAATAATTTATTAAATTATTTTTATTGCTCCGCTTAGGTAAACAAGACAGAGCGCGGCGTTAAGCTCCGCCACTCAACTCCTAATGTCTCGAAATCGGGCGGAAAATAAAGAAGGGAGTGTCTTGACACTAGATTATGTCTGAGTTCCGATGGGAAAAAGTGTGAAGCTTCAAAATATATACTAAAAAGAGAATAAAAACGTTATTTTCTTTTCAAATTCAAAATACTCTTTATACAATTAGACTTTTGCAAGGACTTTTGAATCTTCGAATAGACTTAAAGCTAATAATAATTAAGCTAATGCAACTGACTCGGAAGGCAGTTCTGCTGAGAAGAGAAACTCAACAGTTGCTCTTTTCATATACAAAAGTTACAATTATATTATTAAATATAGTGGTAGCTAGCCTGAACTCAAATCAAATTACTGCCAAATTACAAATTACTACATTTTTATCTTTTAAATATTCTTCTACAGAGTAATAAGCTTTACTTATTAACATTGTTTTCATATTGACTTCAAATTTCTGCAGTGGCAAATATAAAATGTGTAAATTAAGTACTTCTGTACTTAAAATGACTAGAGCAGTGATTTGTTATATATGTAAG
The DNA here is from genome assembly GCA_038994665.1 of Podotricha telesiphe. NCBI lineage: Eukaryota > Metazoa > Arthropoda > Insecta > Lepidoptera > Nymphalidae > Podotricha > Podotricha telesiphe. The sequence goes on from JAOYRR010000265.1 coordinate 80,353, forward strand.
GCACAATTCTAAAGCGAATATTTTAAAAATTAATAGAAAAATGTAATTTCAATCAAATTCAAATTATTTCTTCACTCTCGTGTCATTGCGTGTTGAGTGACGGAACTCAACGCCGCGCTTTGTTTTATCAGAGCGGAGAAAATCATATAATTAATATAATTTCCCCGTATGGGCATCGAACCCACAACCAAATCGCATTTACAGTCAGGCGCTGGCTTTCACCCTTGGACCCCCAGAAAGTGGACAACGGAGTGTCTGGAAACTAACACCGGAGAAAATAAAACAAAAAAAAATATTATATATAAAAAATTACAGTTAAATATATATTTAAATTCATACGTAATTCGAGACCTAGAAACCTATTAGCGCTAATCAGCTGTGAGCATATGACTAGATGTTACAAATTCCAAGCCTATCGGTATATTATAGGATATCCGTCCGTATAGGCTTTTATTTATTTTGGATCACCTCTATAGCCGTGCGGCTCGTTTGTAAGCCGAAGGTCGTAATTTGGATTTACCTCATTAGACATTTGTATTGTATTTAGAATATTGATGTAGAATAGATGTGTGACAGCGACTTACTGTAAACGCGATTGATCGCGGGTTCGATTCCCACTCGGGGAAATGACTGAAGTAGTGATTTTTAACATAATATTAAAGCTATTCATATCACAGCTCTGGTACCTAAGATAAAGAGCGGCGTTGAGGTCCACCACCTCAAAGGTCAATGTCTCGACAACGGGCGGAAAGTAAAGAACGGAGTGTCTTGACATTAGATTCTTTGAACCCTACTAAGCGAGAAATAGTGTGAAGCTGTCACTATATCGGTTTGGGAAGAAAATTATATTAATTTCGATTGCGAATATTAAATTTTTGAGAAATTTGAGCTAATTTCGACCACTAAGCAATTAATATATTCTTGTTTGACATTGCACTTGCATCTCAGGTTTATTTATAAGTAATCTTCTATTGACAGCTCTCATGTCCAAAACTGTCGAATTCGGTTAGCTTTACGGATATCCGATAGTATTAAGGAGTTCCGAAGCTCCGTAACAACCTTGAATTGTAGATAACTATCAAAATTATTATCAAATGTCAGTGACAAAAAACAAAATAATACTAATATTGGATAAATATATGGAAAGAGAAAACCATAGTGACTGGTCACTAACATCCATACTAATAGATCACCAAGCAAAATGATATATATCTAAAAAAACACGACTAAAACATGCATATAATAAATGTAACACTTTATAAAATAATATTAGAATAAACACGCCATAACTAATTCCTATCAAAGCAGTTATAAAATTCAAAAGGTCAATATGAATGAAAGGTGACTCATCATATTACTTATACAGACATTGCGAAAACTAAATTTATTCATATAATTTTTCAAAGTGTTAATCACACACTTTTACACAATTGAAAAGCATATTTTTTAGAAAACGTAAAAAAAAATTAACGCAGCAGAATTCGAACCGGCGCCTCTTGGAAACCGTCCGAGCGCTCTGACCGCTAAGCCACGCGTAAGTTAGTACGCAGCGTACGTTCAAATTTTTATACCTTATCTAAAAATAGGCTCTTTTTTGTTAATATCAACTTCAAGCCTTATCTCGCATAGTAGGGCAGGCAATTAGTCTCACGCCGCCGTTTATCTTACTAATGCAAAGTAATGAAAATAGACTTTATTAGACTATATATATATATATATATATATATATATATATATCACATTCATCCATGCACACGCACTCTTAATTCTCATATAAACTTACTCCTTTTTCCGGATAATGCATGTCATAGTAGAACCCCTCTTCTATGGGCGGACCGTAGCATAAATGGCCACCATATACCTTATAGAAAAAAATTGCACATTAATAATAGTTCTCAGAAGAATAGTCAAATATTATTTTATACTATATTTAAACTAATAAAACTGGTAGGTCTTCATAACCTAAACAATATTGTTTTTTATGACATAAGTTAAAATGTAGCTTCAATACTTTAATATTTGTTTTATAAAAGTGTCAATCGCGGCGCAGTGCGACAGTAAATTGGTCGTGATTTCGATCCCTACTAGAAGAAATGATTGATGACATATTTAAAATATTTTCTTTCCTCCCATCTGATATCTAAAGCGCGGTTTAATGTCTCAGCACTGTCACACACAAGAGTGAGAGTCTGTCTGATATACTGGCTCGACTGTTCAAAAAAATCTAGACATCTAGTTCTAACACTAAGTAAGTAATATTTATTTTTTAACATTTTTTAAAGTGTTATTCGCACACTTACTCGTAGTAAATTGAAAAAGACATATTTAGAAAACGTATAAAAATTTGAATGCAGTATGATTTGAACCCGCGCCTCTTGAAAACCAATAACACATATATAACTCAATATTAAATAAACAATTGAAAAACAATCCCAAAAAAAAATCTTACGAAATGTTTATTCTACACTGAGACATCATTTGTAAAACAATGTAGTATTTTTTATTAATTAAAGGTTATCTATCATGTCATACAAATTTACTTTGACAAAGATAAGATAATTCAATTTAAATAAACAAAATTGTAAGGCTATAATTTCGAGGCTATGTGGCACAGTGGAGGGGTGACTGAAAATGCAATGGTTACAGGTTCAATCTTGAAATTACTTTCATTTCACCATTCTGGTATGACAGTGTGCTATGTTTGATTCTGCTATACAGCATACAATATCTGGAGATGGGCAAAAAGTGGAGTGCAGTGTTTTGACATTAGGGTCTATCTAGCCTTCTATAAATGTAATATGTATGAAAGTACATATAACTATGTCTTACTCTTTCCATAGCTTCTCCGAGCATGTGTGCTGATGAATGCCAGAATACTGCTTGGGCATCTGTATTATCCCATCTAAGGAGCTCCAGCTTGCAGTCACCTTCTAAAGGTCTGTCGAGATCCCATAATACATTGTTCACCCGAGCCACTATAGTTGAATCAGCCAGGCCTTGACTGTAAAATTCAATAAATATAGAAACTCCATGTAGTAAAAAACACTATTTAATTATAAGTCCAATTAGACAGAATAAGTTATTGCAATAGAGGTTTCAATGTTAAAAAAATATATAGGTCACACAAGTATGTCGTCACTAATTGTGTGATAAGTGACCGGTCACAAGTTTATCAGTAACATGAACAAATTAACCTTCAAACTTCCCCAGTTTTACCTTCCCAATGCATATGAATTGTGAATACCCATAAAATCATTTTCCTTATAAATATTTTAGGTTTTAGCAATGTTTAGGCTTGAATATGTAACAGAATTAGTTGAAATTATATATTATTAAGGTGATGTGTGATTATGACAGTGAGCAAATGCTTTTATTAGAGAAATGTATAGCAATAATTTTAACCTGGACATAGCTACTCCTAAATTATGAGTTCACATTGAAATTTATCAGTATATTTGTTATTCTTTACTACACTTTTAAAAAAAAAGGTCTACGTATATAATAAATTGAAACAAAAGAAACTATTAAAATATAAAAATTATTATCTATCAATGGATACTTACTATTCACTCCAAAACTCGCTTGTTAGCAAATAAATAAGGTGTTTGTTTATTTAAAATTGCCAATAAAATTGTGTAAAATAGCAATTAAAGCATAAAACAAATATAAAAAAATGTATGAAACATGGCTTGTGTATGATATTTTAATGACTAGTTCAAAATTGCTATAGATTAAACAGGTCAGCTGTAGTTAATTTGAACTTGAATGGAATAATGAAATAGTTGTGTTAGTTATTTTATATGACAAACAATTGTTTGTTTTAAATAAAAAGCAAAATATACACAAAAACTAAATGTTTTAGAACATTACTAAAAATGGCTATTTCAAGCTTTATGAGTAAACAATGCATTATAATAATAATTTGTTACCTAATTCCCTTAGCAACGTCGTAGGGGGTAGTCTTCCATGCCTTGGCTTCAACAGTTTTGCCATCAGGTAAAGTTACTACAATACTCAATTCGGGTTTAGATGCCAGCTCTTCATCATATTGAGCTTTATATTTATCCCATAGGTTTAATCGCCTTTGAATGTACTCCGGCCACGGATTCAATTCCGCAACACTGGCACAGCATGATTCTTCCTTTTTCTTCTTTTCCTTCATAGCTTTTTTTTGTGACTGTAAAAAAAAGTCAACTCATGTTTTTTCTCTCACAATAGCAATACTTTATATTTTGGGTGTAAGTGAAAATGATGTAACACGATTTTCAATTGCATTATGTCAATATTATTTGATGACGACGACTAGTAAAGTAAAAGGTTATATGAATAACTAATCGTAGATATCAAAAAAATTACGCCGCAAAGGGTGAAAAATTACCACTTTCATTAAAAAAATATTAAATATAGGTCAGGAAATGGGGTAATAAATGTAAAACTATTGATTTCGGGGATTATGAATCATTCCACTTTGTGATGAAATCCTACGAACCCATGTGGCGTAGCCTTTGAAGCGAACCACGCAGATTCTACGCAATTTGAACAACTGTATCATCTTTTATGTCTTTATTTAGCGAATAACGTAAAAAATTAATATTGTGCTCAAATTCCTGCCTTTTCGTTAATATTTAATTCCTGAATTCCTTCCACAGCCTCGTCGCCCATGTTGTCGCTGGCTCACTTGACAGTTGACAATTTACGTTACAATAGCAGTGTAGCCATCATTAAAACAATTTACAGTATAAAAAAAAAATACCTTGAAATGAAATAACTTCGAACCAAATTCCAAAAGGGATTCATTGAAGTATTTTTTTTGTAGAAAAATATAGCGCTGCATACTTAATAAAATAAATGAATTGATTAATTAATTCGTAACAAATATTTGACGACTGCACTACATTTTTAAGGTAAGGTTTTTTAGGTAATATACTAGTACTAGGTTTGTTGCTTTTATTTATATTTATTAAATAACGGTTTATTCATAATCACTTCTTACTACATACTTTTGAATAAACTTCATAAACAATGACATTATTTTAGTAGAAGTAAAAGATAAGAAAAATAAGAACACGTCATGATGATTAAAAGAACGTTGAATATTTCAAAGTAGAAAAAAATGTAAAAAAATGTAACAATTTGCAGAGATTTTAGTAGGAAAAAATAAGGTTTTCGTAGGTGCAACCTTATGTGAAAAAAAATATAATTAACAGCTCTACTTAAAGGTGCAATATAAAAATATTCTAATTCAATTTAAAGTCAATTTGCATGCGTAACTGGATTCTTAGTATAATATTTATTTGATTATATGTTTTGATTTGTTAACACACGAATAAGTATAATACGAAAAACTACATTTAATATTTAGCTAATTGCTAATGAAAATAGAAGCCAATACTCCAAGTTCCGACATTGCTAATATTTTTACTGTAATAACAAATCACATAAGTCTTGGTCCCTCCTACTGCCATTTCAGCTGGGCAATTCTTCGAGCAATGTCAGTTACTTTTGTTCTCCTACGGATGTCATCCCTACTGATTTTATCACGTAGGGAAATACCAAGCATTGCTCTCTTCATTGCCCGCTGAGTGACCTTGAGCTTTCTTATGAGTTATAGTTTGCGACCACGTCTCGCTCCCGTATGTCATTACTGGCAACACACACTGGTTAAAATGTTTTGTTTAGAGACACTGAGGTAATTTGGACGCAATGATAAAAATCTTCGAGAAAAGCTTAGGACTTACTTAACTGGACTGTGTCCTAGGTGCACGTAGTGGTCAACAACTTCGTGAATAGTGTTCCCAATACTAACCGCAGCAGGTACAACATCGACTCTCATTAAACCTCTTTGCTATATTTTCATAGAAATATTAAAAACAAAAGAAAATTAACGTGTTTAGAAATTTATTATCTACAACAGTTTTGAGGTGTACTTACAAACTATTTACATTTTGTTGAGAAGGTAATGCCGTATTTAAATAAAACAATAATCATAAAATTATTTAAAATACTAAAATAACAAGTTAAAAAAAATTATCATGATTTGTGGTCGTCCACGGCTTCCTGGCGAGGACAATAGACTCAAGGTAAATAAATTTGCAAATTCAAATTTGTATGACAATGAGTTTTCCATTTTATGTTGAAGTATTATATTCTCGAAAAATACATATTTAGAAAACGTATAAAAAATTGAACTTAGCGGGATTTAAAGCCGCGCCTACTGAAAACCGTTTAAGCGCTCTGACCGCTAAGCCATGCGTTCTACATCCAGCCACGTTGAATTTATTATATGCTTATTACAACAAATATTTTCAAGAACGGTTTTCAACAACGGTTTGCAAGAGGCGCGGTTTCAATATTTTATACGTTTTCTAAATAGGTCTTCTTGTTTAAAAAATATTCTATTCTTGTTTGTCATCCTGAAATATTAAAGTGTTTAATGAATACGTTAGGGTTAGGTAAACTAACTAGTATTTATCTAATTTTTTTTTAACATACAAAATTGAAAAGGACATATTTAGAAAACGTATAAAAATGTTAACGCAGCGGGACTTGAACCAGCGTCTCTTGGAAAACATTATAGCAAAAAAAAAATTGTATACGTTTTCTAAATATGTCTTTCTTTTAGTATTTATATATGCAATAGGTAGTTTTTCCGTACGAGGTAATGCTGAATAAAAGTCTATATATTAACATTTAAAAAAAAATAACAATTTTGAGTATAAAAAAAAATGGACATACATTACTTAAACTAGGTAAAGAATTTACGCTGTCACGTTTTGAATGAAATGCAATCTATTAAGTTTAGAAATTTTATATCAATCTATAAAATATAGAAAGCAGCTTCATATGTTCGCGACTAGCAGGAAAGGTGAAGAAAACTGAGTGCCAAAAGGCCTCCGCTCTCCAGTTTACATCCGAAATCGCATTGCGTGTTGAGTGGCAAAACTCAATGCACTGCCTTCTCTTGACCAGAGCAGCGTAATGATAATGATAATAATTTTAAGTAATCATTCCCTTAAGTGGAATTTAACAACAACCCACAACCGTCCCAAACAAATTCCTTTTACAGTTAAATGCTGGCCCACTGCGCCACGATGGCATAAAATATAAAAAAAAAAAAATGTCTTACTTGTCATGTATAATTTCCAATATAAGTATTAAAACTGAAACGGCAATCCCAATCAACATGAAAATCAAAACTGGTCGTATATTCAAAAGACTGACGCTGCTGAACGATGATATATTATTGGAACAGCGGGGTTTTCTGACAGCATGTCGTCTGTCCACAGCTGCCTGGATGCCAGATTCGTGGATGCGTTTAAAACTGAAAACATTTAAGTGATATTGAGGCCGTCATGGTCGGCCAGTGTCAGACTGTAAGCGCGATTGGGTGTGGGTTCGATTCTCACAATATTTCTCCGTTCTGGTACCTAAGACAAAGCGCAGCGTTGCAATGTATTGATTTCGGGCGGAAACTGGAGAATGAAGTGTACCTAGTGTCAACAATAGGTTCTCTCTGACTACCCTGATATGCGTGAAACTGTAAAAAAAGAATTTAAATGCGTCGTTGTACTTTTATATACCTTTTAAAGTGTTATTCACCTAATACATAAGTTTCTTTTTGAGGCCTCTTTGTTTTGTTTCAAAATACAGAAACAGTCGTAGACGAAACAGTTTCCAAGACGCCTTGGTTCGAGTCCCGCTACGTTAAGATTTTTACGTTAGTATTTCCTCTTCCTTATTTATATATATATTTAAATAGATTCGGAAATACTATTAGGCGTGTAAGATGATAAGCCTATAGCCGCACTTCATATAGACAGATGAAAATTTTAATTTTAAGTATTAATATTTAAGAAAATTATATAGTATAAATATTTAAGAAAATTAATAACAATATTAGCGTCACATTTTGTCTACTTGATTGAGGATACGCACGAGTGTTTTACTTTTAAATTATTTATTATGAATGCACTAGGAACATTCAGTCCGTAGTTATTGTTAAAATAAGATTTTTGTTAAAGACATATTTAGAAAACGTATAAAAAATTTATACGTTTTCTAAACATATCTTTTTCAATTTCCTTAGTGTGCGAATAACACTTTAAAAAATATATAAGATGTTAGTTTTTAATAATTTACTAAGTCAAAATGGTTGATTGTTAGATTTCGATATAAAAGGGATAGATAATAAATAATCAATACGGTTATTTTTACGGTTAGTTGGCAATTAGTATAAAAGTTAACTATTATGAAGATGTGTTACTATGGAAACACTCTCAAACAGTTACGTAGTGTTTGTATTTTTGCAGGGGCTGGGTACTTCTTCTTCTTCTTTAACTTCACGCTCGCCATTTTTACCCTCATATTTTACCATTACCCTCATATTTACAAAAAAAGTGATGGAATTTTTGACATTATTATAAAATACAACTTAAGCATCTTACGCGACTCTCAGCAATTCTATGTACGGTGAATGTTTGTACACCGGCACGAACGGATGGACAATATTCATGAAGTCCACTTCGACTAGATCACATTTCTCTGTTTCCAGGAAAGTTTCTTCTACGCGCCGGTACAGTTGGGCTGTCAATATATGGATTGCGAAAAGACCCTATAATTTTGAAATAATTTATTTTTTATCTAAATAATACAATACTACAATTCTATACTATATGAATTTGAATTCGCAATAAAATAAAATGTTAAACAAATAAACATATATCTGAGTATTCGTTTTTTTTCCAACCTCACTTTTTATCCCATTGAGGCAAAGGGAACCATTAGGTTCTTTATTTTTTTAATGTTTAGGTTTGACATTAGTCAAGGCACTCCGTTCTCCGCTTTCTGTTCCGCATGCAAGACATGACGTGTTGAGAGGTGGAACTCAACGCTGGGCTGTGACTTACCAAAGCTTAGACAAAATTATTAGTAAGTAATGAAAATAATTTTTAATTGGTGCATATAAATAATAATTCATAATATTTTTTTAACATTTTTTAAAGTGTTATTCGCACACTAAGAAAATTGAAAAAGCCACAAGAACGGTTATCAAGAGGCGCGGGTTCAAATCCCGCTGCGTTCAAATTTTTATACGTTTTCTAGATATGTCTTTTTTTTTATAATAATTCATAAATCTTATACACGTTATGTGATACAGTGTAGTAGAGACTATTAGATATAGTTATGTATATATTTAGGATACCTTTCGAACTCTTTCAACGCCTTCATTCAAATCGTAAAACTGGGCTTTTCCTTTATCCGGTTCTATTTTCTTATATATTATACGTCTCACTGCATCCTTACCAGCCTGTAGAGGTGGAAATGCATGAAATAGAAAAAAATACTATAGAGCGAGGCTTTTCTAGCAGGCAGTAGTAGTCTAAACAGTTTTTAATAGTAAGTTTATTAATATTGCCTTTTTTCACTTTTTCTAGAACCTGGTGTCAAAACACTCCGTTTCCCACTTTCCGCCCGAATTCGAGTCGATGCGTTTTGATTGGCGAAATTTAATGCCTCGCATTGTCTTGTTCACCAAAACGTAGAAATGAAAGTATTAATATTTTAATTTGATCATTCGCCTGAGTGGGAATTGAACCCATAACCTACCACCTACCTACATAGCGGCTACAGTCAGACGCTGTCACGCCGCGGTAATATGACCTCAGATATTGTGAAATACATATAAAAAACACATACTTTCAAAACAAAATGATTATAATCCACTTCTAATGCAGCAAGAGTGATCTTAGAATTGGTCAGTTGTTCTAAAGTTCGTATAGAAGTGGAAGGGGCTTGGAGAAGTACAACAATGTTGGCCGAGTATGCAGCGTACAAAGCCATCAGCGCTGTAAATATTACTAGTAACATAACACGTCCTGAAATAAGATATAACATATAATTGCCAAATCAACGATATGTAGCTTAAAGGAAAATGTAAACTAAAATCCTTTTAAATTTATATTAGGACAATATTTTTAACACGTTATTATTAACTTAATTTAACTGTACTCGTATATAGCCATCAGTGGCGTGTACTTAAATTATGATTATACGGAAATAGGCTGGTCTGGAATGGACTGGTCTGAATGGAGTGTATTTGTATAATAATTTAAATTAGACTTATTTACCAGCTAATTTCTTTGGTTCTTTAGAACAACCTTGTTGACTTAAAGCACTCATAGTTAGTAACATTGCGTCTCCAATACTTCCATCTAATTGTGTTGGGTTCTAAAATAGTATTTTAATTACATTATATTGATTTGCAATTAGAGTTAAAAGTATCGTGGCGCCAAAGACAAGTTTAGTATGAACGTGTGTGATAGTCGGTTCAATTCTTCTTGAGGAAATATCTAATGTAAATGTTGTTAAGGGTTAGGAAACAGACACTGGAGAGATTTAACAGTAATTTCTGTTCTGTTCCATAAATTGAAATAGATATGGGGCTTCTGGTTGTTGAAGAAAGGGTTTTCTTTAGTTATATGTGATTATATAAATATGCAAATGATTCTAGTTTTAGAGCGTGATAATTTTTTATTGTTTCGACGTATTTAATAACTTTTAATATATTTTTAATGTAGATGTCAAAATTTTTAAATATTCTACGCCAGCTAACTCTGAAGAACAGTTGTCATTAGAGCCTCATCTATAACTTGCAAAAATATAAGCTAGAATTTTTTAAATTTAAATCATTCGAATTGGTACGATGTGCTAAACGCGTCGTTGAGTTCCGCTACTCAACACTGAACGCTATACGGGCAAAAGCGTGAAACGGAAAACAGAAATATCTTACCGAGCCAATTTTTAAGGCTTCCCATTTGGATGCTAGAAGAATTGTTAAAGTGGAAACGATTATTGAAAGAACTAAAGCGATCCAAACGTTTACTGAGAAAGGCAATGTGAAAATATTGGCCACATATGATAAAGGCGGCTGTCGAAAGACGAACTTTACTTCGAACTTAGCAATTGAATCTGTGAATACCACTACGCTTAAGCGCTCCGTATTAGCAACGCAGTTTGTACCTAAAAAGAAATGTTAATAGGATTAGAAAATTGCATATATTTGAAGTGAAAACTTCTATACGCACATTAGTCAATTATTGATGGCGATGTCGAAAAAAGTAAACTCATAGCTATAAATACACCTTGAAGTCATAATATTAGTTAAAAAAAAATAATTATAATATTCCATCTTGGCGCAGGATAACGGCGTTTAACTGTAAATAACATTATTATAAGTTGTAATAAGCGTATAAGAATTTCGACGTAACTGGATGTAGTACGCATGGCTTAGCGGTCAGAGCGCTTGAACGGTTTTCAAGCGGCGCCGGTTCAAATCCCGCTGCGTTCAAATTTTTATACGTTTTCTAAATATGTCTTTTTTAAATAACATTAGTTCTAGTTTCGATTCTCAATCGGGGGAATTACTTCATTTAAATTACTATAATTTTTCCGCGGTGGTAAGAAGAAAGCGTGCTATTGAGTTCCGCTACACAAGACACGTAGTGTTTCGAATTATGGCAGAAAGCGGAAAACGTTTGTCTTGACACTAAGTTCTCTCTGTCTCCTTTGCAATACGATAAAAAGCGCGAAGCTAGAAAAAAATATATATTATTCTAAAATTTTTAAATACAGTTTGAAGAAAACATTTTACAAATAATTATAATTTTTTTAACGCAGCTGGATTTAAACCCACTCGTCTTGGAAACAGTCCAATATCTAAGAAATGGTTTCCAAGAGGTGCAGGTGGTTCAAAAACTCGCTGCGTTTAAATTTTTATTTATTTACTAAATATGTTTTTCATATCCTAAGTGTTCGAATAAAACTTTAACAATGTTTAAATTTAGACTTTTCACTTGACAGTCTTCGATTCGATTTCAATAAAACAAAAGGTTTGTGTACGTCAAACTAGGAGCAAATATATCGTCCAATTTACATTTCCATTATCACATTTAAAACATTACCTAAGTCAGCTTTTCCAGTTTTGATATCGTTGATCATTCCTGACCACTGGCCGTTCTTTTTATAACCCCACCTGTGACTAAATATATACCGCGGGGTTGCGTTCAGCATTTGAAATGCTATATTGACATTTATCGATGACATCTTGGCTATTGTGTCGAAGTGTAGTTTTCTGCGGTAGTTAAATAATATAAAAATATTTAAACACAATTAAATCAAAGTTTTAAAAGTGTTGTTGAACGACTTGAAACAATTAATTTTGTTTATAGCTTCACCTTTTTCCCTCATAGCAACCCTGCTAATCAGAGAGAACTTAGTGTCATGACACTTCGTTCTCCAACCTCCGCTAGAATTCGAGACATTGCGTATTGAGAAACGGCACTTAACGCCACACTTTGCTTTAGGTACCAGAGCCGAATAATGAAAATGATTTAAATGTTTTCATTTTTCCGCCCAAAAATTAATTTCATAAAAAGTCTATCATCCTTAGTAAGATTACGCCCGGCGTTAAATTTCGTCACTCAATACTAGAGCGCCCTTCAAATAATGGGCTAATCGAGAGCTTTTTGACACTAAGACACTCACTGGCAACCCCAAATAAACTAGTAGACAGTACGTGAATCAAAAAAAAGTAATTACAATCTATCTTCTCTAGGCAAATGATATTGAGTTGTATTGCTGTCCTGTATGACGTTGGCCATAGTTAGCGGATGACCCATCAAATCTTGCCGTCGTCTGAACAGTTCTCTGTGAGGCCTAGTTTCTATTAGAGACCCGTTGTAAAAGCCTCGAGGATTTGAAAATGTGGGTCCATTTGGTGACGGCTTGTGTACTAGAAAATACATACATACATCTGTACAAATTAATAAAACAGAAGTGTCTGTTTGTAATATTAAAATAACCGTTTTATACTAAATGCGTAAATATGTATACAGGGTGCATATACCAAAATAACATTTTTTGTCTGTCTGTCTGTTTGTTCTGGATAAACTCTGAACGGCCGGACCGATTTTGACGGGGCTTTTACTGGCAGATAGCTGAAGTAATGAGAAGTAAAAGTATTTTTATATAAGAATTCCACGCGGACGAGGTCGCAGGTACAGCTGGTAATAAAATGCTAGCCTGTCACACTGCGCCACCATGACATTGAAATGTTACATGATTCGTTTCTATAATTTACCACAAATTTTAAAGAAATATTTATGTTTTATTACATTAAAAAAAAGTTTGTTTTTTTTTATCCAAAATGTCCCCATCGTTCCCTAAAACAAACTTTAAACACACAAATATAGCCTTTCCCTAATCTTAATTTTAAGTACACTACTTATACTTAAATTTATACAGCCACTACGGAACAAGGTTCAGACAATAAATATTTAGTTAGTTTTTAAAGCAAAGTTTTAATGGCATATGGAAAAATCTGAGAAGAAAAAATTACGGAAAAATGTTTTGCTCATTTTATGGTTTCAAAACAATACTTGGCTATATAAAGGCTTGAAATATATAAAGGCTCTTACATTCACTTAATATATAAATATTATTATGCTTTTCAGCGAGAACAAAGTCGCTATCAGCTAGTATCGGCAACTCCCAAAGTATAGATGTATTGAATACGTTTAAATTTTTATCACGAACTGCGAGCCATCTGTATGGAGACCGAAGTAGATTTGGTACCTAAGTGATAACCATAGTAAAAACTAGATTAGTTCATAATACATGCTTAAAATAAGTAAATGTCTACAGGACTGTGAATAATGGTCCAGTTGACTGCGTACAAGGTTTTTTGTTTATTGTATTTAGTAACGCATTTGATCCAGACAAAATATATCAAAACAGGACTGACGATACCTTACATTTTGACCAAGCTGCACTTCCCTATAGACTTTTATTGTTAAGTCATAAATGCTATCCTATAGTGTGTCGTTTATAAACCCAGGTCAAATGTATTTTTTTTGCGCACCTCTCGAATGGGTACTGGTATAAAGAATTGAAGAAAGTTTATATCATCAAATTCTATTATACTTTATTTAGAACAGTTATTGCTTGATATATAGCCATTCCTATTTTGTCTGGATGTATACTGCCCGCTAATCAAGGAAGCAGTCAAGCACTATTGACCGCGGAATATTTGCAATAAGTTTTTTTTTTATTTAAAGATACTCTTACACTACAGGCTTTTGGTCCATCTCCATTTTTATATACAAATTTATATTAAATGGTTATTTAGTACTAAAGCTGTCTTTTGGCCATAATAAATGACGGCGATGAGTTCCGCCACGCAACACGCAATGTCTTGATTTCGGGCGGAAAGTGTAAAACAGAGTGTCTTGACTACACTGCTGCGGAAGAAGTGTGATTCTAGTTTTTTTATATAAATATATATTATATACATAAACAATTTTATTGCTTACATTTAATTCTTGTTCAGCTTTAGGACATTCCAAATCTACAAAAAACAATAAAGCATGATCTTGAAGTAGGGAGATTGCTTTAAAATTGGTAGCCGCTCTAATACCTGCATCGTTTAAGTTTTTAAATAATTTCAATTTTTCAACTGAAATAAACAATACATTTGAAAGCTTCATAGAAATATGTATGATAAAATAAATATAGTGTTTAATATTTGTATTTTGATCGCATGGCTTAGCGGTCAGAGCGCTTGGACGGTTTCCAAGTGGGGTGGGTTCGAAACCGCTGCGTTCAAATGTTTATATGTTTATAAATTCTTTAAAAATGTTGAAATACATATTATTCTATTCATATACTTACAATATTTCCAACATAAATTCGGACAAACAACTAAAGTTGGTATGCGTTCGTTATTCAAGTATTCTTTTATAAAATGAATTTCTTTATCGTATTTACTTTGAACTGAACTTTGAACTAAAATTAATAGAAGCAAGGGCTTCATGTTTAATTTTGCCCTCACAGTTATAGCGTCTGTTAATCATAGCTTGAAAATGCTTTATGAATTCGTTTAAATAACCTTTTACTTATACTCAATTTATATTACGTAATTATATTTACATTCTGTATGGAAAATAGTTTTGTTTCTTTGTCTGTCTATTGAAGAAATTGTGGTATAAACAAATATAAAATGACTACTTATAGTTTTCATATCAAAATATTGGTATGGCTTTTCACATTTTCCCGCATAGCATGGCAGTCAGAGATTAGCTAGTGTCAAGACTGCACTGTTAAGAGAATTCGACCTACTGTGTTTTAAGTGGTCCTCTCAAACTCTTTATTTCTCACGTAAAAAATGAAAGTCGCAAAATCCTTTCTTAGCAGTCGTCTACTAACAATAAACTACCTCTCTGCCAAATTATACATTAAGCGATTGGTTTGGTTTATACATATCTATACAGATTCATAAATTTATTATGCTTTCAACTTTTTAATTAATAAATTTCAGGAAAACGAAGATGGGTTATGAAAGTTAGTCAATTGTAAATACACGTTCATTATCTAAATTACTAATAATTACATCGCCAGTAAGCTTTGTTTGGAAATCAAATAAAATTACAGTTTTGGTTGTGCATTCGTTTAATTATTCCGTTCCAGCTTAAAACTACTATTTAGACCGATCTGTTAGTCTAGCGTATAGTGGCTGTGACCTACTAAGCTAATGATTACAGGTTCGATTTCTTCCCAATCGCATATATACGGGTTGACTTTACTATATTATGACATATGACATATACGCAATATTTCTAGTCCAGGCGGAAAATGGAGAACGGAATGAATTGACACTAGATTTACATTGTCAACTAAAAAAAATAGCTTAAAGCTTTTTTTTTGTTGACAGAGATAATCTATTATTTTCTAAAGGGTGTCTTAAAACTTATTTATTTAAGCATGTCCTTAAATATAATACACATTTGTTTTTTTTTGTGTAAACACCATTAAATAGCACTAAATTTCCTTCGTATATGTTTGTGTGTGTGTGTGTGTGTGCGCAGGTTTGTGTATGCGCAGGTTTGTATGTGTGAGTTCTATAAGCATTAATTTCTTTATTCTAAGTCCACAGCTACATTTAACTTTATTTTCTGAAATAGCTTTCAAATGAAAGATTTTTAATCGCCATTCTCCTTTCTTTCAAAAGCAACCTAAAAACAAAAGAGCTAATTATCACGGAGTACTCTAGAGGTGGTGGTATCCTCGGTAAGAAATATACCATAATTCCATCATTTTATTATAAAGAGGGAAGAGCTTTACAAGCTTTATTCGATATCTAATTCATCACTATTGTTATATATACAGGTTTTATCCTTCGCGCTTATTATAGCAAGGTAGGTAGAGTGTTGCACAACTCAACGCAGCGCTTTGGCTTGCCAGAGCAATAAATATAAATGAATAATTATTTTCATATAATTACTTCCACGTGTGGGGATCGAACCCATAACCATCGAGTTTAAAGTATGATGCTGTCCTATTTGTCGGTACATAAATATAAAATACTAGCGACCCGCTCGCGACTTCATCTGCGTAAGCTACACAACTAAACTATTTAGTTTTTTAGCCCACTATCGTGCTCACTTAAGTCACAAGTTTTGTTTAAATTTATAATTTAAATTGTTGTAACTTTTTTATTTAAGAACCGATTATAATAAGATAAACACTTAATGTTAAAGGAAGTTTACCAAAATACAAATATGAAAACTACATCTAAATCGGTTAAGCAATTTTTGAGATTAGCACGCATAAACAGACAGACAAAATAAAAAAAAATAAGAATCATTGTTTTGGGTTCTATTACATTGGGAAAAGCCCCGAATAATATATTTTTTTATATAATTACCATGGGCAGACAGCTACATTTTTATTAAATGTGGAGATATAATTAACTCATTGATATAATGTACTTACAATCTTTTATAAACAATTTCAAGGCAAAGAACAACGATGGATATAAGCATGCCGTACAAAGTGGCGATGACTGCAGGATACATGTCAGTGATGCCAACACTGCTGAACGCGGATATGCTGCCGGAACAGCGAGGCTTGCCAACATGCAGGCGATGGTGGATGTTAGATTGAATACCGGTTTCTCGGATTCTTATGAAACTGGAATTTTTTGGAAAAAATATGCATATTTATATTGTTAAAAAGTATTAGTATGTTATAATATTTTTGTCTGTTGCCCGTGATTTCGTCTGTATAGTATTGGTATTATAAAGTCGCTGGAAGTGCACAAGCGCTTCTCTGCCAAATTTCAAGTGTACGAGATCCCTTACACCTCCTTAATTTGGGACTGTCGCAAAATCCATTCTGAGCGAACGTCTACTAACTTAAAAAACTACTTCCCGGTCCAATTGCATACTCATCTGACCGCTAATTATTATAAAAATAAAACTCCTCTACATATTAATAAGGTATAGATATCATGCGTTAGTTGTTACTAACTTGATTTTAAACAAATCTTTGTATGGCGACCGCTTCTGTCCCGGGACCCAAGGGTCTATTTCGTTAATGTAATCGATTTCCACCAGGTCACATTTCTCATCTTCCTGATAAGTTTCTTGGATCAGCCTGTACCCTGGATTCAGTTCCATGTGGAACGCGAATAAGCCCTAATTGGAAAATTATACTCTACATATATAATTATTCTTACGGCATTAAACAATGCACATGTTTACAGAATGTTTCAGAGATGTCAATTAAGTTTTAAGTAAGATTAGAAGATAAAAAAAATGCATATATGTATTAATGCTTAAAATTAAACCTTTGGCCGCCCGTTAAGCCCGCCTTTTGTACATTTTTTTTTATTTTGTTGTAAAATGTGTGCAATAAAGAATATATGAATAAAATAAATACAGATGTAATACAAGTTAAATGGTATGGTAATTTAAGGCTACAAGTACATGTTTCAGATAGCGGGATGTAATTTCTGTTTATTTTTGACAAATTGTATCATTATTTATACTAATACAATTTGTTAAACTGAAAAACTATAGTTTCAAGACGACCCGATTCTCAATTTCTCCCAGAAATCGAGACGTTGCGTATTGAGTGGTGGAACTCTAAACCGTGCTTTGGTCTGAAAGTCTAAAGCGAATAATTTAAATAATAAAATAATTAATAATAGTAATAATTAAAAAATAATAATTCCTAAAAATAAGGATACAATCAGATGTATACTATTATTGTAGTTGTAATTTTAATGTAAAGTTCATTGACATACCCGTCTTATCTTTCCAACTCCTTCTTTCATAGAATAGAAGTTTGGTTTTTTTCCTTTAGGTGCGATCTTTTTGTTGTAAATAGCTTTTCTTATAGGTTCGTTTAATTTCTGTAATCATATATTGAAATCTATACAAATAAATAAAAATGGAGGGTCTGTTTGTAATATTACTATTATATTATATATTATATTCCGTATACGCGGTACATACACAAAACTACCCTTTTTTACGATTTTTGTCTGTCTGGAACAGCAGGACCGAGTTTAACTCTTTATTACATGGCAGATAATGTAATAAGGAGTAACTTAGCTAACTTTATTTTACTACATTCATATGCATGTATACACGGTATATATATCAAAATAATATTCAGTCTGTCTGTTTGTTCCGACTACGGAACGTGTCACGTTTTAGGAACAGCTGGACCGGTTTTGGTTAGGTTAGGTTAGGAGCAACTTAGGCTACTTTTATTTTTGAGTTCCACGCGGTCGTCGTATATACAACATTTGGCCTCTGTTATCCTAGCATCTATATTGTACAAATTTTTGTTACATTGATAATTTGAGTTATTAAATGGAAAGGATTGATGAAATATAGTACGCCATTTATCTAGTACGAGTATATTGTTTGATGTACTTTTACACTTTTGATAACACTTTTAAAAAGTGTTTAATTGTAAAAAATAATCTATAACATATAGTAATGTAGTAAACTAAGTCGAACCTCACAGAATGAAAAATCACACTTGGTTAATACAACATATGAGTGAGCCAGAGCGGGGACATGAAACAATTTAAATATAATTTCCCTTAGTGGGGATCGAACCCACAACCAATCAAGTCAACTGCCAACACTTTACCCACTGTGTAACGATGGCCTCTGCAACATTTAAAAAGTAAAATAAAAGGAAATATTTAAATACCTTAAAGAAATATCGATTATATTCAAAATCACTGGCGCCAAGTTTCAAAGGCGAATTTAGTAAATCCGTAAGAGACCTTACTGAAGAGCTTGGAGCGCGAAGTAATACTACAATGTTGGCGGAATATGCTGAATATAGAATTGTAAGTGCCATGAAGAGAAGCAGGGTTACGCATCTACCTGTTATAGAGTGAAAAGTAAATAGAAATCATTTAAATATTCAGAATTTTGTTTTTTAGAAAAACGTATAAAAAGTTATGTAAACAATGTAACAGGCTTTGAACCCGTGCCTCTTGGAAGCCGAACCGTCAAAACGCTCTAGCCAAGTAAGCTATACGTTCTTATAGATTAGCGTGTAAGACTTTGTACTTGTAAGAATATTTAAACTGAAGTTAGTCAAATTCAGTAAGCTGTAAAAGTTCCCTCTATGACATAAAGGCACACGGGGGCCATACCCGACGCCCCCCGTACTCATGGGGCCTGTAAACAACTATAAAGTATCCGTTTGTAATTTATTTTCAACCTAGGCATCAAATTAGTGAACGAATAAGGTCTGCGAAATGTCCTAAGACCGCATTGACGGGACATAGGTATATCTATAAATATAATAAAAATGTAACTGACCGCTGTCCGTACATGGAAGAGAAAAATATAATTAGGGGGAATATCATAAAATAATAACATTACATTTACCAATGTAATAAAACCCTACACAATGATTTTAAATTTTCTTTTTGTTTGTGCACTCAAATCTCAGAAACGGCTTAATCCATTTAAATCTATCTATTGTATCGTTGTAAACGTCCATTAACATTTAGTGTTTATTTAATCTCAATCGGTTCACAAATAAAAAAGTTACAGCCATTTTAATTTAAGCTTTTTTTATTAACATTTTTTAAAGTGTTTTTCGCATACTTAGGAAATTGAAAAAGACATATTTAGAAAACATTTTTTTCAATTTAAGCATAGTTTATGATCTAAGTGAGAACGCAGGTGGGCGAAAAAACGAAATAGTTTATTCCTATAGTTTACGCAGGCGAAGCCGCGAGCGGGTCGCTAGTTAGAAATAAAGCACCACCATACTTACTTCCCTTCATACCGTGATAGTCTGAGTAACCCTAGTGGAACATACCAATTTTATTTAATTTTACACTATATATTATGTTTTAAAGAGAGCTTTACAAGTTAACTTATATTAAAAGTGTAACAGGTTTTGTTATATTTTCAGAATCACACTATATACTATATTGTAAAAGCATATACATTTTAGCGTTTTGTTTTACGTTAAAATAAAATGTGGCCGCTACTTCATGTGCGTAGAATTCTAGATATATATATATATTATGTAAAATTATAATTCTTTAATATTACGTAATTCTTCTTTTCGTTTATACCTCCGTTTTAACCGTTAATGAAATTTTAAACAGTATAATTTACCTGCTGCATATCTAGGTTCAAGTGTACATCCCTGTTGAAGTACTGCGCCTATTATTAAAATAAGCACGTCCGCCCACGAGCCATTTAGTTGCAATGGATGCTGAAAAACGGTTTGTATTCGAATAATAATAATTATTTTTATAGCGTATAATAAAATATTTTAGTTAGTAATATTTATTAGTTATGTAGAAAATTAGAGTAGATCGTGGCGCAGTGAGATAACATCTGTCTGGAAACACGGTGTTGGGCTCGATTCCATTTGTGGGAATTATTATCTCAAATCTATTTTCATTTCCCTGCTCTGGTAAGTTGACTTTCTGTAATTCAGTCATGACGCTAGGATATCTCTAACCACTCCGCTATGCGGAATAAAATGTAAAAACATTATAAAATCTTTAAATGGTTTATCACATATTTAGAATTAGAAAAATATTTAGAAATGTATTAAAAGTAATGTAGTTCGATACAACGTGCAGCTTGATTGCTTAGAGCGCTGGTACGATTTCCAATAGTCGCAGGTTCCAATTATTGATTCTTAATAAAAATACACTTTTTTTTCTTCTCGCATCTACCGAATTTGTCCGGGCTGAAAGAAACTAGTGTTAAAACAGACACACTTGTCTATACACTTCAACTAAACAAAAGAATTATATATAAGACCATACAAAAAATATTATAATGTGAAATTATTTATTTTGTCACTTAAAGCATTTGACTGATACTTCCACTTGTTCTTGTTTTGAAGCAAAAATCCTAGTTTTTGTGCAATAAGCTACATAAATTAATAAACACAGAAGAGAACTTGGCTGAAAACACATAGGCGTGTTTAAATTCGTAAAATATGTAACAAAAAAAAAAACAAAATATCAGCTTCACGCTGTTTCCCGCATAGCAGGGTAGTGAGAGAGAACCTAGTGTCAGGACACTCCATTCTCCATTTCCGAATTCGAGTTATTGCGTGTTGAGTGACGACACTCAACGCCGCGCTTTGTCTTATACCAAAGCGAAGAATTGAAATAATATGTCCCTTTGCTCCACAATCTTATCCAATCCTAAATTGTACCAATAACTTTTAATATTACCATATCAACAGATGCCTCCCATTTCGAAGTAATATACAAGAACACGCCACACCCGAGTACACATATGGCAATGGCTACCCAAACCGCCCCCGTGAATGGTAGAGTGAAGATGTTCTCGAGTAAGGCGAGAGGCGGTTCCCTGAAGACGAAGCGGACAGCAGTCGACCCAACCATCGCTATATAGTCGATTGCCTTCATTCGTTCTTGTGTGAATATTGTTAGAGTTCCTGTTAAATTAAGGATATAGTCAATTGAAATTCAGAATATAGTGGAATAGCATTATTTTTAAGTCTATAATAATTGCTCATTTATTATTATAATATATTTCAAAGGCCATTGTGACTCAGCGTGTGTTAGTTCCCCATTCGGAGGAATGGTTATATTTAAATTATTTTATTCTGGTATAAGACAAAGCGCGACATTGAGTTACGCTACTCAACACGCAATTTTTCAGATTCGGGTGGGAAGTGGAGAACGGAGTGTCTTGACACTGGATTCTCTCTGACTACCTCGATATACGGGAAAAAGTGTAAAGCGCAATAAAATATAGCTCATATATTTATAAATTAAATATGTATTATGTAACGTATTACATACAGCTATTAAATATAAACACAATATTGGTTGATTAGCTTATTAAATTCTTTCCGGTATTAAACTCAGCGTTCAGCCAGGGCCTGTCTGATTGTTTATTGCATTTAGCTTATTAAATATAGTCTTGCCATAAATATTGTAATGTAAAAGTTTATTTGCACTCTCAATTCTCTCTTTCTTTCTCTCTCTCTCTTTGTGTCTCTCGACCCACACTTTACATGCTAAACCTGTAATAGCCAATGCAAGCCAATATTAAATAATTTAATTTACTTTTTAATAATATGTATTTTTCATAAATTTGGCTTCTGCTTTTGACTTTGACATTTAAGTTTATATATTAAGTTATTCTTAACAATAATCAAGACTATTCAAACAGAGTAAAATGAAATTTTTTACCAAGGTCAGCCTCTTTCTTCAACAAGTGATCAATAATGCCTTGCCAATTGCCATTCTTGTCTTTATATCCCCATGTATGTGTGAATATACGTTTCTCCGTAGAATTTAGCATTTCGAAACATATTTTAGCAACCATATATGACATTTTCGTTATTGAATCTTGGTGTAGACTTCTGAATGAAAGGAAATTAAAGAATATACTTTATTTAAGTATACACTCTCCGTATATGTATTTAGAAAATGTATACAAATTTGAAGAACGCATGGCTGAGCGGTCAAGGCGCTTGGAGGGTTTTCAAGAGGCGCGGGTTCAAATCGCGCTGCGATCAAATTTTTATCCGTTTTCCAAAGTATATGTTTCTTTTTTTTAATATGTAATATTGTTTTTTTTTTATTTTAAGAAAACATTTCGGAATATACGTAAATAAATATATTTATTTTAGGGACTTTTTTTAAGTATACACTCTCCGTACATATATTTAGAAAACGTATACAAATTTGAAGAATGCATGGCTTAGCGGTCAGAGCGCTTGACTGGTTTTCAAGAAACGCGGGTTCAAATCGCACTGCGTTCAATTTTTTATACGTTTTCCAAAGTATATTTTTCTTTTTTTATAATATGTAATATTGTTTTTTTTTTTTAAGAAACAGTACGGAATATATGTCCATGTATAGTATACGTATATTATAATATACGTAAATAAATATTTTTATTTATATATTAATTTTATATTTGTTACTTTTCTAGATCTACTTAGATGTATTTTAAAAAAAAATCGGTTGTAAAATCAAACGTTTTCTTATTATCATATTATTATCAAACCTCAAATCACTTGAGGAATTTAATTAGTTAATGTAACCAGAAGTGAATTTTGGCATTGAAATTGTCAGTACATTTTGATGAAAAAAAATATTCAAAACACGTAAATTTAAAAATTACATATTTTTTATACATTATTCATAATAATATATAGTTGAAATAAATATATAGTTTAAGCCACCGTTGCGCAGTGGAACAGCATCTGATGGTAAATGTGATGGTTGTGGGTTCGATTTCGAGCCTCGAAAATGCGCTTTGTTATAGCGTTTTTCTCAACCTAAGTGTGTGAAAAACACTTAAAGTATATTGAAAATATTTCATAAATATTGTTCTTTCTTGCCGAACCATTGTTCTTTGGGTAGAAGAAATTTGTAAAATTCTGTATAATTTTTTTTATAAAATACACACTTAGTTAATAATTTGAAAAACATTTTTAAGAAGACCTACGTCTTGGTAGATTATTTGACATATAAAAATAAGGTATTTAAATAGTTAATACAATAAAATTGTTCAAAATCAAAATATACTTTTTTCAAATAGGCTATCACAAGCACTTTCGAATCGTCAATTAACATAAAATGTCAGTATTGTCAGTCCTATCGGAAGCTACCACCAGCTCAGAAGGCAGTTCTGCTGTAAGAGCCGGCGAGAAACTTAACAGTGTTCCCACTGAGCATCAACAGCATTTAATTCCACACATTACCATCAGAATAGAATTCCTGGACCGAATAATATACTTTCCTCAATAATACATTTTTAAATCTTAATTTTAAAATGTTCAAGTTACAAGTATGAACTTGTTTTTGTTTGTTATGAGTTTTATTATTATACATACGTATACTTTGTGATATAAATGATTTATTCACCATTTGAAGGCGAAAATAAGGAGAAATCAGCTTATTTTCACTTTTTGTATTTATACCGTGTCTAAGTGTGCATTTTTGCGGACAAACAAAATATTGAAATTGTATATATATTGTAGTGCAAGAATACCCGTTTCATTGAAAGCTTTTAGCAAAGAACCCCGAGCTGCTATGCTGTAAATAGCCTGCTTTAAATAATATTTCAGTTTGACATTGATTTTGACTTTGAATTTTATGTAAAACAAACGCTTTCCAACTGCGACACCAAGACATAATTTTAACTGCAACTTTGTAAGTAAATTCTTACAAAATTGTATTTATTTACGATACTTTTATAAGTAAAAATTGCTAAGAATACTTTACTCAACAGTATTTAAAAAAAATCGAAATGTAAAATGGCATACTTCATTTGAAAATATTAAATTATTCACTACAAGAATATTTTTAGAACACGCATTAGTAATTGGTAATTGTAGTGGTAATTTGAATGCAGCGGTATTCGAACCCGTGCCTCTTGGAAACCGTCCAAGCTCTCTGACCTGTAGAGAGATTTTTACAAATTTCTACATCATCATCATCATCAACATCATCTACATCATCATCAGTCAAAACTACTTGTTAAGGTTATTTCAGTATTTCTATAGTTAAAAATATTTTTCTATGATAAGTAAATTTGACTGCAACATACTCGTATAACCACAATGTATACAAACAACTGGCTAAGAACTGGCTATTTTCTAAATTTATTATTTCCTATTATTTTCGGTGTGGCAGCTAATGAAGCACACATACCACTGCGCCTCGACGGTCGTTTGCCTTGTCTATACAGTTAAAAAAAAACTTACAATCCATCGTCCAAATGTTTCCTCGTCTCGTTACTATCGGTTATAACATTGGCTATAGTCAATGTATGTTTTCGAAGGTTCCTACGCCTCACAGAAATTATTTTTGAATCTCTGTAGTCCTCGATTGTACCATATTTTGTTAACTGTGAAGAAAAACTAAATTGTGACATAGCTTCCATTGGGTACAGATAAGTGTGCAAATTTTCAAGAAAATTGTTTTATAAACGATATATACGATATATCAGTTACAATAATGGATATCGGTTTGACATCATAGTAGAGTAGTTTCCTTGGTTCAGATAGACAAGGTTACGTTATGGTTAGCGCCCCCACAGGCATTTGTCCAAAATAAAAGAAAGATTTACTTAAAATCCCAAACTATTTTAGTCATATTTATAGAAAACGTATAAAAATTGAACAGAAGTGGGATTTGACATCGCCCTTCTAGGAAATCGCCCAAGAGTGAATCACGCTAATTTTTATACGTTTTCTATAAATATGTTTTACAATTTCTTAAATGTGTAATTAGCACATTATGTTACATGTATCTATCTACAGAGATTCGAACTTTCTAATAAGATTTTAATTAATTTATTTAACACACTGTTAATTCCACCAATTCTTTTAAAATAAATGCACCAAAGCTTTTATCTCATCAAAAAGATAAGACGCTTGACAATATTTCATTATTGATTAATTAAAATACCAATTCTAATTGATATCAAGTTTTATCCAAAGTCATTATAATTTGATTTAGATATGTAGATTGTATTTGCATTTTAAAATTAAAACCATATAGCATAATTATCAAGATATGATCCTGGCTATTACGATATATCAAATTCGGGAGGAAACCAGAGGAGGGAGGGCCATGACAGTGGGTCATATGCCTGCAGGTTGAAGCGTGAAGCTGAATTATATTAATTACTGCAAATGGAATAATTTATTTTCAACATTTTAAAGTGTTATTCATACACTTAGGGAAGAACGCATGGATTAGCGGCCCGAGCGCTTGGGCCGTTTCCAAGAGGCATGGGTTCGTTTTTTTTTTAAAATGGGATAATCTAAAGCCGTTTCACGCTTTTTCCCGCATTACACGACATTCAGAGATAAGCTAGTGTCAAAACTCTTGAAATTCTGCCCGAAAAAGATATATTACGTGTTAAGTGAGGAAAGTCAACGCCACACTATTAAGTTATAGTTAAAAAACGGATAACATTAGCTTCGCACGGGAATCGAACCCACAAATAATTGTGCTTAGTTTCACTCCGATACTTGTTTATTTTAATGAAATATATGAATAATTTTATTAATTAATAATAAAATTTTAAAATTATCCAATGGTTTTACTATCTGTAAAAAATATAAGATTAAGAGTTATTAAACAAAATGATCATTAAACTTTTTCCTAAGGATCATTAAAACTTAAGCCTATGCCTACTTTACAAAACATACAAAAAAATATAGTTTATTTATTATCTCTAGATTAAACTCTATACATCAAAGGAGCTGTTTCAATCTAAACAATTTAAAAACTACTTTAGTAACGGCATTTACCATCGCTTTTTCGCTATTACTGTCCCCTTTCATATTAACAGATAAATTCGCCTGCTTCTCCACGATTATAACTGATTTTTGCAGATGTTTTAGTCCACTGGCAGGTCGCCAAGCGCCTCTTGTTGTGTAAATAACTTTTGAGTTTTCCGATATTTTATAAACTGTAAAATATTGTAACATTATAACTATTACAAGGTATTACGGTCTCGTTGTCAATTTTCCGTCAATTTTTGATACACTGTGTGTAGGCTTTGGGAATGAAATGCCGCTCCAGTCTGTTTCAAAGGTATCATGGTCACTAATATATCTGTAAATTATGGTTTATATCTGAAAAAATTATAAAATAAAAAAAATACAATTATAAAAATTACGTCGCTAATTTTAAAATATCTATTGGGACACACAATATAACCATTAATGTAAAGAAATCTAGGCAATTTATTTAAAATTGAATTTAAATACTTGCTAATATGTTTGCATAAATTGTATGAGGCATACAAGGGCATGTCAATTCTATGTAGGTTATAGGTTTCGTATATAGCCTAATATGAATTTATAAATATTTGTTTAAGAATTATATATATATATATATATATATATATATATATATATGTATTATAAAAATGTAACTGATCGCTGTCTGTACATGGAAGATATATGAAAAAATATATTATTTATTATATAAATAGAACCCAAAACAATGATTTTAATTTTTTTGTGCACGCTAATCATATTAGTTATAATTATAATAGTAGTACTAATTATAATAATTAAAAATATTTTTGTTAACTTTGTTTTAGATTTGTTTTATTTTAAGTGTAATAAATAATATTATTATAAAAACTGACATTTTCAAGCTGTTGGTACCTTTTAAATCAGTAAGAGTATAGGTTTTTTGTTACTGAAAGGAAAGTGGAGAACGGAGCACGTTCCTATTCATGTCACTACGCAAATAAGTAGCAATTAGGAATCAATGCATCACACTTCACCCAACAAAACAAACTTAAATATATTTTAAATATTGAACCTACGACCATCGTCTTTAGTTACACCGACTTGCGCCAATGTTAACGTTTTTCAAAATAATTTATATTTCTACTCAATAGTAGTTTTTTTTTAAATATAATGTACGCAAAACCTTACGGCCTTAAAATATCTAAATTAAGTAAGTAATTACATGGACCTTATAAAAAATTATTGTATAATATGCGCATATGCTTAAATGGTTTCGGTGTGGAATGCGACAGAATAATTAAAAAAGTTCGATATTATAATTTAAAGTTATTTAGGGGGTATATTAAGGTATAGACGTAATAATTATAATATAATTTATTCTACACCACAAGTATACAGAGAAAAACAGAAAAAAATGGCAAAAGAAAATAAAATGTACAGCAGGCGGCCTTATCGCTATAAGCGGTCTATGTCAGCCAACCGGCTACTAGGTAGTGAAAAGTTAACTGCGGCTTTTTCAATAAACACTTAAATTTTATCCTTCAAATAATTCTAAAACACAGCGCGGCGTTGAGTTCCTCAACACACAATGTCTCAATTTCGGGTGGAAAGTGGAGATTGGAATGTCTAGACACTTGGTTCTCTTAGACTATCCTGCTGTGTCCCGCCACAGCTAAACAAGAAATCATTTTATACCACATATAAAAATCACCATAAGGTCACCAAGGCTCAGTTAGCAAACTATACTATACATTATAGTTGTGAGTTCGATTTCCACTCAGGGATATGTTTACATTTGAATTACTTATAAATCCACAATCACAAACCATTACGTTAGCACTGGTGGTGTCGAAAGCCATAAAAAAAGTCATTAAGGACCTTGATCTACCTTCAACGATTTTGAAATGAAACTATTTTTAACCGGATTAATCGCGTATAATATTGGTATTCGAAAATACATTTTAGAACCCGACGTTTCGAACACTTTGCAGTAGTCCGTGGGCACAGGTAGACCGAGGTGGTATTTGTCTGTGATTTGATACAATTATTATCTCAAACTACCGCCAACGATTTCTTAGTTGCCTCGCGTACTGCCCTGGATTCTTGCAGGATGAGCTGCCTGTATCTTGCTCTCTGGTGTGATCGGATTGAAACTTCAAAGTTTTCAATATTGGGTCCCAGGTGGTAGAAAGTTTCCAACCGTCTTCTCTATTGAAATTAGGGTGTTTTTGTATTTCAATAGCCTCGCGGATCATCCTTGGGATATATCTATTTTCCCTAGCGAGAATATGAGGTTTATCAAACCTGATGTAATGGTTGGTTTTATCCATTATAAGCTATCCCACACACAGCTGACTTCGATACACGCCCATTCTTGATATCAGAGATGTGTTCCTTCACCCTTATACCGATGCTCCTCTTTGTTTGACCAATATAAGTATATAAACCAGAGTCACAATCTAGTTTGTATATACCAGCACACTGCAAAGGAATATTACTTTTCACTGGTCTCAAGAACTGGCTCACATTTATGTTAGGCTTAAATATAGTTTTTATTGAAGCTTTTCTTAACATATTGCCAATCCTGTCCGTAACTCCCTTCACATATAATAGTAGTGCTAATTGTCTGTCCACTGTGAACGGCTTGTTAGTTTACCCAACAAGAAACTCAACAAGTCGGTTAAAAATATTTTCATTTAAAAATGTGTAGTAATCGCGAAAATTAAAGAACTTATTACCTTCAACGAGTTGGTAATGCTCATCATCCACTTTCTTAGCTACAACTACATCACTATTAAGCGGTAGATCTAATTTCTCCAGCAAATTAAATTGAAAGGGACCTTGCTCTGAGTCTAAAATAAGCCATCTGTATGGAGACTTGAAGTAGCCATCGTTACTTGCCTGAAAGTTAACCAAGAAGGATTCGTTATATTTCACGTTTTAAATTACATTATTTTAACCGGCTTAATCGCATATAGTTTGATATAGGCTGTAAGTTAGATTTTTACTCGAAGAAATTGTTAATTTAAATTATTTTAAATTCTCTGTTTTGGAGTTCCGCTACTGAAATGGAGTAACATGACACCAGGTCTTTTCTGCCCACCGCATAGTAGCGGGAAAAAGTATGAAGATGAAATAAGAAAAAAAGAAAGGTTTTATAAAATGTATTTGCGAATCCCAATATACCCTAATAATAATCTAAAATGGTTTATCTTTTTTTTTTACTTCACACTTTACCGCATAGCAGTGCACGCAGAGAGAACCTAGTATCAAGACACTCCGTTCTCGACTTTCCACCCGAAATCTACACATTGTGTGTTAATAGCGCAACTCAAAGACGCACTTTGTTTTGCATCAGAGAGTGGACAAATGAAAATTTTTAATACGGAATTTTATTAGTAAGTTATTGAGTTAATAAGTTATTGAGATTTTGTACAAAGTATAATTTAATATTTATAGTATTACAAGAAAAAATATTTAAAAAAAGTAGCAAGATTCATCGCCTCTTGGGAATCGCTTAAGCGCTTGAACCAACCGTGCCATACGTTCTTATTAAGCAACATCGATATTCTTTTTGTTAGCGTCTCTGTAGATTTTTTTTTCATAAATTTCCGCCTAAAAAGGTAATTTCTAAGAAAAATCGTATGGTAAGAGAAAATGATATTTATTAAATACTAGCAACCCGCTCGCGGCTTTACCCATGTGAACTACAGCTGTTTCGTATTTTCGGCGGCCTTTTCATAAAATAATGTAATATCTGGAAAAATTTTAGCTTACATTCATCCCAAGACCCTCAAGTATATCTAAATACAATTTCATCACAATCGGCTCAGCAGTTTGGCTGTATGGCGTCACAGACAGACAGGCAGACAGACAGGCAGACAGACAGACAGAGTAATAGGTATAGATAAAATATATATATAGTATATAAACCTGTAGTAGGAACCGATGTATCTCTGGACAAGACAAATCGGCTATTATTACAATTTGATGAAGAAAGTATTCCGTTCTATTCATCTGCAGAGACGGCGCCAAGAACACGTTCTCGTTGATTAAAGCCTTCGCTAATGATTTTAATGCCACTGCAAAAAAAAACAAATATTATATAAGTGATAATTGATTTGCACAAAATGGTAGTGGGTTCGATTTCCACAAGAAATAATTAAACACTCTTTTTTTTGTATTATTTAAAATATTTTCTTGTTCACAGTTCAATTTTCGTTATCAAGGCGATTGTTTATGCCCATTTGAGTCACAAGTCGCAGGCACTATTCCGAGCTGCTCTCTCTGCCAAGCGATAACACGGTGAATCCTTTGTGTGCTAAGGAGTTTAAATATTAACTAGTCTTTAAAAAATCTTTTAATTAACTCACTCCATCTACCTATTATAGTGTCAAGTACCTATTATAGTATAGAGTGGCTGAACTCACTTGCCTTATGGTACTTTATGATATATTTTTAACACTTTAAAGGGAGAAACATGTTTAGAAAACGTGTAAAAACGCAGCGGAATTCGAAGCCGCGCCTCTTGGAAACCGTAAACCGCGCCTTTATGATATGATCATTCCTCCAAGTGCGTATGGAAACTATAAGCAATTGTGTTTACAGTATTACAGAAGTATATAAAATATTAAAAAAACTATACTCCTTACTATGACTGTTAGTAGACGCTGTCGTTAGACATTACGAAATTAATTTTGATTTATGCTACCTGTTTAAAAATGAGTTCTGATCTAGATTTTTTTAAAACTTATTTAGTACTTTTAAAAAATCTAGTTTAACTTGTTATTTGCTAGTTAATAGCTATATATTTTATAGATTAAAATATCGTAACGCATTTACCGTATTCAACAATATAAACTGGCAGCTATTATAAGCATATATTTTTCCGCTCTCCGTTTTCCGAAACAGAAATGCAACGTCGTTTATTATCAAATTAAAAGAAATAAATAAAAATAAGAAGCCTCCTTGACGTGTACATGCAATATGTATTAATATAAAAAAATGTTAGCTTCTTTTCTAAATAAACTTTAAATATGCCAAATGCCTTACTCGCGTAATTTTCGCAAGAAGCAGGTATTAAGTTTTAGAAAAACATTTTTTTTAGCTCACGCTTGGCTTAGCGGTCAGAGCTGCGTTTAAATTTTTATACGTTTTCTAAATATATATTTTTTTGTTTCCTAAGTGTGTGATTAACTCTTTAAAAATACAAAAAATACAAAGTTTTTGCTTTACTTATTAATATATAGATACAATATGATATATATAATTACCTACGAGAAGGTTTTGAGTTTTATTTCTCCATTTTTTAATTTGGGTAAATTCACGATTCCCGCATAACTAAGCAGGCAGAGAGAACCTAGTGTCAAGACACTCCGCTGGCTTCTGTCCGCCCGAATCCGAGACATTTCGCATTGAGTTGCGGAATTCGACGCCGCGCTTGTCACCAGAGTGAAGAAATATAAATAATAATAAATATATTAAGAATTGAACCCACTACCATCATGTAGTCGGACGCTGTTACACTGCGCCACGATGACCTCAATTTTCTTTAGGTTATTAAAGAACTGAGAGACAAGCAAAATTGAAATATATATATATGTTTATTCTTTAAATAATCTAGGTCTGTGACAAATTATTGTCCAATAATTTCAACATAAAGAGACACTTCAATTTAATTTATAGTTGTAACATGTGAAATAATTTATTAGTAATAAATTGTATAAAATAAAATTTTTAACACTATTTTATTACCTTCACTTGTATCTGTTTATCAATCAATCAATCAATCATTATATCAACTTTGCAATGCCATTTTGACCCACTTCTTATCTTTCGATTGGATCGAATGACTAATATATTTTCAGAACGTATCGTTTGAACGCAGAGAGAACCGAACCCGCTCCTCTTGGAAACTGTCCAAGCTCTGTGACCGCTAAGCCATGAGTTCTATATTCCGCTGCGATCGGAATTCGCTATACGGTTATTACAATTTATTTTTGTTATTAGCGTCTTATATTGGCGTTTTCTAAAGAAAATTTGTAATAACTGCTTACTCGGATCCCAGCATAATTTCGGCGTTAACAGCGACGTCGGTACTTCCTCGTAAAGGACAAACGATATTACTAAATTCTTTAAATTTACATCCAAGCAGCTAATATTGTATGTACAAAAGAGTAATACAAAAAAATATACTTTTTTAACCTTCATTTTCAGTATTTGAACGCAAAATGACGGGTTTGAAGGAGCTTTTGACTAGGCTTTTAAAAGTTACTTTTAAAAATGACAACAAAGCATACAATTTACATACATAATGATTTGTGACATGAAAAGTATATAATTTTCCACATTCTGTCAGTACAGTCGTCACGACAAGCTTAATATTGAAATTTTGTTCTAATAGCTAAAAACCAATTTCAAATAAAAAAAAATTGTAGGAGAAATTTAATTACTTTAGAAAATCGATTTTACAGAACATGACGTTTTGAACACTTTACAGTAGTCCGTGGTCACGTATAGATTGAGGGGACATTCGTCTGTCAGTTAATAGAATTATTATATCAAACTACCGCCAACGATTTCTTAGTTTCTTCGATGTATTTGCAAATACTAATTATTTAATTCGGTTAAAAATACTTTTATTTCAAAATGTGTAAAAGTCGCGCAAACCAAAGATACTATTATAATGATAATATTAAGTTTTTTCTATACACAAAATAAAATTGGGAACCTATGTTCCAGAAACCCCTATGGGTTTCTGTATGTAATATTAAAATACCCGCTTTTTGTTAAATTCATATGTATGTTTTTCTCAGCCTCTCTCCGTCCACTGCTGAAGTTAGGCCTCCTCCCTCATAGTGCGCCAACCATCCGGGTCCTGACCAGCTCGCATCCATCCGCTACCGCCTTTAATCGTCTGTCCATCGTGCTGCAGGGCGTCCTACACTAAACGTGCCTAAGTATGTTCACACGGTACATACACCAAATTAACATTTTTTAGAATTCCACGCAAACAAAATCGCGGGCACAGCTAGTTATATAATAAAAAAGGTACGTAATAAAAAGCAAATACTTTTGGGTTTCGATTAAAATTATTTTACAAATATCTAACAAGTTTTTTTTACATTTTTTAAAGTGTTATTCGCACACTTAGGAAATAATTTTTTTTTATATGTTAATTGTCAATGTGTCTTTATATAACACGTTTCTGATCATTTATTTTCTAGATACATTCGTATATGTACGGTGTAATAAATGACATATCAAGACAACAAATTGTCGTATTGACTGTACCTAAATAAGTAGCATGGCTTCTCGAAGTCTATGTATGAGGCGATATTAGGATTTCAAAATTTATGTTTTTAAATTTATATTAGATAACTGGCAGATTTGCAGGTGAGTTCGTAGGAGACTGTATGAAAATTTCATATCATATAAATGTATAGTGATATTTGAACGAAGCTGGAAATTTTTAATAGTTAACTAAAGCAATGCATGTAATTTTGGGACCATCGTACCAAAATGGGACATAATTTTACTGTAGGAATGGTTTAAGTTCTGACTAGATTTAAATAATTCCCATTTCCCTGTTCAGGTACGACAAAGCGCGGCGTTGAGTTCCGCCAGTTAACACGCCTCGCCTTGATTTCAGGCACAAAGTGGAAAACAGAGTGACTTGACACTAGGTTCTCTATGACTACCCTGCTATGCGGTAAAATCACGAAGCAACACTAAAATATATTACAGTTGCATTAACTCAACGCCCCGCTTTATCTTAAACACTAGAGCGGTGATGAAAATAATTAAGCAATAATCATTCTCCGAGTGGGTATCGAACTGACAACCAATCACGTTTACAGCCACTGCGCCACATTGTCTCTAACTTTACAGCTAAATTTATTATTATAATTATTATATTACTATAATAATAAATTTAAACACAAAAGATATTTTGTCTTTTTTCTTTTACCTTACCCCATATTTGATTACACCTGGTCAAAAAATAATATATTCTGTTTAAGGTAATGCGCACACGACACGCCTATAAAGCATTATCCCACTTAAAGCGAGTTAACGTGTCATTATACGTAAAATATGGAAAAATATAGGTAAAGAGGTAATTTCGTTAGATTTAAAATTCTACATAGAAAGGAATTGTAAAACGAAATTGGGTTTTAAAAATAACATTGTGGCCCAGTTAGTTTGACTACTAGTAATGGTTGTGAGTTCGATGCCACTCGGGAGAATGTTAATATTAATAAAATAAAAAAATATATATAAAGTACCATATAGCTAAATGAAAACCTTCAAATCGCTGCTACAAAGTTGTGACTTTGAACTTGTACCAGTGTTTTTAGGACCCGATGATATAATTTATTAGCAGTTACCTTTTGATGTGTTTTTGCACTTGTACCTATCTACAGTGGACCCGTATATTAAAAAAAATAATTATTATTTTAATAATTGAAATGAAATAACGATTTAGTGGAGAACGGAGTGTTTTAACTACTCTGTTATGCGGGAGCAAGCATGAAAATGTTAAAAAATAGGTACATACTTCATTTTCAACATATATAGTAAAAATTGTTTTTGGTATATATATATATATATATATATATACTCTTCGATAAAATTTAATTTTGTACATAAATATGTATAAGAACATGCTTGGAAATTTTAATTTGCAGTTAAGGTTCTCGGTTTCATCACTAAAGTTTAAGCAATCCATAGTATAGCTAATGAATGATAGTGATTGACCGCTTCCTGTTACTCTCAAATCTCAAACATAATATTGTGGACTCTATTAGCAATTGAAGCTTTTAAAAACCCGCTCACAGCTTCACCCGCGTTAACTATAGCTGTCTCATATTTCCGGCGGCCTTTTATTAAAACAATAAACATTTATGGAGAAATTAAAAAAAAAAATTGAGAAGAAAACTAGCCTTGATTCACCCCAATCATTACAATCGGTTCAGCGGTTTGACCATGAGACGTCACAGACAGACGAACAAACAGAGCTGCTTGCCCATTTATATATAGTATAGATTAGTAAATTTAGATTTTAAATGGATTTTAGATTTGAAATAAAATTTAGATTAAAAATATTTATCTAGAACTTTTCCTGGGAAATGTTTGTAAATTATAATGAATTTCTTATATTCTAGACCAACTTAAGTGTAAGCCCAGAGAATAATCTCACACCATTCTTATTACCAACCAAAGTACTATTTCCAACGTTTGACCCAGAATAGATATGACTCCTTTTAGATACAATAGTGACTCCCCCGCCCTCCATTTTTCGATATTTTCCGATATATAAAGAAAACCAAGGGTGTTATTTGTACGCACTTACTAGTAGTGGATTGACGTAAAAATATGCATTGCCACCGTATTAGCACCGTATATGTAACTTTTTACAAAAGTGTGTGTTCACACATGGAAGTGTGTATAATTATTTTTTTTACCATTTTAATGTATTTATAATACAATATGAATAACGGAGTGACATACTACATTTCAATCACTTTGATAATTATAAGTTGTCATTCAATGTACGAGATATCAATCTCTATCTATACATATAATAAAAATGTCGCTGTCATCGCTATCTGTACATGAAACTACAAAAGACTTTTATCAATGTAATAGAACCCAAGACAATGATATTAATAAAAAAAAGACATATTTAGAAAACGTATAAAAATTTGGGCGCAGCGTTCATATTTTTATACCTTTTCTAAATATGTCTTTTTCAATTTCCTAAGTAAAATGAAATTAATATTTTTTTATTTGTCTGTGCGCTTGTGCACGCTAATCTCAGAAACGTCTTAACTGATTTAAATGCAGCTTTGGCTATTGTATTTTAGTAATTTCCCTTAACATAAATAAAAAAGTTACATAAATTAAAGTTTCGTCAAAATCGCATTATTAAATTGAATATTTATGTTTTATTGAATTGAAAAATTAGTTAAACTTGTATAAGACATATCAAGAGGCGCGGGTTCAAATCCCGCTTCGTTCAAATTTAAATATGTATTTTTCAATTTCCTAAGTGTGCGAATAACACTTTAAAACAATGTAAAAAAAATATAATATATAAACTTATGTAGTTAACGCAGGCGAAGACGAGTCGCTAGTCATCATCATCAATATATAATATAAAACTGTTCTACTGCCGACTGAAAGGCAAAAAGCAAAAATTTGGCATGTAGGTTTTTCGTTAGTGTAGAGAATCAATAAAGGAGGTATCTCGAAGTTTCTTAGATAGACAGACTGGGTCTTCTCTCTCACCCTGGGGGGAGGGGAGAGAGGGGTATCGGTGCCAGGGCTGAGCCCTCTGTCAAAATTTCTTAGAAAATAAAAGCAAACTTTAATTTAGTTTCTGGTATATTACAATTTATATTACACACAAACAAAGTTGCGACTACTTACGACTCGTTTGACGCCAAAATAGTTTATTTCCACATTACAAATGAAATATGAAACATAATTATAGTGTTATATTCAATAGTAATTTTCCTTATGCCTTTAAATTGATGTATTTCTGCCATTACGCGGTATGTATGGGTCCATATATCCTTGACCTACTAAAAAGGGACAAACTGTTTCTCATAACGTAATCGACGTCCCCAACTCGTACCAATGACTCAAGTAGTTCTTGGAAGTTCAAGCACAAAATGTGGTGACTGCTGATGATTCTGAGGATTTCATACATGCGTGTGATAAGTGTATGTATACATACATCACATGTGCATTGTCCTATTATGGATTTTTCATATAATTTTAAATTAAGAATAAATATTTCTGCATTATTATTATATGTATGTATTAATTATATTTGAGTACATCTCCATGTTAAAAACAGCATTGTGGGTGAAAATATTTGAAATTTATATATTCCCAATGGGGATCGAACCTACAAAACCCAAGTGCACTACAATGCCGTTAAATAACTAATAATTGTTTTTTTTTCATTTTTTCGTTTTTCCCGTATAGCAGGGTCAGAGAAAACTAGTGTCAAAACACTCCGTACTCCACTTTCCGCCTGAAATCAAGACATAGTGTGATGACTGGTGGTATTCGAAGCCCCGTTTTTATCAAAGGTACCAGAGCTAAAATGAAATTATTTTAAATATAATCATTCCCCCGAGTGGAAATTGAACCCACAACCTATCGCATTTACAGTCAGCCTCCTAAAATATATAAGTTACAAGTGTATTTAGTATATTTTAGACGATGTTCGTAAAGTACTTAATTAGCAAACAAGGAAAATATAATTTAGGTCTCGGATCGCTTTAGTAGCTTTTTAATCATTTCTTCGTACACTATACTGTTGTGCGTTTCTAAGAATTCTGATTAAACTTTCTTTGAGCCCATACAAAGAAACGTAACGAGTTAAGTCTCGTTATTAACATATGCTGAAATATATATGAAATGGTGTCCATTATTAAAAAAATGTGCGACATAAAATACGAATCGTCGACCGCAACTCTAGGAACCTTTGAAACGATAACAGAGAGAACAAACAAAACATTACTATATATTTATAATTTATTAAAGAAATCGTCAATTCGTAACACAATGTATTAACGATGGGGAAACGCTTTTTAGAAAATACGAGTATATATGAATTTAGAACATAGCGGAATTCTAACCCGCGTCTCTTGGAAACCACCAAAACGATTTGACCGCTTGACTTATAGGTACAAATAGCCAATAATATACTAAAATTATATTGTGCCTTCAATTATATACACAGCCTGAAGCCTTTACAAATAGATTTGATGAACGGGGTAATTGTATGGGTACTAAGTGTACTTCGAAATGGGGGTCAATGGAACAATTGAATTAGTATTTTATATAAATTCTAGCTTTGCGCATCTTGGGCATATGCCGATATGCTATGTAGCATATGCTTTATTGCAGGGTAGGCATAGAGCACTTGGTCCTGTGGTTCCAATCTGCAGGGTACTTTTCATTTATTTTACAGATACGTGGAGTTGAGACGTAGAACTCAACGCCGTATTTTATATTTTTATAAAAATATCATATTAAGTACAGTTGTTTTCCAGCTTGACGCGCTTTCCCGCAAAACATTGTACTTAGAGAGAACCTAGTGTCAAGACATTTCGTTCTCGATTTTCCGTCCGAGTTCGAGACAAAGCGTTTTTAGGTGCGGAACTCAACGCCGCGCTTTCTCTTATTTACCTTTTACTTTTAGACACTGACATACTTAACACTTACTCTTATAGCGAAGATATGAAAATGATTGTGATATTTCTAGATATATATTTATTACAATCAAAATAGATGACAAGGAGCTTTTAGTGATTAGGAGAATATATTTATATACCCATCTTTGTTTTTGTTCTTTTAACAAGACTTGTTCTTAACCAAAAAAAATGTTGACGTACATAATTGCATGTAATGTAGGAATTAAGTTACCAAAAAAATATATGAAAATTGCACATATATTTGGAATTAAGTTATAAAAATTGCATTCATGGTCGGAATTAAGTTGCCGAAAAATTTTTAAATTACACGTAATTTTGGAGTAGGATACGAAAACTATATTTTTTTATATACAGTTATATACATATATAGAAACATTTAGTAAATTAAATTAAATGACGAAACCGTCTTCTATTAGTAATAAATATTTTTCTCGGGCTCGGCGCGTACGCATATACGCGTGATATCCGCATGCAGTTGCAGTCATCGCACCGCAAGTATTAATCATTTTTACATCACATCTTACTTAGTAAATATAGGTAAAATATGCACTGTTACGAAGCATCAAACCCTTTTTTCACGCCTTTTCCCGCATAGCAGGTTACTCAGAGCGAACCTAGTGGCAAATCACTCCGTTCTCCACTTCCTGCCTGAAATGGAGAGCCTTGTCAAACAGTGCCACTGCACCACTTATGGTATAAAACTAACTACAGACAAGGTTGTCACTTTCAATAATTTTAAGTAATATTAGGGTGTAATGTGGCGGGACCCAACGCCGCTCATTATCAAATATATAATAAATCAAAATATTATTAATTCAAACAGGTTACAAACACTTTTGAATGGTAGTGTTAAGTGAAATTAATAATGTCAGTTTTGTAAGTCGTATAAGAATCTACCGTCATTATAAATATACCTAATGTTCCTCGAAATGGGATTCCAATCCACGACTATTAACCACGTAGTCAGGCACTGTTCCATTGCACCATTATAGCTTCTTCGTAAATAAATCAAGGTATATAAATATTCATAATTTACTTAAATAATGTTATTGTAATTTGGGGTTGCTTAAACAACTGTATTGGACTATAAAGTACAGTGCCAATTAACTTAACCGCTTGTTTTAATTCATTACCTATTTAAAAATTTAAAAGTTTAAAAATTTAAATATCATTCACACGCTACGGAAATTGAAAAACATATTTTTAGAAAACATATAAAAATTTTAACGCTCGCCTCTTGGAAATCGTTTAAAGTTTCCGTTTACTTTTTTCTTGGACGAAATTTGGAAGGAAATTGAAAAGCGACGGACGGAGTGTGCGG
Organism: Podotricha telesiphe; assembly: GCA_038994665.1. Lineage (NCBI taxonomy): Eukaryota > Metazoa > Arthropoda > Insecta > Lepidoptera > Nymphalidae > Podotricha > Podotricha telesiphe. The sequence goes on from JAOYRR010000265.1 coordinate 120,520, forward strand.
ACACTAGGTACTCTGGCTGAGGCTGAAAAGAAAATGAAAACACCAAACAAAATCTTACATTCTTATTTTTTTTTTAATTGAAAAATATATGTAGGTATATATATATTTTCTACGTAGTTTTTAGAATGTCTTTCTTATGTTATTTCCGGTCGATGCTCCTTTGTGATATCAAGTGCATGTACAATATGCCTTGCGGTCAAACAGATCTCGTTTAAGATCACTGCTTAAAATAGAAACCTTGCGTTGGACGAACGATAGAATAACAGGTAAATATTGAATTACAAATTATTTTCTGCTAAACTACACCAATTATATTTATTATATTACTTATAGTTTAATCAACTGTTTAGTTTATTTCGACCGCCCACGTTCCCACTTAAATCCCAACATTTTTAGAACATGTATAAAAATTGGCTTTTAGACGGTTTCAAAGAGGCGCGAGTTCCGAATATAGCTACATTCAAATTTGTATTCATCTTCAAAAAATCTTTTCTCATATACTAAGTGTATGAAAAACACTTTAAAAAATCAATCAATAACTAACAAAATATAAATTTTATTTAAAAATTAATTATGTGTAGTTTATGCATAAATATTTATATTAATATATGGTATATTGAATATGTCAGCTTGATAGCAATGGCCGAATTGCTCAGCCATCGTTTAAAACTCGTCTTGAAACCAGTTCCAAGATAAGCTTCGACTGAGTTAAAGTTCCGCATATAAGAAACCTTACAACATTTTAATTATTACTGACACTTAAATAATTGGTAAAATCGTAAAAAAAATCTAAAGTAAACTTGCACGAAGCTGTATTTAGCTTTCTGTTTTTGATTTCACCTATCTATAACGACATTCCGTTCTCCACTTTGATAAACAAGAAATATTCTAGGAAGAAGTCTTATGTGTTTTTTTAAGAAACAAAGCGCAGTTTTTAATTTCGACTTCGGAAGGAATTTGTGAAGAGTTAGTTTTATATTTGATAAGAGCAACTGTTGAGTTTCTTGCTGGCCCTTCTCAACAGAACTGCCTTCCGAGCCTTCCGATCCTTCGACGATTCAAAAGTACTCGCAAAAGTCTTGTTGAATACAGGGTATTTTGAATTTGAATTTGAATTTGAACGGAGCGTCTTGACACTAGATTTTCTTTCTATGCCGGAAAAATCACGAATCTGAATAAAAATAAGTCTTTAAATAAAAAAATTAAACATTTAGTTAATTTTGCTTGCTTCTTTAAAAGTTTTGTTAAAAGATAGAAACGTTTCTAGATTTTTTTGGAAGTGTAGTTATGCAAATTATTTATAAAAATTTATTACTAACATTTTTTTTAATTAATTAACAGCCTTGTTGCTGCGTAAAATATGCATTGTACTAACAACGTGTATGCCACTTTTTGCAAAAGTGTACGTTAAATACATGGTACTGTGTGTAATATTTGTTTTAGTATAATGTGTTTGTCTTTACATTATACTGTACTGTACACATACCAAGCTGCCATTTGGCATGTGTTCCTTTATAAGTAAAAATAAAGACATATTTAGAAAACGTATAAAAACTTAAAAACCGTTGGAAACCATTAAAAAAAAATAGAACGGTTTTTAAGAGGCGCGGGTTCAAATCCCGCTGCGTTCAAATTTAAATGTTATTCGCACACTTATCAAATAGAAAAAGACATATTTAGAAAACGTATAAAAATTTGAACGCAGCGGGATTTGAAATAACATTTAAGAAAATGTAAAAAAAAAAATTGAAAAGAAGTTTTTTTCGAATTTTCTATGAACACCATTACAATGGAAATTTTCTACGTTTTCCAGAGCTAACTGGAAATAGTATGGCAAGAAAGATCATGATATCCTCGCGAACGAAATTGCAACTACTCATGTATAAAGCACTTGACTGTTTGTTGAATGATGAAGTCCAATTCATTAAGTTCAAATATTAAGCGTTTAAAATATAATTTTTATTTCTAATGTTTATTATAGTTATATAATTTAACGTAAAACCTTTTGCTGTATGGTTAGAGGCAAAGCGCGGAATTGTTTTTTGTCACTAAACACACAATATCTCGAATTCAAGCTGAGAGCAAATAACAGAGAGTCATGACACTACGTTCTCTCTTCCTACTTTGCTTCGCGGGGTGAAGCGTGAAGCTGAAAAAAAAATTTTTTTTGCCAAAATACATCCAATATTGTATGACTAACAAAATTGTGAGTAAAAGGATAATGAATTTAAAATAAGAAATCTATTAAATGATTAGTAAAAAATGACGATGTGTATCCTGTAACCTTCGTGAGACGCATGACACAACAATTTTAGTGTTCAAAACAAGGTTATTACTGAAGCATCATAGGTTAGGCCATATAAGCGAAATAAGCAGGGCCCATAGATGTTACAGAATGTTACGAAAAACCGTAAACGAAGCTATCGGATATCTAAAACATAAAACTACCGGTAATCGTAACTAAAAATGATATACGTGTATAGATGTGAGTTTAAGTCATAGCAGCCCTCTCCAGAATGTATAAAAAAATAGCGCACAGGTGATGAAAGTAATATTCAACAAAATGAAAATGTCGAAACAAAATTGTCGCCAAACCTTATATATACGTAACAGAAATTTAAACCGATAACAGTATATATAGTTTTGAAATGAAACTTTACAGTAGTCCGTGGGCACTGAGTGGCACGTGGTAGACTGAGTCTACCTGTGACCACGGACTACTATACAGTAAATTGTTCGAAACGTCGGATTCTAAAATGTACTTTCGAATACCAATATTATACGCGATTAATCCGGTTAAAAAGTTTCATGTCAAGATGTGTAATAATCGTGAAAATCAAAAAACTTAGTATATATAGTATTCTTTCTGCATCCTTATCAGTATCCAGATCCGATATGTGATATCTGTAACATACCTAGCAGAGGCGATTTAGTGACGAGTCACTCCGCCCTCCACTTTCCGTTTATTTAAATATTTAGAGAACACTAATAAGTATAGTGTACAATAATATTTTTGGAATTCAATTTATATTTTTTACTAGCGCCCCGCTCGCGGCTTCGCCTGCTTAAGCCACATGACGAAATAGTTTATTTAGTAAATACGCGCGGGCGGGCGTTCTCACTTAAATGAAAAACTTTGCCTAAATTTATAATTACAATGGCTGTAACTGTTTTATTTAATGATTGAATATCTATTGAGTTAAAATAAACACTTAACGTTAAGGGAAGCTTAACACAATACAATAATCAAAATTGCATTGAAATCGGTTAAGCCGTTTCTGAGATAAGCGTGCTCAAACAAACAAAAAAGAGAACTATAAATCATTGTTTTGAGTTCTATTACATTGATAAATGCCACTAATAACATTTTTTTCATATAACATCCATGAAAAAGCGATCAGTTAAATTTTTATTATATCTATAGATTATGGAGTATATTTTATTAATCCTATTAAGCTATTTTTATAGCTTTTAGTTTGTACCTAGAAAGAACCTGATTTCCATACACTCTGTTACTTGCTTGCCGTCCGAATTTAAGACATTGATGCTAATTGTCGTAACTCAACACCGTAATTAATCTTCTATGTATAATAATTTTACCTGGAGTGGGGATTGAACCCGCAACCAATCATGTTTACAGTCCCACTGCGCTACTTCACATTTGCAGCTACAATAATAATTTCTCAGTCACTTTTCTATTGTAAATCTCGATTAGATGTTTTAAAAATATTTTCTTTTGGAAATATACAGAACCTTTCAAAGGAAAGAGAATTTGTGCTTACCGTAATTTTATTACCCATGATTATATAACGGCTACTCGTTTCGAGATGTAATTGGCATGTAACTTGTCAAGTTTAAATCTTAAGGAAAAACTAGATAATGCAATTTGGATAACGAATTTTTGATGCAGCATTTGCAACACGAATATATTAATATATTATGGACTTCGGAGGGGCTGGGTGTGGTACCAGGGATTTAAGACCAAACTGTAGGCCCCTTTTTAATCACGCTCGCCTCCACAGACCGAAGTGCTCAAATTTGAGAAGATCCTAATAATGCCGCCTTCGATATACTTTCTAGAAATAAACTGATAATTGTACTAGTTTGATTGTATGTAACTTATTATAAAAGATTGCATATAAAATTTACAAAAATTTGCCCCATATAGTTGAGATATGTTTATGACTACACAGTGGTTGCTAGTTCGTATTCTACTCGTTTATTCTGAAAATGCTAGTATTTCTTTAGCCTGTTCATATAAAGTGTTTTAAATATTTAAGGCTTTTAAAACAGTTGTAAGGAGTTATATATCTCTAATTCCATCTGCATTTATATAAATTAATGGAATATGGATTAGTGATTCCACTCTCCGATTTCTTGTTGTTCAAACTTTTGTTGCGACTGAAATTCATGCTGGTAGACACGTGTTTTAATATTTTTTTTAAAGTGTTAGTCGCACACTTAGGAAATTGAAAAATACATATTTAGAAAACATATAAAAACTTTTGAACGCAGCTGGATTTGAACCCGCGCTTCTTGAAAACAGTTCAAGCGCTCTGACCGCTAAGCCATGCGTTCTACCTCCAGCTACGTTGAAATTCTTATACGCTTAATCTCTGTAGAGAGATTTTTACAAATTTCTGCTACCCATAGATTATTCTACGAACAATCGTTTGGCAACAGAGAATGCCATTTATTAAATATATATTTTTTTAACATTTTTTAAAGTGTTATTCGCGTTGTTATTTAAAGTGTTATGTAATAAGCTCATAAGAATTTCAACGTAATAATGTTTGAACGCAGCCAGAATTGAACCCGCGCTTGTTGAAAACGGTTCAAGTCACATGTGGTAGACACATGATCACTACGTTGCAAGGCTATTGCATTATAAAAAAACAATATATAATACGAAATGCAGTAAAAGAATGAAATAATTGCTCAAATTCATAGTATATAAATTTATTTTTGAACAATTTTTCTAATAATAAAATAAATCACACATATCTCGTAGCTATCGATAATCATAATTAATATTTAATGTTACCAATCGTTTGAAGTGTATATAAAACAATTAAAATTCGCCTCACGTTGCAGCGCGTACATATAATTCGTGATTTTTAAAACGTGTCTAGTTTCTTTTATATTTTTCCTTATGACTAAAATGATTTTTGTACAATTTGCAAAATTAATTATTAAAATTACATCACATGTATAAACGTTTATACGAGTTTAATAACTATGATTGTTTTGTGTATACATTCTTAGAAATAACTATAATATAATATATCAAATGAAATATGATAAACATTATAATAATAATTATTTTTGAAGTTTCTAAAAGGATTGTGAAAGTGTTGTAAGTTATTGTTAGTCTAATACATTACTTATTTAATCCACAGTCTATTTAACTTGGTTACTTAAAATTCTACGTAAGTGGAGAAATCAGGATGTAAGATCGAGAAGAATCGTGAGTAAAGCAGTTCAGTTGGGATTTAAGTAAAATATTAAAGTACAATTTAAATTGTCATGTTGTTATCTTAGTTTTACATAAAAAATAAATGTATATATAATAAAAATGATTTAGTGACCAATCTATTTTTAACGATGCAATGCTTTCATTGATGTACAATTAACTACGGAAACCAACCATTTGTAATTAGCTCTGAAGTACGAAGCTTCAAATGAAAACATTTGTATATCTATTAGCTTCTGATTGCAGTCAACTGACAGGCATTATTTTTTTTATATATATGTAATTTTGAAAACATACAAATTTTTAATTTAAAATAGATTACGTTCCATAAATTCAAATTGAAATTGAAATTTAAAATATCCTTTATTCAAATAGACTTTTGCAAGCATCGTCGATTCGATTCCATCTAAAATATTTTTCGATAATTCGAAATAAAAAATAATTTAAATCATATAATATATCGCTTTGTTTCGCATAACAACTTATTCCAAAGATACTAGGTTCTAGTATCAAGACACTCCGTTCTCCGCTTGTCACACAAATTTGAGGCATTGCGTGTTGACTGGCAAAACTCTACGTCAAAATGAAATAATTATTACATATTAACAATATGACAGGCGTAAGAATTAAATTAACCAATTCCCATTTGAATACCGTCTAGATGTCTTGGCACAAGTTCAAAAAAATACCAATCCATAAGAAATTGGATTGCCTTAAAGCATTTTAAGACGTTATTTTCAGCTTCCAGATGCACAATGCGGTATTTTGAACGTTTATCAGATTTGAATTGAATTATATTTTTTACAGCCGATTGTAAAAATGTAGAGATCATTAATTTTATATTATTTCTATTTATAGATGCCATTGTGGCATAAAATAACAGCGTCTGAGGTAATCTAATAAGATGTGTGTTCGATTCCCAGTCAGGGGAATAATTTTTAACTAAAATATTTTCATTTATCCCTTCTGTACTCTCTACATAAGACAAAACGCGACGTGTTTACTCTACCATTCGCTTGGCTCTTTCTGAATACCCTGCTAATCGGGAAAAAGCTTGAAGCTGTAAGAAATTCTTAATTCTATTTTATCAAGTAATTCTAGTATAATATATTGCTAAAATTTTTTTGTTGAAATATATTTCATATATAATTTATCTTTACATGAGGTGAGTCAGTCTTAGTTTTCCATCAATTTGTGGATAGAGCTACTCGATGACAGCTGAAAAATGACTCATATCTTTGTTTTCTCTTCTAACCCACCAATTGTGGCAATGGCATGCAAATAAAAAACAATTCTTTCGTGGTATGATCAATTGAATAATGCTTAGTCATAAATAGGCAAATACTACGTGATATAATACAGTTAACGTAATGTGACGTGTGATGGAGACGCCAAGTGATTCATCATTGTCTTGCTATCATGGGATTGCCTGTGTGCTAGGTTCGACTTATTAGTAAGTTTTTTTCTGTTTGTATAAGACAAAATTAGATATTAACAATCAATATGATTGATATTAAAGTTTAAAAAATACCACTAATGGAAATGGAAGAAATTTGTTGTGATTTGACAGCTGTTTTACTAAATAAACCTTCCCTGAATTCTGCAGAATTCAGTTATTTGAATTTAGAATTTGGTTGAATGTATGAATCTGTTTTTTTTCAGCTTTATGCTTTTTTAACCGCATAGCAGGGAAGTCAGAGAGAACTTAGTGTCAAGACAATCCGTTTTGCGCCTTCGAAATTTTAATATTGCCTCTTGAGCAGCGGAATTTAACGCCGAGCTTTGTTTTAGCTCTTTAAAGCGGAGAAATAAGAATAACTTAAATATAATTATTCCTTCAAGTGGGAATCGACCCCACAACCAATGGCCTCAATTTTTTAGCTTACACCAGTGAGTTAAATAATAAAGGAAAAATGTAAATTATAATATATATAGAGGTAAAATCCAAATTTCCTAAATTCTTTAAATATTTTCCTTAACGCTGCCATTCAAAATATGTCGTACTAGAGCGTTAAGTGTAATTTTTGTGACGTTTATAATTACGTATACAGATCATACAGGGATAAACGAAATGACCTAGACGGTGATTCAAAGAAACATTCTGTGAATTATTATTTATTATTGGAATTATAATAACCATTTATTTTGACCAGCTCAAGTAATATTTGTAAGGAAGTATCCCGGCAAACCATCTCAGAATTAAACAATGTAATGTAAAAAAACCATAAAAATTAACACAAAGCCAAAAAAATATGCAAGGATAGTTTCTAGAAATAAATAAATAATAATAATATATCTATGACTTAATAACTTAATAAGTTTAAGATTTAAGACATGGCCCCTTCTCCGGTATAGGCCTCCTCGAACAGTTTCCATTCTTTCCTATCTTGCGTCTTCTGTATCCCTATCCCTATCCTTTTCCGGCAACTTTATGAAGGTAGTCGACCTAGCGGTCTTTTGATGTTCCTGGCCTTTTTTGCTGGTTGGACCCATTAATTTGGTAACGCACTTTGTCTTCTATAAATGTCTGGAAACCAAAAGCAGCCAAATCAGCCGAACCTTTCTCGAGACTAACTATCGTAATTTCAGTTATATTTAGATATATTGTGTTGCATTTAATTCTTGCGTGGCTTTTTTGCATTTCGATAATTATATGCACATTAAATAGTGTGAAGACACTCCGTTCTCCACTTTCCGTCCGAAATCGAGACATTCCGTATAGAGTGGCAGAACTCAACGCCACGCTTTCTCTTAAGTCTTGCCAATGCGGAGATGAATGATGATACTTTATATATAATTATAAAATTTAAGGAATGATTTTGAAAACAACAAAAAATATTGTAAAAGGACTTTGAATAGCCAAATTAACTATGCGTGAAAAGAGCGAAAACACGATTTTATTAAATTTCAATATTTTAAAATTTTCAATCTAATCTAATCATTCGCGTATTTTTCCTGAATAAATACACATATTAAAGATAGTCATTAATAATTAATGTTTGAAAATATTAAAATACACAAAAATCTAGTCAAAACTCAATTGTCCTGAAAACATATGTCAACTGTAGCGTAAACGTTCAAAAATGATATGCCCTTTTAAAATATACCACAAAAGCTTCAAATAGGGCCCATAATTTTATATGAAAATATTACTCGTTTATATTTATTTATATATCTGTCTAGACATTATATCAAAATAGGTAATAATTATTGGAATTTCTATTATTGGTCATATTATTTCTTATAATAGTGATAAATAAAATATACACTACGTCATTAAACTTATGACGTTGTAAGTGTATTGATAATACTTTGAAATATGAATAAATGTGCAAACTAATCAAGTATCAAATTTAAAATATGTAATACTCGAAATAGACAATCCTTATTTGTTTACTTTTATGACTATGACTATGACTAGTTTTATTTTTAATATATATAATAATATAATAAACGCTTTTTACTTATATGTTTTCACGATGCATATACCAAAATAACATTTTTAACAATTTCTGTCTGTCTGTTTGTTCTGGGTAATCTCTGGAACGACTGGATTTTGACTCTACTTTCACTGGCAGATCGCTGATGCAATAAGGAGTAACTTAGGCTACTTATATTTGAGAATTCCACGCAAACGACATCAGAAGAAAACGAAGAAGCTGAAAAAATTTATGACTTCCAATGCCAATTTATTTCATTAATACATTTCGCGAACGAAAACTAAAACTAGTTTCCACTGTATACAAGTTTCGAAACCTAATTTCGTTTCTGCTTCAAAATATTTTGTTTTTAAATTTAAATTAAATTCATATTTTAGAACCCATATTTATAGGTACTTTTAAACTTCAAATAGGTGGTAAGTATCAATCTCTACCAAAAAAAAAGCAAACAAAAACGTATGTAATAACTCAATGAAAATAAAGAATTTAATGGTGCCAAATGAGCAAAATTCTAAAAAAATTCAAGAATAAATATCGTCTAATTCTAAATAAACATTCGCTATTTCATTCATTCACAATCAACAAGTGACGTATCCAAGTGACCTTAGGGAAACTCGGTCGCGATGTCCCTAATACACTTGTGTATATGTATATATATATAAGTATAATGAGATACTATGAATTTGGTACTACGTGTTAGTAGGGTGGTCATGATTTGTGAAAGACAAGTTTTTTAGTTCTTTTTGTATTATAGTTTGATAATTACTCATCTACATTATTTAATAGTAAACCAATAGCTGTGTAAAAAAATTCCGTATATCAATTAGGACGCGTATTGATTTATTTATTTTTTTACGTGAGGAGATCCTTATCGGATACCAGCCCGATTGGGGAGTCGGACGTGGTTATGTGGGTCTCCGGACTGTCAGATAGGCCGTCCGTATACCCACTAAAACCTCACGGTGCTCTTTCTCAACCGCCACTAGCCGAGGCCACGGGAACCCCAGTCTTCCGTGAACCCCGGCGGCGGGAGCTAGCATTGCACGTCGCGAAGTCAAGGGTGGTGGGCACCCTCGACGGCGTGCTAAGAGTAGCACGCCGGAGCGACCAGCGCGCACTTACTCGGGCCAGGTGACTAGGCGATCAGCTTCCCCAAGCTTTCACTGATACATGATATGAACTGAACTGAACTGAACATCACGTGGCCGTTTAACATTTAATTACACAGATATCGATTTATATTAAAAATATTAATGTGTTTTTCTTTACCTTAGACACAGTGCAAAAGGAGGACAACTAAGATATATAAATAGTCTTAACTGTCTCCCCTTACCAAACCTCTTAGCCGTTGAAAATATGTATATTTTTTTCTTCTTAAATACTTATATTATACTTATATTGTGACAGTAATTTTTAAGTTTGGTTAGCTTAAAATGATATAAATTATTTATTTGACACGTGTGATGTTGATGTTGACTTTACACATTGTCGTAAAAAATATATTAACTCACTGATAGGTCAAATTCAAAATTATTAGATGTAATAGAGCAGCGTCTGACTGACACGCAGCTGATTGTGGGTTCTATTCCCACTTGAGACAATGATCATTCGCTCTGGTAAGACAAACCGCGACGTCAAGATCCACCAGCACCAATCAGATTATTAATAATTTAGATTTTTGTACTACGTTTTCTATGATTATGAAGCTGAAAATAAATTCTGTAGTCATATTTTATCTTCACAAATTAGCAGTATAGAAAAGAAGAGCATAGTTTGTTCTCCACTGTTCCTATACCATTATCCGACGAAAACATTAAAGTATCGACACTGGACATCGAGAGCTTGCGCGTGCGCATACTAAGATATACCCCGAGCGTTACAAGCTTACCATCAGTCCAACGCGAGGTGTTATACGTAACACTTCAATTATATCAATTTTATGTGCCAGTGAATTTAGTTTTGTTTTGTGATTATTTTGTCTATAAGGTTAGTATATAATTTTCAGATTTATTATTAATTATTATCTTTTACACTTTGTTAGATATATATGTTTAATAGATAAATATCAAATATAAATTAAGCAATGAAATTATTATTTAAATAATTACTAGATATTTAAATAATTAAAATTCGTTTTTAATATTTACTTTTTATACCCCATTCCTCATATATTATAGGGATAAATGTTGAGTATTTTTTTTTTTTTTACTTTACATATATCCTGATAACCTAATAAAAAAAAACACGGAATTACTAAGCACTTCATATTAGATGGCAGAACTCAACTCCGTATTTTTTTTACATAGAACACGTTCGATTCCCATTAGCGCATAGTGGAAACGAATACGTCATCACCGCTCAGATCGGTAACCGACTGCGCCACTAGTGTCTAATGCTAGAAATATTCTAATTTAGTCAAAAAATATGCAAATTTATTAATAATACGGACGAAGTAACTATTTACTCGTATTAATAGTTGAGAGCCAATGACCTTTTTGGGTTCACATAAAGAAATTACAGATAAATGTTTCTATATATAATATACTACTTTGGAATATCAAATTTAGCTACTTCAAATGAATAATGTGATAAAAATGTATGGCTTCTAAACTAAATTATGGATATATTTTGAATAAATCGCAGTCTAAACAATAAATGAAAGTATTTTTCAAATTGAAAATAGTTTTATTATTTGCTTCCCGCATAGCAAAATGGTAATATACAACTATAAGAAAGACTCTGTTCCCCGCTTTCTACCCGAAATCAAGTTGTTGAGTGACGAAACTCAACGCCGCTATTTAGTCAAAAGTGTAGTTACGTCAAAATTAAATTAAAAAGTAATAATTTTAGATTTTCATCAAAATATAGATTTAAGTTAACTTTTGAAACTAAATATATTTAAATAAATCATGATTTATTAATAGTATTTAAATTGTATAATAAGGCGACTCCGTAGTGGTGCAGTTGGTTTAAGCTGGACTGATCATTGGCCTTAGTTGTGGGTTCGATTCCCACTTGACACATTTTAAATATATGAAAAAAACAAAAATTATAGAAGGTATTTATTAGATGGGTACTGTTAGATATATTATTTTATATGTAATATTTTGCCTAAATCTTTAGCAAATAAAATTAAAGAAATAATGTTTTGCTATTTTAAAATATCATTATAATATAAGCTACATTTCATTTCTCTAAAATCTAAATAAAAATATTTTAATTTGAAACATTAAATAATCCAATTTCACAAATAAATATGCATCCTTTCAGTTTATTTCAGCCAGCTGGCTCGACTTCCGTCAAGAAGTCGGTTATTTTCTTTAAAGCTCTATAACAAGGCCAGAGTGACACTGTATCGTAAATTAGAAATATTGTATACAATTGTAGATTATTTGTATATATAGCAATCGTGGCGCAGTACGACTGCGTTTACGTGATTGGTTGTGGGTTCGAACCCCACTCGGGGGAATGTTTATATTTAAAGATGCTTTTTAGATATATATTTTTTCTATCGGCTCGATTTAAGTCAGTAATCAATTATTGTATAAGCCATCAGTGAAGAATCGTGCCTGACTAAACGCAATGGTAGTAGGTTCAATCTCTCGCAAAGGAATAATTAAATTTAAATTATATTACTTATTCATTCGACTTCAATGCTCTGGCCTGACCAAATCCGGTTAAATTGCAGCGTTGAGTTCCGCCACTTAAAAGCCAATGTTTTTAAATTCAGTAGACAATACCGAATGTAGAATTTTAACACTAGGCTATTTTTATTCAACCACTAAGCAGCTATTTTTAGAAATATTCCCCTTACTCTAGACTCTTTTATTTTTCTTGACAATTTCGTCCATCCGATTTCACGGACCTAAATAGAGATGCGGTCACGCCGAAACAAAAAACAGCAGACAGCCAAATTCCCGTCCAGCCAGTTTTAAATGTAACTGCATTATTGGTTGAAAATAAGAAATACGTAATCTATATATATAATAAAAATGTAACTGATCACTGTCTGTACATGGAAGATAAATAAAAAAGAAATTGTTAGGTCTATTTATTAATTAATAGAATAGAACCCAAAACAATTATTTTTAATTTTCTTTTGTATTTATCCGTTTATCTGTTTGTCTCTTTTTGTCTGTGCTCGCTAATCTCAGAAACGGCTTAACCGATTTTAATGCAATTGTATTGCGGTAACTCTTAAGATTTGGTGTTTATTTAATTTCAATCAGTTCATAAACAATAAAGTGTAAACAGCTCTATCAATTATAAATTTATAACAATAAAAATAACAAAATAGTTTAGTCATATAGTTGACGCAGTCGAAGCCGCGAGCGGGTCGCTAGTATTATATAATTTTTATTAAATTTAATTGAACGATCATATGATAGTACTTGGTTCAAAAGCCACAGTAACACATGTTTACATTTTAAAACATAATTGTTATATAATTTCGCTAGTCGATATTTTCTTCTGGTAAAAAGAAGAGAACAAAAAGTAACCTTCAGCGCAGTGGGACAATCTCTGGGGTCTGACGGTAATCGCAGTTGGTTGTGGATTCGATACCGATACGGAGGATTGATTGTATTCAATCATTTTTCGCCCTGCTGAACGAGACAAAGAGCTGCGAAGAGTTCCGCTAATCAACACTTAGTCTATGTCTATGTCTTGAAGGTGGAGACCGGAGTATCATGATACTGGGTTCTCTCTAACTATGAGGGAAATTGATTGAAAACATAAAATTAAAAAATAATTTTGATAACGTCGTCTTAAGAGTAATGTATTTTACATACTAATAAGTAATATTAGGACTAAATTGTTTATTTTATGTTTTAAAAAGTGTACAAGTCCAACACGACGCAGTGGTACAACGTTTAGGTGAAAATTGATCGGTTGTGGGTTCGTTGCTGGGGACCGATTATATTTGATTACTTTCATTTCTCTGCTCTGGTAAGCAGCGTTGAGTTTTGTTAGCGAATAATTCGAAATATAAATAAGATTAATTTATAATTGTTTTTTTTTATATCAGGTATTAATTTGAAAGAGAGTTTTCACAACAAAATACGTAACAAGCTGTGAATGTCAAACGTTTCTGTAAAAAAATCTACATAATATGTTAAAAATAGACTGTTAAGGAAAATAATTTATTAATTTTTTTTGGTTTTATTTAAATATTTACATTGAAATTATCTGTTTACAACCACATTCCTATTAATAACTTATCATTAAAACGAATATATTCAACACAAATGAATGTGTGTATTGTACACGATAGTTTTGAATTCGATTCCCAATCGGGGCAAAAACTGTTAAGCTTTTCCCCGCATACCAGGATCGAGATAGCCTAGTTTCAAGACACTCCGTCCTCCGCTTTCCATCCGAGTTTATCTATTCTATTATGTGTATCTAAAATTATATCATGCTAAAAGAGATCTTGAGTTCCCTCTATTCGAGTTCAATGTCTGTAAATAAAGTAACTACCCAAGTGGAGAGCAAAGTGATTTCTCACAAAACTCTCTAATTGGTAGGTTTACCAAATATTTGTTTCAAACCGGGAATTGAACCTACGATTTTATGATCAATAGTTATGCTGTAAACGTTTTAATATATGTATATACATATAATAGTATTATATTTATAATACAACGTGTGACTTACATCCACGCTTTAAGATAAATTGATTTGATTGATTGAGACACTCGCAGTGTGATCATAAAGAAGTTAAATTAAAGATGACGATATATTTGTCAGCATGGTTTATTAAACTATAATAAATGACAAAGTTTGTAAGACGTTGAGTCTATCGTGGCGAAGTGGGACGGTGTGTGAAGCGATGGTTGTGGGTTTACATTTATTGACATAGATTAAAACTGAAGCCTATAAAAGCGTGTTAGAAAGATAATATCTTATTCCTATTCAAATAAAACAAACAAACAAACAAACAAACAAACAAACTGTTTCCACAAAATTTTCTCACTATAGATATTCGTTATCAATAGCTTGATAGATGTGATTTTTAATAGCTTTAAGTTTATCCCTGTCAGCAATCTCTTCATATATGCCATTCATCCAGAAGAGGTCTTCATGTCTCTTCTTCTTCTTCTTCATTCTTCTTCTTCATTGCCTCTGTAATGCAATGTGAGAATACAAAAAAATCACCGTTCTTAATATATCCCGCGGCATAACTGTCTAAGAATGCATTGCAAATGATGCGCTAATACAAAAGTAAACTTGCCATACACACGTATGTATGAACTATGTATGTGTTATCATCAATCATACGTTTACGAATCTAACCTTGATTCCTTTGTTATCTTAGTCATCATCTTCAGTTTTAAACTTTGACTCAAAGTCCTTTATCCTTATTTTAAAAATATAGGTATGTATGGCTTTAAGACATATTTTTTATATTTAAATTATGTGGCGATAAGTTCTTTCTAACAGATGAATATTGATTTAAAAAAATCAGACATTCTTTGAACGCTAATGTTGAAATGTTAAAATTTTTAATATTAATTGTAGTAATTTTGGATGACATTTATATAGCTTTTTATTTTTTTAAGAATCATCCACACTCAATCTCGAATAGACAAAGAATCTATAGTCATAATTGAAATATCCATAAAATACTGTTCAAACCGGCTTATAAATAAATAAATTTGTATATCAATTATACATTTTTAATAACTGGCTTAAAAGCCGCCGCTTCAAGGTATGATTTCTTGTAAATCCTACGTGAGCGACAAAATACGCAATTTTATACTTCATACTCTATCTTCATCTCCACGCGATTAAATTTGCGGGCGACAACCCATTAAATATAACAAACATTACCTGTACATATAATTGTATTTATAAGCAATTTGCATATAAAAACATATAAACCTATAAATTATGTATGAATTATGTGATATTAGCTGGACCATGCAAATTAAGATAATTCAACTACAACGGGAATATAACCCATAACCATCACATTTAGAGACAGACGCTGTCTACGACTATTTGGACTGAAATTCTTTTGTTGAAAACAATTAATAGTTAGACTATGCCCTTAGCATATGATGATAAGTTATGCAACAATTTAGTTTAATTTTTCTTTTTGCAGGCTCTTTATTATATATAATTTACCATGGACCCCCTTGTAGTGGACGTCGTACATTTCTACCCACGGGAAAATGCGCAGCCTCACAACACTGTAAAGTAAGTATGGAATAAAACTAACTCTTATTGTCTAAATCATTATATTAAAATTGAATTGAATTAGGGAACATCAACCAATTGGTTAATCATAGCTCAGTTATTTGGTGCGCTTAAACGGAATCCATGAATCGTGGGTTTAAATCCTGCGGTTGCAACTTTTATTGAAATTTAAATGGCTTTCTTAAAGTAAATTGAATACAATAAATGTCATTAATAAAAATTATTACATCAATTTCGGTCATAAAATAAGCGACTAAAAAAGGAAGTAAGGTAACAGGCTAATAACATTCCCTGCTTCTAAATATTTCTTTGGGATCGGTTCTTCTTAAAATCGAGGTCATATGAGTCTGGAACGGAGGAACTGTCTTCAACAGCTCGTGTCAGTTGCAATGTTAGTGTGGAAAATGTGTGTGTCTAGATTTTCCAATTGATGAGATCATCTATTAGGCATCCACCCTATAGAGCTCTTTCCTTATGTATTCCCAACGATGACCAACTTTTAGAGGCTGCCGTCTCCGCCTCTCAGTGACCAAAATAGCTTAGAACACGCTAGTGGTAGAAGTCCAAGGAATTCCCAATATCTGCATCTAGCATCACATTTCTAATGCATCAATCCTCTGCCTCTCTCTTGGTTCATGGACCATGTTACCACGCCCTACATGGATATTGGAAATATATAAAGCCCTTACTAGACGCACCTTGGTTCTGTTGGTAATATCTATGTTTTTCCATAGGCTTCTTCTTTCGATTGGACAGTTTGCTGTTGGCCCTGATGGTCTATACAGCGTCACATGGGCTTTTCCATAGGCTTTCAAAGATAAAACTCTAATAACCTTTTTCACTCGATAGATTTGAAGCTGTAAACGATGAAAATCCAACCACCGCGATAGTACGTCGCGGTCAACCCTTCAACGGGGTCGTTCGGTTCACGAGACCGTTTGATGAGAATGAAGACACTGTGCAATTAGTGTTTACACTTGGTAAGTTAAATAAATCACAATTTTAGATAAAACTGTTTTAACCGGAGTTTTTCTCGTATATTGTAAAGTGTTCGAAATTATTTATTATTATTTAAAAATTATTTTTTAATACTTTTAAATGTCAATTGTAATTTTCGTACAGTTTGTAAAAAAGGCAGGTTTAGGTCACAGAGTGCTAAAACTAATTTTATGTAAAAAGGACCAAAAGTCCGTACCGTAAAGTGATATCATGAATAACTTAGATTTTCAGAAATTTATATCAATGGCTTAAGTCTGCCAAAATCATTAGACATTATGCATGTCTTATTAGAAAAATTGAGTTTGTGTTGTTTTTGACACGGAAAGGTGGCATATGCTATATTAACACTGATTAATTCGTGTAAGTATGAATAGTAAAAAAATATATTAAAATATTTAATAATAAAAATGTAACTGATCTCTATTTGTTCATGGAAGATATATGAAAAATTAGATTATTGGGGACCTTTATCAATATAATAGAACGCAAAGTAATGATTTTTATTTTATTTTCTTTTTGTCTGTTTTTGTTTATTTCATTTCAAACGGTTCATAAATAAAAATGTTACAACCATTTAAATCATAAATTTAAGCCAAGTTTGTGATTTAAGTGGGAACGCGGGCGGGTGAGTTTCGTCGTCTAGTTTACACAGGAGAAGCCGCGAGCGGATAGCTATATTATATATATTTATAGATTTCACAAGCTAAACGTGTATATTGTTATAAATTAAAATAGTTTTATAATTAATTAATGTAGACAAAATCGTGGCGCAAACTGGGAGAATGCTGGGTGTGGGGAATGCGATGGTTGGGAATTCATTCAGTACTTATATATTTTTTTCTAATAAACCGTTCCTATAGACTATTGTTTGTATATAAACAAATAATTAAGAAAGTGACAAAGTTCACACTCACGCATGCAAAATGAGAAGTTATATAAACATGCCAATAACAATTAAATGATCGTTGCTTATATTTTAGAAAATTAAAAAATTTATAAACAAAAATACCATTCATAGCTAAAACTATAAAAAAAATATCATATTTAGTTTCTTTAAGATATATGCTGACGGTATGGTTTCTGACATACTGTCATACATTACACTTAATCTTTTGTGTAGCGAAATGAAAATATGGCTTGTATCCAACTAGATAAATAACGATTCAATCGCTTATATACTCTACGTCAGAAATGAAAAGGGCTTTTTGTAATTCATTGAATGAAATTGAGAAATATTTGAAAAGTCCCATATAGAAGGATAGTCAAAAGAAACCTGGTGACAACCTGGTTCTCCACTTGCTACACACTTGCTTGATCTAAATTTCGCCAGTTTTTGACCAGTTTCGCGTATAATTTTGGTATTCGACCTGTGACCACAAACTAAAGTACTGTAAAGTGTTCAAAAAAGTGTTTCCTAAAATGTATTTTCCAATACAAATAATATACGCGATTAATCCAGTTTCAATATTTCATTTAAAAATGTATCTATATTATGAATAAGTATATAATATCAAAAGCTTTAGTCAGTCAGCTTCACGCCTCTTTCCGAATAGCCTACCCTGTTTTGAATGCTGAAACTATAACCCGCGCTTCATATTGAAGAAGGTTGAATTGAAGACCAATGTAATGAAAAAGATTTATATAGATACTGAAAATTATATTTAGAAAACGTATAAAAATTTGCACACAGCGGGATTTGAACCCACGCCTCTTGGAAACCGTCCTAGTGCTCTAAACTATAGGTTCCAAGAGGTGCGGGTTCGAATCCCGCTACGTGTAAAATTTTTATACGTTTACTAAAAATGTTTTTCAAATGCCACGATGGTCTTTAATATATACTGCTTAGAAATTGCAATTTCCAATATAAATAGCGGTTGTGGGTAGAATCTTATTTGCATAACTACTCCAAATTAGGTTTAATTAGAGCGGCAATATATTATAAGTATATATATGGATATGTAATATAAATCTTTTAATAACCCTTGACATCATTTCGTCATATAAAGTAAATTATACTAAATACAAAGTTATTTTAAAAAATATCTATTTTGCGAAAATAGTTTTTTTTTTAATTTTATTTATTTTCCCTACATTACTTAGATATAGGCTTACTTATAATATGACCACATCGATAGTTTCTATTTTTATTTTTTTTTAAACTATTTCCTTATTATTATTACTTTTCCAGTATAGAAGATTAGTCAAAGGAAAGCTTGTGACAATACTCTCCTTTCTCCACTTAATACTACTTATTAAGTGGCCAATTTGGTCTATTCGTGCAACTCAACGCTACATAGTCTCACATAACGTTGAAACGACAATGTTGAGTAGCTTAATTACAGTTAACTTAAGCTAATCTTAGTGTAAATAATTGCCGCCGGGGTTCACGGAAGACTGGGGTTCCCGTGGCCTCGGCTAGTGGCGGTCGAGGAGCACTGTGAGGTTTTAGTGGGTATACGGATGCCTATCTGACAGTCCGGAGTCCCACATAACCACGTCGGACTCCCCAATCGGGCTGGTATCCGTAAAGGATTTCCTCACGTAAAAAAAGAAAAAAATAGTGTAAATAATTATTTTTTGTATGTAATTACCTTTTTTTGTTTAGGTGATAAGCCACAGATGGATACTCAGGGTTCTATATTTTTAAAGAGAGATGTGATCCCTGAGAAGAATTCTTGGTACGCTAAAATCGTCGATGTACAAGAAGATACGGTTTCTTTTGAGGTTAGTATATTTGTATCTTTTAGTTCAACACCGTCAACCGTTTAACAATAGGGTTCGTTGTAAATAAATACTCCAACTTCTATCAGAGACATTGCATATAGAGTGGCGGAAGTCAACACTGCGGTTTATCTTGTTTACCAGAGCGGAGAAATGTTTTTTTTTTAATTCTATATATATAAGGCAAATGGGCGTTCGGGTACACCTGATGCTTATTATTGAATAGCACTTTAAAAAAATGTTTAAAATAATATATATTTTAATAAGCACCCTTTAAACGTATTTATAATAAATTAAATTATTATTTTTAATGCTGAACGACCATTACACGTTTGCGTCATTCTCTAGCTGGACAATATCAAAAAATATAGAAACATAAAATTATTAAACTAAAATGTATAACTTATTTTAAACAAACATATATATATACTCATAATAATATATATATATATATATATATATATATATATATATATATATATATATATATAAACACAATAAATAATGAGCAAAAATATTTTCTTAGAACAGCCCACGTTATTATGAGTTAACCGTTGATTTAATTATATATCGCAGTGCCAAATCTATTTGTAGTTCCTTTACAGTTTACATTGAAACGTCGATATCATGATTATTTTACGATTCATTAGAACACAGTTACTGAAAAACGCAGTGACGAGTCACTAGATTCTCTTCTACAATACTACACTATTTTAACACTATGTACAACTTAATGCCAGGACAATGTCAAACTGAATCGATAGACTTAAAAATAAATGCATGTGCATTTTAGTTTATGTTTAAAACAGCAATCTTGCAATATTAATCTAAACAACTGTCTGTAGTCCAATTTGGATGATTTTTTTCATAAGTATCCGTATTATTTGATAATAAATATATATATATTATAGCCTGAATATATAGCCTGAATGTTTTATGTGTCAGGTGTGCAGGGTAATTAGAGAGAGCTTAGTGCCAAGACACTCCGTTGTTGCCAGTTGAGTGGCGGAACTTGTTCACAAGAGCGGAGAAACTGCAAATAAATAAATTATGATCGTTTCACCAAGTAGGGGTCGATCCCACAACCAATCGCGTTTACAGTCAGTCGCTGTGCCACTGCGCCACGATGGCTTCATATATACGATTAATAAAAAAAATATATGAATCAACAAAAATATTATAAAAATTTAAATAACTATAATAATTTCTACAACATATATATATATATACGTATCTTTTATTATTATTTTTTACATATTTAATTATTGTTTTTTTTTTATCTTTTAACTTTTTTTTTACTTGCACTAACCCGTATCAGTTAAGACCATGCTCCTCTCACCAAAGGTTGTCTGGCAGACATTGCTACCAGCAATAAGACCGCCTTTGCACACTCTGTACTACTTATAAAATCTTGTGTACTGTTCCTTGTATTTCTATCCATCTATCTAGTATTGAGAAAAATACATATAAAATTCATATTTATATGTCAAGTATCAAAGTCAATTGAGTACAGCCAAATTGTTAGTCTAAGCGTCTCTATTATATAATTGTTAAGTAAACATGTTTTATTTTAAATTATATTATATAAGGCGGAAGCAAATGCCAAGTGTATTGCCGCTTCAATTATTAACAATTATTTATTATTAAGCTCTAATTGCTCAGTTGAGGAGTGCTACAACTTTTTAGAAAACGTAAATAAAATTGAACGCAGCGAGAGTCGAAACCGCGCCTCTTGGCAACTGTCTAAATGCTCTGACCGCTAAGCCATGTGGTCTTCCATATCTCGCTGTGTCGATATTCTCATACGCTTATTATGACTTATTTTTGTTGTTAATATCTCTATAGAGAGATAATTTAAAAGTTTTTGAAAAATGTTTTTGTTATCCTAAGTTTAACAAAATCAAATATAAAAAAGCTCTACATTGTACATGGTGGTAGTGGATTCGATTCCCATTCGGAGCAATAAACCATCAATATACATGAATCTCACTGAGAGACTCACAGAAGACGTTCAGCCGTAACTACTAGACACCTAAATTTGGTGTTTAAGTGATTTAAGAAGCTTAAGATAGCCCTAATATAAGATTTCTAGAAATTATTTTGCAAACGGAAAAGAATGAAATTTCATGAGTTATAGCAATCGAAACTTTATTATTTTATAGTACTTCTATAGTACACACAATAGAAGCTCTAAGCGCAATGCTATATTCAGTATATACCTGAAGTACAGACTTCAGTCTACATATCAATAAATTCATTGATTACTTTGCTAGATTTAATTGGAACTTGTAAATTTGTAAATAAGGAGGTATAATTTATGAAAATATTAACACGTGAAGCAAAAACTTTGTATCCCTTTCTTTTTACGAAAATAACTTGCGGAATTATAATATTTTCTTAATTCATTTATGAAATAAATATAACACACTTCTGTGCATTTGCCTGTATAAAGTGACATACACGTTACTAAGGCAACGGGTGTACCAACGGGGCTACTACTTCACGCTTTTTCTCGCATATCTTGGTAGTCAGAAAGAAGCTAGTGTCAAGACACTCTATTCTCCACTTCCCGCCTGAAATCACGATGTTGAGTGATGAGTGACGGAAATAAACGTCGCGCTTTGCTTACCAGAGCGGAGAAAAGAAAATATTTTAAGTATAATCTATCTTCTGAGCGGGAATCGAACCCAGAACCAATCGCGCGTTCTATTACTATCTGGCTCTTATTAAAAAGTGTAAAAAATGTAATGGGTACACTTTTAAGTTTTGGTATCCATAGGTGATCACCAAATTTAAATAATATGGGTTTATTATGTATACATATATAAGGAAGTTCTTATAAGGTACCGTCGGCAAAAAATATGAATACAATAAACGTGTTCTTAAAAATTAATTCGTAGGTCAGATTAGAATTTAAATACCTCATTACGAGCTTTTAGGACTAACACCCGCCATTGTTAATATGAAATAATGGCGTATTCAAAACAATATTTAAATTACATAACATATTTTAGTTTAATTATATTAAATATTCGGCGCAGTTGAAGCGCGGTATTGAATAATTAATATGTGACTAGAGATGTTTTTTTTTAACATTTTTTAAAGAGGAAATTAGGAAATTGAAAATTAGAAAACTTAGGAAAGTGAAAAATACATATTTAGAAAACGTATAAACGTTTGAACGCAGCGGAATTTGAACCCGCGCCTCTTCGCCGTTCAAGAACTTGAACGGTTTTCAAAAGGTGCGGGTACAAATCCCGCTGCGTTCAAACGTTTTCTAAATATTTCTTTTTCAATGAATTTTTTTGTTTGTCCATTTCCCGCTACTTGAAGGATAGCCAAAATACGGGTAGTATCGTGTACTTAGAACGTGAACTAACTCACTTTTTCCCTCGTGGCAGGGTAGTCAGAGAGTACCTAGTCCAAGACACTCAGTTCTCCAGATTTAACACTATTTTTTAAATTGAGCATATCTATAGGATTTTAGAAATGGTTTTTCATGGTGTTTTTTTTTAAGGTAACTCAGCACTTTATTTTAGTTAATTTCATTCTTTAAACGTTTAATAATCATATAATATTACCTATAACATTGGACTTACAGGAATATTTACTTATTAAAATATTTCAGTGAACTTCTCACGGTAATATTTCTCGTATAGCATTGAGAAAACTTTTTGGTAACATACTCTATTCTCCGTATGTTGAGTGACTGAACTCAACACCCCCTTATTTTACCAGAGCGCTTTACTTACCGCACTTGGTTATTAATAAAAAAAAAAATAACAAATGATTATTCAATTGTTTATTCATTTAAAAATAAAACGCAACTAAATCTATCAATAATTGCACATTAAGTGTACATTTGAAGGTTAGATCTTTTTTGTTTAGTGCAACTTGAATACCAATTATGACATTCTAAATTTTTCTTACCTAAAATTAAAGTCGTATTGCAGAGCTACTTAAGTATGATTATTCTGTTCAAGAAGATAAAAACGTCAAAAATTTACTATTATTTAATGCATATATTCAAATCGCTATAAACGAGTTATTTTTTACCTAACACGATTGCTGTAAACTAAAAACATTATTTACATATAAATTATACAAATTAACTCAAATACAGGTATATTAAATAAAAAATATATATGTATATAACAAAAAAAAACACGCATCAAAGATTTCCACAAAGCATTTGGCAAGGATATCAGATTGGAAATATTGTATTGTCCACGGATCCGGACACGTGTTCAATTTTTCCAAAACGACATATAACTTAAGATCGTGATTTTCACGATTATTACACATTTTGAAATAAAACTATTTTTTACCGGATTAATCGCTTATAATATTGGTATTTGAAAATACATTTTCGAACACTTTACAAAAGTCCATGGTAAAATGAGCTGACTGTATCTTGCTATCTAGTGTGATCGGATTGAGACTTCAAAGTTTTCAGTATTGGGTCCCAGGTGGTAGAAAGTTTCCAACCGTCTTCTCTATTGAAATTAGGATGTTTTTGTATTTCAATAGCCTCGAAAAAGATGATTCGCGAGGCATTTTGCAAGAATCCAGGGCAGTACGCGCGGCAACTAAAAAATCGTTGGCGGGAGTTTGATATAATAATTGTATCAAATGTCAGACAAACCTGTGACCATGGACTACTGTAAAGTGTTCAAAACGTCGGGTTCTAAAATGTATTTTCGAATACCAATATTATACGCGATTAATCCAGTTAAAAAAAGTTTCATTTCAAAACAACAGAATATTTGACCGCATATCTTTGGGGCTACTGTACGGATTTGAATAAAGCATTTTTTGGTGTAATTCTTCTATGCAATGCTTAGATAGGACTTAGACTAAAATTGTTTTTAAAGAATGGAAACCCTGATATAGCACCATAATCGACCATCTAAACTTTAAGATATAAGGAAATTGCGTATGACAAAAGTTATTTAACGTGATGGGTTTTAGGAAGGATCATTAAGCCCACGCAAACAAATTCGCGGGCGGCTACTAGTTTTAAAATAAATTCTGCAAACAGATTTTCAAAGTAATGCCTAGCCGAACCTCCTAGGAGCCGAAAGATAAACTTTGAATATGAAAATTCCTTGGGGAGTTTAGGAAAGCACTAATTCCATTTTATTCCAGTTAAATCTGATTTACATTTAACATTTTAAAGTGATATTCACACACTTGGGGTATGAAAAATATATTTGTGTAAAAATTTGAACGTAGCGGAATACCAACCCTCAACACTTGTAAACCATACGTACTGGTTCAGCGGTCAGTAAAACGTTTTCTAAAATTATTTTGTTTTACACAAGAAGTATTTATGCAAATAGTGTAAACGAGTATGATAAACTCTATGCAAAAAAGTTGTGGGCGACAACTACCTACGTACCTTTACTTATTTTTAAATTTACTTGTTTTTATTTTGTAGGTATCAACCCCAGTGAGTGTACCAGTTGGATGCTGGACTCTCCGCCTCGTCACAAGATTGAAGAGTTCCCAAGCACGAGAAGTATATGATTATGATCAAGACATATATATATTGTTTAATCCATGGAATCCAGGTAAGGAGCTTCACTTTTCTTTTTTTTTAAATAAAAATTACTTTAATGGGTTATTTCTAACAAATATTCATCGATAAATTGTCAAATATTGGTTCAATTAGGTACATAAGCAACAAAAATTTTAACCGATTCTATTTTAAACTATAATATATTAGTTTTAATTAAAATGAAGTAAAAACAATTAGAGATCTAAATACAGAAATATTGAGCGGGACTTAAGCCCGCCCTAATCATACCGGAAAGTTTATATTTGAAAGTCATATAAACATTTCCTCGGATGGATTTCGAACTTATATCTACCGTGTATAATGGTGAAATAAATTAGGCATTTTTTTAACATTTTTTAAAGTGTTATTCGCACACTTAGGAAATTGAAAAAGACTTATTTAGAAAACGTATAGAATTTTTTTAACGCAGCAGGATTTGAACCCACGCCTATTGAAAATCGTTCAAGCGCTAAGCCATGCGTTCAAAATAAATTCTGCAAACAGATTGCATATGCAAGCGCATGCGTTTTTCAAGGTTGCACGGTTTTCAAGAGGCGCTGTTTCAAATCCTGCTGCGTTCAAATATTTTTATACGTTTTCTAAATATGTCTTTTTAAAATTAAACACTGTTCAATTTTATGTAGAAAACATCAGACATTTAAAATTTTGTTATACATAATAAATATTTTTTTGCATTCTAGATGATCAAACGTTTTGGGCGGAGTTCGATCTTTTACAAGAATACGTTTTAAACGACGTGGGCAAAATATGGGTTGGACCGATAAAAACTACAAGAGGCAAGCCGTGGTTCTATGGGCAATTCGACGCGGTTGTATTACCAGCGGCTATGTTTATGCTAGACAGAGCTGAGATGCCTTTCCATCAGTGAGTAAAAAAATTTGAATGATTGTCCATTTATTTATGGATTGTGGATTAGAATCTGAAATAACGACAATAGTCGATCGTCGACCCTCGCTTTTTACTATACGTTTTTACCCAGGTAACAAATATAGTCCTTTTAAAAAAAAATTATAAAAAATTAGTGGCAAAATCACATATTGCTAATAAAACTAAGATAAATAAATGTTTTAAATATGATCAATCCGAATCTACAACTTAACTTAACTTAACTGATGAAATGCTTCACGGCATCTTAGAACATCTGCATATGCTATGCAATAAATTTCTAATTAGAATTTTATGCTACAGTCGAGGTGATCCAGTAAAAGTTGCAAGAGTACTTTCACGCATCGTCAACTCCAACGATGACGGCGGTGTCCTTGTTGGAAGATGGGACGGCAACTACGAAGATGGAACTGCTCCATCCGAGTGGACTGGTTCTGTCGATATCCTTGCTCAGTACTTGGAGACACAGCAGGAAGTTCCATACGGGCAGTGCTGGGTGTTTGCTGGTGTCGTTACCACTGGTAAGAAGATAAAAATTTTCGTAATGTTTTGTACAGAAATTCGACCTAAATTTTTATTTTATTTTATTTTAAAATAATCAAATATTTAATTTGCTGTCTTCGTTCAAATCGTTTGAGTTATTGTTAAGTCATGCTAATACATCCGTGTCATCCTAAGGACACCTTGAGACTTGTCACAAATGTTCTTCTCTATATAATACACATACTATAGTAAATATAATAATATATGTACCGAGATTTGTCCTTTAGATGCAATCACAACAGTACATATGTTAATTTTAAGTAGAATAAGCGTCTTATACAGTTATTACGTGTCGATTTTAGATTATATTATCGCTTAATCTTTGTCTTTGCAATATGTTTCATAATTTATGAACATCTAAAATATATTATACAGGATAGATAGCAAAATTAACGAGACTCTTTCATGTATTTAAAGGACCCAAATTCCAAATTTGTGGGCTCAAACATTTGTTCAGAGAAATTATTTCACTAACTAACTAACACTGTGGAAAATTATCTGTAGTTTATAAACTAAACCCCTGAAGTAAAATCCTTATACAGTCACGTGTTCTTCTTATACAGAAGGATTGTACAGTCCTAATAAGCAAACTCATCAAAACTTACAGTTAATACAATTTACTTATAATGTAATTAATTAATTAATTTGTCAGTGTGCCGTGCCTTGGGTATTCCATCACGAGTCGTCTCAAACTTGGTTTCCGCTCACGACGCAAACTCATCGCTAACTATTGATAAATATTACACCGAAAATATGGAGGAGTTGGACTTTGATCCCAACAATCCTAACGGAGCTGATTCCATTTGGAACTATCACGTCTGGAACGATGTTTGGATGTCAAGACCTGATCTTCCACCAGGTAAGGAATTCAGATATTCTATAAGCATATAGATAACTTAAATGCTTAGATCCGTTAAATACGTACTTTATATAAGAATTTGCATAAGAAAATGAAAATAGCATAAAGTTTTATTCAAATTAATAGTATAACGTCAGTTGTTAGTAATAATTTAATAAATTATGGCAATAATATATTCTCATTATAATAAAGAAATATAAATAATATACGAACTAAGAATTGACTTCCAGAAGTCTTTATACCTATATATTAAAATTTTAGATTTTTGTGTTACCCATTTCAAACATTTTAACGAGAAAGCCTATACATAAAAAATGTTTTATAACTAAAATAACGCAATATAGTTTAATTAATAGTTGTATGAACAATAAATAGTTTTATTGAGGCAGTCATAACCACTCAAGAAAATTTTATTTTTATCTTTATAAAAGTGTTAATCACACACTTCACACAATCACACACACACACACACAAAATTAAAAAACATATTTTTAGAAAACGTATAGAGATAATAATATTTAATAAATAGCATTCTCTCTTGCCAAACGATTGTTCGTAGAATAATCTTTGGGTAGCAGAAATTTGTAAAAATCTCTCTAAAGAGATGCTAACAACAAAAATAAGTTGTAATAAGCGTATAAGAATTTAGACGCAGCCGGATGTAGAACGCATGGCTCAGTGGTCAGAGCGCCTTTACAGTTTCCAAGTGGTGCGGGTTAGAAATCCGCTGCGTTCAAATTTTTATGCGGTTTCTAATAATATGACATTTATTATTTTCATTTCTATGCTTTAAAAAAGACAAGACAAGAAGTGCGAAGTGCTTCGGGCGGAAAGCGGAGCTTTTCTATGACTAACCCTGTTATACGAGAAACAGTGTGAAACTTTAAAAATACTTTTATTATATATATAGTTTTATTAATAGTTATATTCATCAACCAAACCAGGTTACGGAGGTTGGCAGGCAATAGATGCAACACCCCAAGAAACTTCTTCAGGAATGTACCAATGTGGTCCAGCTCCTTTAGAAGCCATCAAACAAGGAGTGATCGGTCTTAACTACGACGTTGAGTTCATGCTGGCATCCGTCAACGCTGACCTGATGAGGTGGAGACGAGATCCTGAAAGTGAATCTGGATATTCCGTGGTTAAAACGAACAATTATCAGTGAGTAGATGAATATTTTTGTGTATTTGGTGTCTCTCTTCTCTGACCAGTGACATCGGTGGGGTGAGGGTACTGAGTCCCTTTGAAATGTAAACACTATGTGGCTGCTTGAGAGGATGTCGTTGGTAGCGTCCCCTGCTGGACCCAAACCATAGACTACATTTATAGGTGTTTGGTTCTCTACAATTTATTGTCTTTAAGACAAATAATCTCACCAAGACTTGACAGAATCCAGGACTTTTAAGAAAAATGAATTATAACTTCTCCAGTAATTATTTGGGGACGACTGAGTGTTGCAATTAAAGAATAACTATTAATTGTGCAATTTAGTTTTTGTCGAGAACGTATTTTTAGCACATTTTGACTTTACTTGATTACGATACGACTATAATAACTTTATAAGCTAATTTAAAATAGGTTTAGCTAATTTCAAGCAACATTTAAAACGATAATGAACCTACTTGTAACATATTTCTAAATAAAAATAAAATTCATAAGACCATGGTGGCGCAATGGGATATCATCTAGATAGTTGTGGGTTCGATCACCACTCGATTGAATGGTTAAATTTAAATAATATTCTGGTAAGAGTCCACTCAGCAAGTAATGTCTCGAATTCGAGTAGAAAACGGACAACAGAGTGTCATGACACTAGGTTCTCTCTGTCTTCTAATAAGACTAAGTAATACAACTATGCCTTTTTTCTCAGCATCGGTCGTATGATTCTTACAAAGAAGCCCTACGTCTTCGATCCACTGGGCGATGAGGACAGACAAGATGTTATAACCGAATATAAGCATAGAGAGGGAACTGCTTCCGAACGAATGGCTTTGATGAACGGAGTACGGTATTCTGAGAGGGCGAAGAGGTAAATGCATATAAAACTTATTAGATTTTATAATAACTTAATCATTATATAAGAAAATATTAAAATTAGTTTGTATGAAGGTCGACGTTCGATTCAAATCGAATCGAACATGTATCGAATGGAATATCTATGATATATCGATAATGAAATTTCGATAGTAATTTATTACTGGTTTATTGAAGACTTAAAAACACATAAACAGAGAATAAATATATTTAATTTATACATTTCTAATAACATTTACAGATACTATGCTGTTGCCGCAAACGTGTCTGACGATATATCGTTCAAGCTCCGTGATATCGACACTGTGTCCATTGGCAAAGAGTTCAGAGTAATCGTTGATATAGAAAACAATTCTAGTGAGGTAAGTTCTTTATTATTACTAGCCAAGTCTTGTTAATCATGTATACTTCTGGAAATTAGTGTGTGTATAGCGATTATTGTATGTAGGTTCGATACCCAGTTAGTGTTTATATTTGAGACTAACTGTGCTACTTCGTCCGCGTGGAATTCTAAAATAAAAGAAGCTAAGCTGCTGCTTATTACATCAGCTATATGCTAGTGAAATTCCCGTCAAAATTGGTTCAGCTTTTCCAGAGATTAGCCGAAACAATCAGACGATATACAAAAATTGTAAAAAATGTTATTTTGTTATATATATCATTTGGTATATATATCATTTCGTGTATACATACATATGCATTTATTAAAAAGCGGTTTTTTTTATATTACATAGACATACACCAATTTTATTTATTTGTATAGATATTTATCTCTATTAGAAAAAAATATGGAATTCTGTTTTGTTACCCAAATAAAGCAGAGAACTAAGTTATTAAATTATTAGTTACTTCGCGAATAGTGTGGCGTGCGTCAAACTAATAAAAGCCATTTTCAGGTTCTTTCAGGAACTTTCCGCCCAAAATCGAGACATTGCGTGTTACGTAGCGGAACTCAAGGCCGCGGTCTGTCTTACTACTTGCCTTAGCGAAGAACTTAACATAAGTGAAATACCTTTAACAATTTCCCCCAGTGGGGATCGAATCCACAACCAATCGTCCCACAGCGCGATATGACCTTAATAATATATAAACGTATAATTTTTTCACTATTATCGCTTTTTATATTCTAACCGCCACAATATATTTTTTTAGGGTCGCAACATTAAAGCAGCTTTAACAACGACTAGCGTCTTCTACAACGGAGTTAAAGCTGAAGTGGTAAAGAAAATTGAAGGAAAGCTATTCGTCGGTCCACAGAAACGTGAGTCTTTCTTAATATAATATCAAATTAAGCCTATATTTTCAACGCATGTCTCGAATTCGGGCGAAAAGTGGAGAACGGAGGTCCTTGACACTAGCAAACCCAGTGAGGATTCCGTCCGTTCCGTGAATATGCTACCCCGGACCAGCTTGGCGACTAACTTGTCTCAAGGCGACGGACCCCCAGATAGTTAGTATGGCCCATGAGGGGATCGAACCCGCTACCTTCGTGTTATTAGCCAACGCTCGAAACAACTCAGCTAATGCTCTTTGACTACAATGCTATGTGGAAAGCGCACTGCTGTATAATAAGCGCATATGTATATTCCCTCGTCCCTCTAAATAATCACATAGGTATATTTACGTCAGACGGGTGGTTTTTTTTGACGAATGTTTAAAATATATAGCTTTTGACAAGTTCTCTCTATTATTCTCTAAATATAACCCGCACAATTCAGCTGAGAAAATCAAAAAACTACCAATCTTTGATTAGTTTTTATGGATGATTTGTTACGTACCACAGACTTCACCCCCGTACCTTTTTAAAGCTTTTTACATTAATTATATTACTGTTTTGTGTTGAATGGATTTTGTGGTATACTTAGTTACAAAGCCTCGTACATAAAAAAAGGATATATAAATAAATATATATAAAAATTTTTACTTATTTTTTTCGCATAGCAGGGTAGGCAGAGAGAACCTAATATCAAAACACTCCGTTCTCCAATTCGAATCCGAGACATTGTGCGATAATTGGTGGAACTCAACTTCTTGTCAGCAGAGCGGAGAAATGAAAATAATAATGCAAATATAATCATCCCCTGAATGGTAACCGAACCCACAATCATCGCGTTTAAAATCAGACTCTGCCACGATAGAAAATATTTTTGACACAAAAATATTCTCTGGTTGGGGAAGTTTAAAATATCCTCCCCTAGTTCTCATTTCACAGCTAATCAGTGTACTTTTATTCTTTCAGACGAACAAATAAGCATTCTTGTACAACCCGACGACTACTTGCCCAAGTTAGTGGAGTACTGCAACATGAAGATATCCGCTATGGCCATCGTGGACGAGACCAAGCAGTCTTGGGCTGACGATGACGACTTCCAAATCTTAAAACCTAATATTAATATTAAAGTGAGGGAAAACTTGTTGAAATAATGTTATATGTAGTTAAATTTTGTTAAGAAAAATGTTCTTTATGAACTAATAACTACTTAATTAATCTTTGATATATTATATGGGGCGATACAAGTCATCATTACAGCAGTATTCACATGAAGTTACAATTAAACAAGCATTATGAAAAGAAACTCCTTAGCATTCCATGCTGGGGGGGCTAACTCCAGTTAACTCGGGCCAATGCCTGCGACACGTGTGTAGGTTTAAAATGCGCTTTAACGCTCGCGTCCACTGTCCAAGCACCTGTCTGCTTGACCAAATTTTAAAAGATCCTACTAACGCCTTTGAAATGCTAGCGAGATATGAACTGATCATAGTTCTAAACAGGCCAGTATATTGTATACATCACTATGTTTAAAAAAACTTTTATAAACATAGAAAGTAATTCAAGAATAGTCGAAGAGTTATTTTGGAGAAACTAAATTTCTTAGGCAATACAAACTAATAATCAAAAAAATATTTGTTACAGTTCAACGAAGACCTAATTATTGGACAACCAGCGACAGCTGTTCTATCCTTCATGAATCCTCTAGAGCGTTCCCTTTCTGGGTGCGAATTCAGAGTAACGTCATCTGGTATAGCGGGCAGAACCTTACGCTTTGGTGCACCGGATGCCGCTCCTCGAGGGATGCTGAGTGCCGAACTGCCCGTTGTGCCTAATGTAAGCTAAAATATTTCTTAGTTAGGATTAAGACACTCCGTTCACCACTTTCTGCGTATTTCAAAAGAATTTAGTCTCTATTTATATATAAAAAATAAACTACATACTTTTTAACTGTGATTCGATAAAAGTCTAGTACTTTTTATTGAATTCATTGCTAAATTTAAATTTGTTTTGATATAAAATATTCATAATATTGTTATATTAACCTGGTTTGGAAAAATGCGGCGTTAATCGTCAGTACACGATACTTTAGAGTGGGTGAAAATTAAAGAAGGGAGGGACGTATATGTTATATATATATATTACGGATATTAAAAAAAAATACCCGTATAGCAGGGAATCGGAGAACCTACTGTCCAGACACTTCCACCACCTATATAGATATATATATATATATATATATATTAGAAAAAGTATATTTTTTGTATAAAATTTAATCTAGCATACTTATATTATTATTATTTATATTACATATATTTTTATTACAGAAACTCGGCAAAATTAACTTCGTAGCGACATTTAAGTCAGTTGAACTGAAAGATATCAACGGCGCAGCTACCGTAGAAGTATACGAGGGTTGAATTATTTTACACTAGAATTATATTATAATTTAAAAATACACGTCATCACGGTTTAAGATTCAAATTGTTAAGTTTCTAATGAAAGTGGGTATAAGTAAGATTTTGTAGAAATTCATGAAATATATGTAAAAAAATGAGAAATGTATATGTAAATATTTTGCCTATTACCAGTAGCCTAACTGTGCAATCTTACCAGCAGTACTACCGGGAATGTCCTTCCCAATAGACCAAATTAATGCCTCAAGTTAATTGGCAAAGGTTGTTATTAAGTTTTCAATAAGTATTTTATATCCGAAATTATGTGTTTTAATTAATTTTTAGATTTACACACTTAGGCCCCTTTTCATTACAGGCATATATAGCGTGAATAACTACGACTTTAAAAGTAGATTTAAAATGAAATAAAATAACAGTTACATATATATATATATAAATATATATATTTAAAATTCTATTGAGTTGTTCTTACAATTATTCACGCTGTATATAATAACTTAAGAGATTATATAATGTGCCATAGTATGGTAGCTTTTTTATATCAATAATCGATTTTATTTTTAGGGAGCGTATATTCGATTCAACACTAGTTTTTTAGAAAGAAATAATAATCTATATGTCTCTTTTGATCCCCAACAGGGATGTAATATAAAAAATATAATATAATTGTATTTTAAGGAATTCTTTATTAAAAAATAAAAGTATTTTAAACCAAACAGTTTATTCAATTCCACCTTCCATTTTCGCTTACACTAAACAAAAACTCTTCAACCACTACCAAATGAACTACGAAGATTCCTTACATAACATACCTTGCTCTAAAAATAAGACAACTTAAAAAAAAATAAAAGAAAAAAGAATTTATTGCACAATAAATATAAGGGATGTTAGGGATGTAATAACATACGGTTACGGGTATACGGGTTTCAGTGTCGGTTACGGATATTACATTTTCGAGGAAATAGATTTCACCCATTAATTATACGAATTTCTTTTCGTTTCATTTTACACCAATGCCTGCCTCGCTTTGCGTCGTTGCTTAATTGTTACTGTTTTTCACTGTGCGTCGTTAGATTTTCGAAGTTGCGTTGTTTTGGATTCGAGTCTTTAAACGATTGGACCATTTTTTTGTGAAAGAAGCCGACCCACGACACCAGCCACTATGGACTCATCAGACAGTGTTTAATTTTGATTAAACTTTCATAAATTAAATGAACATGTAGTTTATTTTGTTTAATTGAATACGTTTTTTGTATATTATTTTTGTTTGAAATATTTTACTTTGTTCAATTTTAGTAGTATTTTCGTAAGCCTGGAACTTATCTTCGATCATTAAATGGTTTGTTATAGAAAATTTATTTTCACTTTGCGCCGTTTCAATTTGCGTGTTTTTTTGGAACGTAAACCCGAAGCAAAGCGAGGTATGAGTGTATTTCTTTCCCAGGTGTAATTATTTGTTAAAGCATCATATAGACTCCACTCATATCCGAAATTTTTATATCGGTTTCGGTGACGGAGAGTTTTTTTCAAATAACCGATAGTTGCTGATTAGTTACGGTTACGGAGCTCCGTAACATCCCCGATAAATATCTAGATACAGCCAATAAATTAAAAATGGCGAATATAGCAGCCATCTAATTAAGTAGTAAATTGTGACGTCATAACTGTGACAACAATTATTTTGTAGAAAAGCTATATGTAATTTTATTATATTTTACAACTTCTACTTCTTATTTTTTTAATTTAAATTTAATAAATGTATTTATATATTAATAAAATTATCTAGCTTGTTCTGTTATTAAAAACAAAATAACACAAAATAAAGGAAAATTCACAATTTACTACCAAAATGTGTTTAATATACAAAAATATATAGTAATATATAATAAGTTTCAAGAAAAAAACCAACAAGTCCCATATCTGTGATTAAACAAACCTTACGAATAAAATGGATGGTAATATTTTATTCTTTTTTAATGTAAAACATTTGTAATTTTATAAAAATGCAAAATGCTTAGTGTTTTTTTTATCTAAAACTCTCAAATTAGATAGATAATAATAAATAAGTTATGTAACTCATATTTTATTTAACCCTTTGTCTTGGAAAAATAAAAATGGTAAAATTCATCCTACTTTCATATTTAAAATGATAGCCATATATATAAGTATATAAATAAGATTTTGGGCAAAAGTACTCATATTGAATACATAATAAAAGCCGATTTGACAACATTTTTTATACAATCACGATGGTTGAAAAAAGTTTACATCGAAAGAAGCATAATTTTAAAGACAAAGGGTTAATCATTTATAATCTGCATATATTAAATTATCTCATATTAATATATCATACAAAATTTTGAACGAAACAGGATTTGAACCGGCCACTGTTGGGGGCCCGTCAAGCGATAGGCAATTAAGCTAAACGTTCTTATCGAGCTACGTCGAAATTCTTATATGGTACTTTTCACTTCAGGTTTGACTTTATAAATTGATTCATTTCTGAGACTAGGTGTCATCGATGACAATTAACTTACATATAGTAGCAGTAAGATTATTTATTTATATATAATATTGTATTATATATTCTCATATGATATTTATTATATTTATTTTTTATATAAACAGCCTTAATGGGTAACTAGTGTACTATTTTGTAACATACTTTGTTCACTATAACGATTTTTATGATTATATCTTTGCCGAAAGGATTATTTGTATGAATGAAAAAAAATGAAGAAAATTTTTTTTTAATAATTCTGCACATTTTAAATGGGTAAATATATGTTTGTAAAAGAAAAAAAAAATGCAGTTAAGAAAAAAGGTTTGATATACCTGATATATATGAATTTGATCATTAATTTTTAAACTCAATTCTATTATTAAAATAAAATAAAAACCATAATCCGTTTATATTTACAGCGTATGCCACATATTTAAAAAAAAAAGTAAGAATTAAATTAAAAAAATGAATATTTTGTGTGTAATACATTTATTCCCATAGATTATATATTTGTTTGTTTAAAACTATTAACTGGTTTAAAGGAACTCGCGGACGGCAAACTATGCATTATTGTGTAAAAACTTATAAACTATTTAAAATAATTTGCCATTTTTGTTCCATTATTCATATTAAATGAAATTATATACGCCGCTTTCCGCATAGCAGGGTCAGTCAGAGAGAACCTAGTGTCAAGACACTCCGTTCTCCACTTCCCGTCCGACTTTGAGACAATGCGTATTGAGTGACGTAACTCAACGCCGCGGATAATGAAATAAAATTCATGCAACACATAAGCCAAATGTTCATTTACAAATTTTAAAAATAAAAAAATACTTTGCAAATTGTACATACATTGTATAAATAATACTTAGAAGCGGTTTTTCTGACATCTTCAAATAAATACGTTACACGTTTCACTTAAAATTAGAAAACAAAAAATATTTTATATTATTCAACAAGTTCATACTTGAGTTTATTATTGACTTAAGTGCTATGAAATGTAGAACAAAACTGTTAACCAATTATTTAAATAAATTCTAAGATACTTTTAAAAAAAAAAGAAGATCCCATATACATATATAATGTAGAATATTAGTAATTTATTTATTTAAAAATTGTTTGTTTGTTTCGATAACTATATATATATTTTCGTTTACTTCATGCCAAAATTAGAAATTTCATATATATCGAGATTTCTTTACGGTTAAGAAATTGTATTACACCATAGTTTCATAGAGTTCGAAATGCAAATAATATTCCCAGTTCTTTTATATAAAGCAGAAGTTGTATAAGGTTTAAAGGTTGTAAAAAAATAAAATAAAAGTTAATTTAAAAATAAAATGCAATTTTGAATTGAAAACACTTCCCTAACATATTATAATTAACTGTACTTACATTAAAGTTGAGGAAAAATGTATATCTAATTAACTTTGGCCTTTCCAGTGACTATTTTGGCATACTCCTCGTAGAACCTCGGGAACAATTGTATGGCGAAGTAGACTATGGTGAGGTACGCGACTATTGCCAGAGTAAGTATTAAATCGAATACGGCTGGTTTCACACTGAAAATTGAAAGGTTTAATTAAAAAAAAATGTATTAAAAATAAATAATCATAATAGTTAAATAATTAGGATGTTTATGATAATTGTGCTATTTAGCTTGTTTTATTATGTTACTAACAAATAAAAATAAGTTGTAGAACGTATGACTTAGCGGTCGACGGCTTTTAAGGTTAGGAAGAGGAAGAGGTTATCATATTTTGCATGTAAGGTCAATGACATATATATTTCAATGTAAACATTAATTAACGACAGAGAGAATTGAGATTCTTAATATTAAATTAACAGCATTGTTTTTTTATTTTGTTTTTAATCAT
Organism: Podotricha telesiphe; assembly: GCA_038994665.1. Lineage (NCBI taxonomy): Eukaryota > Metazoa > Arthropoda > Insecta > Lepidoptera > Nymphalidae > Podotricha > Podotricha telesiphe. Next base: position 158,325 of record JAOYRR010000265.1, read on the forward strand.
TTTCATTAAAAATATTAATAAAAATAAGAGTAAATAAATTAGAATGTTACAGGATTCAATCCTCTTTAATACTGTCCAAACTCTCTTGAGAATTAAGCTATATGTTTTTATAGAGCTACGTCGAAATTCTCATACATACATAATACAAGTTGTTACAAGTTATTGTTTTGTTGTTAGCAGATAAAAATATTTAAAAAAAATTATGATTTTACATTCACAAAAATGTTCATCTTTTTGCTCCACTTACCTATAGACATACAGAATTGCTTTCGTAGGCAGATATAATGCATATTCAGGTTCTCTTTTATCCACTGTATGAGGACTGAGCGTTACCTCCATATACCTTGACAGAGCTCTTTCTAGTGCGGCTGTGATACCTAAAAAGTTGTACATAACACTTAATATAAAAAAATAATAATTAAAATTTTAACTAATATTTGTGTTTCCCAGTCCGTACTGGTTTACATAATAAGTTCTTTGATTTTCACAATTATTACATGAAACTATTTTTAACAGGATTAATCGCGTATAATATTGGTATTCGAAAATAAATTTTAGAACCCGACGTTTCGAACACTTTACAGTACTCCGTGGTGGAGTCTACATGTGAAAATCAAAATCAAAGAACTTAATATTCACAGTTCAACTAACGGCAATTTTAATTATAAAGTATTAAAAACAGCTCCCGCCAACGTGGTGCAGTAGGATAAAGTCTGATTATAAACGCTATTAGTTGTGGGTTCGATCTCCATTCAGGGGAATACTTTAAAAATTATTTCCTTCACTCTGGTAAGACAGAGCGCACCCGCTGAACAATGAAATGAATAGGCAATGTCTCGAATTCGGGCGGAAAGTAGAAAACGGAGTATCTTGACTCGAAAAGTAGTGGCTTTCTCTCTGACTATCCTGCTATGAAAAAAGCGTGAAGCTAAAGAAGAAGCAAAAAAATACATTTAATATAAAAATATATATATATATATATAAAAAAATTCAAGAGGCGCGGGTTCAAATCTCGCTGCGTTAAAATTTTTATACGTTTTCTAAATATGTCTTTTTTATAATAAAAAAAATGTTTACCTCCACTGGGCGACGTGGCAGTAATGATTTGCGTAGCTCTCGGCTGCGAAGTGAGATATTTGTACCAGTGTTTTACGTGTGCTTCATCTACACTCTATAATAAACAAAATTATATATTAACATATAGTTATAGAGGCGTAGTGGCGACAGGGTCTTACTGTAAGCGCGATTAGTTGTGGGTACGATTCCCATTCGGGGGAACGATTACACATAAAAAATGACTTCTTATGGTACGACAAAAACGCAGAGTAAATACCGCCACTCAACACGCATACGTCTTTAATTCGAACCCGGAAAGCGTAGAACGGAGTGTCTTGACACTAACTTCTGTCTGCCCACCCTGCTATACAGTACAAAGCGTGAAGCTAGCTAGTAAAAACAAAACCCACAAGCATTTTTTTTAGTTTAGACAAGAGCTCTGAGCTTCTCTATAGTCCTAATAAATTCAAAATCCACATACCAGGGCATCATCATACAGCAGGGAGTCTTCATCGTTCTCCTCATCAGTCAAGTTATATATGTGTGAGGCGAGACCTCGCGCTGTTTTTTCTATGTTGTTGATTAATGTACGTAGATATTGCTCCGATGGGACATCTAGTATTGTACTACGTGATGGGTCTTTGTGACTCTGAAAACAAAAAGATATATATATATATTCCAGTCCATTCAGTGCGCAAATTAATTATTTCTATACTAGGGTGTCTCGTTGACGTGGCAATAACGCGTTGCCTTGGCAACGCGTATGTGAGTAAGTGTGCGTGTACTATGTATAGATGTGCATTTCTCCACTCTGGTGAACAAAGACAAAGCGCAATGTCTCAATCTGGTGAACAAAGACGAAACGAAACGAACTCTTCAACCACCCTGCTATGCGGGAAAAAGCGTGAAGCTGCTTTTATCTCAACTTTTTGTTTTTCAAGCTAATCGACAACTCGGTTTGCGTGGACGAGAAAACGAAAGAAACACCGTTTTTCTAATCCCCGTAGGTACAAGAAAGCTAAAAATCCTCTCCTAGGGCCCCCGTTTTTAAAACTATCCATTTATTAGGTGATGGAACCTAACTGCGTGCTTCGTATTAACAAACCGGCATCAAAATATTGAGTATTCTAAAAAGTCGATTATTACACTTTATTTATACCTTTAATCTTAAATAATACTCAGCGTACAAAATTAGCCTACAAAATTAAGAAAAAAATACCCCTATACAAGCAAAGAACTAGGCAATGAAATACGTTCATCCATCGTGGTTGGTGTTGTAAGTTTAGATTTTTACATTATCATATATACTGATATATCTCTAAATAGACGTATACTAGAAAACAGAGTGAACAATCACTATTTAAACATAATTATAAATAAAAATATTTTTAATATAGTATACATTAAAAAAGTTTCAGTCAATCACTGTCAACCGTGTTTACAATATATCATTTACAATACAAGGCTAACAGATAAACTAAGTCAACCTACTTTGAAGAAAGAAAAAACTTAGCTAAAAAGCTTTTATGAGCTTAATTCAACCTAAGGGTATCTACAGACGCAACTTTATGTGAACGCGACACTATATTTGAAGGTTCAAAATACACATCCTTTTCAATTTCCAGTTCCATTCCAGTCTAAATTAGTGTGTCAAATCCTATATAGATATATGTAAATAGGCATATACTAACGTGGTGATTAATCACTATTTATCTTTATTTTCATCTATATATACCTATAAACAAAATTATCTAGCATCGAATAAGGTCATCGTGGCGCAGTGGGACAGAATATGACTGTAAAGGCGATTGGTTGTGGTTTCGATTCCTATTCAGAGGAATAATAATATTTAAATTATTTTCAAAAACATATTAAGTAAACGTATAAAAATCGGAACGCAGTGGGATTCGAACACGCTCCTCTTGGAAACCGTCTAAGCTAGCTGTAGCTCTGACCGCTAAGCCATGCGTTTCGACGTCGTTTGAAGTACAATTTTTTATACGTTTCTAAATATGTTTTAAACACTTTAACAATATATGATTAACACTTTAAAAATGTTAAAAGTAAATTGTTTTCATTTCTTCGCACGATTTCGGACGGAAAGCGGAGAAGTGGAGTGTCTAGAAAAAAAATTACCTGCAAGGAGCTAACAGTGATGGCTGTCATGCGTCTGATACTGAATCTCTCGTGGTGCCAGGCCAACAGCTCGTCAGCCAAGTTAATCTTCTTATGGACTAACGGTATCTTCATACGAGATTTCATGGATTGCGTCGGTGATCCAGGCTTTGGTGGTTTGGAGACATGCATGGTGAGGGGTCCGGTGGACATTGAGTCTAGGCACAAGACAAATGATATATCCTGGAAAAAAATATCAAAGATGAATCAGATATGATTATAGAAGCCAGTAACTATTGATAGAAAATCCTAAAAAGAAATTGTTTATAATACTAGTATTTAAAGTTTTTTTTTGTTATTTCACGTTTTATAACTAGTGGGGTACACAACTATTTACAGATAAGACCAATTTGTATCATTTTTTTTTTAAAGTTGGTGCCATCAAAAAACAAAAATTCTAGCTAGAAAAATAGGTACAAATTTCAACATCAATCAATTTTTTTGTTAAAAAAAACTATAATTCCTAGACTACTATAAGTTAACCTCAATAGAAATGCTTTTTTAGTCATACAATGATTTAGTTAAAAGTATTATAACACAAAAAAACCATCCATTAAAATTGACCTACAAAACTCCTTAAAAACAAAAAATAACAAACAAACCTGCAACAAGGAAGCATCAGCGCCGTCCAGCTGTTCCTCCAACCACTTCTTAGTGGCGAAGTAATTGACGGAGTGACCCGTGGACACTAACACGAAGAGTAGTGACGGACCACCGCGCACGGCCACTGTGGAGTACAGGCGAGAGAAGATCCTGGCTAGTTCTAGGAGAGCTACAGCACCCGATGCGTTCGAATCAGCTCCCAGTGATAATTCCTATGAAAGGAGGACACTTATTGTCACCATATTAATACGTGAAGGATTCTATTTTTACGGAAATTTGGATTTTTGATTGCGGAGATGAAATTTGGCATGTTTAGTTTGTAACGCAATGGGAGTGCAGAAAGCTTTATTTTTTTATAATAATCCATCAGAGATACGTTAATTTTATATAATAAATAAATTAATAATATAAATGTTTTTAACATTTCAAAGTGCAGTACCGCTGCCAATTCAAACTTTAATTAGATTTTTTTTTTTCGAAATGTTTATCAAAATAAATATAACCCACAACACCATGTGTTTGACCACTTAGTGTTTATTTTGCAAAATATGACATCAGCCGCCAAATATTTTTTAAAGCAATACAAAAAACTCAATTCTTCATCTATACATATAATAAAAATGTAACTGATCGCTGTCTGTACATGAAAGATATATGAAAATAAATATTATATATTTATGACTGTAATAGAACCAATGATATTTAATTTTCTTTTAGTTTGTCTGTATATCTGTGGGTTTGTGCACGCTAATCTCCGAAACGGCGGAGCCAATTTAAAAATGCTGTAAATGTTGTATTGTGGTAAGCTTCCCTTAACATTTAATATTTATTACATTTCAATCAGATCATAAATCAAAAAAAAATACAACAATTTAAATTATAAATTTACGTGTAAGTTTGTGATTGACGAAATAATTTAATCGTGTAGTTTACGCAGGCGAAGCCTCGAGCGGGTCGCTAGTTTATAATATTGTTAAAGTTTTATTCACATAACTTCTTTTACAACTTGACACTTTTTCTTGCACAGCACGGTGGGCAATGAGAACCTGGTGTCAAGACACTCCGCTCTCCGCTTTCCGCCCGAATTCGAGACACTGCGTGTTGAGTGGGGGACCTCAACGCCGCGCTTTGTCTTGTTCACCAGAGAGAAGAAATGAATGTCAAAATAATTAAACTATGATAATTCCACCGACTGAGCATCGTAACCACAATCAAATCGATTACAGCCAGACGCTGCCACACTGCGCCACGATGCACTCCATCCATATTGGTACATTAAATACATTTATATGGACTATTTAATATTAAAACTAATTAGCTTACACATATTACTTAGATTTACCTGAATATTTCTCGAATATATTTTATGAAAGAAAATTTAAATAAAGCATAAAACTTACAGGTATAATACTAGATGAGTCATAGTGTGCGGCAATCACTATAGTCTGGGCGGTGCCAGACCGACCAACCAGCTTACCGTGTATAGACACTGGTTTTGGTTCTATTTTCTGAGGGCTTGATGCAGACACCACTATAATAAATATATATATATATATATAATATAGCAGAAGTCTAAGTATATTTGTTATATAATTTTTCTTGCATATCAGGCAAGGCAGAGTGTACCTAGTGTCAAGACATTCCATTCTCCACTTTCCACCTAAAATCAGGACATTCTGTGGCGGAACTCAACTTCGAGCTTTGTCTTACTCTAATGGACAAATATAATTATTTAAATATAATTATTACTTGTAGTGGGAACTGAAACCCACAAACAAATTGTTTACAGTCAGATGTTATTTCACTGCAATGCAATGGGCTCTATATATGTTTTATTATTAAGTTTCTTAAATATAAGATTGGTTTATCACAACTGTATGCAAACTTTGACAAACTTAAGAATTAAAACAATCATAAGAGCTTACCAATCTGATAGCCGTTAGAAGAAACAGTATTAAACATGGCTTCTAAAGCAGTTCCTGATTTATCATCTGTTATGAAACTGTGCTGTAAGTCCCGGATAATATCCTCAAAGTCAGGGTTCCATTCAGCAAAGTATACAGGGGCGTTGATCTCTTGCTGCATCATGGCTATTTCTAAGAGCTTAATTTGCTGAAATAAAAAGAGTTTTTATTTTTATTAGTGCCTTTATTATTTTTTTAATTGTAATAGATGTTTAAAATAGGTATAACAATGCTCCATTCAAAATACATCATTTTACTTCAACTCTGTATTTTACCCATATAGCAGAGTAACCAGAGAGTACAAAGTGTCACTTTCTGCCCAAATTTATGACCTTGTGAGTTGAGTGGTTGCATCTAATCTGGCACTTTTATCTTGTTTACCAGGGCAGAGAAATAAAAATAATATTATGATATTTCCTTCCAGTGGGGATATAACCCACAACCAATCATGAACACAGTCAGATGTTGCTCCACTGCACTATGATGCAATACATTATAAACATACAAAATAACATTAAGACTTAATTCAATTACTGCATTAACTGTTGTCAGGGACACTTAATTACATATAATTTATACCAATTATGTAAATTTCATGTCAAATATGGCTGTAAAGAGAAAAATATAAATGAAAATAACATTTTTGCCACCTTTTTCCTAATATGATGTGTGTTAATGGCCAAAAATCAATAAAAATTGTTTACAAAGTAAATTACTGATACTTTTATAACTAAAATAATATTTTTATGCCTTATTTTAACACATACCTCTTTCTGATCATCAGTCAGTATAGTATCATTCTTAGGCAAAACCAATAGTAGAGCACCAGCCTTGTTTCTTATTTCAACAAACTGGTCAATAGTAATATCTTGAATGCGAGCAACAACACAGTGACGAGACATGCTCCAAGAAGTTAGGGAACGGCCTTCAAGGTTGAAGCTTGCACTGCGGCATCCTATTAAGTAGTTTAATTTTATTTTTATTGAATAGTATTAATTACTTTAGTACATTTATGCAAGAAAGTGATTGTGTTGTATCTCAAAAACATGAATTAGTTCCTTGCTCATTAGAATAAGTTTTATAATTCTAAAAGTCAAAATCAAGAATAAAAGATTTTACCAGTTTTGGCTTATTTTTCTTATTCATTTTTTGGCTATAGTGAATCATAGATTGAGTCTGAGATACGACATACACATTTAGTTTGTTTATTGTTCTCAATAAAATTCTTTTGTAATTTAATAGAATCTGAAAACTTAGATAGAAAGATAATATTATCATAATTCAAACAGTCTCAACATTTGATGAGCTTCGCTAAACTAGAACTCAAAGATAAGATATAATTTTGAATCTAGTTATAATATAACCTAAAAACAAAATCAATATTTAATATTATCAATGAGAAATGTATTCATTTCACTAACTTACCGTGAGGAACTGTGTGTAGGTCAAATTGTTGCATTCTGTACACCGAAAACTCGTGAGAAGCGGCTACTGGATTAGCAGGCGACATTATAATAAAAATTGGAAAAACAACCAGCAAATAATACGGTATATACCCTCTAAATATCTCAGCGAAACCGTCCGCTTGATCGAGCCACATTGTTGAAACTATTCCCGTTCGCTTTTTAATGTAATTATTACAAAAATCAATTTTTAATAATACTATCCTATTAAAGAAACCTTACGTGCGATATCTCGGTCAATGACATTTCAATTGCGAGTTCCGACTTACGTGACTTGACAGTGGACTAAGGTTACAACAGATGAAAAAGAAAAAGGTTATTTATCGTTTACGTTCCTATTAACGCTGTCACAAATTATAATAATAATAATAATAATAAAGGGGGGTAATTGATATAAAAAATCTACACAATAAACAGGTATTTAACATTCACACATACATGCACAGCAAAATTAATGACAGTCCCATACGTAAAGCTCTTACGTTAATATCTACGTCAGGCACATCTCTAAAACTAAATGATAATAACAGACCTACCGAAGAAATAGTAACAGACCAGCAAAAGCTAAGTAATTGGAAACAAAAGTCACTGCACGGTAAACATCCTAATCAATTACAACAAGAACATATAGACAGAGAGGCATCAAATGCATGGCTCACCGGAGGAAATTTATATAAAGAAACAGAAGGATTTATGGTCGCCATCCAAGACCACATTATAAACACTAAAAATTACCAAAAATACATAATTAAGGACCTAACTGTAGTTTCAGACAAATGTAGATTATGTAACACAAACCAAGAGACAATAGAGCATATAACCGGTGGATGTCCATTTTTAGCAAATAAGCAATATACTGAAAGACATAACAATGTAGCGAAGCAAATACATAGACTCCTTGCATTGCAAGCAGAGCCATATTATAAATATAAACCTAAGAATGTACTAGATATTCAACACACTAAACTTTATTGGGACCAGGATATTATAACTGATTAAAACTACAACAAACAATAGACTTGACATAACATTAATTCTAAAAGAGGAACAAATAACCTACTTGATAGACATACCCATACCCAATGCCGAAAATATAAGGAAGGAATACACGGAGAAAATACAAAAGTACATCCAACTGGCAGACGAAATCCGACAAATGTGGCACCAGCACACAGTTAAAATCATACCCATCATTCTATCGTCCACAGGGCTCATTCCGAAATCTTTACATACATCCCTAAAAGAATTAAGCCTACACAAAAACACTTTCATCCCTTTACAAAAGTCAGTAATTATAGACACTTCCTCTATAGTTCGGCGATTTCTGACATCTACAACTCAAACACCCACAGCCATACACAATGAACTGACCCACTTGGCTTAGCCCGTGACAGGTTCACACCACCAGCTTCTTGCTGAGATCCGTAAGGATAATAATAATAATAATAACTTTATTATGCACGATAAATTAACAAACATTTGATATAAACAATTTGACTAATGAAGATAGAAAAAGTTACCAAAAAATAATAGATTTCCTCTGTATCCGGACTAGTTGCCTATATTCCGGTATACAGCGCCAATCCCCTCGGCAATATTATTTAATTTTCAGTAATTACTTTTAAAGTACTTATATATATTATTAAAACATAATTACAAAATAAGTTCTTATGTAAGTAGACCTCTTTGTGTGTTATGAGTGTGTGCATGAGTGTATATGTGAGAAGATGTGTCAAGGTTGTGTGTGACTGTACGTGTGGGTGTATGTGTGTGTGCGTGTGGTTGTGTCTGTTTGTTTGTATCTGGATAGCTGTATGCGATTGTTTTATATGATTATGTATTTATTATTTAATTTGTAGTATTATTAAATTTCTAGGGGTAAAAAAGCTATAAATATGTAAATGTTTTTACATTTCAGATTAGATGAGATTTAAATCAGTAGTTACTATAAACCAGACTTATTACTATTGAGTATGATTATAAGCAATTCGTTTTTTACACTTTATTCCAAGTGAGGTGGGTAGTCAGAGAGAAATCATAATTTTTGATATATAGTATATATAGAAGATTATTATTTCACTATATATATAATATATATAGAAAAAAAATATATATATTAAGATAAAATATCTTATTCACTGACTGACTGATTCATCGTTGCCGAGCGTAAATTATTGATATTGAACGCATTATTTTTGGTTAGTAGGATTTTTTACGGAGTAGCTACACCCACTAGGAAACGATTTTGGTAATTTACTAATTATGAAAAATCTATCCTACACTAAGACGGCGAAATAGGGATTGAAAGTTTGCATGGAAGACCTTCATATTTTATGTTAGAAATATAAAACTTTATTAGTTGACTACTGGTTATAATTAAGTTAATATCTATTTTAGTGACTATGAATAATTTACTCCTAAGGGAGCGAAATAGGGATTGAAAGTTTGTATTCTTTTTTAATGTTAGATTATTTTGATTAGATTATGTTGTATGTTAGACATATAAACCTTATTTATTGGCTGGCTTGTGTCTATACTCTCCACATTCCTGTTTCTCCGCATTTCTCTGTTCTCATCGCTTTTCTCCGTTTTGTCCGATTTCGTTTATAACTAAGTTAAGCCAGTAAGTTGCGGGTCCGCCGCACGTTTCATATATACATTTAATATACCTTTGACTAGACTAGGGGATTCCACACTTTGTGGCCCATGGTGCACTTACATGTTTAGTTTCTTGCCACGACTAGCCTACCCTAGGTAGGTATTTGAAGTAGATACAACCAAAAGAAATTGGTTTACTCATATGTACATAAAACATTCCAAATATGAAACTGAGCTTTTTATTATATTTATGAGAATTTAAAATTGAAACAATAGAAACAAGATAGCCAAAAATAAAATACAATAGCTCAGTCGAATAAATGTGACTAGTGACTTTGGCGATCTGAACGCTTCACATAAATAAGATGTAGGTGACAAACGAAATTAAAACTCCTTTGATTTAGAAATTAAGTTTCAATATATATTTTTGTAAGCTTCACCTTTTTTCTGCCTGGCAGTCAGAGAGAACCTAAGAGTGTAAAAATCGAGACATTCTGTGGCAGAACTCGGTCTCGGAACGCACAAAGCCACATGCCGAACTCAGTGCAGTTTGTCTTACCACAGCGGAGAAGTGAAAGTTTTTTATATATAATAATTCAATTGGGAGTCGAACCCACAACCAATTGTGTTTACAGGCAGACGCTGTCCCTCAGTGCCACGATGGCCTCTATTCCTTTTAATTGAACGCTGGTTTGGTCCTATTCGCATTATTACTATATTTTCAGCTTTACGCACCTCGCGCATAATGCATGTTAGGTAAAAGAACCTAGTGTTACGACTTCACGATACTCCGTTATCAGATGTATATCCATTTTATACCGATGTTGTAGGTTCCAATTCCGCATTTTGCATAATTACAAATAAAAATAAAAAAGTCACTTTCAACATAATTATTTTGCCGAGTAAAGATTGAATCCACAATCAAATACATTATACATATGTTTTTTTTCTAGCCTCGCAGTTTGTCCCGCATAGAGCACTTGCTCTATGCGGGACAAAGTGCAAGGCTAGAAAAAGTAGAGAGAAGTTAGTGTCAAGACACTCAGCTCTCCTTTCCGCACGATTACGAGATATTACGTGTTGAGAGGCGAATTTTAATGCCGTGCTTGTATACATTTATATATTAAAATATATATTGTATTCATTCATTATACAAAATTTTAAACTTTTAATAATCTCTTATACCATAACGAGATAATAAAAGCTATTTACTTTTTAATTAGCGATAGAGTCATTGTATTCGTAAATGGCAGACGCTAAAGAAGTCCTGCGTGCTCATTTCGAATTGCACAGACCGTATACTTAATCAAGAGAATTTGAAACCTATTTCTAAGTTAATAATGTCTAATAATGTAAAACGTTTTATTTTATGCGAATCGCGCATGATTTCTACAAACTCGGCAGTTGGTTATTATTACTTTAGGCGGATTTAGACTGAAACATACAAGAAATAGAGTTAAATTTTGATTGTTTATGCTCTTGCCGCACTAGGATGCGCTTCCTTGTTTGAAATAAGCTTTATATGTACTATTGTATGTATAATACAACCTATGTAGACACACACTTAATATTATACAGCCTTAGAGTTTTGAAAATAATAATCGCATTTATATAATAAAGTGTTTATATTATTACACTATATTATCCCACAATTATAATGAAATTAACGTATAATGTGTGACCTAATTTGTGGAAGATTACTACAAAATTTTAATATTATTTTTATAATTTCTATTTAGTAAAATTATAATTTATAGAAATTTTGAGGTTTTCAGTATAACAGATTATTTTTAAATAATAATATTTAGAATATTTTTAGTCTATGTATATTAAGAAAGTAATTTAAAAAAAAATCAGAACCAAAACACATTCTGTAATATTTACTCTGTAATTACAATTTGTGTAAAGCGTAGAGGCTCTACGGTGTAGCTCATTACCGTAGCACGCTAGCATTAATAGAAAGCAGCTCAAATTAGCTCACCAATAGAATTTTAATACAAAAGTTTGATTTATCATTATCATATTAAATATAATTTTACAGAAATATTCGTTTGTTAATATTATATATTAAGAACGAAATATAAAATTAATAATAGACAGTTTTTTAATAATTTAGATTTATCTTGTAAATATTTTAGTCTAAAAGTAATATGTGAAAAGTGGATTTAGTTATTAGCGCAATATACATAGCACATTGTTGTAATAAGCGCATGAACGTATAGAAGTTGTCTCTTAGACTGTTTTTAGGGCAGGTCTATTCACTAAGCTCGGAGCGACGGCGCGGCGCAGTGCGGCGCTATCGAGCGGCGTCGCGGGGGGGCGGGTAGAGTCGCGACTCGATGCCGATGTATCGATATCTCGATTATATATTTATTATTTATATTTATTTAATTAAAGTTGCATATTTTTAATTTTTAAAATATAATTCTTGAGGTAAACAAATTTATTGTCGTAATAAGCCTTTAGCAAAATAAAGTTAATTCTTAAAATGGCATTTTAGATTACATTTAATATTTATAAGACATTAAATTTAGTTTTAATTGAATAAATAATAATGACTTTAAGATACATACAATAACAATTGATTTGAGACATATTATACTCATAATAAATAGCTCGTATATAGTTATTTTATCCAAAATATCATATATGATATTCGATTTAAATTGCAAATCGCGCCACCCCGATCTCGAAATTCGAAAAAGAATAGCAATGTCGATAGCGATCGGGCCGCGTCGTCGTCAGTGTGCTCTTAGCCCCCGGGAGCGCGGGATGGGTGGCGCGCTGCTGCTCGCGCTGCTGGCGGCGGCGCGGGCCGGCGAGCCCAACGCGACCGACATCACCACCGCCGACCCCGACCTCGAAGAGAAGACTCCGCTCTTCCCCCCGGACCTCTTCACGGACGAGCAGCGGCGCTCCGGGGCGGTCATCCTCCACGTGATAGGCATGGGCTACATGTTCGTGGCCCTCGCGATTGTCTGCGACGAGTTCTTCGTCCCGGCGCTGGACGTGATTATAGAACGGCTCGCGATCCGGGACGACGTCGCGGGCGCCACCTTCATGGCAGCCGGAGGCTCAGCCCCGGAACTGTTCACTTCCATCATCGGCGTTTTCGTATCGTTCGACGACGTCGGTATAGGGACAATCGTCGGCTCCGCCGTCTTTAACATCCTGTTCGTGATCGGTGCGTGTGCGTTGTTCTCGCGCACCACGCTGTCGCTCACCTGGTGGCCCCTCTTCCGCGACTGCACCTTCTACTCCATCAGCCTCCTCGTGTTGATATACTGTTTCCGTGATAACGTGATATATTGGCAGGAGGCTTTAGTACTTTTCTCGTTGTATGGAGCGTACGTGATGTTCATGAGGTGGAACCAGCCGGTGGAGAGGGCGCTCAAGAAGCTGATATACAAAAACAAGGTGACGAGAGTTAGGAGTACAGACCAGCTGATGCCCACGGTAAGCTCGCCCGCACAAACCTTGCATGCACACTGACGTGGATTTGGTTCACATAAACTTACACTCGATTCTAATTACAAGTCTAACAAAAAACATTGGCACCTATTATTATACAATACATTCCAAATCCATGTCGCTAGGAATCCTAGATAGATATATAATATGTTGTTCTAGATACATTAATATAATATAATCAAAGTCGTAAAATTCACATGAAACTATCATTTCTCATCATGTTACGTCGATTAGTATTTATTATTCAGACGCAAGACATTATCGTTAAGTTCTTTCGCGACTTAGTTGGCAATTGAAAATTACCTCCAAGTAAAGGGAACTAACTGTAAGCTTCTATTAAAAAAATATTCTTCGTATATCCTGAAAAGACAGGTTGAGAGAAAATTGGGTTAACAGTTTTTTGTAATTTGTCTCAGTTAAAAATTAAACTAGCTAATGGTTTACAAAAGGTAGATTATTATGTTTATGAAAAGGCCTGTTTGAAGCGCGTTGTTATGGAAACTAACTCGCCCTGATTGCTTACGTGACCCCGTGCATATTTTGACTATATTAGGCCCATGTATTTTTATGATAACGATTAGCAAAGTTCGTACGGGAACCTGAAATTGGGTTAAGTTTTATTGCCTCGCGTGTACGCTCGTCCGGTGAGATCCTGAATGTCATGGTGCGGCGGTGTGCCATTTTATATATATAAAAAAGCTTACAAGTCAAGTTTTTTATTAGTTACAAAATAATGTTTTGTTAATAAAAATGTTACTAAAACACTGGATATACGAGAATTTAGCTAAAATTTAATATAGTTAGGTGAAGAATAATATTTTCCTTAAAAACAAGGCACATTGATTTAACATATTTCTTAATTTATATTATATTTGCTGTACTATCGTAGACAATCGTTGAAATTTAAGCTAATTACTATACTGTCACAATTTACTCTACATTTAATAATGAAACTACGAAAAGCTCACAAAGTAACTTACATAAACTGAAATACACTCAAGTAGGTTCTCTACAACAAAATGAGCTAATTACAGAGAGCTAATTACAAGAGCATTCTACAATTAGGTAAACGAAATTTCGACCATTGCCAGAATTATAAGCCTTAATTAACAAACAAACCTTGAAGTCCTAAACAACCCACTATGTTAAGTATTTGAATAATATTATTCAATATTTTACTTCTTGATGATTATTTGAATGCAATATGAATATAAAACGGAAACGAACTAAAAGCTTTTTTTTGTAATAGCAAAGGGTAGACTAAAGTAATTTTTACATTGGAGCTTTATTTTATGATTACAGGACTGTAAAACGTCAAATCTCGTTTTTTTTCTATTTCCATTGGAATTTCGAAGAAACATCACCTAGTAAACAGCTCCTCAACATTCTTCATACCTAAAGTCAAATTTAAGGAATTGCAACGCTCATTAATTTTGGCTGTGCGTTGTCTGTCAGAAAGTCAATAACTGAAGAGTTTTTTATATATAGATCGATTCGAGAGTAATTTTCTCTCTAGGCTAAATAAATAATAATGTAATTTTTAAAACATAAAATCCTCTTAAAGGCCATTATGGTGAAGTGTGACAGCGTCTAACTAACCACATGATGAGGATGGAGTTTCACCATCTTGGTTGAGGAAAATTAGGCAGGAAATAATGAATAAAGCAGATCTGTAGCTTTCTCTCTGCTTACGCCTCAATATGCATGTGAATTTAAAAAAAACGGCAGATGACGCCATCTTTGCACATTTCGAACTTGTTCGTGTACCGGGACAATTTTTGAGTGCAAATCCTATTCGGAAGTCAGTTTGTATTTTTTAAATATTTTCATTATCCTGGTATTACCAGGTAGAATACGTAATACTATGAGATGAAATTGATAACTAAATTAAAACAAACTTTGCTTTAGAGTCAAGAGAAATTCGTAGTTCATTAATTAAGAAACTTTTCTGTGTCATTGATGACAGTGCGTCATTTCCTAGAGTGTTAAAATAGACGTGGAAGTATTTTGTAAACCTAGTGTCAAGACACTCTGCTCTTTAATTTCTGTCTGTAATCGAAAACTTGTCACAGAATAAAGTATGAGTACACGGGTACGTGTGCTTGTGTTGTAATAAGAAAGTTCTTTTATTTTTAAATCGATTTATATAGAACTGAGTTTCTTAATTCTAGATTGCCTATGCATACTTTGCTATATGTAAAGATAGTTACAGTCAAATAATTTTAATTAAAAAAAAAGCACTTCAAATAATTTACGACCAGTTCACTAAAGTGAATGCTGCGTACAAAATTTTTATATATTTAAAATACGAGTCGTAAAACGAAATGGGAAATTAAGTCGACGTTACTAATAACGTTAATGAGGAAGTATGAATTGTGTAATTTATATGACATACATACTAAGTCATTATAGTTAATTGTTTCAGAAAAACAAACATGAGAGAGACGTATCTAGAAAACGTATAAAAATTTGAGCGCAGATTCAAACCGCGCCTCTTGGGAAGCTGTTTAAATTTTATACGTTTTCTAAATATGTTTTTTAAATACCTAAATGTGTGAATTAACACTTTAAAATGTTAAAAATATGAGAGAGATGTTTTAACATAATTTTAAACAACACACATAAAGAGTTTAAGTCATATGAAGCAAGATTTAAGTTAAAAATGCTCGAAATTATAAAAAGAAATAAAAAAAACATAAATAAGTCCTATGAACCCAGTTTTATTTAAATAACAAAAAGGTCTGTGTCTGAAATAATCAATTTAAAATTTTCACGCTTTTTCCCGTATAGCCGGGTAATCAGAGAGAACCTAGTGTCAAGACACTCCGTACTACACTTTTCGCTCGAAATCGATTGTTGCGCGTTGAGCGGCGGAACTGAACCCCGCGCTTTGTCGTATCGAGTGGGTATAGGACCCGCAACAAATCGCGTATACAGACTATCACTGCGCCAGTAGTAATGTAATTTTATATACGTTATCTCACAAAGCTTATAATACTAGTAGGTAGTATTATATCTTCTTACAGGAAACGCCGCATTGCATCTTGGCTGCGTCTTCTAAATTGTTTCAGTGTAACCTGTACTGGTTTATGTATATATATATATATATATATATAAATGTACACGATATTCTCAACGGTGCGCCAAGATTGAGAGATTGAGAAATATATTTACTGTAAACTATAAGTAATTGTTACTTGTAACTATAATTCATGTTAACAATGCGACGTTAAGTTCGAAAAAATTTTGAAAATAAAAAATCATATTTAAAAACGTATAAAAAACGATATGAACATGTGCCTGTAAACGCGATTAGCTGTAGGTTCGATTCCCACACGGATAATTTTTTGTATTTAAATTAATTTCATTTATTCGCTCTGGTACCTAAGACAAAGACAAACCAACTATATTGAGTTCCGCCACTCAACATGCAATGTCTCGATTTTGGGCGAAAAGTGGCGATCGGAGTATCATGACACTAGGTTCTCTCTGACTATCCTGCTTGCAGGAAACAGCGGGAAGCTGAAAAAAAAGAAAATTTGAAATCGTTCCTTCTGAAATTCAAGCAATTACTACATATTATTTCATTGCTATATATGTTCACAGTTCTGAGTATATTTTTTTAAATTATTTAGTTATAAACGTAAATGGATTACATACATGTTTTAGTTAAACCCACCCAATATGTGTATGAAATGGGAGTTGTAGAGTACAATACACTATAAAAAAGATTGTTCTTAAAAAGCTTATTTAATATAATAAAAAGCTCTTTAGCTCTTTATTTTTGTCACGTCTAATTGAGAAATGATATTCCGGGCATATCACAAAAACGAAGGCGTGCTAAGTAATAAATTACATAGGTGAGTCGTGTATAAAAAGGCTATACATATAATAAAAAATGTAACTGATCGCTGTCTGTACATGGAAGATGTATGAGTAAGAGTATTAGGGCGTATTTAACAGTGTAATAGAACTTAAAACAAAGTGCTTTTTTTCTGTTTGTCTAAGATAATCTCGGCAAATTGAAATCTACGGATTAACCGTTTTAAATGCAGTTTTAACTATTGTATTTTTGTACACTTCCCTTAACCTTTAGTGTTTATTTGATTTCAATCGGTCTCACCATTTTAATTATAAATTTAAGCAAAGTTTGTGTTTTAAATGAGAACGCGGGCGGGCGATAACAACTAAATAGTTTGGTCGTGTAGTTTACGCAGGCGAAGCCGGGGAGGAGGTCGCTAGTTATGAATAAAAGTCAACGTTTGCACAAAGACGAAAAGGTTCCATTAGGATTTAAGGACAAAGCCACCTTAGCACTAAGTGACAAAACTATTTGTAACTGTCACTATACAATAATGAATCCATTCAACAATAAGCGGTACATCGTATATGATTTTGGGAACAAAATATAGTATGATAAATAGCGTGCACAGTTTTCTTCAATATCTTTAATATGCGATGATTTTTATATATAACATGATTATCCAAAATATTAAGAAGTTTTGGTTTTTCAAAAATCCAAGGAGGCTGTTTTCTTAGCTTAGGTATACAATGGTTTTAAGAGGTGTGTGTGTGAAAACGTTTGACTGCATATGCGATGGTTGTAAGTTCGTTTCCCACTCGGCGAAATTATTAAATTTAAATTGACAATAATAAAATTTAAAAAAACTTACAATATGTTAAACAGTGAAGTAATTACTCAGGCATTGTTTACTATTCCACATATAAATTTAAGTTACATTGTTTGACGATTTCAGTAATTTTTTTTTTATTATCATGATTCTTGTCACTCGTAACTATTGCGTTTGCGTAACCTATAAAATGCAAAATCTCCTTTTTTTTCCATAGAAACTCTAAGAAGAGCTCTTTAAGGGCTCCTTTTAGCCATCAAGCCTAATTTCCCTTTGTAGCACCCAGTAGTTTTAGCTGTGCGTTGTCAGTCAGTCAGCCAGCGTTACTAGTTTTTATATATATTCTAGAGTTTTATATATATTCTACGTTGGATATATTAAATGACTCGTTACATATAAAAAAACCTTTTATAAAGTAAGGAATCCTTAACCAAATAGCTCAAACCATTCTATATTATTGCAATAGTTTTTTGTTGTTGGCTTTTTGTATGTGTTTTTTTTATTGTTTTTTTGTTAGATTTTGAATTATCAAGCATATTTTATAGAAACAAGGTGTGAGCGACATTTTTAATTACATTTAGAGTTAGCCTGTAATTGAGAGATACTATATAACACTGTGCATATAAGTAAATATACTCACAAATATATTCTTAGTATCGCAATGTTGGCTTCCAAATTAATAAAAAAAAATAGCAAAAAAAATTATACTCTATTTAAATATATATTATATTTTTCATACTTTCGTTTCAATTTCTCTTTTTTTCTTCTTTCTCAATTTGCATTCAAATAGGGCAAAGGTATATCAGATAGTCGACCTTACCCCCTTAACCCTTTATGCACATAAAATTTAAGAATTCCACGCGACCTATAACTTCGAACATATGTAAGCTATAAAATACCCTTAAAGGTTATTTGTATAGCATTTTTTATGATTATGTAAATTATGTTTGCTCTGTCGAGGCCATCGGGGAGTAGTGACAAACGCGACGGTTGCGGGTTCCATTCGGGGCAATGATAATATTTAAATTATTTTGATTTGCCTGCTCTGGTAAGCTCGGCTTTGAGTTCCGACCTACTTCGGGTTTTAGAAACAAAGTAATGCAGTAAAAATAAAATTATTTTTTTTTAACCCTCTGCTTCACTCCTTATCCCGCAAAAGGTATATACATAAGGTAAGAATCTAGTGAACTACTCCATTTCCCGCTCTCCGCCTTAAGAAAATTCCACAATTTTCAATCAAGTTGATTTTACTTTATTGGATACTGACTATTCCGATATTACGGCTGGTGACAATTATGAATATTTTAACACTAAATAGGCATATAGGCCCAATATAGGTATAATAATGCGCAATAGGGATAAAGTAGCCTTCGTAACGACCATAATTGTTTTGCATTTTCAATGAACAATCTATTGTAAAGTAGTTGGCATTTGTTGACTAAATGCGACAGTTATGAGTTCAAATCTAATGAAATCTAATATAGACGTCACTTTGACCTTTGTACACATTATGGAACAATGAGTCTCATCTAAATTCACAATGTATCTAAATTATTACATTTTCCTCAGGCTTTTTCCCGCATAGTAGCCAGAGAGAACCTAGTGTCAAGACGCTAGGATTTTCCAATTTCTCTGACATTCGTTGACTAGTCAATGGTCCGCTAGCGGAACAAAAGACCATGTTTTATCTTATAAGAGTGGAAATATAAAAATAATTTCAATATAACTCGAGTTTACAGTCACTTATTACCTCAAACAAGATTTGAAATACGTGTGTACAAAAATAAAACTAGTAATTCCCTAAAAAATAAACAAAATGCATAGCATAGCATGCAGCGTAGGTACGTTTTCACAATCCATAATCTGATTCTAAGTGATTTAAAAAGTTCGAGACATAAAGCCGAAAGAACATACAGACTGAATAAGTTTTTTAAACCTCTCCACGTTATAAATTTTAAAGTATAAATGCAAAATATCATTTTCGTTTTCAAAATACTAATAGGTCTATCGGAGCAGCTTCTGACTTTACAGTTGGAAAACACAATCTTTACTTGGAGGATTGATTGAACGGTCCTGGAACGGTGGAGTGCGGCGTTAGCTGGAGCTTTCCGCCGCACTTCATATTACATATTGAGTAGTGGAACTACTCAATATGTAATATCTCGTGTTCACTGAGTGTCTTGATACTAGGTTGATAGAGATATGAACCCTGCTTTATGGGAACAAGTGTGAAATTGCCATAATAGGAAAGGCAAAGAAAGACAGAAACATTTGGGAAGTTGCTCAATTTTGTAAATTCGATTTTGATTCGAAGCAAGATTTATATAGAACAATATTTCAGCTGACCCACTCTATTTAGAGACGACATGAGCTTGAAACTGGCTTCAACAAGCAATTACCATAAATTATAGAAAATACGCGAATGTATTCTTCATCATCATCAGCTCGGCCCCGTCCACCTCTGGACATAGGCTCTCCAATGACCCGCGAATGCCGCCAAGTCTTTTTGCTCATTACTTCCAACCATTTGCCAATTTTGTATAATTATGTCACGCCAAGTAGCTGCAGGGCGTCACTACGATTGCCAAGGCACGATCTCTCGTCCAAAACGCGTTTGCTCCAACTTCTTAGCATTACTCTATTTTTTATGTAGGTGTTTATGGGCTATGTTCTTTTTAATCTACTGTTGTATTGTATTGTTTAGTTATCTTATGACAAATATTGTAAGAAAAAAGTAGGACGGCGTTTGTTTAGGATTGGTTGTGGTTCCTACTTGGGGGAGTGGTTATATTTAAAATATTTTAATTTCTCCGCTCTGGTAAGATAAAGTTGGGCGTTGCATTTTACCACTCCATGCACAATATCTCGATTTCATGTGAAAAGTGGAGAACGGAGTGTCGTGGCACTAGATCCTCTACTCCCTTATGCGGCAAGAAGAGTGAAGTTGAAAAATATATGTCGTCCAAGTTTCTAGTTGCATCCACCTAAACAATATTCCTTAGCTAGCTTTAATAAAATAAAATAAAAAAGAACAAGATTACATTTTAAGATCAAATTAGACGGAAAAACATTTTTAGAATAATGTTTTTTAACTTCCTAAGTGTGTGAATAACACTTATCCCACAATAATAATAATAATAAAATATCAAATTAGACGTGTAACAAAATCGTAGAATTTTTTTAATTTTTTTAAAGTGTTAATAGCGCACACTTAGGAAATTGAAAAAGACATATTTAGAAAACGTATAAAAGCGGTCGGAGCGCTTGAACGGTTTTCAAGAGGCGCGGGTTCAAATCCCGCTGCGTTAAAAATTTTATACGTTTTCTAAATATGACGTTTTTCAAAAACCTAGAAATCAACACTTGAATGACCCATAATAATTTCTACTTTATTAGTAATAGCTAGATATGTGTAAAGCACTTATATATAGCCTGACTGTTATCAACGGTTTACACTGAAACAATTACAGTATCCAACTACCAATTATACAGTAAGCGATCTAACAGGCATGTGCGGAACCCAATCAGCTGTGAAACGAAACGATTCAGATTTACATTACATCCATTGGCGATTAGTTTCCTATGTAATATCTACGTATAATTCTAATATATATTGTAGTTTACTGGCTTTGTTTTATTAGAAATGCTATGTGACCAATATTGTGACCTGATATTGATCGATGTTTTAGACGATGGTCTTGTAGATTTTAAAGAAAGTAGGCAATGCTGTGGGTAAAGTCAAGAAGAAAGTCAGGCAAGAGTTTTTTTTCATAATACAAGAAATTTCAAGAACGGCAGTATTTTATACCATGCTAAGCCTAAATATATTTTTTATTGAGCTTCACGCTTTATCTTGCAAAGATAGAGATAACCTAATATTACAGTACACTCCGTTCTCAAATTTCCACCTGAGACATTAAGTTTTGAGTGACGAAACACAACGCCTCATTTTGTCTTAGGTACGAGAGTGGAGAAATTAAAATATAATAATTCCTCCGATTGGGAATCGAACCCACGATAAGTCACGTTTGCAGTCAAACGTTATCATACTACGCCATGATGATTGATAACACGCCTCATGTAAATAGTATTTTTTCTCAATATTCTTCTACATGAAATGTGAACCCACAATCATAGTCTCGACTGCGATTAAATTATTTTATATATTAAAATGAAACTATTTTAACCAGGTTAGTCGCGTATATTAATGGTATTCGAAAATAAATTTTAGAAAACTCGACGTTTCGAACACTTTACAGTAGTCCGTGGTCACAGGTAGACTGAGGTAGCATTCGTCTGTCAGTTAATACAATTATTAAATCTAACTACCGGCAATGATTTCTTAATTCGTACGGGCTGACTGTATCTTGCTATGTCGTGTGGACTTTGAAACTTTAATTTCTGAAATGGATCCCAGATGGTAGAAAGCTCCTTTTCACCCTAATACAGAGCGATATTTTTGGTTGACCAATGTAAGATAAGGAACTTTAGCGATTTATTATTCCGGTTAAAATGGTTTTATTTTAAAATATGTAAAAATCGGAATAATCAATAATCTTATTCTTTCATTTATATTTATATTTAAATACTTCACACCTTTTCCGCATAGCAGGATACGCAGAGAGACCCTAGTGTCACAACACTCCGTTCTCCATATATAAATTATAATACATACTCTATTATGACTGCTTTAACAATAATAAGTTCTTTGATTTTCACGATTATTACACATTTTGAAATGAACCTATTTTTACCCGATTTTTCGCGTATAATTTTGGTATTCGAAAATACGTTCTAGAATACATTTTAGGTTCTAAATCCGGTTAAAATAGTTCAATTTCAAAATGTGCCTTAATAAATACAAATGTTAATGCTTAATATTTAAAAGTAAAAGTACTTAGATTCCGCTACGAATGTAACGTTTTTGAAAGGGGTTAGAAATGATAAACCAAATGCTTTATCTATCAATTATTTTAATCTGTCGTGCCAAATTTCAAGAGATGTGTGAAAACATCTATAGTATGTCAACTGCGCCATATAAAAAAAGTTTTATATATAGAGTTCTATATTCTTCAACGTAGTAGAGTAGCTACAACAAATTTTTAGAGAAATAGGTCATCACATTACCCACTAAAACAGTGCCCTTAGCCGAGTCGTTACTGGTTTTTCAAATACTTTTTTTGTTGTTATTTATACTAAAGTTAAATTGCTTTTACGTAAATGCCGCTTTAATTAGTGTTGGACTAAACGTGTTGCTTTCATGGACTTTCAAAAGCTCGGGTATCATTTGAACGCTGTATCTACGTGTATAATAAAATTTTATCACGGTCAAAGCTGTTTTATGTGCATTTTTGTTATCTGTGAACTCAAAACGCTAGTTTATTAGTAATGAATACATCATTCTGTGACGATATTTTATAGCAATTAGGACGTTCTCTACATTACATGGCTGTAGTAGGTTCAAATGAAACTTAGGAAAAGTTTGTATATACAGAATATTCTTTTTTAATCATCTGTCTAGACATATTGTAATAGAGTTCCACTTGTAAATATGTAATATAAAACATCCTCATACTATATATTTGGGCTTACTCGGAAATGTGGTAAGCTGTAATAGACTACGTTATAGTCGCTTAAAGGCAATTCGGGGCACGGCAAAAGAAGAATTTGTAACATCTCTGTTTGGACAGAGAATTGGGACAGGTGTGATAATATTTTGGGATACTTGGACTGTTATCAATAGGTGCGGGTTCAAATCCTGCTATGTCCAGATAAAAAAAACTAAAAAGAATGATACTTTACTAATCTCTTGCAGTCCACATCTCAAAACACAGTTGTGTGATCGTAATGCTTGGTAATACCTGTAAAGCTACATAATTCAGGTATATAATATGTCTTATTAAGTTTAATTCTACGATACCTAATTCAAACTACCTTACAAAATATATTTCATATTTTTTTTACAGTAAACTGAGATATTTTGATATAATTATTATAAAGTCGCCTACATTTGAAATATCATTTTTATAGTCCATCGTGACCCAGTAGAACCGCGTATGTAAATACGATTGTTGTAGGTTCGATCCCCCTCAGGAGAACGATTATATTTAATTTATTTCCATTTCCCTGCTCTGGTAACACATTGCGCGGTGTTGAGGTGTGCCTCACGACGCACAATACCTCGACTTTGGGTTGAAATTGGAGAGCGGAATGGCATGACAATAGGTTGCCTGCTAAGCGGGATAAAGTGACTAGCTGAAAATAAAAACTATAGCCCTAGTCATAATATAACTAAATACATTTTATCTCCACCAAAATGGATCTAGTTTAAACACAAATTTATATAAAGCAATTAAGATCTACCTATCACGAATCTTTTCCGACAAAGTTCCGACACACACGTGCATAGTTTACGAAAGTTAGCTTGCAAATTATCAGATAAAACCGACCAGGCACGTTCGACCCCCATTAAAATGTGTCCGAACAGTAAACGTGCATAAATCTAACATTCCCCATTTCGACCATGTTATTGAAACTGCAATTTGGCGATGTTCCAGACAGAAAAACTTAGGTCTCGCATTCAAATTAAACGATTCATTAGGCGTAATTAGTTTAGTTAATTTTATTTTTTAACAAATAAAAATAGCTTACATGTTTATAGAAGTTACAGTAAGAGAAAGTTTGTAAGAGGAATTATTTCGATAGATAATGCAAAAGGTCTATGGACATATACTCCTTATCACATAACTAGCGACCCGCTTGCGGCTTCGCCCGCGTGAACTATAGCTGCTTCGTATTTTCAGCAGTCTTTTCGTAAAACAATTAAATTTCCGGAAAAACTTTATCGGTTGTCCGTGTTGACGTGACAGACAGAGATATTGGTTTTTGAAAAAAGAATGGAAGCCTATGTTTAATCTTCCTTCAGCAACTATATTCCTAAGAAAATTCATCGAAATTGGTGAAGCGGTTCAGATTCTTAATACAAGTTTTCATCCCCTATTTCTTCAACTATTTTCATTTCAAATTCCATCCAAATCAGGCCGGTGGCTTCAAGCGTCACAGATAGACAGACAGACAGACTTTCGCATTTATAATATTAGAATGGATGTTTTACGAGCAGGTAGTTTCAGTCTTGATTTGTATTTTGTAAAAATAATTCTACGTTAAATTTAATTTCAAGTATTTAGCATTTATTGCAAGTATTCAAAGATTAATAAGTATTCATAGATAAACAAGTGATGCTAATTAAGTTATATAAATAGAACAAAATAGTACAATTATTTTTTTCTGCTTCACACTTTTCCCCTTATAGTAGGGAAGGGAAAAAGGACCTAGTGTTAAGAAACTCCAGTAAAAAGTTGTATATATTAATTATCTATTCTCATTCACTATAATAGAATTTCTTTCGAGGTCACCGGGGGCAACGTCTGATTGTGAAAGAGATTTGTTGTGGGCTCGATCTCTACTCGGAGGAACTTTTTTTTTTTTAATGTAAAATTAAATTATTTTTTTCAGAGCTTTTATCTTTTCTCTTATCAGAGCGGAGAAATATATTTTTTTTAATTTCTCCGCTCTGATAAGATAAAGCGTGTCGTTGCATTTAACCATCGGCCACTCAAAACTCAATCTCTCGATGTCGAGCAGAAATTAGAGTGTTTTGACTTGGTTTTCTCTGACTACACTACTAAGCGCGAAAAAGCGTGAAGCAGCAAAAAAATTGTAAAATGAACCCGCAACGTCTGAAAAGTGGAGAACGGAGTGTCTTGACACTAGTTTCTCATTGACTACCCTGCTTTGCAAGAAAAAACATGAAGTAGATAAAAAAAGACATAGACTATAAAAATTAATGAAATTGGAGTGTCTGTTTGTAAAATAACCAACCGCTTTTTACTAAATGCAAAATATTTCTTTTTACAATTTCACTGACAAGAAAGGACTTTCACTGCTGCTGATGTAATAAGGAGTAACTTAGGTTATATTTTAGAATTCCATTCGGACGAAGTCGCGAGCACAGCTAGTATACTATAAATACAACCAAATACTCTTGATATGATGTTGGTAACAAAGCTCTGATGGAAAGCTCACATATGCGATGCTTTCTAGTACATTTGAGATTCACCGGAAGTCATAAAGGAAGCTTTTCGTTAACATGGACTTATCTAGGATGATGTACTGGCTTATTTATGAAAGCTCCATACGTGAACCCAAAATACAATACTTGTACTTGTATTATATAAATAAAGAATACATAAATACAAAATTGATTTCGTCGTGGCGCACTGGGATAGCATCAGAATATAAACGCGGTTGTTGTCGGTTCGATGCTCATTCGGGGGAAAGTTTTTATTTAAACTGATTTTTCGTCGGATGTCGTCGCTTTGGTGGGGGGAACTCGGAGAATAGAGTATCTTGACACTAGTTTCTCTCTGCCTACGCTCCTGTGCGGAAAAAACGTGGCTTTCTGTTAATATTTAATATAGATTATATTAATTGTTGAATTTGAGTTTAAATAATACTTTTTGACACAGTCGATTCTTTTTCTACTGTTGACTTCAGAAAACTGTCCGAGAATAACTTAGCGGTTGGTATTGAAGAGGTATTTATGAGTGTGTGAGTGAACACTATCGTTGCCCAGTTCAGGAAAATCTGATTAGACACGCGATATTTGTCGGTTCTATTCTAATTTATTTAAAAAAATATATAAACATTTTTACATGTTGGAACAATTAATAATTGAAATAATAAAATGTTGGTTTTGATAACTAAAAATAAATTAGGGACTATGAACGTAAAAATTGAATAATGCTATCGAGGCGCAGTTCCCGCATACTCGACGGTCACAAGTCAAGGTTCAAGTCCCGCAGGGGACGCCTTTGTTACCGACGATAACCTCTCAAGCACCATAGTGTTTACATTTCGCGCGGACTAAATACCCTTAACCGTCACCGGCGAACAGAGTCAACAGCATTAACTCAAGTTCCAAAAAAAAACGGAGGCGCAGTTAAGAAATATCTGAATACACTCCCGTGACTATCACTGGTCATGGGTTAAGGGTTCCATTTCCAATTTGACTTTCAAGGAGACAGTCTCGATGATACTGGAGGAAGACCATGGACGTGGACGAGGCGAAAGGTATGCAGGGACCTAGCCTTTAGTGGTCTTTTCTCTAAAGACCCTGCGTGAAGCGTGAAGCTACTTTTGCGATCTAACACCACGTATAATAATCGGTGGAAAGTGGAGAACAGTGTCTAAAAGTCCTCTGGCTACTGCTACTGGATGCGGGACAAGTGTAAAGCTCAAAAAGAATAAATTTCCGTCAGTATTTTCAAACGAAATGGCTACAAAAGTAAGAAAACAAAGCGACATCCACGAATGCATACAATAAATTTTGTCACAAGGTTCAGTTTCACATTTTAAAACGAAAAATATATACGAAAAAAATTGGACAATTTAAAACTGGTCTCTATACAAGCTTTAGTGATTGTAAAGCGTTACGTCGATAACGGTTGTAGTGATGTGTATATACGTAAAGGAAAGTATACTAAGTTGGTATATTTTAGAGGTTCTCTATCTATTTTAGATATCTATTTTAGAGGTCTACAGTGGAACAATGTCTGGTTATAAACTTGATTGGTTGTGAGTGCGATTTTTATGTGTGGGGAATGATTATATTCGAATTATTTTAGTTTCTCCGCTCTAGTAAGACAAAGCAATACAAATTATATCGAATACGGGCGGAAAATAGAAAGAAAAAGAGTGTCTTAATACCAGGTTTTATATGCAAAACAAATTTTTTTTTTAAACTCTTTATTGGAACTTAAGCAAATAACATTTAATACAGTTCGACAATAAATACTCTAGTCTTAAACTGTGTTGTAGTCATTAAAGCCTTCCTCCTTATAAACGAGGAAGCGTGAAGAATCTTTTTGATTTAAACAATACGATACTACGTACACGAGTGGTGGACCTCAATGCCGTGCTTTGTCATACAAGAGATGTAAGATCAAATTAAATTTAATAAATTAATTCCTCCGAGTCGGAATAGAACTCGCTAACAATTGCGTTTACAGTGAAACGTTACCACTGCGCAACTTTATCCTCGCATTAGAAACTCATTTGCTATATAACACCTAACCGTAAGATGACATTGCAGGAAATCTGTTTAGTGTAAAGCCTCATCACAGTACGACCTGTCTAATTATAACATACTCTAGTATAACGACTTATACTAGTAGTGTTACCTATCCTGTGTCGTCTCATGGCGGTGGGGAGGGAGAAGATTAGTATAATTCGTTCCTGTAAGGCTTCTCGCTCGAGCGGTCTACGTACAAAGCCCAGCATCACAAAAAAACCATTACGGCGGTAATAATAATAATACTAATAGTATTTCTACTGAACTTTGAAAAATTGTTAAATTGTAAAAAAAAATTGTTAAAATTTAACATATGATTTTTTATAACCAATTTTAAAATTAAGTCATTCGACATTACTCAAAATGTTAGTGCGACTTCCTGTTATCTAGTGTAATAGCGTATGAATTAGTGGTTGTGAGTCTAATCTTGATTTAAGGCTATTTTAAAATAAAAAAGTAGGAATTGTAAATAGAATCTATGATTGTTTTTGGCTCTTTGTTGTGTTTGTTTTTTTGTATGCGCTTGCGCTTATTTACGTATTTGCTGGACAGGATTTGAATGAAACTTTTTTGTTGTATAGCTTGGGTGGGACTAAGGATATAACCAACTTCGAAAAATAGAATACATGATTATAATAGAGCTACATTATTAAAAAAGAAGATAAAAGAAATATTGCCCTTACATTGACATATAAAAATAATCTGGATATCAGGAAATAAATAAGTTAAAGGGTGACAAAATCTGTTAAACGTGATGAGCATTTTTTATTTACAATAATTAAGATATGAATAATTAGTTGAATACCACGCCAGAGAAACGAAAAAGTTGTTCAGTGTGGTGGGCAGTTTTTGTTAGCAAATAAAAAACACAATTTAAATGAATGGTTATATTTAAATTGTTCTCTTTTTTTCCCGGATAAACAAAGTGGGGCGTTGACTTTTAGAATGAGGTGTCACTAAGACCTTTTGTCTACCGAGACAGATAAGCGTGAAGCTGAAAAAAAAACAACAATCGGCTGGAACATCTGATATGGAAGTAAAAGATAAAGAAATTTGTCACCTTAATGAAAGTCATAATCATTTTTGACTTCAAGTTTCAACATGTGGTAAATGGAAGTAGTATGCCATAAAGTCATAAAGGCAAACGAACTGTCTGGACGCCCAGTGTTGGGATCCGCCACGAGGCACGCAATGTCTATAAAAAATTAGTTTAAATTTATTAGGTAGTAATTTTATTCTATGTTTAAGTAAAGAAAGATACATATATCCAATGACAATTTGTACCTATTGAATAGATATAAAAAAAAATCCGCTATTATCTTCGTATATTCGTTGAAATATAACAAAGGGAGCCGAAAGCCTAACATATGACCGTATAAATGGTGACAGTGACGTAACGTATGTCGGGAGCATGGTAAACGCGCGGTCATTAATCTTTGGTGTAGGTTCGAATTTGTGCGGAAATGGCTTCTAGAGGAAGCTTTTCATAAGATTTATGTGTGACATTTTTATCAGTATTATATTTTTTTATAATTCTACTATGTAAAGAAGGAAACGGCATTAAGCTCCACTACACAATAGGCAATGTCTTGAAATTAGGTGGAAAGTAGAGAATTCAATTTCCTTATAATAAATTCTCTCAGTTTTTCTTGAAATAATTACATTACATAAAAATATATGAATATATAAGGCAGTGTCTTAAATTATTTTCAATCTTAATATATATTTTTCATCATTACACTCTTGATAGAATGGTCCTGGTTATCAGTTAAGGTTTGGTGGTGTACCTCATGACCAAACGCCATTCGTCACGGATGGTTACTTTTCTGGTACATTAAGGAGTAAGGAGAGCCATTAAACGCAGCTCTCCATCGCATTGCACCTCTACCGCTTAGCCTGTTGTCTTTCCTACCTACTTTTCAATGAATTACTAGGCGTTCCATGTGATGTGTCCGAAGTAAGTCAGAATGCGAGCTTGTATAATGG
Source organism: Podotricha telesiphe (assembly GCA_038994665.1). NCBI lineage: Eukaryota > Metazoa > Arthropoda > Insecta > Lepidoptera > Nymphalidae > Podotricha > Podotricha telesiphe. The sequence continues at coordinate 188,404 of JAOYRR010000265.1, forward strand.
AGGTCAGATACTGTTTAATCCCGAGTTCTTGGATAATTGACTAGTTTGTTCTGAATTCACTCCATGATGATAACCCTGAACATTTTCTACCAGCACCTTATTTCAAGAGCATCTATCTTCTGTTGCTCACTTTCTCTGAGTGTCAACGTCTAGCAAGCGTAATGAAATATGGAAAGCACTAGGGTTCTGCTACAAGCATCTGTTTTGAAACCCATAACCTAAATAATAATAAAGCCACTAGAACTGACTTATCTACGAGTATATGTACATATTAGCATAATTCCTAATAGACGAGTTTTTTTACAAGATCTAACTGAACGATATATTAAAAAACAATATTTCATTTTACTTTAATTATTCAAAAAAATTTAAATATAATTATTATTATGTGCGCATATGTACACTCTTTCGAGCACACATAAATAATGGACATTTCGAAATGCCTTCTAGCAATATTATCAATATTATAAGGCACAATGCGAATTTAAACGGAAAGTGGAGAACGGAGTGTCGTGGCACTAAATTCTTCTCTTTGCTATACGGGAAATAGAAAAAGTCATATTTAGAAAACGTATAAAAATTTGAACGCAGAGGGATTTGAACCCTCTTGAAAACCGTTCTAGAGGCACGGGTTCAAATCCCTCTGCGTTCAAATTTTTATACGTTTTCTAAATATGACTTTTTCAATTTTCTAAGTGTGTGAATAACACTTTAAATATACGGGAAATATATATCATTCACCATAATTTAGACACTCCTTTCTCCACTTTCTGCCGAATGTGTACTACGTTTTGCCGCGATTTTTCTAACTACATTAGGGAAGCAAATATTATTTAAATATGAACATTCCCCCTATTCAGGATCGGACCCACAACCATCGCAACACATTTCAATTTCACTAAAAACACACACATTACATACGAATATTTTTTATATTATTTTCAAAAGCTCTAACTAAAAGCTCTTGCTGGCTATACTGACTAAAGCCTGTTTTTGCAGCACCAGGCCGCCGCTCAGACTTTGGTGAGTGATTGCCTTGTTCCTTATATGTTATCACCTATTTTTATTATCTTAATACATTTTCTTGCTTTTTTAATTACGAACGCTTCACAAAATATATATTATAGCCCACCTCACACTGTAGTGTACACGAACAGTTTTTTTATACACTAAGCGAAATTTTAAGTGATTTTTTCACTCACATACGACCTAAACGTGTTTCAAAGCGAGGAACTAGTGTTATATCACTCCGTTCTCTACATTCCACTTGTTTTACAATCGTTCTATGTTTGGTAGTGGACACATTATCAGGGAATAGAATCTGCGCTGTAACTGTCTAACTGCGCACAATGGCGTACAATCTACATACATACACATATTCATGTAGATGTTATTTTATAATATTTAAATGCAATATGCAGGCAATATAATAAATTATACAATAAACCATCTGTGTACCAAACTTTTAGCATAAATAACGTTAAATCACTAGACTTTTGGCTTGGCACCAATTTTTTAAATTTATGATACATACAATAAAAAGCATCACACGTTGGCATGAGATATGATAGGAGTCACATGTTCATATTTTTGTATACTTGATTAATAATAAATTTCAGTTTTATCGCATGTTTGAACGTTCTAAGCTGCAAGGAGTCTAATTTTAGTGTTTGAAAATAAGCTTTTTAAATACCTACGTCTTAAAAATTGTAATATTGCACATTTTTGTAAAATATAATTTAGCAAAGTCGAAATTTTAATAATTAATATTAGACAAGTATGAATAAACACTTAGATTTTATAATATTTTTTTTATATTTTTATTGGCTAATAATTTGCGTAATTGAAATATCGTCGCATAATTCATACTAAGCTTTTCGTTCTTCCATTTCTCTGGCCAGACTGGCTTTAAGTTTCACTATTTATCAGAGTGAAACTAAAAGCCAGTATCAAAAATGGACCAGCTGACAAAAAAAATAGTAAAAGAAACTAAAACTAACTAATTCTACTCCATACCCTAATTCTTCCTGGGAAGGATATCAGGTTCATTGTATAAATTGATATATTGATACAGGTAAAGTTAATAAAATCGTAATAAAATGAAAGATTTCATTATAATTTATATATTTATAATATTATCAAAGTCAAATTTTGGATTGTGAAGGCTCTATAGTTATTTTGTTTATGTACATATAATATTCGTTTTGATATAAATCGTGATAAATTTATGTTATTTTAGTTCGTCATAATGACTTGGTTCCAACGTCCGTCATAATCGGTCTTAATGTCTTGGTTCCAACGGGCTTGCAACGGGAGTATTTTACTTAAAGCCGCGTATACACTATACAACTCGATTAAGCTCGTGACTAACTTATATTGAAACATCAGCAGCTTTTACTATTAATTATTTATTATTCATATTTAAAAAGATTCTTCTGTTTTATTTGTTTTATCATTTCACGTACTCAGGTAGGCTAAGAGAATCTAGTGACATTCTCTATTTTCCATTCATTTTGATTAGATATTATATTAGATGGCGGTGCTAAATGCCGCCAATACTGTGGCGAATACTGACTGTTCGATTTATAAATATTTATATCAATATCTAGCTTAACTCATACGCGATCAAAATCGCTAATAAATAGAGTGCTGATAAGCAAAAGTATATTGACAACTTGAACGGTTTGCAAGAGTCACGGGTTCAAATCCCGCTGCGTTCAAATTTTTATTCGTTTTCTAAATATATGTTTTTCAATTTCTTTAAAAACAATGTTAAAAATAAAAAAAAGAATATTTTATATTTCAAATGAATCATCCATTTAAAACACTTTTTGAAATATTCAATTATCATAAAAACTACCGTATTTAGCAATGATTAATTTACACAAAAAGCCAGAAATTTATAAGTCAATCAATCAATCCATCAATCAATGAAATTATTAAAAAGCTTCTGCCTTCTTCAAATAATAAAAGAGAACCTCTAAAAAATCGAAACACTTTACGCCATACTTTACTTTACTAATAACTTTTTTTAAACCACTTGTTCAAGTCTGAAAAACAGGTAATTTATATACGAGCACAGCATGAAACACGCTTTTCTTTATTTAAACATATTTTTTTCAATTACCATATAAATTAATTATTAACACAATCGCACAAATTTGAAAGATGCTTATGAATATATGCGTTTTAACTTGGGCATTTTCATACACGCATGATTAATACAAATTTAGTTAGACTTAAGCAATATATAAAAACATAACGAAAACATGTATATATTTTTCCTTTCGTTTGACGTTTATCTCAAAAGAACAATCAAAATACTTTCGCTGGTTATACTCTATACCAATAGTGATCATTTATAACAAAAAAAGGGCTATGTTGGACCTATGACCTATGTTAGGACCATATGGGCCTATGGTCCATATTAGAAATTTATCAATACATCCAACTTCACGCTTATTCCCGTATAGCAGGGTAGTCAGAGAGACCCTGTATCAAGACTCTCCGTTCTCCACTATCCGCCCAAAATGGAGACATTGCGTGTTGAGTTCGGAAATCAACGCCGCGTTTTGTCTTCGGTACCAGAGCAAAGAAATGAAAATAGTTTAAATATAATCGTTCCTCTGAATTCGAGTCGAACCCACCAACCCTGTTTACGGCCACGGTGGCTTCAATGTTTGGCCTTAGTATCCTATATAAGAATATGATATTGAGGTGCGTAAGAGGCATGCGTAGGCGACGTCAGCGTCATTGTAGGATAGTCATGGATTCCATAACACTCAAAAGAATTCTTCTTTTTATTTAGCATCTCGTACAATTCTTTCTCTCGTTTATGCAGAGAAAACCTTCCGTCAAGATACTCCATTCTCCACTTTCCACCTGGATTCGTTACACGTGACGTCTCCCCATCAATAAAACGAAAATAATTTAAATTTAATCACACCCTTAAGTGGGGATGGAAGTCCCAACTACAGTATACTCAAAATGTATAACGATGAGCTACTTCATATGTAAAAATATATTCAAATCAACTTCCGGACCTATTGAACATCAAGTTCTGAACACACGCTTTACAGAACGCTCTAAATTAAATGAAAATTGAGTTGGTACTGGATATTCTCTAAATATATATATTTTTATGTAAGATAGAATATCAATCATACAGGCCTTGAAAGCGCGAAGCGTTCCAAATTAACGCTCAAATAGAATTTCCGAAGCTAAATTAATCACTTTCCAAGAGAATGGCATGACTAGCAGTTTTCAAGAGCGTAATAAGCCACTCGAAAGTACTTATCGAGTAATGTTTTTTGAATGTTACAACGTGTCGTGACGCAGTGGGATTAAGCGCTTGATCGTGGGTTCGATCCCCGTTTGTATATATAGTGACTTAGTTTAAAATTATATTCATTTCTGTGATCTGGTAAGCCAAAACGCGATGTTAAATTCCGCCACTCATCACAAAATATCTGGATTTCGGGTGGAAATTGGAGAACGAAGTGTTTTTATATCTCTATTTTCAATCTTTTTTGCTATACAGAGTACAGAATAAAAGTAAATATAAATAAATTTAAGCTAAAGTCTTAAATGGAATAAACGTATTATATGTATTAACTATTAAATAACAGACCAATAAATAATATTTAATATTTACCTATAATAATCTTGTATCATGTATGTGCATACATTAATTACATATAAATGAAATTACGAAACCCTTCAAACAAAAAACGATAACCGGAAAAATATCCTGATGAGACTGATAAAATTTGTCTATCGTCTTTCATATTTTCCGCTGATTACAGACAGCTATGTATCTGTACATACAAGACGCTAATATTCGTTTACGATACCACAAGCTGCACTCCATCTAACCAGACCTAGTAGACTTCTTCACTAGAAAAATACTAAGGCAAGTGAGAATCGAAGAAAAGTCGAACACGTAGAACAGAGTAACTTGACACCAGGGTCTCGAATGCCTTACGATACGGAAAAAGGGTGAAGCTGGAAAAACAAGTCAAAGCCTTTAATAATACACACTTAAACTGTGCCATGATAAGATTATATATCATAATTCACAAGAAATAAGAAAATAAACGTCTTAGTTATATGTAATAACAATGTCAATTGTCCTGCGCTCAACCATTGCAGAGCAATATCTCAAGCTAAAGTAAAGAGACAGCTAGCCACTCCAATGAAGGCAGTTAGAGACCGTTTGTTATCCATTAACACAATATAAGTAATCGAATTGTCGGTCCGTACCAAATCGATACATACCTCAAATACCTCTGATTCAGGACCGAAATTGTTATATGGATATTCCATGACAAATGGCAGTGAGGCATGCGATGTTCAATTCGCATGCCTTTAAAGATAATTGATCCTTTCCTTACTTTTGAATTTTATTTATTTAGAGTTTAGACTATTATGTATATTTTAAAGAATTAATAAAGGCCGCAGTGAGAAAACGTCTGACCGTAATTTTTATTGGTTGTTGGTTCCAATTTCACTTGAGGGAATAATCGTAGTTTATTTTCTTTTCTCTGCCGAACAAGGCATAATGCGGCATTGAGGTCCGGCACTCAACATGGAATGTTTTGAATTCGGGTGGAGTGAAAAGTGAAGTGTCTTGACACAAGGTTCTATCAGAGAGAAAGTTGCGTGTTGAACAGCGGAACTAAACGCCACGCTTAGTCTCCTTACCAGCGCGAAGCAATGAAAATAGATATAACCATTCCTCCAAGTCAAACACACAATATATAAACATATACACACTTACAGATATATATGTATATAATAAATGTATATCATTTATTATACATATTTGTGTATAATAAAAATGTAACCGATCTCTGTGTGGAACACATGGACATAAATGGGAAAAAATGGGAAAAAATATCAATACAGCAATAGAACGATGTGATTTTCATTTTTTTCTGTTTATCTTTGCTTTTACCTACCGATTTAACTATTGTATGTTGGTAAACTGCCCGTAACACTTCAAAAATGAAAAAATTACAATTTAAATTACAAATTTAAGTAGCTTGTGATTTAAATGAGAACGCACGCAACGTAGTTTACACAGGCAAAGCCGCGAGCAGTCGGTAGTTACAACTAGAATTGATAATTATAAATGATAAATATTTCAAATCACTATGTACACAAATATTTATTGAAAATGCTTTTAACAATTAAGTACACATGAAATTAATTTACCATAAACAATTATAAAACCACCCAAATAAGTTTTAATTTAAAAAAAACATACAATATTTCCAATAACACATATATCAAAATATGAATTTTAGGATTTTTTTACAGTATCTGTCCAACAAAACCTGGCGGGTATTCGGTTTGGACGTTCCAACTCCGTTCCCAAGAGTGTTGCTTTAAAGTTTCCTGAAATATTTTCACCTCTGGCCAAATTGTCGAATTTTTCAACTTTACTCGTACTATTTGTTCTGTGAACCGTAGATAAACTCCCTGCTTTATGATTTTTAATTTTTAAATCAACGTAAGCCAATTCTTCTTCGGAGCTTAAATATTCTTTGACATTAACTATGTCTTTACCCAATTCTTCTAATTTGGAACAATTAATTTCTTGAAAGGTATTATTATTTTTAGTTTCTGTATTTGTTATAGTTTCTAGTTTATTTTCTATGTTTGATAATTTATTAAATATTTTATCGAGCCTTATAGCTTGGTTTTCTATAGCGCTAAATATATTTTTTATTTCGTTATCTCGATCTTCTAATGCCGAGAAGCATTCTTTTACGGCTGTTACTACCGGTGAGGTTACATTTTCACAAAATAATTTCTTTTCCTTTTCATTCATAAGATGCATTTTAATGTTCGCTTCATTCGATATATTCATGTATTCAGTTGCAATCGCTTCAAAGGACTCTGAGGGAGTTATCTTTTGGTTTCTATATTTAGTTTGCTTCCGGCGTTCCTTTTTAAAACGATTTTCCTCTGATATTTCAGACAAAGTATATGACAATGATTTATTTTCGTTTACATCATCCATAGTATTATTTTGAGATGAACGACTTACAGATTCATCAGTACTAATTGTTGTTTTGTTAAGTTTTAGTTTATCATGTTTTATTATTTCCGTTAATTTGGTCTTACCTTTGTCAAAGGTAGCGTCTTGGATCGTTGGATTTACATTATGATGACAAGCGTCATGCTTCCTCTTGGAACTTTTCTTCGACTTAATCGTATAATAGACTGGCTCTGCGCTAGTAGCCGGAATTGTCAGAGGAATGATATCCTTGGCAAATTTTATTGTTTGCTGAAGTACTGGGTCTGTCTGATCTGAATTATCAATAATTTTGGTCTTAATTCCATTATACTGCTTCTCGTGGTCGTATTGTAGACATTTATCATAAGTATTTCTAAAATTGAATGTACCTTCCGGTACTTTTGTCTGTTTTCCTTTTGTATAGCACTTTTTATGAATAAATACAAGAGGATTGTAAGAGTTTTTATCAAGTATATAATCAGAAAAGTTCACCCCGTCGATATTTAAAGTAGTTGGATCGAAACCTGCAAATAAAATAACGATAAAACCACCACTTTTCAATTTTTAAAGTATGTAAAATCTAATATACATTTACTTACCAAACGCCATTTAAATTTCGTACGTGTATCGAATAAATATGATATTTCACATTGACATAAGGCTATATAGAAATTTAGGTATTCTTTATAAATATAGGGAATAAACAAAGGAGGTTGTATATGAAAATTTTATTGTCAAGAGCAGGTTATTATGTTGGCAGAAAAGAGCATAACTTGCTTTATCGCATAACGTTCAGCTAGCTTTAAAAAAAAACTTTCTTCTATTACATTTTTTTTTTCATATTATACAACTGGCTGACTGCTCTCAAGTGTTCGAAATGTCTGGCTCTTACAAATATGGACGAAAAAGTTTTACTAAAAACTTTTAAATTCAAGCAAACCAAAAACCTTATTTATTATTTAAGTACTTTTATAATATCTATATTATGAAAAAAAATCATAAACATAAGTAAAGTAAAATAGAAAGCGCAAATATAATGAAACATAGAGTGTATTTAAAGTATGTGCAAGTGTTTATTCGTTTACTCGTTTCGTACAATCAAACAATCTGTAGACTATATCCTAATATCCTAAATAAACTATTCTATTATAAATTGTCGAACAAATAAAATTCTATAACGTAGCTTAAAACTGTATTCTGAAAATTAATTTCTATCGGAATAAAAGGCCAGATCAGTTCACAAAATAAGTTGAGCCCAGACACTTTACGACTCGGGCGGAAAGTTTTTTTTTTCGATTGTGTAGTATGCTGTTGACCATAGTGGCCTCTACAGCGTCACCGGGTTTTGGGGGAGGCCGAGCTAAAATAGGGTAAGGGTTGGTCTGGGGATTTCCCGGTTTGTGAATACCTATGACGATGGCTTCTTTCCATCTCTCAGCTGTCGGCTCTCTTAGCTGTCGGCTAAGCATTAGGCTTTCGATAAGTCGTCAGAGGCTGTCGTTCCGTCCGGCGTGTTAATGGTGGCATTTTAGCGACCGTGTCGTTTTTGAAGGTTCTCGCCAACGTCCACAATGATAGGAGCGATGGGGGGGGAGATCGTTGATAATCGATGGTCCCAAGTGTCAACCTGCTGCAAGGGCTGTGACGTCCTTCGGGTCGAGGGTGCTCGCGAAGAGGACTAGCCCTAGGTCATTTTGAACACTAGCGTCATCGTCGCGTTGTTGCTGCCTTGGCATCGGCACGCAGGCGGGCTGTGGCCTATCGACAGGCCTAGGAGCAGGTCTCCTTGGGTTATTTTTGGCGAGCTGTGAGGGCCTGCTTCAAGCGTTGGGGGCGTAAAGTGGAGAACTGACTGTTTTGACATTAGGTTCTCTCTTGACTGTCCTACGTTATGCAAACAAAAGGCGTAAAGATGAAAATATATATATGCCTATCCTCTTTTGTAGTGCCTCTTTATGTAAAACCTCTTTGTTTCTTGTCTCGTCTGTGGCATCCACATCCTATTTTAATTCCTTACTTATTCACAGTAGCAGTGTGATATTCATTTTCACTTATCTTGAATTTTCTTGAGACCATTTTCCATTGTGTTGTACGAATATTCTTTACGACTTTATGCCATTTATATGTTTTTATTAGCTTTAACTTCACAAAAGCTTTTTATTAAAAGCGACAGTCGGGTTTTTAAAATATTATTTTCACATATTTATCGACTGTTTTTATTATTTTATAATAATAATAAATTCGTATTATACATATCTATTTCAAAACGGCCCTTTAAGCCTACACTTGGAGCGAGACGACACCGATGTCCTCTCTCTGCAACACGGTGAATCCGTAGCACTTCACCCAAGGACTTTAATTTGATGATATACAAAACATTTTTAGAAAACGTATAAAATTTACAGTACAGTACAGTATTTCATACGTCAAACCTCTTATAAGTTTGTTACAGCTCGTTTTTGTTATATATAAATTCTATGAAAATAGTAGTTTTATTAATTATTTTCTAAAATGGACTCATTGCTCAATGTTATGAATTCGGAGAGTGGAGAACGGGAAAAAGCTTGCAACTGGAAAAAATATATATTTTATATTTTGGTATAATAGATAGAGAAGACTAATTATAAGCCATTCTCCTTTTCACTGAATAAATTATAATATAGTAAGTTTTAATTTATTCAAATAAGATAGCTTTTAACAATATCGGTCAAAACCATTGTCAAGTGTAGAAGCTTTATGGAAACAATAGAATTTACGTTTTATTCCAACGTAACATTTTATTTTAAAATATTCACGTGAAAATTAATAGGAGCTGAGACTAGAAAAATGTAAAACCTTTTTGTAGCCATTCTCTTTTGTTCATTATTTATGATGATATAAAATGACAAGAAAAAGCGCGGCGTTGAGTTTCGCCACTAGTCTAGACACTAGGTTCTCTCTGACTGACCTGATATGCGGGAAGAATGCGTGAAGCTGCACTAATCACGTTTATACGTGACATTGCGAGTTCGATCAGCACTAGAGGGCTATTTTAACTCTGTCTTGAGTTCCACCATTCAACATACCGTAATGTCTCAAATGAAAAGAAAGTGCAAAACGGAGTATCTTAAGCTGTGTCCTTAAACGCGATAGTTATGTGTTCGATTCCTAGTCAAGGATTTTTTAAACGAAATAAATATTTATTTCAATAATAAAATACTATATGGAGCTACCTCTCTAGTACAACAAAATTTGTCAATAACTCCTTACTAATAAGATTTCCAATTGGGACTATACCTCAAAACTCACCATTGAGGCGGAGTTGTAACATATTTGAATGAGCGTCTCGATCATAGGTTCAAACATTATATACGATTAAACAAAGTGAAAACACTTATCTCATAAAAAAAATAGAGAAATAAAAGTAGTTTATTCAGTTTTCGATGACAAGTGTTTTTAATAATGCCATAATTCCTAGAAAAGTTTTTAGGAAAAGAATATATTTGAGTGATTATTTTTGATTTGTGTATTTTAACAATGTAGTGGCGATTTGAGGCTATCGTGGCGTATCAGGACGGCGTCCTATTGTGAGACGGTACGAGATGGTCGTGGGTTCGATCCCCACTCCCCCAAAATTGATTATATTTACAATTTAATATTAATATTTAAAAAAATGTTTATATATAGTTTGAATACATTTAAATTCTTTACATATCTACGCTTCGCCATTAAAGTCTTTATAGGCATTACTTCCTAGATATCAAAATACAATGCCACAGAATTCCACCTAAGCCGAGAAAACGTCTATATTACAAATTATTTATTATTAATACCATCACCACGAGGCCACCATGGCGCTTTGAGGTGATTGGTCTTGGGTTCGATTCCCACTCGGAGGAATGATTATATTTAAAATACTTTCATTTCTTTACTTTCGTACTGGCTCCGGCTCTAGACAAAGCGCGGCGTTGAGAACCGCCACCCAACACGCAAAAGCGGAAAACGAAGTGTCTTGAGATTATGTTCTCCCTCTGACATCTATAAAAAAAAACATGTCCCCATGTTATAAGATTCAAAAACCAGTGGCCTTAATAATCAGCAAATGATACAAAACATCACTACGAGTACAAAGAGTACCCTATTCTGTATTCGATACAAGCATCGTAAAATTATTTAAACTTGTAGACAAAATATTTCCTGAACGAAATGGGTCTTTACGTATGTATGCAAATATTTTGTATTATCAGATTAAAACTGGGTTTAAACTCTGCCGATGGATAGTCGTATAGATATTGTAAATTCTCCTATAATCTAGATTCAAAGTTTTGTTGCCTAAACCTACGGGCTCTCGATGCAGCTCAAATATCTTGCGATTTATTTTCGCTTCGAATTTCGCTCGTGTAATGTGGTTTTGGCGATTAGACCGCTACTAGCTACTTACTATGTCACATTCTAATTTAGTCTCCTTCCTTCATTTGAAGAAAAAATAATGCTTTGACATTCATTGTTTATTCGGGTTTGGTAATAAGATATGGAAAACACACATGTTAAATTTATCAATTAACTTATAACATATTTACAAAACGTATAAATATTAGAACGCAGCGGCATTTGAACCCGTGCCTCTTGAAAACCGTTGAAGCCCTCTGACCGCTAAGCCATGCGTTCTACATCCAGCTGCGTCGAAATTCTTATACGCTTATTACAATTTATATTTGTTGTTAGCATCTCTGTAGAGAGATTTTTACAAATTTCTGCTAACCAAACATTATTCTACGAACAATCGTTTGGCAAGAGAGAATGCTATTTATTAAATATTTCTCTCTTAAATTTTTTTTTGTGTTATTTGAACACTTAAGAAATTGAAATTGAAATATTTATATTTCGAAAACATATAAAAATTGTAACGACTGTCTTAGTGGTCAGAGAGCTTGAACGGTTTTCAATAGGTGCGGGTTGAAATTTTTATACGTTTTCTAAATATGTCTTCTTACATGACATTACATACATTTGAAATTAGTATTTTTTTATTCTTCTCGTACTAGCAAAGATATAAGATTGATGCAATGTAAATACTGTATAGTCATTGGATCTGGGAAAAGGTGTAATAACTAAATCCGATTCCATATAGAAAGAAACCACCGCAGCAGAGGTACAGCATTTGACAGTAAGCGCAATAAACGTTGTGGGTTCGAACCCGACCCGGGGGAAAGATAATATTAAAATTGTTTTCAAGTCTTCGCTCTGATAAGATAAAGCGAGGCGTTATGTTATATGTGGCGGAAAGTGGAAAACGGAATACCTTGAATAGCAATTGTCTTAAATTGACGTTGTAAGATACACAAAAACTCCAATAAACAGAATATAATTTTATATTTGAAAATTTGAACCTTTACCTATTCAACAGATTATACAAAAGCTTCGAAAAATAAACCTGTGCAAATCTTGCAATACTTTAGCTTCAATAAAGTTGAATTCTACTTTCCTTGCTATCGTCAAATTTGTCACCCGTAACCTAATTTGTGTAGACCTTGGAATATAAAAATGCATTTTCAGTTACAAGAATGGCACAGTTCCGTAGGAAAACCCTAGCTTAATATTTCTCTATACTCGCCAGCTATCTAAATGTCAAATTTCAGTTTTCTATGGCTATAATATTTATAACTATAAAGACACGGTAATTAATACTATATAATAATTATAATAATAATACATCTGCAACACCCAAAACTATACACGTAATAGGTTCATACCACCAGCTTCTTAACACCACCAGCTTCTTCTTAAAGATACTGTTCGAATACCCTGCTACTTCTTTATGGTTGACGACGGTGACACTTGCTGTTTGGATATGAATAAAGGTCTCATAAACAAGCTTGAACGGTCACTTAAAGCCTGTATACGCTTTATTTAGAACCTATATAAATATGACCGTCTATCGTCTTATAGGAAGAAGGTCGGTTGGCGGGGGCTGATCGTATAAAGTAGGGTCCTAGGGTCCTCACCTTGGTCGTCTCCATCCTTTTCGATCTTAATTATCCCAGTAATTTATCCTCCAACTTGTTCTACCTTTGCTCTTTCCGGGATAGGTCCTTACGTTCCCAAGAAAATTTCACGCTTTCCGTACCGACTCACAACTGGGGCTTTATGTCAAACTCGTTTCCAGTTACTGGAGTCAGGCTCTGGAATGACTTACCCATACATTAAAAGAGCTGCCTCTCGTGAGCTTTTAAACGTCGGGTGACGCAGTTCTTTTTTAAAAAGTTTAAATTATACTATATTCATTGCTATATGTATCTATTGCAATATGTATCTATTGCAATATGTGTGTGTAAGTATGTAGTTTTAACATCAGGTATGTATGGGCTTTATATGTATTGATAATTATAAAAATTATACCTTTGGCCTTTGCGCACCTACACTTAAATATCCCACATAACGAGGTTGGCTGGTTGAGAATGCTTCTTTGTATTAAGCCCACCTTTTGAGCATGTTTTTTATTTTATTGTACATTGTGTGTAATAAAGAGTAAATAAATAAAATAAATCGCTTGCGGCTTCGTCCTTATGTAATCAGCTGTTTCGTTATTTCGGCGGCGGCGGAAAATAATTAAATTCCTGTATAAACCAAAAAGAATGGGAGGAAAAGTAGCCTATGTTCATCCCAAAACTCTCAAGTATCTGTATATAATATTTCATCACAATGGGTTCAGCGGTTTGGCTGTGATGACATCACAAACAGTCAAGAGTTACTTTCGCATTTATGATATTAATATAACATTAATATGGATAGTATTTGATTGTTAAGAAGTGAATAACAAAAGTTTTTTTTTATTACTAGAAGAACTAGAAGATTTAATGAAAAAATAATCATAAATTTCAAGGTTCAAGGTGAAAAATAAAAAAATATATATCATTATAATCATTATTCATTAACAGCTGTATTCTAATTTTTTTTATATTTAAAAGTAATATTGTGGTTCTCTATATTATTATGAACGTATTTCTCTGGTAACACAATCCGATTGTTGACCTACATTTTTAATTTTCACTTTACACGTGGCTGCCTTGAGTATAAAATATTATACTCTACTATCGTAGTTCATATCTCTTAATAGCAAGAGTTAATTATTCAACAAAATATACATACTTGAACGGTTTTCAAGAGGCGCGGGTTCAAATCCAGCTGCGTTCAAGTTTTTATACGTTTTCTAAATATGTATTTTTCAATTTCCTTAGTGTGGGAATAACACTTTAAAAAATGTTAAGAAAATATATACATTTTTAACAGTGTTTGAATTAATGAAAATCGTCATTAAAACAATACATTATTGTATTTCATCCGTTACAAATATTTTGTAAACCAAAAAGGACCTATCAATGTATTTTTCTTTATTTTTAAACAAACCAAAGATGTAGAGCGTAACGATTGAACTCTATTTCTGCGGACTTTTTTTTTCTGAATAATCATACACTTAGGAAATAGAAAAAGACGTAATTTAGAAAACATATAACAATTTGAACGCAGCGGGATTTGAACCTGCGCCTCTTGAACGGTTTTCTAGAGGCGCGAGCTCTAATCCCGCTGCGTTTTAATCTTTATACGTTTTATAAATATGTCGTTTTAAAGTTTTTTCGTTGCCTCCTAACTACTTAAACTACGTTAATAATAATAAGCTTAACCAAGGGTTAAAAGTTTAAATATTAAAGCTCGTGTCCAGCTAACAAAAATCCAGTTAAATTTATTTTATAACACAGAAACAACGAGCGTCAAAAACATTGGTACAAAATAAAACCACTACGGTAAGCTAAGCCACTTTGAGGCGGCCTACACTTTGCTTTAAATGCTTTATAAAATACTAACTGCCACCCACAACTTTGTTCGCGTGGATTTATATATACATATATATATATATATATATATATATACATAGTAGTTTGAAACGTATCGTTTTCAATTCTTGTAGCAAATTTCGGATAATCCTCTCATAGTATTTTCCTACATATATGCACCTGTCAGTGGCGAAGTGTCTATATAACAAGATATCCACCAGCTTACTTTTTGTATATTATAATAAATATAATAATGTAACAAAACTACTAGAAAAATCTATTTTAATAGATACAAGACAATTTCAACGTAAAACTAAACGGAATATATATGTTATCGTTCAGGGCGAACCTAATTTTCTTAATTTGTTTTAACTTACCATACCTCTAGAAAAACTTTACACTTCGCCACTGGCACCTTTATGCCAAATTTAAGTTTTAAGTAAAAATGGGCATCGAAATCGTAAATTAAAGGACTCTATACTACTTATTTTAAGGCTTCAAGCGTATGAGCTGTAATAAATTTAAATTATTCATCTAGAATAAAGCTACAAGCTGTACTCAATACAGATTGTGTATTTATTTATGCCAAAAAACAACGCTTTATTGCGATTTTAAATCATACTGAAAATTTGATCGGCATCATAAACTTAAACAAAAAAAAACGAAAGCTCACCGAAAAGCTTCAAAATTAAAAATCTGCAATACAAAACAAAATATCTCAAACGAACGAACAATACTACTTAGATAGCCCACTTTGCTCCAAAAACATCACAACTCAAAATACTTGATTATATTAACGAGGTTAGAGAGCCTATCTAATAAGAAAACCTGCAATACTTTGAGTAGCGTAAATGGAACCGTAGTAAGTTGGACGAACGTGTACAGCTAGAAGAATAACATTCTGACCCATTTCACCAACTTGGCTCCTCATCGCCATTGTAGGCCAAAGACGTGCAATGCAAATAAAACTTTAGCACACCGCCTCAAGATAGGATTTTCATCAGCGACTTCCAGCTCTCTGCCATTCGTATTTAAGAGGCATTCACAAGTAGAATTCTGTGTATAACAATCGGGGATATTGTTACTTCATAGAATTGAAATAGAGGGCGAAAGAAATGTTTCTGAAATTATAGGTTTATTTAAGCTATGAAAAATTCAACTCGAACTCGACGTTTCTCGTCTTTAAATTATTATTAAAATATTAATGACTTTGTCGTGAATTTTTTTAAACATACTTGAACTTATTTTGTTAAGTCTTTTTAATGTAGTCCATTATACAAATTTGTAGAATACTAGCTGTGCCCGCGATTTTGTCCGTGTGGAATTATAACATAAAAGTAGCCTAAGTTACTTTATAATATACAGCTATCAGTGAGTGAAATTCCCGTCACAATCGGTCCAGCCGTTCCAGAGCTTAGCTGGAACAAACAAACAGACAGGACAAATTTAATAAATACTATTTTGGTATATGTACCGTTATATAAACATATGCATTTAGTAAAAAACGGTTATTTTAATATTACATAAAGACTCCAATATTATTTATTTGTATAGCTTAATTATTATTTTTAAAGTATAGAAATAGTTTTGGAAATTATTTTCTCTATAAGATTAGATATTAGAGACTGTTTAGTTTTAATGTTTAGATTTTTTATTTATATGAAAATAAATTTTACGGAAATTTTATAAATAATACTGTAACTATTAGACTTGTTAAAATCGCAAACAGAAACTACCGTTTTCTGTTCTTGTAGAAGTTTTTGGGATATCTCTTTTAGTATTTTCTATAACACCTATAAACCTTTGGCATATGCCAAATTTGAGCTTCAAGTTATAATTAGCATCGAAATTTAAAATTTAAGGACTCTATACTTAATAGTATCTTTGGTTCTAGCGATTATTACATATTTTGAAATGAAACTATTTTTAGCCGGATTAATCGCGTATATTATTAGTATTTGAAAATATATTTTAGAAACCCGACGTTTCGCACACTTTACAGTAGTCCGTGGTCATAGTGTCCAGTGGGTAGACTGAGCTGGCATTCGTTGATACAATTATTATATGAAACTACCGCCAACGATTTCTTAGTTGCATCGCGTCCTGCCCTGGATTCTTGCAAAATAAGCTTTATTTTCAAATACAAACAATATATGCGAATAACCCGGTTAAAAATGGTTTCATTTCAAAAATAATCCATACATCGTTTTTCAATTTACTGCGATTCAATTAAAATTCCATACGGAACCAATTGGAAAAATCTTTTTCAATCAATCGCAACTAAGAAAGAATCTCATAGAAATACAAACCAATACAAGCACTATTTAATCATGTTTTTCATTCTAACGCTACTTACTGTAGTTGACAATAGCAGGAGTCGCAAAATCTGAAATCTTTGCTCCACTCCAAGATTTCGCTTTTTTTTTTCATTTTATTGACAGCCACTGAGAGGCTGTCGTCTATCGGAGCCTTTATTACTGTTACATCAGAAACGTGAAAATAGGCACGGCACATTGGGGCAAAATGTCTTTTTTATTGTTTTTTTTTTCAATACACATATTATCGCTCTTCTAGATGTGTTTTATTTTCACATCACACTTTAGTCAGGCATCAAAATAAGGTATGATATTAGTCTCCTTTTAGGCATTCATGGTTGGTAAAAATCTTAGGTTTTATTTCGTATTTTAAATATATATATACTACTAATGCGATTAGTGATAGGTTCGATTCCACTCGGGGGAATGATTACATATGAATTATTTTCATATCTCCCCTCTAGTACCTAAGACAAAAACACACAATGTCTCGATCAGTGGCAGTAAGTAGCGAACGGAGTGTCAAGACACTCCGTTAGTGTCAAGACACTAGGTTTTCTTAAAAAACCCGGCTTTGCAAGAAATAGGAAGCTGTGTATATAACAGGAAGTGAAGCTGCTAAAAATTATATATGTTTATTAATCTTTATACTCATATCTGAGGCCCAGGTTCAAAATCTGGCATTCAGTTTCTCAATAAGTTATAACTTAGAAGATCGAATAAAAAAGATAAGAATTTTGAAAAAAATTTAAGCACAATACAATAATAGATTGTAACTGCCTAATACAATTTCTAAGCATTACCGATTACAATATAACTAGGCTTAAAGCTAAAATTTTTAGATCTTACAAAAAACGAGCTTAGATTCATTTTTAGAAAACGTAAAAAGAAATTGCATGCTGCGGTATTCGAACCCGCGCCTCTTGAAAACCGTCCAAGCGTTTTGATATACGTTTTCTAAAAAATGTTTTACAATTTCCTAAGTGTGTGAATATCACTTTAAAAAAAATCTTAAGAAAGAGCTATCCGTGAAAGCTATTACTTCACTCTAATAATAAAAATATACTGTACACGATTTATGAGTAAGTGCGAGTTCCAAAAGTCAACTCGATATGGTCTATATCTATATAAGATAGACTTATTTGACGATTGAACAATGAAATATCGAATAATTTTTTATTTACTTTAATAAATCTTTTGTATATCTATATTTTATATTATAAATGCGGAAGAAAATGTATCTGTCTGTTAGTGGCGTCATCACGGCTAAACCGCTGAACCGATTCGGATGATACTTTTTATAGATATCTCTCCTTCTATCTATCCTTGAGACACTTGGCATGAACATCGGCTACTATTTTCTCCATTTTTTTTTTGTTTATCCAGGTTTCACTGTTTTACGAAAAGAATAAGATAATAAGAATATAGTATATATAGATGTGCATAGAGAATTACTGTTAAGTCTCTAGATTCTAATATTTTTTCAACTGCTGTCCTCAGCGCAACTGTTTTGATCTCTGAATCAACATGTGATAATTGTTGATTTCGGGCGGAAAGTGGAGCACGGAGTGTCTTGACACTAGGTCACGTCTAACTATGCTGCTATGCGGAAAAAGCGTGAGCTGAATATTTACTTATGTCTTATATAATTTCTTGATAAATTTCAGATTTGCCAATTTAATAATAAGTAAATTAAAATAAATATATGTATAAATATATCTATATCTATATAAATATATCTATATAATGAAATAGTTGAACAAAACTTATTATACCACAAATCTAAAGTACTTGTAAAGGGTCTCATTGAAAAATATTTTGATTGTAATTTAAAACAGAACAGTCTACATTCATTATTACTTTAGAAGCGAAAACTAGCATTCATTAGTATTGTTGAAAACTCATCGCTGCATATTAAATAAAACTATTTTTACTTTATATATATATATTAGACATATATATATATATTGCTTGCATTATATAACTTGTCATTCCAGAAAACAAATCAAACAGTTTTATTATATTTAATTCAATCTATATTAAATAGCGATTAATAAGCTGGCATCATCTCTACATATTTTCATTACTTCATTGAGAAACAATTTAGTCTAGACGCCTAGAGCATGGTCTAGAATATAATTCTAGTATACCTAGATTAGTGATTCCTTAGTAGCGGGCGAGCTACTGGTCTTTTAAATATAAGATACTTATAAGGTTTTGTAATTAGAAATACTTTTGATTATTGTATTTGAGGCGAAGGCTTTAGCTGAGTTTATATAAGATGAAATTTAGATAACAATTGTATAGCTTTCTTCGCGGATCTATGCTTGCTTTATTGTAACGTATTTTAAACAATTGGATACGAATGAAGATACAGTTTTTATGCCTTTATTCAATTTGATTCGTATTTTCACATCAGATTCGAACTTCTAAGGTACTTTTTACTATTTTTTGACTACGTATTGGATGCAATTTATTGACTTTAATTGAAACTTATGTAAATAATATTTAATAATTAATGATTAAGCTGAAACTATAGTTAAAAAAATTCAAAGTATCAATGAAATTATGATATAAGATAGTCATTTAATTTTAGATTAAAGCAGATGAAGAAATTCTTATAATATACAAATACAAAGAAAATATATTTTTTAAATATTGTAAAAAAGTATTATATGCGTTACCTTGTATCAACATATTATGTGTAATATTTATTTTACTAATTCAGTGTGTTTCTAATACGTTACTACAAAAGAAATTGCAGCACTACTTTATCATATAAACTTTAATTGTACTAAAATTTGCGTTCGAAATCAAATTCTTAAAAGTGAATGCTCGTTTGAAAGCTTTTCTACACGCACTAAAACAATACATAATATAGCTGTGTGATTAATTAATACCGTTGTTAAATATATATTTTTTTATTTTTATCGTTCAAAAGCTCTCTTCAGACTTTCATCGTTGCAGTAGGACACTGGACACACCCCAATACCGACAGACTGAAACTTAAAAGGCACGTCTTATAAAGAACGTTTAGTTTTAAACGCGTATAAACTGAAAGCACATTACGAAAATCAAAGTCACTTAATGTTAGAAAAGCAAAGTTTCAAGCAAAATTACTTTACTAAATATTAAAAATATATAACTAATATTTATTTAGTGAGGAGCAACGTAGACGGGCTCACCAGTAACTTAGTACCTCGTTTAGCCTGTAACTGCCTTTCGAGGAGGAGCTAGTTTTACGTTTATTCTATGACTGAAAAGTGCTTGCAAAAGCCTATTTGAATAAAGAGTATTTTGAATAGGATTTGAATAATTAATTTTAAAAATAGCTCGATCATCTATTGTATATAAGAGAGTATCATTGAGCAGATTTATTTAAGACAAGCTGTGCCTGTGACATCATCCAAATGAAATCTAAGTAGCCTAAATTACTTCCTATTGCTACCTGCCAGTGAAATGAACAGCTATCTACCAGTGACAGTCCCATCAAAATTGGTCCAGCCATTCCAGAGATTATCCAGAACAAACAGACAGACAGGAATTGACAAAAAAGGTCATTTTGGTATATATAACGTGAATACATACATACACAAGCATTTAGTAAAACACGATTCTTTAATATTATAAATAGACACTCTAATTTTATTAATTTGTATAGATATAATCTACATTGTGGTAGCATTCGTTGACATTGCGAACTGTCAAAAAGAATTAAACCAAGAACATTCTGATTTCCACTGTTTGATTTACAATCATTTGTCTGAACGGACTTCAAGACTGACGACAAGTCATATCTGGGAAACATTTATATCATAAATTTAAAATCAGTTAGTCCCACGCTAATATCGCCACTATTAGATCTAAATCTTTCTCTTAACATAGTTTTTGAAAATCGTTGAAAACTTACAAAAAAATGTTCTTATTTTATTTTAAAAAAAACTTATTACTTAGTAGCTTGTTCACAAATCACAATACGAAGAATAAATAAAAGTAAGTTTCAGAACGGCCTTATTTTCCCCAACAAGCCATTTGATAAGTTAGAAAGAATTCGAACAACGGTTTGTATCTGACATTTCAGTTACAGCCTACAGCCTACTGTTCAAAGTAGGTCGTATTTTTTTGATATCTTAAATCACAATTGTTACTTAATTCATGAATTTCAAAAATAGCTCACTGTACCCAATTATATGAGTTTGTAATATATAACTAGGGGGAATGTTTATATTTATACAAAATATATACACTGTACAAATAAAGTTCTAAAAATCAATTTTAGAAAACGTATAAAAATTTTAACGCATCGGGATTCGTACCCGCGCCTCTTGGAGCCGTAAACATGGAATTGGACTTGAAACTTGGACTAAGTGTGTGAATAACACTTTAAAACTGTTAAAATGACAAAGTTTACAATATGGAACATGGGGACTAAGCATGGGGTCTCGCATAAAATTTAAAAATGGCTATCTCACAGAGATAAAAAATGCAATAAGCTGTCGGCACACGTGGCTTAGACAAGAAAAGAAAAAACTTACATAAAAAAGAAAAGAGTGTAGGAAACTAGAAGTCAACGGCAGGACGCTTCCATTCCAACATCATCACCCACTAGGGAGAACAAGCTTTGTAACTAATACTAATATCTATATAATGAAAGTAACTAAGATTGTTGGTGACGTCATTACGGCAAAACCACTGAACCGATTGTGATGTGATTTTGTATAGAGATACTTGAGGAGATTGGAATAAACATAAGCTATTGTCTTCTCCAAATTTTTAAATTGTTCTAGGTATTTCATTGTTTTACAATAAGACCGCTGAAAAAGAAAACAACTACACGCGGGTAAAGCCGTGGGCGGGTCACTAGTTAATTATAAAATCAAGTCAAATAAAACAATATAAGAGGCACAAAATATTTGTAGGATTATATGAATTGATGAAATATAAACGAATTATAGACTGGTCTGGTTCAATCCTAAAACAAATAAAGTGTAAAATGTTATACTAGAATATTTCATTACACAGACTACTGAAAGTGAACCTCTAAACTAAAGATAACAGTATTTGACAAATGGGCTCACATATGCCATATTCATATCTAGTACAGAGGCATTCGGTGAAGCAATTGTATCACAATGGGAAAGTCTTTGACTGTAAGCACGATGATTACGGGTTACCATTTGGCTTAATATAATGGGGTTATATTCAAATTATAATGACATCTCCTTAGTTTTTAACTATAAAACCAGAATAAAATTAATAAAAATAATAAAATGTATCGAATTCAGGCGGAAAATGGAGAACGGAGTGTCTTGACACTAGGTTAGGGGGTAAAGGAAAGTAAATAATATCTACTAAAACGTTTATAAAATTTCAATAATATTATCGTTTGAGGCCATGATTGTGAGTTCGATTCCCACTTGGCATTACATTTAAACTATCGTCAATTATTCGCCCTAGTGGTGGTACACGGCGCAGCGTTGAGTTCTATCTTTAAATACGTAATGTCTCGGACTCCAAAAGCAAGTGGATAAACGAGTGTGTTGTCACTGTAGACTTTTTTCTAGATGTTGCCATCTAGAATAAAGCAGAAAGCTGTAAAAAAAATATTAATGCTTCTAGATTTTACACACACATACTTAACTTCACAAAAATCTGGTCGTGAATCCAAATAGAACTTCTTTCATATTATTTGTAATATAAATAATGATTTAGAACGGGAAAAATATTGTTCGTGATAAAGAATATTTGCCCTAAGGGCGTGGTTTCTAGCGTTTCCGGTGAAAGTTATCGCGTTACATTAAAGCCCAATTCAATAGGAAAAATGTCAGCTGAACTTTTTTCTTATTTATATATATATATTTTGTGAAAAAATATATATATATATACATGTATGTTTATATATATACTTTCACATTTTAAATAGAAATGTAATGAAATAATTAAAGATGCTGTGAAACAAATGCTTGTAAAGTCTATTTGAATAGAAGATACTTTGAATTTAAAATAACTTCCAAAGACTAGAAACCATTAAATACTCCTTTGTCTCAATCGTAAACAATTGTGCACCTCAATTTGTGCTTAAGCATATTATCAAAAGCGATGCAAAGTATGAATAATACATTTAATATTGACAATTTCATATAAACTAAACAAAACCATTTTTCATATATGAATATAATGTATAAGTTTTATTTTTCAAAAATTTCCGCTCTGCCATTTGAAACTTTTGAACAAGTCCAACTAGAAAACAGTCTACTGTATCAATAATTATCCTATACAAATGAATAAAATTTGAGTATCTGCTTGTAATATTAAAATAAAGGTTTTTACATACCTCGGTGCATATACCAAAATAACATTTACATTACACGGTGCATATACCAAAATAACATTTTTTACAATATTTGTCTAGAATTGTGTCTGTTTGTTCCGGCTATCGAACCAAACACTAAACTAAACTTGAGTGACATTGAGGTACACCAGGTATTTAATGGAGAATAATATTGTATTTCAAGGAAATCATCTACACTTTACAATACAGAATATGCTGAGCACAAAAGCCTTCCTTGCAAATTTTCTTTTATTACGCTAAATAGTCTATACGCCTTTACTTATATATATAACAGAAGTGACGCCATTTGGGCGCAATAGAACAGTAGCGTGAGTAGTCGCCACTGTTGTGGGTTCAGGAGCTGTGCTCACTTCGATATAACGATTCACGAACGAACGAAACACAAAGCGCGGGTTTTGTTTCTACCATTCAAGGGTGAGCGGGGTGCCTTCTTTGCCCTGAACACAAAAAAACAAAAGAATCACCATTAAAAAAAACATAAAAGCTAAGACAAATTAACCATAAACCCTTTTTCTTTTGTTAATTGTTAATTGCAATCTTATTATTTGCTAATCCCGTCATATAAATTTCATAACGAAGCGACAAGCGCATCGCCTGTCGCGTTTTACAAAGCGAAATAATGAAATGTCAACTTGTTCGTTAAGTTTAGTAACTTGTAACTGGGACAATCATTTTGACAACGCTGTCATTTAAAGGAATTTGTAATGGCAATAAAATTTAAATTTAATATTTGTGTACGAGTATATTAAAGATTGATATATACACTTAGTTGTTTGATATGTGGGAAAGGCGTTCAGCAATATATATAGTAACTGTACGAAAGTGACGAACACATGGAAGTATGTGTAATATTTGTCATTATATTAAGTGGAAAAATTTTGTTTTTTTTTTTATATAATTTATATAGACGAGACAGAATGCTAACATATTTGTATAATAATACATTAGAAATACTTTGAATTTATAAAATAAATGTATAACACACTACCATGTGTTTGGCGTGTGCAAAATTATATAGAGGTTGCCATGGCAACGCGTAAACGAGCTTACTAGTTTTATTAAAATAAGGTATCTCTAATGAATTATTATTATATCAAAATATTTGTTTAGTGACTTACTTCGCTTATTATTATATTAACTTACAGTTTCATTTTTCTTCGTCTGTATAAAAAAATATTGAAATTTTATATAAATTTATATATTTATACCAGTTAATACTATATGCTATAGAAATGAGGGAGAACGGTTGTCCAATATTAAATGAAATACCAATCGCAAAATATAGAAAAAAAATATTGGTTAAATTAAAAAAATTGTATATTAAATGACAAAACCAATCGCGGAAAATAGAAAAAAAAAATAAAACACATGGGCACGCGAAAGCTTTTTCACTTTTAATTGGAAAGTTCAAGGCTTCACGGAGATTGACGACGTCTCTGCTAGAGTTAGGTGTCACATTTATTTTTAGTCGTCTTCGGTTGCGGACGAAATAATTGTAAATTAATTTATTTCGAACTAAAATAATGAACTATTAGTTTTCATTCGCTATTATTGGCTTTTAAGAATAAAGATCATAGTTTGTATATAAAAAAGCGTTCGTAGGTTATTATTTTGCAAAGAATAGATCAAATAAATAATAATACTAATTAATAAAAGATTAATTAATCGCAGATTGCCTGTAAATGAACAATAAAGCTGCGTAAAGCGATAGCTACAATGGAGGCAACAAACATTCGTCCCACGTTACCACATCAATCATCAATCCAATTTATATGATAAAGCTAAAAGTTTTAATATTGTTGTTTTAATATTGAATGTTTCAGTCAGTGTTTCTAAGATATCCGAAGATTTCACACTAGTATTAAGAACTAGTGTGAAATATATTTTATTGAATTATAATATACTTAACTTCTATCAATTATATAAAATTCTACTGATATTTTTATTGTTAAAAGGCTTTAATTATATACATCACACAATTATGAAAACGTATAAAATTTTTAACGCAGCCGGATTTGAACCCGCGCCTCTTGAAAACCGTTCAAGATTTTTAAACGTTTTCTTAATGTGTCTTTTTCAATTTCCTTAGTGTGCGAATAACATTTTAAAAAATGTTAAAAAAATCACACAATTATGTTAAAAAATAAAAATTTCAATAAAGATAAAAAATAAAACCTGCTAAGTATTGCATTTTTTACCAGCCAACCTTGGCATAAGGGAAATAAACGTGTAAGTTTATATATTTTTATATAAAGTTCATAAAATGGACGGAATGAGGAGAATGGTGTCACTTGGCTCTCTATGCTATAAATCTATTCTACAAAAATAAAATAAATGTTATTCAAAAACAGAATAATAAAGCATAAAAGATACAATATGACCATATCAGCTTCAGTTTAACCTAAACGATAGGCAGTGATTGCGTCCATTTAACCACTGTTATTGGTTTTCCATTTTGACACATTAAATAATTGCCCCGCGAGCTTTTAAAGCTTCGATAATTCGGTGAAAGGCATGATAGGTACACCCTTAATTTAAATATACCCTCAAGTCGCCTCTTGTGTTTTTGCCAGCTCAGCAGTTGTTACTTTTTGGATAATTCAATTGCACTTAATACTTACCCTAAGAATTTATTTTCTTTCCATTTTTTTAAGAGCTTTTTTGTTGTTTTCTTTGCCCACTGGCATATATTATATGAATATTTTTTATTTTGCAAGTTACATTTCTATACAGTGAAGAATTAGAAAACACAACTCTCATTTCATCACTCACTGCGTTCTTCGTCGTTAATCAAACTCCATTGAGTATGTGGAGACTTCAAAAATCGACAAATTTACATTAAATATATTGTAATAAAATAATTTTGACTAAATACATCAAGGTGTACGCAAGTTGAACGCAAGATAGAAAGTTGATAGAGCATGAACAACAAACTTTTTTTTTAAAATATACATATATCGTACGTTTTAGAAGGTAGGCATAGATAATTTAGTCAATAGGTGAAATCAAACGCCGTATCTCTAATTAGAACTGGAAAATATAAGGTACTTAAAGCTGCATCAATAAAACATATCATAGCTCCTTCAAAATAGCCAAAATGATTTATGTTTTTCGATAATAATTATCGGTTGTATAAGTTTTTTTTACATATTATTAAAAAAAACTATGAAATTAAAGCAAATTTTAAACGCTAAAATCAACTTCTTATATACATCTTATTTTATTCTTCCAATTTTATTTCTCAAAGGGTTTGAGCTTAGCTTTAATTAATACAAAAAATACAGTGGCAATTATAATAAATCTTTTAAGAGCTTTTGTTGATTCTAATTTATATTCCACGGCTCAACAATTTGTAACCTAGGGTCTTGCGATATTATTAATAACAAACATGCTTTAAATGTGACCATTTGTACTAAACGATTGTGTATTGTGTGGTGATTCGAGCTTTTACGGTATTATGGTGACCTTAATATGACGGATTGCTTAGATTAAACGGATATGATACGATTTGCTATAATATATATATATATATATATATACTATAGTATATATACTCCTGTCTCGATTTAACATGTTATGAAGGAATGATGATTATGATAGAGACAGTGCAATGGCAGATAGTGCAGTGCAAGAATTGATCCACTTTTTTGTTACGCATAAAAATATTACTTATCGAGGCTTTTCACCTTTATTGAAACCAGAGAAAAAAAATATGTCTTTGCAGTGTGCAGGTGTATACAACTTATATTGTGACTGTGGCTTATCTTATATTAGTCCAACTAATAGAAGCATCGGTGTTAGGGCTAAGATATCAAGAATGGGCGTGTATTAAAATCAATCAGTGTACTTAAGTGTACCTGATAAACCTAACCACTACATCAAGTTTGATAAACATGAGATATTTAAGGTATCCAAGTATATAGGAAAAACAGATATATTCGTACAATTATCCGCAAATTACAAAAACATACAAATTTCAATACAGGCGAGAGTGTAATCTTTCTATTATCTCGACTAATATGATAAAAAAAATTGTGACGAGAAAATAAGAACACACAAATTAACAATCTAATGATAAATACAGATTCCAAATTAAAAAGAAATATTTTGTTTATTTTTAATTATAACAGTATTTCTGGCCAGACTAAGTAATATGTCAAAGAACACCGAGAACGGTTACGGAATGGGTCACCACTACACCAGCCTCGAGCGCAGGCGCACGTACAACTTATAAAGTGTCTGCGACAAGACTCTCGAATGACTGCCGTCTCCAGGTGCAAATGAGTTGATAATACACATTTACGTGTTTACATCTATTATATATCTATTTAACAAATTCGTTCATGTATGTATCCTGTTAAAATCATCAGCTTCTTATTCAAAAAAATATTTCGTGTCCGGTTTATGAGCATCAACCAGCAACCCCGTAGACCCAAGAAGTGAACAGAGATGATTCGCTAGCTTAAGTTCGCAAAAGTAAACGTATTTTTATTGGGTTTTTTCTATTGCCTAATGTTAATTTATTTTAAATTAACTATATGCGTGCCTATTGATATTTTATGACAAAATACTGCCTCGTCCAGGTATTTCTCGTTACTTATACTTATCCATCTGGCAAGTATAACATATTCATTCATTCGACCTGTACTTGTAAAAATTTTCAAGTGAATCGATTAAAAAATGCTGCTGGGTAGCGTTGTAAATTTTTTTTACATTTTTATATATTTAATAAAATACAAGTGAGATAAAACAACAATCATAAGCACATTTTGGCGCTTAATATGAATTATTTTGGCTCCATATGTATACTAAATGAACGTTTGCTACAAAGGCTGGCAATACTCCAGGTTCGTGTAAAAAAGATTGACCCCGGTCGTTAACGTCTAACGATCCTCTGTGGAGCAAGGAAAATTCTTTCAAATAAAAAATATTTTCACATATTAAGGTATCTATATTTTAGAAAAAAACTTAGTGGTTTTCACAAGCCACTAAGATTTTTCAGTCTAAATGAGAGACGTCGTTGGGACAGCTCCATGCTGGCTAACTGGCCAGACCGGACAAATGGAAATATTGAAATACAGCTTAACGTATTTTCCCGCATCAGGAGAACAGGAGAGCTAGATTCTCCTCTTTGCATCTGAATTTGGGATATTACGTGTTAAATAGTGGAAATGAACTCCGAGCTTTTTAATACTACAGCATTGAAATCAGAATAATAGCAATTATAACCATTCCCTCGAGTGGGGATCGAATCAACAACCAACGAAGCGGGAATGCGGTTTAATGTAAACGACATTAAACCGCATTCCCGCTTCGTCACGCACCTTCACGCTTTTTCCCGCAGATTAGTTGACGTCAAGATACGCCGTTCTCCACTTTCCACCTGAAATCGAGACACGCTGCGTCACGATGTAAATCTATACATATAATAAAATATAACTGGTCGCTGTCTGTACATGGAAGACATATGTAAACAAAATATTATTGGGGGCATTTATGAATATAATAAGACCCAAAACAATGATTTGTAATTTTATTTTCTGTTTGTCTGTACGTTTGTGCACACGAATCTCGGAAACCGCTAAACAGATTTAAATGCAGTTTTGACTATTATATCTTGGTAAGCTCAACGTTTTGTGTGTATTTTATTGCAATCCGTTCATAAGTAAAAAAGTTACAACCATTTAAATTATAAATTTAAGCAAAGTTTATGGTTTAAGTAAGCGGGCGGGCGAAAGAACTAAATAGTTTAGACTTATTTACGCAGACACAGCCGCGAGTTGGTCGCTAGTATTTAAATTAACTATTATAAGACGAAATGCAGAAAGAAATCAAACGCTACCAACGTTTAAATTCAAATATAATATAATGTTAAGAATTTATTTATAAAGTAACAACTTACTTTATTGCTTAATTATTTTCCTTTCAATTACGAATCAAGTATGAAAATTTTACTCTGTATTGACTTGTGCTTTGATTATTTTCATGCTAATATTTCTTCTTTGAACTTGGAAAGCTTTATGTACAGGTAATTTAAATATTTGCCTAATTATCCACTGGTTGGTTGATACAGTGGTTAAGGACTTTGATTTTTAAGGATTGTAACAATTATTATACTTTAAATCTAGCTGGGCCCGGTACTTCGTCCAATGAAAGTCACGTTAAAATCGGTTCAGCCGTATCCAGAGATTAGCCGAAACAAACAGACAGACCGACAAAAAGACAAAAATTGTAAAAATAATTATTGTGTTATATATACATATGCATTGAGTACAAAGTGTTTATTTTAATATTACAAACAGACACTTCAATTTTTTTTATTTGTATAGATTAAGTGCCGCCACTAAACACGCAATATCTCGAATTCAGAAAAATTCAAAAAGTCTTGACACTAGGTTCTCTCAGTCTTGCTATGCTATAAGCAAGAAAAAGAATCTGAGCCAACGATTACAAACCGTACAAATCTCATACACGTATACTTCAACTAATATTTAACTAAGGCGCTGTCAAGCACACCATACCATAGGGAAAACATTCCCTTTAAAAATAAACAAGTACTGAGTTTGAATGAGGCAAATAATGTTTTAAGTACGCTTTTTTGACCATTGGAGCGCAAAGGCGCCTTAAACTGAATAACATTTTTA
Organism: Podotricha telesiphe; assembly: GCA_038994665.1. Classification (NCBI taxonomy): domain Eukaryota; kingdom Metazoa; phylum Arthropoda; class Insecta; order Lepidoptera; family Nymphalidae; genus Podotricha; species Podotricha telesiphe. The sequence goes on from JAOYRR010000265.1 coordinate 218,550, forward strand.
TAAATGATAAGTTCATCTTTGCCAATAACATTTTTAGCTGCGCTTTTTTTTTTGAAATTGTAACTAAACATTACTGATGCGAACTTATGCTTAACACACGCTTCTATGTAAAGTCGCATATTCGTACACTCGCAACGCATATTTTACGCTAAGTACTTTGAAATGTCAGTTAAAGTGTATAATATATTGAAATTTATAGCTAAATTTAAATCTTTTTAACAGTAACGGTGCAAACAAAAATTTATTTCTTTCATGTTTCCTTTTGATTTTAACACAAAATGAAATTAATCTTTCAGCTTAAATAAAAAATAATTTAGATTCAAAACGACGCAACTTCGAAAATTTTACGACGCAAACCGAAACGACGCAAATCGAGGTTTAGGTGTATATGATATCATATGATAAAGGGCATATTTCAATTTGCGAAGGAAAGTGGAGAACGGAGTATTTTGACACCCGGTTATCTCTGACTACCCTGCTATGCGGTAAAAAACTTGAAGCTATATGATTACAATAAGCGTATACGATATCGAAGTCATCATTAAGGTCACGTTAATAAAGACTCTTTTTATCTGTACGGAAATAATTACAACAAAAGCAGTTCAAATATTCGATATGAGCGTCTTGATAATATAATGAATGCAATATATCATATGATACTTTCATAATGATATAATGAAACTTTGTTATTTACTTGTTTTCGGCCGCAACTTCGTTCGTATTGTCTATGAAATGTAAGCGTTTAGCCACTTCTTCTTCCACTTTAAGCCATTTGGCTGCTGCTGTTTTGGATATATAGCATATTAACCAAGAAATACATCGACCTCACATTTTTTGTGGGAACTTATAATTCTTAAGAAAAGAATACTGCCTGAAAATTACTTATAATATGTAGATACTCCGTTTCCCACATTGAGACGTTGCATTAAGACTAAATTTTTTAAATAGTGAGTAGAATCCCCTTTGCATTCCATGATGTAGGCTTAAATTCATTAAACCTCGCCTCCACCATCCGAGCTGCTTTCGGTACCTAACCATCTATAGTTCTAAATATTTGAATAACAATTTGGAATTATTTCAATCATTTACTTTCTACTGACGTAAAAAATATATAAACTCAAAGATTGCCACAGTACATTAATTGATACAATTTTAAGATGAAACCACATATCTATATTTAGTTCAGCTATATTCGTGTATAGAAGCTCTTTCGTGACGACTAAGCTCTTTTAAGAGGGCATTGTTTTATTACTATTGTTGTTATTTCGAACAAAAGCGTTGTGATTAAGATAATTAAAACAATAATTAAGAGTTTTTTTATTTATATATAAATATAAATAATACTCAGAATAATTAAAGCTCTGTTTCAGGAAACTTTTGATTATTTCCTCTTCTTTTGGATGGTAACTTAGTATGAATGTAGCGTTTAGATTATTGTAAGTGATTTTTTATATATGCTGACTGGTACGGTAGATAGAATTTGCATTAAAAAAATAGTTATATTTTTATTTAGGGGTAAGAAATAATAGTAATGACTTGTAATAAATATTAAGGCCGGCATCCCACATCATCTTAACCTAATTAAAATATATCCAAAAATAATTAAATCTTTAATAATTAATAACGAAATATAATGAATACTCAAAAGGCAACACTATTAACAGAAGCATCCACTTCCTCATGTATTTGGGGGTTTCCTAGTCCTCAATATATAGTTAGTATCAACACATTTATTATATTGATATTTAATGTTCTCATTTCCTCTCCATTCTCACTCTTGACTTTTATTCATTGGCCATATTAATATTGCTTATGATTATTACAAACAAGAAGTAACCTTAACCCAATAAATCAGTTTATTTACGAATAACTGCTAATAAGTTATGTTTCATCCCAAAGGTATTTCGAATAATTATTCGAAAAAAAGACCTTCTCATCCATAAACTCTGAATAAATCTTAAAGCTTATAATAATAATTCAATTTAATTTTCAGCATGGAAACGCGACTACGTCAAGTGAGACGTCAGTTGGGACTAACACGGCCACCGTCACCGCGACACCAGGGACAAGCAAAGCACCACCCGCGGCAAAGTTCCGCCACGGTCTGCTGCAACTTATGATACACACCATTGATCCTATGCACGACGGTGAGTTAGGTATGCACAGCTGCTTCGCTTTCACTTTACACTTTTTATAGATTAAGAAAAGAAGACTGAAAGATGAAGTTGACTAATTCAATTTAAATAAAAAAAATATTTCCCGTTTATGGAAATTGGATACGTTTTGATATTTTGGTACACTGCTTATATTGACTGGCGTTCTTGGATAATAATAGACATAATCAATATTACAATTATTATTTAATAGATTGGTATGAATTTAGTGAGTTCTTGTATGAATAAATTACATAAAAATCTAAATGACATAAAATACGAAATTGTCCACAGACATAAATTTTGACTACAAAACACAAGTTAATAAATCAAGTTCTTTCGAATACTAATTTAAGCTTTAAAATGTCGATATAAGCCTTTTAACATTTTTTTCCATACAAGTAATAAAAATAGGTATATTTCAAGGGTTAGTCCACTTAAGCTCTCAGTTAAGTTAATGAATAAAAATACCTATCGTGCACTCTTACGTATATAAATAGAAAAGCGAAAGTTATGTTTATGTGTAAATTCTTTTTAAATATTTTATTTTTAGCAAAAAAATAGACAATTTAAATATTACTATTTAAAATATACCTTAAGTCATACTTTTAATTTAGACTACATTATGACGCAGCGACTCGATTTCTCCCAATCGTAGTCAGTTTGTAGTCAGAAAGAATCTAGTGTTAAGACACTCCGCTTTTCATATGAAGTTGAATTTATTTCTAATAAAATACTAAAAGTACACGTATAGGTAATTTATAATAAATATTTAATGAGAATTAAACGAATGTATTTAAAAAAAATCTATTTTTTATTATCTTATCATTGTCATTTTATTTATAGTATATATAAATATATATATATATACATTTAAATACATTCGTTCATTTCTTTTTATCTTAATGATTTTGAATACTAAATTCAAATAAATTCTTTATAAGTAACGCGTTCCAGCTAAGCATGTATTTAAAACAGAAAAGAAAACACTATAACTTTATTTATAAAACTATTTGATTTTAAGCCTAACAAATCGACTTCAAAATACAAAAAGCGATACGTTCTGATATATTTGCCTAAATTTTATCTGTAGTCTATATGATAGTATAAAAGTCAGTACCTGTTAAACTAAAGATTTACCAGCTATAACGGCAAACCCGAACCGTTTCTAACTTAACGTCTATTTTTCAATATTTACCGTCTCTCAGGGTTTATTTTTTACCGTTATTTTTACCGTCAACTTAGTTGTTACAACTAAGTATTGCCGAGCCGAGCCGATACACCTTTATGATCAGAATACTTCGGACTTTAACCATAATTGTCCATAACTCTAAATGCCATACTGTTTATATTAAATAAACTATTTCCAAATATTCTACGACAATGGTATATCAAAGTTAATTTTCTTTTTGAAGTCGGTTAAAAAGCTTTTTGTTTAAATTTAAGCTTTTAATCCAAAGCTTGATAAGGCAATTTAACGCGGCTTTCTGCATACTTTATGTTCTGACGCCTCCTACACTCGGTAACCAGCCTTATATAATATGCATCACGATTTTTGACAGCTTATACCACTCGACCACGCATAAATTTTATTATTCTACTTTGTATTTACTTATTTCTTCTTTTGTACGTATTTAAATCTTACATTTTTAAAATTGCACTATTTTAAAATATTTTTTTTACATTAACACATTTCTTTACATTAAAATGATTCTACTAAAGCTTTTTTTCTGGAACCTCCTCGGGTGAAGGTCTCCTCCAAGTTAAAAAATTGTATATTTAAATTTTATATGTGAAAGTTCTCTTGCGAAGCAAATGTGAATTTTTAAACTTTCCACTAATTATCTTATAAGTGAGCTAGTAGTAGGTAGGTACGAGAGACGTAAAAAGCTCTTTTTAATAATAGGAAAATTCAAAAAATATTTTATATACATTTATCACCCACAATCTGGATACGTAAACAAATTTCTAAGCCATACGTTTCGAATACTGCAGCAGTCCGTGATCATAAATTGACTTCCTTTACTGTAATTGCAGGACTGAAATTAAGTCTTTATATAAATTAGTTTTGATTTTCATGATAAATAATGGCTATTGTGGAGCCGTGGGTCAGCGTCTGACTGTAAGCGCGATCGGTTGTGGGTTCGATGTCCACTCAGAGTAATGGTTATATTTAAATATTTTCATTTCTCATGTGTTGTCACCATCATCATTGCATTGAGTTTCGCCAAAAGTTCCGAATATGAAAAAAACCTATAACGCTAAATCTTATAAAGAAAACTATGTTATAGACAATACTTATAATATTACATAAGAATCCATCTTATTATTTATTTAATGTTTTGAAAAGTTACAATGTTTAATTACTTGATAAACCTGTTTACAAAAATATCGCTAAAACGATAACTGCTATTTTTAAAATTATTTGAATGAAAATAAAATTTGTGAATGAAAATAAAATTGCCTAGAGTATAAGCCGGCAAAAGCTCGTTTATTTTTATAGAGAGCTTTGAAAGCTTCAGAATAATGAACATTACTAAGTTTTTAAAATGCCAAAATTCTTTTTGCTAGTAAATTTTACTATCTAAGCAAAGAAGAGTATATAATTATGACAAGTTAAGATTTTAAGAGGAAGTTAAAGTTCTTTACGTTTTCTAGTGATAAGTCACTCCGTTTTGCACTTTCCTCCTTTGATATAAAATCAAAACTTACACTAGATTCTCTCTGCTATGCGGTAAAAAGTGTGAATATGGATAAAGATGCTAGTAGTTATAACTGAACTAAACGCCACAATTAGCTTTAATTAAATATTTTTAACGTAGTCTTAGATAGCGTACTAACTTTTATACGTTTTCTAACAACTATTTTAAATTTCTTAAGTGTGTGAATCACACTTTGAAAATGTTAAAAATATGTAATAAAATAGCATTCTCTCTTGCCAAACAATTGTTCGTAGAATAATCTTTGGGTAGCAGAAATTTGTAAAAATCTCACTACAAAGATGCTAACAACAAATATAAGTTGTATGTAATAAGCGTATAAGAATTAAGAAGAAGCACTTGGATGTAGAACGGATGCCTTAGCGGTCAGAGCGCTTGGACGGTTTCCCAGAAGCGCGGGTTTGAATACCTCAGCGTTCAAATTTTTATACGTTTTCTAAAAAATAATATTTTTCATATTCTAAGATTGTCAATAACATTTTAATTTTTTTTAATAACTGTACATCTATTTTAATTTCCCCAATTGAGATTCGAACCCATTTATATTATATTATATTATAATCGTACACAAATTGCTAAGAGACGTGTAAATTAAATTTATAATAAAATATTATAGAACAAAAACCCACAAACTTGACCGGATTTTGCTGGCTTTTAGTTCTTATGTAACGTGTAACTTGGAACTTGGTAACATCGTGTATTTGGGTCACGCCTTGTCACGGCTAAGGGCGATCTCACCATTATGCGCGTAGTTTGTATAATTTGCAGTTTTCTTTGCAAATTCACTCCCTCACTGTATGAATTTTAAGGTTCTGAACGCTGTCTGTATGTGGAGTGGATTTTGTACTGTATTGTAACTACCTAGTATAAACATTTATATAGCAAATGTTTATGTATCTTGCAGGACTAATTCTATCCGGAAGTCCGGAAAATATTTCGTGATTTCCAATGCCATATTAATTTCGGGAAACCTGCTCATACCGAGTTCCTACACACATGCCAAACTTGAGCGTTTTACGCCCAGTAGTTTGCCAGTAATTTGCCAGTAGGTTGTGCGTTATCTGTCAGTCAGTTAGGAAACATATATATATATATATTATTATATAAGGTTTTCAACAAGCGCGGGTTCAAATCTCGCTGCGTTCAAATTTTTATACGTTTTGTAAATTTGTCTTTTTCAATTTCCTTAGTGCGGGAATAATACTTTAAAAAATGTTAATAAATAATTAAATTAATAATAAAAATAATAGCAGTATGAATAATGTGTAACCAATTTATCAGTTTCAAAAAACATCGTTAACTGCTTCGCTTTGTAGAAATTCTATTAAAATCTACTCTATGCTAGACTATCTATGAACTAGATTGATAGCAACAGTTAGCAAAGTAGCATACTATTTTGTTGTCGTATGTTGCCTTAGTGACGAAAAGTGTATTTCAAACACATAGTAATATGTGTGTGACTTGACTAATTAAGAGGTCAGTGAAAACCTCTTAACTACACACGTGTTACATAAGAAATATACTGTAGATATATAGTTTAAAACCAGGGTTACCGATATCGGAAACCAGGATTATCGGTAATGTTGATTTAGTGACTTAGTATTTTATATATTTATTAAATATAAAATAATAAGTTCTTTGATTTTCACGATTATTACACATTTTGAAATGAAATTATTTTAACCGGATTAATCTAACGGACTACTGTAATCTAACGGACTACTATAAAGTGTTCGCAACGTCAGGTTCTAAAATGTATTTACGAATACCAAAATTATACACGATTCATCCGGTAGTTTCATTTCAAAAAATATAAATTAAACCAATATTGTGATACTTTAACTCTATGTAAACTTTATGATTTCGATTTTCATACTGCTCTGTCCACATACATAATTTTCAAAAATGAGTGTAAAAAATTTTTCCTTCAACTTTTAATATATAAGGAACAGTTGCGGTGGTAGAACAGTTGCATGAATCAAATTCTGGTATACACTTACTTATTCCAGCCCAGGACTTGATATCAATTTGCGAGAGCCCGAAGTTCAACCCTGTCAAAAGGTCATTTTTTAGTTCTTCTTTTTATTCTCCACCTCATTAAATCTTAACTTACGAGATCCCTTCATCACCATCATCAAATCTAATAATAGAATAATAATCGAATCTGAAGCAACTCTGTTTGGTTTTCATGTTAAAACACCGTTATGGTAGATTTAACACCTATCTTAGTCTAGATGATTTTGGGTAGAAAAAGTATATAATATTTCAAAATCCAGTTACAAAAAGAGCCACTATCGAGTTCTTTTCGTCTGTTCTTAGCAGATTGGTGATAAGAGATCCCTTACACCTTAATCCTGCCCTGTCACAAAATCCGTATCTGTATCCGTAAATGTCTTAGTAACCTTATCGTTTGTAGTTATTTACACAAATAAGTCAAATCTGGTACTATCGAAAATCCCTTTAATGCGAGCTCGCTAAGTCAATTTTACTGATAATCCTGCTGTTGAGCTGTTATATGCAAACATTACTATGTAAAGTATCTTACGTAATGGCCTCTTAATTAGACAAGTTCATATTTTTTGTAAGAAAATATAGTTCCAATTGAATCTCATAATTTAATAAGACATATCATATTTAATATTTAATACAAGTACTAATACAAATATACTTTATTTTACACACAGACAATATTATCCGCAAATAAATAGAACGAAATGTACAATAAGGCGGCCTTGTCGCACAAAGCGACCACTTCCAGGCAATCTTTGGATATTGGAGTTGGATATAGTGACGGTAGGCGGTGCACAATACGACATTAACACATATAAAATATAATATATATTAAATTAAAACATACTAAAAACTTTTGACTATTCATTGGATTTGGATTATTTTTAGAAGGGTATATATAAAAACAGAAAAATTACAAAAAAAATAAATAAAGGCTTAACTTAAATGTTTAAATAGTAATTCTTAAGCGATGATTTATTTAATGTATGAGATGCTCGCGGCTTCACTTGCGTCATCCAAATGATCCACAATGATCGCATTTAAATTGCAAACATTACTAAAATGTATAATATTTAAATGGTTATAACATTTTAGTTTATAAACCGATTGAAATGAAATATACACGAATACCATAATACTATAGTCAATTTAAATTAGAACGAATTTAAAACAGAAAAAAAAATTAAAAATCATTGTTTCGGGTCTATTATTAATAATAAATGCCCCTAATAATATTATTTTTCACATATCTCCCAAGTACACCCAGCGATCAGATACAGATAAGGCTAATGTCATTTTATTTATTCTGATTATTTTAGTCAGGTTTTTTGGCATCCAAAGCCTTTAAATATTTTATAAAATCCTTTGAAAATCGCACCATAATCATAAAAAGTTTCATTTAGAAACATTAAAGTAACAAATGCATACATTGTATTAAGAAATAGGATTACAGCCCACAAGCAAAGCAACTTACCGTCGAAAGTATAACAATGTAAAAAGAATTTACAAGACATTTTTATTTAGTAAATACGCCGTATCCAAAAATGTTAAGGGAACGTGGAACTCGGCATCGTGTATTTGGGTCACGCCTCAACTGAGGGCTATCGCGATTTTGCTTGTGTCCGTATAATTCCAATTTTTCTTTGTAATTTTCTTTGAAAAGGTGTAATTAACATTGTGAGAAAACCAGGACACATAGCAGGAGAACCTAGTGGTAATAACCTAGTGGTAATAACCTAGTGGTAATAACCTAGTGGTAATACACTCCATTTTCCACTCTCTGTCCGAAATCGAGACGTTGTATGTTGAATCTCTGTCAAACTCAAAACTGAGAAACTTTATTATTAAAAAAAAAACAACAATGTGACAATGGTCAATTCTATGAAAATAAGCACAAAGGATGTCGAATGTACGAACCTAACGCTTCACGTAGCTTGACCAATAGTGGAATAAAATAGATTTAGATATAATAAAAAAAATGTTTAAGAAAGAAACTAAAAGGATAGGTCGTCTTGGCTAAGTCATCAGGCCATGCTATGGAAATATTCTAATTTGTATTGTCATTGAATGCGCTCGATGGGCCAACGACCTTTGAATTGAAGAAGGCTTTGGCTGGATGCGGAAAGTGGAGGACCGGGACTCATGGTGCTCCCTGGAGGAAGCCTTTGTCCAGCTTTGGTCTATTTATATATCTAAATTGATAGATAAATACAGATGAAGCTAATAAAAGCACGTTTCCCAACATTTCCAACAATGGTATCTATACCCAACTATCACAATAATCAGCAAGGCTATCGACAAATATCACAGTATATTACTGTATAACAGTTACAAAACTTAATTGTAGTTCTAGTATTACCAAGAGTTTATGGTGTAATTACCAGAAATATTGGCTTAAACCATTCTAGCTTACAATTTGTGCTAATGTTCCCAACTTCAACTCAAGCCAAGTTTACGAGTGCATGCCGCTTGTGGGATTAGACACAAGCTGGCTCCAAGTTAAATCGCACTAACCTGGTGTTTTGCATTTCAAATGTATATATTTACATAAAGTAAAAAGTTACATTGAAGTTAATGTATTATGCATTTATTTATTTAAGACTTTTTTACATTTTTGTAATTGTCAAAAAACAAATACTTTCTATCAACAGATATAGTCGTTAAATTAAGCCTAGAATATAGCAATTAGTATGCCCTTTTTCTTCTTATTTTTCTTCCTGTCAATGAATTAAAAGCTGAATGATGTTTCGATAGAAAATAATATGCTGCCAGTGTTTGATCGCGTTGAAAGTACCGTCTGTTGACCAAAACAGATTGTTTTGGTAATTTGGGCAAGTGAGCGGACTGTTCCGTTAAGCAAGCAAGTGTAATATTGCTCTCATATTAGTGAAGCGAATTTCTTGGTTTTAGTGGGTAATATCGGATTCATTAACCGATGAGTCAGTACCATTGGTCCATAGGGTAGTTTATCTGCATTACATTCGGAAGGTTTGCGTGCAGTTTGAAATGCATTTCTCAGCAACACAAAAAAAAGACAAGCAATAGTGCCGCGTAAGTGCCAGTGCTCTAAGATACGTAAAAGATATTTGCTTTACATAGTTCCACTTGACACCTGTTTTAAGATACTCCCTAACCAAATAAGAAAATAATGAAATTTGATAAGTACAGTGACTTATGTAACATAAAATAGATTTGTCAGATTTACACTCTGTTTCAAAAATCCCAACCAAATTTGGGAATTGTTTGTTGAGTGGTGGAACGCAATGCTGCACTTTATCTTAAAAGAATATACAAATGAAACTAATTTAAATATAATTATTCCCCCGAGTATATGCCGTACCCACAATCGTCGCGCTCACAGACACTGTCCCACTGTACCACTGTGAACTCATGTTAATATTAGATTCAAATATAAAAATTAGTTCCATAACATAAGTTTTATGGGTTGATTATAAAATTCAAGCATCCATTCCATGAACGACTTATTCCTATCATCATATGCCGTAAAGCGAATTTGAATGTATCCGGATATCAAAAAACGCAGAAAGTCCTGAAATATTGATAAGAATTGAATATGCAATGAAAACGAGAAATGGGCTCGGAAACGGTGTAATTGCTCAATAAGTGTTCTTTTTTTGTTAGGTGTCTACTTCAATGTTTAATCCAATCCCGTAAAATTGCTGCAGCTTTTTTAGCGCCACTATTTTACGGCCGTTCCGTTCTGTTTTCAACTTACTACATTTTAACAAACAAGATTAACAAGCAGCTTTACGCTTTTTCCCGCATAGCTGGGTATTCAGAGAGGACCTAGTGTCAACGTTTGAAATTAGGTGTTGAGTAGCTGAACTCAACGCCAGGCTTTGTCTTAGGTGCCAGAGCGGAGAAATAAAAATATTTAATATAATCAGCCGAGTGGGAATAGAACCCACAACTAATCACGTTAACAGTCAGGCGGACACAGTGGTATCCAATTAAGAAGTATTTCATTAATTCCAATATTAATCAATATTAAATTGACAAGACAAAGCGTTGTGTTCCGCCACTCAACATGCAATGTCTCGAATTCGGGTGGAAAGTAAAGTGGCCTTATACTTGGTTCTTTCTGGCTACCGTGCTATGCAGGAAAATACGTAAAGCCAAAAAAAAAGTTGTATGATATGTTGGTATTTCTCAGTGGCTCACAATCTTAGTTTCAATAATACGTCGATATACAGCCGACTACGTGCGGCTGTAAAACGATCATTTTGAAAAAAAAAATTCAAACCAAATGAAACAATATTTGATAACTTAAAATAATTCAAAAAATAAATACTACCAACATAATAAATTAAGTAAACGTAAATACGGTTACCTAAGGATTGATTGAAAATTTAAATTTTGTCAATTATTTTAAAATATCACGGCTTTAGGTATATAAGCTTATGTTACATTTTTTAATGACTTATCGCTTTCCCAGAATGAAAGTGGCATAACTCAAAATTATTGTAACTACTGATTTTGCATGAAACTCCATGTATAATCGTGTATAATTTCCACAAATTGCTAATTTTTGAATTAGGCCACTTTCATTCTGGGAAAGCTATAAGTCTTTGGGGACAATTAATAAAAGAAGAAGATTCTCGAAGAATAGAAAAGAGTTGAGAATAAAGAAGAAATTAAGTGTATTCGGATATTAGTAATTAAAAGTACTAAATTTTAGTTTTTGGGTACTTTCTTTTACTAAAGTCTGCGTGCACTGCAATATCATCGTCATTAAGAAGATAGAATAGAAGAAGATTTAACGTGCCTTCATTTAAAGAAGATAAAGTTATTTTATTACAAAGGTTAATCTGTGGCAAAAGAAAGCTAGCTGAGGAATGAATATCTTGCATAGTCATAGAATAAAATGTGAAATTTTAATGTTTAGAGTATTCTTGAATCTGATAATAAGTTCATTAAATACAAAAGATTTTGGATTCAGTACAGTGTCTTTCAGTCATTCTAAATACTAATCAAAATTATTTCCCCTACTTATATACTTGAAATTTTTAACTTAGTTATAGTTTTTTAGTTAAAAAAGAGTTTCATGTTTTTTCTGTATAGCAGGGTGGTTTAGGAAAGGCATAGGGACCCTACAGTAACTGTCAAGACACATTCACCCGAATTCGAGACATTGTGTAATTGTATAGCTGAAACTCAAAGCACGCTTTGTTTGAAAAATTAAAAACACTAATCTTTTTGCAAATGGGTACCAAACCCCAACTATCGCGTGTTGATTTATTAACAATTGTAATATATTTATATATAAAATTTATAATATTTTAATATATTTAAAACTGTCTCATATAGCCACGTTAGCTGAAATAATGTAGGTCAAATTCATGACCTTCTTGATCTGCAAGTGACCCTCAACTACAAAGCTCAGCTAGGCCTACGCTTTCCAATTTTTTTTCATTTTTATATTCAAATGCAGTGTTTCTCTAAAGAGAAACGAGTCTTTGTAAATGGTAACTTCACTAAAATATATTTTTAACTTAAATTCTAAATATAAATATATAGTGGGCTAAAAGATATATGTAGAAAACGTATAAAAATTTGAACGCAGCGGGATTTGAACCTGTGTCTCATGAAACCGGTTCAAGCGCTCTGACCGCGCAAATCCCGCTGCGTTCAAATTTTTTTACGTCATTTTCAATTTCCTGTTAAAATGTTAAAAAAATATAGTGGGCTTTCGTGGGACAGCGCCCGAAAGTGAACACGATTGGTTGTAGGTGTGATCCCGACTCAGAGAACTCAATGAACAACGAATAAAATATCTAAAACAAAGCCCGGCGTTGAGTTCCGTCACTCACCATGCTATATCTCAATTTCGGAAGGAAAGTGTAGTAAAAACGCGAGTTTACGTTATCTCTAACTAGTTGCTTTGTTTTTGTTATCTATTTTATTTATTTACTATATATTATATTTGAAAAATACTGTTTTTATTTTTAAAAGGAATCATGTCATGTCAATTGGGTCATCAAATTTGTAAAAAAATTTATATGATTCTGTATTAAGGCTTAAATAGTAATTTTACATTTAATTTGAAATAATGTTTTCTAAGCCGCACTCACATACCAAATAATCGAATAACGCTTAACTATATAGATACAAAATCATTACTTTTTACTAGAAATACTAAAAAGAAACTCTCAACATTTCATGGATATACCATGGATATATAGAAACTGAAACTTGTGATCTAAGTGTATGCTTAAAAGACCCCATTAAAATGCACGTCTCTCGCTCGCTCTACTATATCCGAGCTTCTACCTAACCAAATTTGAAAAGTTCCTACTAATGATGCCTTTGAAATATGTTAGAAAGAACTGATGATAGTTCTAGACAGGCCTTTTAGCAAATCATAGAGATGTTTCGTATATATATTAACTTTAAGCCAGATCCTTGTCAGCTTAATGGTTAATTCGAAGTACTGGCTAACTTTAAAACTTTGAATATTTGTTTCCCACTGAACTGTAAGCTCGACCAGAATTATGCGTTTTAAGCTTCTAGATAGAGTAAAGGAAAATGTCCGGTCGACGTCCTCAGGGATTTTATATCGTTTCTGATACGTATCCTTCATGAAAGTCCAATCAAGAGCTGATCCTTAAATTGTATATTGCTAATTCTAAATTTTTTTTAAAGTACCCTACACCCTATCAACAAATGTTTGGTTGTGCCTCTGTAATAATATAACAATTTCGGTGGCTTTGTCCCATCTAATTAATTTTACTTTGATCTGGGAGAGCCAATCAAAATGCATAAAGATGGAATATTAACAATGCTGGGGACTAATCATGAATTTAAAGCTAATTGGATACAGAACTCTCATAAAGTCGAAGTCAAATCATTTTATTCAAATCAAGAAGTTACATGCTTCATTTTTTGAACGTCAAATAATTTAAATTACCACCGGTTCATTAAAGTGAATGCCTCAGACCTGAGAAAAACCGGTGTAAGAAACTCAGCGGGACTACTTTTTTTCCAATCAATTATTTACATATCTATTAGTGATAATGGTATATATATATATAATATAGATAGTTTTAGATTTCTTAGCTTATTGGGTTTACTTTATATTTATCGTTCTCGTCTTGTCGAATAAAATATTTTATGATGTCTCTTGAACATTCTTATACGATCCTAATCCTGCACTATTCGTTTATGCTCCTGTCATAAATTGTTTATGGAATTGAAGTCTTGAAGTAAGCTCTGGGGCATTTCTTTTAGAAGTGATTTGACAATATCATCCTGTGGCTTTGCCAGAATGTGCATTTTTGCCACTCAAGGTATTTATAGATATTTGATGATTACTTTGATTTAAAAGTAAAACTGTTTTTGTCTGTAAATATGATTGAGGTGACCGTCGATTACGAAAACATTAATCAAAACTTCAATGTTTTCATAAAATTACCATATTACTCCGCCAACAGCTTTTTATTGAAGTTATATCCGTGTACGAAATGCCAATTTAGACTTGATATTAGAATATTATCATAAATTGATTCACATTTCACTAATTAACATTCAAAATTTAGTATACAATATCCGTATTTTGAAAAATATACTAGTAATAATAGTAGTAACGGAGAAAATAAAGAATTCACCGATATTCACTCTTTTGTAATATTAAAAGAATCTTTTAACAGTAGCTTCTTGCCGTCAAATTTGCGTGTCCGGATCCGACGAAGATACAATACTTGCGAATTTGAATCAAAAAATATTTTATTCAAACGTTACAGTGCAATGTAATTTAGGTCAACATTTATCTTGAAGTAATAAATTGGGTTAATGTGTTGAACAACTTATATATATGCCGCAATATATTTGAAGTAATAGCTGTTGAAGAAACGCCGCAGGCATGAACTAGTGTTGTGCAAAGAAGGGATGCATCTTGACCTCGCTTATAGATTCACTTGAAATTATAATAATTGTTATACTTATATAAGATAAGTACTGTTTTGAATAATTTATGTGTGATTTAACAGCTAATAGTGTTATATGCAAATGTTATTGTTAAAGGTTTCAAGAGATTATTAATAAGAAACAAAATAAAAAAAGGTTGAGAATTAAGTAAAATTTATTATTCTGTTGCCTTTAGAATTTTTTATTTATAATGTTTTTAAAAACTTATACCAAAAAAAATATTAAAAACTTGAGTAAAATTTCGAAAATCTACCATGCTTACGTTTTCATCTGTCTCGCCTTCTTTAAAAGGACACATAGCTACCAGATCATAAATCTAAGAAGGACCTATAAACTGTCAATTTTTATAAAATTCGATATCACTGCCGGAAATAACATCTGGAGCTGGAGCTCAGACTAACAGCGCCAAGGTGTTGTCAAAAATATAAACAAAATTTAATTTAAAATAAAAACAATTCAATAATTTGCAAAGTAGCATTATAAATATAATACCGAGACACGTGACAGCGTATGACTGTATTCACGACGGTTTTGAGTTCGATTCCCACTCATGGGAAGTTTTATACCTAAATTATTTTTCATTTCTCTATTCTTGTCCCACAAGACAAAGCGCGGAGTTTGGTTCCGCCAGTCAACACGCAATATGTATTCGGGTGGAATTGGAGAACAGAAGTCTCTTGACACTAGGTTCTCTCTCTAGCTATGTATTAAAAACTATAATAAAAAGAAAGGGTTCTTTTTATAATATTTTTTAGCAATTCTAATCCCGTAATATAAATATATATAGGGATATATATTTATATATTACGGGATTAAATTCATACCTTGTATTAATCATAAAACTATACTATAGTAGCATATCTAAGACAGACGTACATATGTTCAAAGAAGCCTATTTTATTCTCGAACATTTTCGAGACTCAGTTTCCAAAGCATTCTCAGCCGGCCCTCAATCCGTTATCACACTCGATTCTTTCTATGGACTAGTCACTTGACATACAAAAGATGAAAGCTAAGGCTTCATATATAAATGCGAATATTAATTCAGCAAAAATATAATAATTCTTAAGTATTAAAGAAAACGCTAATTATATATTTTAAAGTGTTGTTCAGAATCTTAAATGCTCATCGTGGCGCAGTGGAGCAGTGTGGCTGTAAACTCTAAGATTGTGGATTCGATCTTTACTCGGAGACTTTAATCGTTTTCGTAATACAAAGTACCGCCACTTGCTAAAAGGCTTGCTAAATTTGATGGAAAATGGAAATTCTCAGCCAACCATACCAATTTTAGTATGCTATTTAGCAGCTTCAGTCATAGCAGGGAATATACATTATACTTTGAGAAAACATATAAAAATGTAAACGCAGCGGGATTCGAACCCACGCCTCTTGTGTTCTACATCCAAAAATAAGTTGCAATAAGCGCATAAAAATTTCGACGAAAATGGATGTAGAACGCATGGCTTAGCGGTCAGAGCGCTTGGACGGTTTCCAAGAGGCGTGGGTTCGAATGTCGCTGCGTTCAATTTTTATACGTTTTCTTAAAATATGTTTATCAATTTCCTAAGTGTGTGATTAACACTTTAAAAAATATTTAACAAATAGCAGAAATTTGCAAAAATCTCTCTACAGAGATGCTAACAACAAATATAAGTTGTAATAAGCGTATAAGAATTTCGACGCAGCTGGATGTAGAACGCATAGTGTGATTAACATCTCAAAAAATATTAAAAATATATTATACTTGTATATAAGTATATATCCATATTTGACAGTATTTATTGCCTATATATATATATACATATCTCTATTATCCGCTTCAATGAACGCTACTCTTTCAGAAGATTAAAGTGTCTATATGTAATGATATGACGTAAATCTCTTTTAGGATTTATTTCGCGTTTTAAAGCTGACAGTGCGAAAAAAGATATCAAATTTTTTTTTGATAATAATTCAATTTTGAAATTTACGTGCAAGCAAAGATAGATATAAAAACATATAACCTTACCAATTTTTTTTATGAGTCTATGGCGCAGTGTGACAGCGCCTGACTACATGTGATATATACGATGGTTAGGAATTCGATTCCCACTTCAAGGCAATATTTAAATTGTTTTTATTTCTCCGCTCCGTTAACAAAAGTGAACCGAAAATAATACGTAAATTAATTACAAACGTGAAGCACGAAAGGCGATCAGTAGTAAACTAGTAGTACAGTATATATATAATTGACCTAATTTTCTATTCTTTTCTTTTTCTTTTCATGATTAATTGAATGATTGACATTTAATATATAATTGACCTGTTAAGCGGCGGAGCTCAACGCCGCGGTTTGTCTAACCAAAGTAGGAGAAATTCAATTTATTTCATCATTTAAATCATTCCCTTGAGTGGAGATTGAACTGACAACCATCGCCTTTACTCTCGGACGCCGCCCCAATGTGCCACGATAGCCTATAACTAACAATGGCTAATCTATTTCTGTTAAAGGGTTCAATATATAATCTACGAACTTTGGTCTTATCTTACAACTTTGTAAGTGATAACCGCAACCTCACGTTCTATATAGCGCTATCTAACTTAAATACATTTAAAACTTGTAGATAATCTTAATTCACAATCTGCTTTTTATATGTTCCTTCGTGTACGCGTATTTCTCGCATATTATGGAAAAAGAACTAATGAATAATTAATAAAGAAAGAAAACTATTAATAAACTATATTTGTTGAACTGGTGGTAAATTATTTGCAATCAATAAATTATTTATCTAACTTCATATTTCGAATAAAATTATTTAAGTTTGACTTTGACTGTTTTTGACACAGTTTTCATATAAAAGGATACATCGTTTTAAAAAAAAATAATAAATAAATTCAAGATTAAAAATTAAATTAAAAAAAAACAATCGTTGCACAGTGTAACACGTCGATATCTGCGCTCTGGTACTTACGATTAAGCGACGTTGAGTTCCACCACTCAACACGCCATGGCTCGATTTCAGCCGGAAAGTGGAGAACGGAGTGTCTTGACACTAGGTCCTTTCTGACTTTTTTGGTAGGTTTTGCGGGAAAAAGCGTGAAGCTGCTTTTCTTAAATAAAAATATATTCATGATTTTTACGTATTATTTATAGAAAATATTTCGATAGATAAGCCGCGTATATTTTTGTATTCGTAAATACATTTTTTATTCGTCAAATTCAACTAATGCCACCTTAGCCCACCTATAAACACGGACAACCGTGAAATGTACGAAGCGTTTTGGAGCGAAGGGTTTTGTTAAATATATTTTCTTATACCAAAAAGTACGGGATTAATCCGGTCAAAATAGTTTCAGATAAAAAGTTTGATGATCCTGAATACCAATCATCTCTTATTTTTTAACTTGAATTTATATCTTCGTATCATTTGTATAATTGAAATTGCAACACTGAATGGAGTTACTAATTTCGTAGAGGGCTTTTTCCTTAATAAAATTATAAATCGGTCTTAAAGGGATCACCAAATTTCCTATAACATTCGGTCTTATATAAACTTTGCAGCTGATTTAACCAGAAAGTTACGATTTATCTCTTAGAAGTCAAATGACTGTGTCTTTTGGGTACACCTTTATCTTAAGATACCTTATAGAACTAATCAGTCAATTCAAGATAAACTGTGAAAGGAATTGGACAAATGTTTTATATAATAACTGACGTTATTTTGTTAATTTGCAAATTTTTATGTTTAATTATGTTTAATTATAGAAATTATATACTTAGTCCCAACTTTAGTCCATTTTTGTGTATAATTTTTTCCTTCGAACTCTTTACAGTAGTCCGTGGTCACAGGTAGAGTTTAAGGTGGCATTCGTCTGTCAGTTGATACAATTATTATATCAAACAAGCGGATTAAAAGACCACGGACTACTGTAGTTGTACTGTAAAGTGTTCAAAACGTCGGGTTTCCTAAAATATATTTTGGAATACTAATAATCTACGTGATAAGTCCGGTTTAAAATTATTTCATTTGAAAATACCATAACTGGTTACTTATCGTAAGTCTAGTCTAGGTTAAGTAAGTTTTTTCTTACACTGTATTTATTAAATATGTAATTCTCTTTTTGGTTTTTTTCAATTACAATCGGTAAAAGGTATACGAGGTACAATTTCCTTGCATTTTCGCTACCTATTTTTTATCACTATATATTATCTTAAAATATTTTTGCTATAGTTTTGATTCTTTTGAAATACTGTGTTACGCAATAATTGAGCCAAAAGTAATGTCTGAATTAGATTCTTCACATCTATACTGTCACACAAATTCTAGAAAATATAATAATCATATAAAGATGAAAAGAATTGAAATTCTTTCTTTATACTTTATGAAATTAATGAAAAACTAGACTAAGTTTTTACATTTGGACGATCCGTTTTACGGTAAAAGAACTGACGCTGAAGACTGGAATTGATCGTTCGTCTTCTGATTGCTTAGTAAGTAAACCAATGAAGGAATACTTTGAAATTTCTATCAAGAAGTCATTTGAAAAAATTATATTAAATATATGTATGATACATGTTAAATAATATGAAAATATACAGAATAAAAAAAATAGGATGAAACTTAAAAAAAAACGGTAAATATGTATTTTACCAACCAACATAAGGTAGAATTGTCTTATAAGAAATTATAAATTAAAATATACGAAAGATTCATAAAAAATACTTTCTTTTTGAAATTTCCTCGTCCAAGAACAAAACATTTATTACAAAATTAGCTAATAAATGTCTTAGAGCCATACATTTTTGTCATTTGTCATACATTTGCGTGCATTTAAATTATATTACTGCTCTTTTGGGACACGATCATTGAAAATATTCAGTTCAAAATATCGGTACCTGGTATAGCAAATTATATATAATAAATAACACAATCTTATAACATAAATTTACTAAACTGATTATTATAATAGAACATAAAACAATAATTTTTAATTTTTTTTCCGTTTGTCTGTTTGCTTGTGCACACTAATCTCAGAAACGGCTTAACCAATTTAAATACATTTTTGACTATTGTATTTAGGTAATCTTAAGTAAACATTTAGTGTGCCTTTAATTACAATCGGTTCATACGTAAAACAATCTAAGTTATAAATTTCGGCAAATTAAAGTGTGAACAACTATACAGTGAATATTTCTACTGTTTTAATAATGAGCAGAAACTAATGAGCAAAATTGTATATAACAGTTTTCAGTTATTATGAGTAGACTATAAAGCTGCTTTTACCACAGCATCGCACAAATAATACAGCGGTTTAATTCGACTTATAACTCAAAGTATAAGCGGAGTTTAAACGCTTGGAAACTACTTTTGGCAGAGGATATATATTGCAAGCTAATATTCATATACCAGCTGTTGCCCGCGGCTAGGCTCGTGTAGAGGTATTAAAATAGTATACCTACCTTATTGAAAATTTTAGGGACTCTGTATATAAGACATTCGTGGTTCGACTTTTGTGCGCTGAAACCACTGTAATACTGATTTATGCAATATATTACGAAAAGCCTTTACGTTGTAGGCTTTAGACATTCAAATTTTAAATGTGACGAGACAACATTGGAGATATATATAAGCGTAGAATTTTCGCAAACGCTTAGTACAGTTTCATATTTCCAAATTCAGATATAACGGACAACTGTATAAAGTATTTCACCCCCTTAAAGATATATCTAATTATCTAAGTACACAGTTTGCATAAACGTTGGAAAGGTTTTCCGAAATTCTTTTCAGTGATTTTCAAAGCGACGGCCTTGCACACAAACTCTCAACCCTCATTTCACCCCTTTAGGGTCTATATTTTCAAACACCCTTCCTTTTTGCGTTACTATTCAACCAACAACCATGACAAAAAGTAACTACAATAGTGTACGCTCGTTAATGTTGAGTTAATAATAATATTTTGTTATATTCTTATTAACACGCTTTTTTAGCTTATCATGTAAAGTCTATTTAAGGTAACCTTACAATATTAATTTAAACCACTTCGTAAAGTCGGGTTTCCCTAAAAATTTAAACATGTGACCGGTAAACATTAAAATATACTCTTTTCAATTCCCAATTCTCTTATTACAAAAAAAAACAACAAACAAGATAAACCATTAAAATCGCAATTTTCTTTATCATACAAAGAAAAGGCTCCCAGGCACAAGCAAAATAACTTCATACTAATATTAATTATTAATACATAAAACGTTTTACCAGGTAAAGTAGACGAGAAGGCCACGCAACTGCACGCGATAGCATCCCTCAAAGTCCTTCTGGAGGCGACGAGGCCTACAGCGGGGGGTGCTGGAGCGGCGGCCGCGAGGCATTCCGCTGCTGCAGCAAAGGAAACACCTCTGGACCTCCCGAATGGAGGTCTGGCTGATGTACAGTTAGATGCAATAGAAGAGGTAAGGAAATATATATAACTTAAACTAGAGTTTTCAAATTTGTAATTTAAATATAAAAAAAAATGCTTGCATATAGCAGAGTATTCGGAGAGAATCAGGTGTAGTGTAGTGTAGTGCAGTCTATAAGGGCAGGGCGATGAGAGGCGCATTATCTTACCAGTAAAAAAAATGGGAAATCAACGCATAACCATCGCCTTGACTCAGACGGTGTCCCACAGTGTCATGATGGTCATTATTGAAAAATATAGCAGTTCTAATAAATATCTGACTGGTTTTTATTAAAGCTGGGAAAACTAGGTTGTGGGTACGATATCCACTAGGGAATATAATTTTATACATACATATTACTTTCATTGCTACGGTTTGTTAATTTAAATTGCTGTGTTCCTTCAACACGCAATATCTCTTTGCGGCTTTGCTTTGCAAGTTATATGAAATAAAAAAATATATATATAAAAAATATATATATGAAATAAAAATATATATATATATAAAGCTGAACGAAATAAAAAATATATTTTAAAACCACAAATGCAATACATCAAGCATTACACATATTACACAAGTAATCTATTATCGTTAATTTATTTTAATTCGATTTTATTTTTTGGTTTTAAAGTCATATGGGTTAGTCATAGGGGTTAACTACTTAACTTATATACTCGATATATACCGTAGTCAAAATCATTATATATACAATTAGAGTACATGCTACGTTGCGGATACAATTAGAGTACATGCTACGTTGCGGAAATGCGGGTTCAAGTTTCAAAGCGTTCGATACTTTAAATAGTATGATTCGATTCCTATTACGGAAGTTTCCTACGAGCCTGGTAACGATCAGACCAACTTCCTCGAAGTCGCCAGCTTAATCCTATAATATAGGAAAAAGAAAAAGTTCTTTCTGGTAACGATCACGAAGATGCAAAAGTAGAAAATCGAGGTTATCGGAGCAAGGCAATTCTATCAACTATGACCTCGACTGAAATGTCATACTCTTTTTTGTACGCTACAACCAGTGCACTAGTCAATTACTACATTTGTATGATGCTGGCGTAAAAAAAAGCTTTTTGCTTATATATAAAATAATTCAAAATCACCTTTAACTTTTACGTTACGAAATGCTTGTTTGGTTGCGATGTTGAAAGTGTGTGTTAAATGTTTTTGTTTGCATCTAATACATAATACCGGTGAATTGAACAGATAGTGGTGATTTGTTATTCAGTTCTTCTTGCAGCTTTAAAAAAGGCTTTCGTGGCGCAAAAGCACAGCATGTGACTGTAAACGGCAGTTGTGGTTTCAATTCTCACTAGAGAGAAACAATATATTTCATTAATTATCATTTTCCTGTTCTCGTAATACAAAGTGCGGCATAAAATTCCACAATCCAAGTGCTGAGAGCTTTGATATTAGGTTCTCTCATTGGCTATATTTGCTATGAAATATAAAATTTTGTTATAATAGTAGCGAATATTTTATGTTCAAAATACCAACACAGCGAAACGCTAAATTGTATAAAAAAAAAACATTATTTAGAACGTAGACTAAAAACAAATATATGCAAGGGCCTCATACTGAGACCTTCTTTCGAACAGACCCTTTCTTTTAAGTATATCTCGTACGCATCTCCATAAATCTTGCTTATTTTCTTTGTTGATAGCGCCCGCCTATTTTTCTACATCGTTAAATTTATCTCTGTATAAACGCTAAGTCGAACAGTTTGTAGAATATTGCCCCACATTTGTACATAATACTCAGTTGAACGTATAATATTTTTTCCCGCATAGTGGCACAGTCAGAGAGAACCTAGTATCAAGACACTCCGTTCTCCACTTTTCGCGCAAATTCGAAACTTGGTGATGAGTTGCGGAACTCAACGCCGCACTTTGTCTTCTACCGCGCGAATAAATAAAAATAATTAAAATACAATTGTTCCTCAGAGTGGTTATCGCACCCACAATTAATTGGCTTTGCAGTCTGTCCCACTGCGCCCACGATGGCCTCAATAATAATATGGTGAAACTAATAAAAATATATATAAAATATTCTGTACAATTCTCCTGGGGTAGGCAGAGAGAATATAGCTGTAACACATTGCATTCTCCATTCTTGGTGTTCTAAGACATCGAGTGCGAGTGACAAAACTTTCTTTATTATCTATAAGAGCAATTATTTATATATTTACGCCTTTAGTTAATAATCACTTACATTCCATCGTCAAAATCGTCAAAATAGTATTTTTATATAACTTCAATGTTTTTGAAGTTATAAAGATATTTTAGATAAAAATATCTTGAACGTTATATCTTTAATCTATTCCACAACGCTGAATAAAGTGACAAATGTGATTTACCCATCTAGATAGATCAAGGCTGAACTAATGGCTGCCATTTTTTCTATAGCTTAGCGCAAGGGTGTAAAGCTGTTAATGGAAGTGTGCAAAAATTTTGCTTCCAAGACATTCTGTGGGCCACACATATAACACAATATCTTAAATAATAGTAGAAATAATTAAATATTTTAAGCTCTATTTATAAGCTGGCCTGGCCCACGGGGGCCTGGGGTTGGACAGCTTTGCCTTAGCATATATACAGTCAAAAAACACTAAGGATTTCGATGCATATATATATATATATATATATATATAATTTGCATGAGAAGAAATTTAAAAATGTAAATTGTACAATATTATAACAATTTAGGTTACACTACAAAAAACTATTTTAGGTGTTTTTTAAATGAAACTATTTTATATGAATTCATCGTGTATATTTTGGGGAGGTGAGTGTGTAACCTGTGACCACGGACTACTGTACAATGTTCGAAACATCGGGTGTTGTAAAATATATTTTCGAATACCGACATATATAACATTAACAATGCGATAAATTCGTTTAATATAGTTTAATTTGAAATGTGTGAAAATCGCGAAAACCAACGATCTTATTATTGAAGGTGCTGTTGAAGCATATTGGTGACATTCACTGAATACAATAGTAACGAGTTCAAATACAGTGTTTTCCTCACAATTTTAAGTAGTCATAACTATACATCTATACAAATAAATGGAATTGGAGTCTGTTTTGTAATTTAAAAAAAAACAATTTTTACTCAATGCATATACTAAAATATATTTGTTTACAATTTTCGTCTATCCTTCTGTCTGTTTGTTTCGGCTAATCTTTGGAACGTCTGAACTGATTTTGACGGGACTGCAATATTTTCTGCACTGGCAGATAGCTCATGTAATAAAAAGTAACTTAGGCTATGTTTTCATTTAGAATTCCACGCGGACGAAGTCGCGGGCATAGCTAGTATTATAATAAATCTTGGCAAAGCGTGACGTTTAAGCCCACCAAGCAATATATTTCAAATATCTCTAAATCGATGAAAAGTGGACAACAAAGTGATCGGTCACTACAAATGACTCTCAGTTTTCACTACTTATTTTAAATAGTTCTATCTGTCGCTATTGGCTATAACATTTCGACTATGGCCGGAAGTCTTCAGTATCCCGGAAGTATCCTGGCAAATGACACATGCCCTGTATTCAAACGGCTTATGTCAAACAACTTCCGGCATACTTCACGATAAAGGGAGGCTGTTTGAAAGATTAATATTTATTACTAGTTTTGATATCTTAATATTTTTTAAACTCGAGAAAAATCGTAAAATTATAAAATATATATATCAAAGATGCTTTAGTGATAAATCACGTTGCTTCGATAACTTTGGTCTAATAAGTTTATCATTGTCGTTTAATTAAACATTTCAAAATAATATAATGACGACTAAGATATTTTGAAATTTCCATCTATCATATTGTCACTCTAAATTACAATTGGGAATCAGAAATTTAAAAAATAGTAGTTTTTCTACTACTCTATTATTAATAACTAAGTGTTATAAAAAGTGTTATTGTAAATGTTTAGAATTCTTGCAACTAACAGTTTCGCGAGCCAATGATACAACAATAGTTGGAATGAAACTATTTTAACCGGATTAATCGCGTATAATTTTGGTATTCGAAAATACATTTTTAGAACCCGACGTTTCGAACACTTTACAGTAGTCCGTGGTCACAGGTAGTCTACCTGTCTACCTGTGACCACGGGCTACTATGTGTAATAATCGCGTAAATCAAAGAACTTATTAATAGTTAGTCTCTTGAAAAAAAAAACATATCTCAAAGTTTTCATACAATTTTTAATAAAACATTATATAAATTAACCAAATTCTTTATTATATTTTTATATCTAGATTGGAGACTTGGAAGATGACACGACGCCGTTGGACATGTCGTGGCCGTCTGGTTTCCGCAAGCGACTTACGTACTTGTTGGTCGCGCCCATTGTCGTCCCATTATGGATGACCCTCCCGGACACGCGGACTCCGAAAGGTAATATGCCGAAAGTAACTTTTTATAATTATTAATTATTTGTATTAATTGGGACAGTGTCTAACTGTACCTGCGATGACCGGTTAAGCGCTCTGACCGCTAAGCCATGCGTTCTACATCCAGCTACGTTGCAATTCTTATACGCATATTACAATCCCGCTGCGTTAAAATTTTTTGTACGTTTTTCTAAATATGTATTTTTTCAATTTCCTTAGTGTGCGAATAACACTTTAAAAAATGTTTAAAAAATATATATATTTAATAAATAGCATTCTCTCTTGCCAAACGCTTGTTCATAGAATAATCTTTGGGTAGCAGAAATTTGTAAAAATCTCTCTACAGAGATGCTAACAACAAATATAAGTTGTAATAAGCGTATAGGGTACAGTGTACTTGCGATGGTTGTGGGTTTGATCCCAGTGTGAGGGAATAGTCCACACGCAGTGTTGAGTTTTCACTTAAAACTAGCAATGTCTTAAATTCGGACATAGACGGGATTCGGCGCTAGGTTCTGTACTGCTGCTGTGCGTAAAGGGTGTGATTTTAAATTCGATATTGAGTTTTCTTTATTGATTTTTTTATTTTAATAATAAGTAACGCACAAGAATAATAATTTTGACGCTCTAAAGGCAAGGCAAATATCGTTCCTAAACCTCTATAAATACTTAATATAATATTAGAATTCAATAACTCTGTTCTATTGTGTTACACTAATAAGCCCGCTAAAAATACGAAACAGTAGTAACAGTACAGTAAGTTTTAAGTTAAATTTTTCCTCTTTTTCTTTCAGGAAAGAAATTTTTCCCTGTAACATTTATAGGGTCGATAGTTTGGATAGCGTTTTTCTCCTACCTTATGGTGTGGTGGGCGAACTTGGTTGGGGCGGCGGCCTACGTGCCTCCAGAGGTGATGGGGCTGACGCTCTTGGCTGCTGGGACTTCGGTGCCGGATCTCATCACGTCTGTCATAGTTGCTAGAAAAGGTTTCGGCGATATGGCCGTCTCGAGCTCAGTCGGTAGCAATATTTTTGATGTTACTGTAGGGTAAGTGGATTTTTTATTTGTTTATTTTAGCTTAAAACTGTCTGTGGTAAGAAAAAGTGTGATGTTAAGTTCCGTCACTCAGCATGCAATGTCCCGAATTATTTCAATTTGAAAAGAAAATAAACTAATTTAAATTTTGTTGGGTTTTAAACTATTTTAAGCTAATTTCATAAAACCTAAATAAGCTTTCTTTAGTCTTTAGATATAAATTATACCTAAGCAAGATACAATAAACAATTTACTAGCATATTTTCTTCTCAAATGTGTCTTATTATAAACACAGATATATATTATTGAAAATGGAAAAAACATTTTAAGCATGGAACCTAAAACCATTGTATGTGCAGTTTAAAGTCCCAATTTAGACATTTTATATCGAATGACGTAACTCTACACCGCGCTTAGTTTTGCCACAGATGATAAATAAAAATAACGAATATAATACTTTAACTTTTCGATTTCATTTTAGCGGGAATCGATTCGTGTTTGCAAAGACCCACTACGCCACGGTGGCATTAATATCATTATATTGAAAAACCATTATAATACTAAATGGAACATCTGTGTAACCTAGACATGACATTGATTAAGCCTCATAAATTTGAATCGTATGTCTTCTTAATGGTCGTGGAAAATATACTATTTTATTGTAAGAAACAATTCTATATTGTATTTGAATAAAAATGTTTAATTGAAGGTTATGTTGTAAAAAATATAAAATGTCAAATTTAACGTAACTAACTGAAAGGTGAATATGACATCAACGTTTCTGAGGGAGTGTAAGGGAGGGTTGAGATAGAGTTTTCTAGAGATTCGTACTGGAACGCGAAAGACATATTTAGAAAACGTATAAAAATTCGAGCGCAGCGGCAACGGTTTTCAAGAGGCGCGGGTTCATATCCCGCTGCGTCGCTGGGAATAACACTTTAAAAAATGTTAAAATAAAATATATTTTCATACTACTTTTACGTAAAAATCGAACCCATTACCTCATTCCAAATAAGTAAGTCTCTGTAAAACTCAAAGCTTAATCTACATAGCTATATACGAGTATAATACTTACACTGTGCATTTTCTTTATAATTTTTCTGAAGCCTAGCGCCGTTACATCACAGTGTTCAACTTTGGACGCGAGCCAACACCGAGATACAAAATATAATTTTATTTTCCCCTCTGAATTATCCAGCTTGCTCCCGTGACTTTTATACTTAATTGGCGCAAAATTGTTCACTGTTTACCAAAGCTAAAGCTTCTAAATTGGTCTATTCGCACTTTAAATATTCAATTTTCGTACTATTTCGCCGTCTGTAATCTTTATGTGTTAATCGAACTAAAAGACAGTGATCAAAGTCTCCTTTCTCTGCTACATTTTTAGTTAGGTAGAGAGTGATAGTGGAGGCGAGTGCTAATGCGCATTTACTGTTACTTAGAATTATACATACATAAAGCCATCAAAGCTTTCAACATGTATTTATTTATATTGAATGCATATCTATATATTCAATTAAAATTTTAGATACAACTCGCAGATCATTGAATATATCTACATCTGTTTTTACAATAAAACAATGAGGCTATCGTGGCGCAGTGTGACAGCGTCTAATTGCAAATGAGATTGGGTGTGCGTTCCATTCCCACTCGGAGGAATAAATGTATTTAAATTATTTTCATTTCATCGCAATTAACACGCAATGTCTCATTTCGCAGAAAGCGAAGAAAAGAGTGTCCTGACACTAGGTTCTCTCTGACTACCCTAGAGCGAGAAAAAAATACAGCGGAAAGCTAAAATAAAGCAATATTTTGTTGTTTCTATGATTACGTTATTATATACGCCATCACGGCTTAGTTAAAAAGCTCCTGACTGTATACGATATTTAAGAATTATGTTTAAAATATATCGGCTTTGCTTAAGTTTGCAATTTAAGTGGTTGTAACTTTTTTATTTATAAATCGATTGACATGAAATATACACTAAATGTTAATAAAAGCTTACCAAAATACAATAATCAAAACTGCATTTAAATCTATTAAGCCGTTTCTGAGATTAGCGTGCACAAACGCACAGACAAACAGTAGAGAAAGTTAATAATGATTCTTTTGGATTCTATTATAAATAAATATAATAATTTTCTCTTACATATATCTTCCATGTACAGGCAGACATTGATCAGTTATATTTTTATTATATCTATACATTTTACCTTCCCGTAATAGCTTTTTGTTAATTTTCAGCAACTTCGACACAAGGTGTCATAGAAAGTTACCTATGGTTACTTCAATTAAAAATAGTATAATTATTGTGTATTTTCCATATACAATTGTTTATTGTTTAGTAATTCGTGAACAAACAGTACACATCTGCTATACACGTGGTCTGGACGAATGAGAGGTATTATTAGAAAAATTCAAAACTCCGTTGCAAATGAAAAAAGTTCTTCTAGTTTCTCTTTTATATCACTGAAACTGAGCTACATTCTAGTATCAACATAAGTGTATACATATGTATGAAATAGATAATGTTTCGAGTGACTATATAGTAACAATGGCTTGTATATATTTTTTTAAAAAGTCTTTAGGTTTTAGGTTTATGATTTTGAGTTTCATGAGTTTAGCTAGTATAAATTTATGAAATTTGACTAGTTCACTGTAAACGCGATGTTTGCATTTTCAATCTCCACTCGGTTGAAAGATTAATGTTTAAATGGTGTTTATTTCCCACCTCTAATAAGATAAAGCATAAAATGCGCAATTCAAATTACAACTTTTTAATTTTTTTTGATGGTTTTTTGGCTTAATCTGATTTAAGTTTGTAAAAATTGGCCAATTTATGTAGTGTTTTGTGACGTTTTTTCCCGCACAGCAGGACCTAGTGTCATGATACTCCGTTTTCCACTTTCCGTCCGAATGCAGGACAGTGAGTGTTGAGTGGAAAAGTTAAGGGCCGCGTTTTGTCTTGCAAGAGTGTGAATAAATAAAAATAATTAAATATAACCTAAGACTTTTTTATAAATGTTGCCATCTTTGGTTGTTACAACTTAAATGCACCTTATCAAAATATTGTAAACTGAACATTAGAGTCTCTATGCATTAATAAAGAAATATTTACGAACCAAAAATATGCGGACGAACGAGTTAAGCTAACATTTTTCATAATAATTCATATATAAACACATTAAATTAATGAAAAAAAAAACATTACAGTTAACATTACAGCTTGACAAACACTTTTGTATGAAATGACATACAGTAGTTGGTGTTGATAATAGCGCTTATAGTTATTTGAGAACAAATTGTACCTGACTTAATCAAAATATACACGCACAAAGAGAGAAGTAAAGTTGTATGTGTATATTTCAGTATTATGCAAAGATAAGCCTCCACGGTAGGCTCATAATAAAAAAATAAAAAAAAAATTGCAATCCTTGCCGAATATTTATTGTTAGAAATAATCTTTGAGTAGCGCATGCCTATAAAATCTTCCTTAAGAGGTATACGAGGTACTTATTGCTTAGTTAGCCTGAGTGCTTGGACGGATTCAAGAAGCGTGGGTTCGAATCAAATTTCTACGTTCTCATTTTTACACGTTTTTCTTAAATATTTGCCTTATATTAATATCAACATATATAATCTTCAAATATCAAAATATAAAATATTCTATTCCTATCAAAATTAAAACACAAAACCTTTGTGTTCAGTCAATTTCATCACAATTTTATTACGAGCTCTTTTTTCATTTTAGTATTAGCTCATTGATAGACGAATATTGAAGAGGATTTGTACCCGCGCCTCTTGAACGGTTTTCAAGAGGCGCGGGCCCAAATTCCGCTGCGTTAAAATTTTTAATTATTTATAAATATGTCTTTTTTTTAAATTAATAATTTTTTGATTATCCAATTCTTATATATTAATAGATCGACTATCTTTAAACTAATTATAAGTAAAGTCAGTTAAGGTTCTTAAGTAAGTAGATTAATTAGTGAATTTTCTTTTTCGTGTTAGAACATATTATATGTATTTTGCGTATAAGATATGTTTGTGAGTCTATGCTGCAATAGTAAAAATTGTACAGTGTGGCGGGCAGTTTTCGTTAACAAATACAAGTCATTAATGTTTGCGGCTATCGTGCTGCAGTGGGATAGCATCTGGCTGTAAACGTGATAGTTGTGGGTTCGATTTCCCATTCAGAGAATAGTTATATTTGTATTGTTTTAATTTGTTCCCTCCGGTATTACAAAGATGGGCGCTTAGCCCAAAAAGAGCAGTTTTGGCATTCAATACGCAACGTCTAAAATTCGGGGGCAATGGTGTTCGCAGCACTCAGCGGAGTCAGAACTAGGTCCTCTTTCCCGAGAGAGAAAAGCATGAAGAAAATACAGTCGTCTGATTTCGAAGACTTAGAGACAAAAAAATACCACTATAGAGAAATTAATTGCAATTTTCGGTCAGTTTCAATGCCAATATGTAGTAAAAAGAAGTAATCTATACGAATATTAATGTTTTAAATGCCAAAGACTGTCTGTCTCTCTGCCTGTCCGAAACGTCATCACGGCCGAACCACTGAACCTTTATTATCCTTTTTTTTATATTTTCCATGAATTTCATTGTTTTACGAAAAGAAATACGGACCAGCTATAGTTGAAGCGGGCAAAACCGCGAGCGGGTCACGAGTATAAATATATAAAATATTTCTCCTAGCGACATTTAAGCCTTTACGTTCAGTCAATTACATCCTAACTTTACCGAGACGATGTTATTTTCTAATTTAAAGCGTCATATAGCACTGCACGAGCGATGGATAGAGTCATTATGAAACTTTGTGCATCGCGGTGCACTCTTTGACAACGTTACTTGGAGCTTTAGCTCGATATGCTTCCACGTTATTAAAGACTGCCTCTAGGTAGAGTTTCTGTGAAACTAGCTTATTTTCAACTTCATTAGTAAAGCAATATGTGTTGCTCTTTTAATCTACTAATTATTAGACTTTAGCGATGTATGTCTGTACTGTTGTGAGTACGTATATAACTGCAATAGTTATGTTAAGACATTTAATTATTAAAGTGTTTATCACACACTTAGAATAATAAAAATCATTTTTAGAAAACGTATAAAAAATTGAAAGCAGCGTCTGGCTATGCTACTATGCAAGAAACAATCTAAAGCTGTTTTTTACGTATCAACCAATTTTTCTATTAGATAAAATTTCAGTTTCAGCGAAATTATACACACTCTTGTAATGTCATCACTTTGATATGGTTGAGTTAGTATCCGTATCCAGTTATTCCTTTCATACATTTTTTATAATAAAAATTTTATATTATTTTGATTTCTCTTCCGGTGATAAGACAAAGCGCGGCGTTGAGTTCCAAAACTTATTACTTTCGGTAGGAAAGTGGAGAACGCAGTGTCTTAACAATAGCTTGACCGTGCTATGCGTGTAAAAAATCTATTACTATGTAATAAATTAATATCTTAATATAAACGACAAGCGTAATCAGCAAAATTCTTCTCCCATTTCACAACGTCGCATTTCCGTAAAATAAAATTCTTAATATATCTTCTTAAAAATTAAAATTATTTCTTATGTTCAAGGTTTTGAAACTATCAGCCAAAATATATGCAATTTACCACCATAACTGGTACCATAAATTAGTGCACCATGTGCTGAATATTTGAATTTTCAGCAAACACGTACAGCAAGTTTTTGGTTAAAGGAAATTTTTCAATATAAATGCTTTTGGCAATGCTTTATATGAGCATTGGGCATCCATTGCAGTTTACAGCATCGATCATAAATGGAGAAACTTATATTCTTGCCAAGTTATGCCAAGTTGGTATAATATAATATTGCAAATACTTGAGTTGCTTACTTTAAAAATATACTTTTTGTAGCTTCACACTTTTTCCCGCCTATTAGGGTAGTCAGAGAGAGTATAGTGTCAAAACGAAGTCGAGACATTGCGTAGCGCTGTGTCCAGAGCGGAGAAATAAAAATATTTTAAATATAATATGCCCCCGAGTTCCGCGTTTACAGTCCCACTGCGCCACGATAGCCTTTAAAAATTGATATTAGAGAAAGAACTCCTTAGTATTTTATTGATTTTTAGTTGCGTTTACTGGAACGTCGCGTGGCGTTCCAGAGAGATGAGCTCGGGGCAGTGCCTGGGCCTTGCGACGCAAATGTTCAAAATTCCATTGCACGTGTTCCTTTTTCTAACTAACCAAATTTAAAAAATCCTTCTTATGTCGTAACACGTGTTAGACATATACGAGTGGTAGTCCAGACAGGCTAAGATCTTGTTGAGGATAATAGTCAGATTTCCCTTGAACTTATCCTTCACTACGCAATGTCAATTTCGGCAGGAAAGTGGAGAACGGAGAGTCTTCACACTAGGTTCTCTCTGGCTTCTCTGCTATGCGGAAACAAGCGTGACGCTGCAATTCAATTATAAGGAATACGTGTAATTTGACACCTACGACGTCAGTTGTTGGAGGCCACAATTAGGTCTATAGGACATTCGTGTGCTCACATGTGAGTTATTGTAAAATGCTTTAGACAATCCATCTTTACATATAATAAAAATATATATTTTTGATTTCTTTACATATTCTTTTTTATTTTTAAACTTAAGCTTTAAAACAAAAGCAAAAACATATAGAACTATTGCGGCTATATTTACAAATATTAGCGATTTAGATTTAATAGATGTGTACTGACCTTAACAGTTCTATTTCAAGAACAAACAACTATTATAAAGTGCACGCTTTATTTTAATGAACAAACCAAAACAACAATAGGTGCCCAATACAAATACGAAACAAATTTTAAAATGGTTCGACCAATTTTTAAACCAATGTCAATAATAAAATCTGTATCGATTTTAGTTATTTTCGGATATATTTTGGAATTGTCGCTCTTTAAATGCGTCTTATTGTGTCCTCTTCCTACCTCCCCATGTTGGGGCAGAGGGTGCTTACGGGGACTCTTAATTTCGATGGGTCTTCAAAGTAACGTTAAATTTTGCTCCATGTCTTACCAAGCTTCTTCGACTCGTCTAAACCTGACCAGGTTGCCCTGGGATCGCCACGTATACGATTTCCCTCAAGAATCCAAACCATTGCTTGCTTAGGTATATGGTCAGGGTCCTAACACAGCGTATGGCCAATCTAGTTCTACTTGCAGCATTTATTTACGTCCAGAAAACCTATAGCACTATTAAATTATACTGAGTTTTGGAACCCATCGCTGCTCTTTATTTAGCCATTAAAAACAATATACTGAATTTGTTAAAAATATTTTAAATATATAACTAATAAATATTAGAAAAAAACTAAAGGCACAATACTTACTAAGTAAAAATAATCTCAGCATCAAAAGATCGTCGAGAAAGTTTCGTCCAACAATTTCACAATTCCTGCAGATCACCATCACCAAGCAATGCCTACACAAATGGTCCTGGGAACATTAAATTACTGCATTTCAAACTTTATTCTCAGAGTAATAAAGTTGAAAACGCTTTAAACTTTAGAAACACTGAGCCAGACAGTGTGTAATCGATAAATGAAATATGCAGTGCAGAGCTACACGGAAATAAGAGTCCTCTATACGGTTTTTTTCGTCCTTATTTCCAGCAATTTTGCAAAAGTCTCTCTTCGAATGCTGCCTGGTTTTTTGCTCGGTTAATTAAATGTTTGTTAGTTTAAATTGTTATATTGAATGCTATTTGCATTTATACAAGGTGTGTGATATAAAATACGGATATTATTTATTTTAAAGCCAACGCAGCGTTTATCCTGTTAATATAAAAAAAATGATAATACCTCTAAATGGGGATCGAACTCGCAACTAATTGCGTTTACAGTCAGACGTCCCATTGTGCCCCGGTGGCCTCTGGGCTAAGTATGGGTTTTCATTTGTATAATTAAAAAAAAAAAATACACCTTAGTTGCCTTGCCTTATCAGGCAAGAATATTTGTAAAAGAAAGTCTTTAAAATAAAAAGCAAAGTGATATAGCACTAACTTCTTTCTGCCTTCACCGTGCAATACTAAAGCTAAAAAAATAATTCCATTTAAATCAAATACATTGAAATTTCGATTGAAAGTTTTATATTATCAATACAATCTCTACTGTTGATCTGCAGCTCTATAGACATGCCACTCATGGCGATTTAAGCATGGCACGGCGATAGCAGTACCGAACATTAATTCTCAGTCATATGGAAGAGTGGGTGACTTTATTCGGTCTTCTAATAAACACTAGTCCCTCCCTAATTAATCCCTCTAAAATCAAAGCTGCTGCTGTGACAATCGGAAGTAGGCCGCTACGCGGTAGAGTAGATTTTGATAGATGGCCTTGCATTAAACTTAATTTATTAACAATTTCTTTGTCCTGACTCAGCATGAAATTTAGGCCCTACTTTTGGTAGCAATTTATCCTGGTCAGCGCACATTAATGAATTTAGGAAACTCTTACATTTATCTCTGCACTCACTAAAACGACTCCAAAACTTCCATCTTGTTTGTACTAAAATCACTCTTTCTCATTCTCTACTACTACTTATATTATATTACGCGGACGTTTGCTATGCTGATGCTAAAGAGAAAATCCTCGACAAATTTGAACGACTTCAGAACCCGTGCAACCGATTTATTTTCGGCTTACGCAAATTCGACCATGTCTCCGATTTTCGGCGAAACTAGACTATGCACATCCTCATAACCCTGTTCAATATTTTAAAATCATCCTCTCTTTCTCATTTATGAGAAGACATTTTCATTTGGCAACTCCAAGTGACAGGTCTGTACACACTTGTATCACTCTTAGAAAGCTTGACTTCCCTATATTCGACACCTCATTCTATGAAAAACCTTTTGCAGTTCAGGCAGCACGGATGTGGACTTCACTTCCAAACTCTATACTGTTTGGCAATCCCTCACTAAACACTTTTAAAATCATTATAAATCAGCATTTTCTTTCTTCATTCCTTTCCTTTATTTTTTATTACTTATATCCATATTTAACCCTTTTCTTTTTTATTTTGGTATATTTTTTATATATATATATATATATATATATATATATATATATATATATATATATAAAAAAAAAATATATATATATATATATATATATATATATATATATATATATATATATGCTAGTTATTGATTTTAAGTATATTTGCGTGTAGGTTTATTATATTATATTTGTAATAACTACATAGTATAAGTACTGTACCCAAATTGCTTCTTTTCACCTCAAACTTTCTCACATTCTAGGGTATCTGGAAGAGACCTTAGACTGGGAGACTGTTTTATAGATAATTCATTCTTTGTGCACATTTTTTCCTTAATAAATTCCTTATTAATTCCTTTTTCCAAAATATTCTATAATGTATATATATATATATTGCGAATGAAGTGTACTAAGTTTTTAAATATATGTACACAAACATATAATATGATAGAAGTACAATCGTATGGTTAATTTAATTGTTGATACTAAGTTAGGGTGCATCTTCCAATCGATAATGTCAAGTTAACTGAACAGCGTGTCCTGATTTTCTTGGCCAAATGTTCTGAATGTTACAGATTGAATTGCTTTGAGGCTATCATGGCGCAGTGGAACAGCGTCTGGCTGCAAACTTGATTGGTTGTGGGTTCCATTTCCAATCGGAAGAATAATGATATTTAAAATATTTTCATTTCTCCGCTCTGGTACTTGGGACAAAGCGCGGCGTTTAGTTTTGGCACTTAAAACGCTATGTCTCTAATTCAA
The DNA here is from genome assembly GCA_038994665.1 of Podotricha telesiphe. Lineage (NCBI taxonomy): Eukaryota > Metazoa > Arthropoda > Insecta > Lepidoptera > Nymphalidae > Podotricha > Podotricha telesiphe. The sequence goes on from JAOYRR010000265.1 coordinate 255,026, forward strand.
GCGGTGTGAGAAAGTGGAGAACAGAGTGTCTAGACGCTAGGTTCTCTCTGACTATCCTGCTATGCGGTAAAAAGGGTGAAGCTGCAAATTAATTTTATACAAACGAAAACCACTCTTAACTTAAAATAGCAAGTTTTTTCGGATATATCATAAATTTATCCAATCCTTGGAAATACAATAGAAAATTGTTATTTTTTCAAGGAAATTTTGTTAGAATTTATTCGCCGAATATACTTTAGCATTCCTTTTGGTTCTTAACTTTTGGACGCATTAAACTTTTCCCATTAGAGACTACAGTCGGGTTAACTTTAAAATATTTATGATTTGTTTTTCTTAACAAAAATGTTGTTGGGTTTTTGTATTGTAGTTAAGTTAATGCAGCCGGTTAAACATTTTTAATAGCTTAATGACTTCCATTTAGACATACGTATTTTTAAATGAACATAATTGTTTTGTAAATAATATGTATGATTTTTTTATACAGGTTCAATTTCTACTGATTATCTTAAAATTATTTTGATTCCTCCGTTTACACGCGGGTGAGGTATTAAAGAGAAGCAAATCACTGTGTTTACATAACATAAAGTAGGTATCGTGCCAAATACAATTTCCAAAATCCTCCATACGCTTGGTAATAGGCCTATATTTGTGTTACGGATAATTGATAGGTACAATAAAACCTCCTTTGTGTGTAACAGGCCTGGACAAATCTGGCCTTCCACGTGTTCGTACGAAAAACGCGATCAAAGCGCTAAGGGAAAGAATTTGAAGAAAATCCTGTCCGAAAGCAAAAATTTTTCTCGGGAGAAGGATGCCATGTCACATATTTTTAAAGATGACTTAGGACTTGCAGCCTATAAGAGATGCACTGCTCATTTTTTAACTAACTCAAAGAATAGGTTGGTAAAATCAAACAATAAGTGAAAGCAACTAATTAAGCGGTACGCAAAGGGGGGTCACAGAAAACAACGAGGGCATTATCCGACTTCAGTGATGGTTTAGTGGGATGTTAGGTACGAATGAGTGACTGAGCCTTATTTATGTGAAAAAGTTATCCAAGCCTCGACACAAGTGTATTAAGATACCATTCCTGAATAGGTAGTTAAGCCCCTTAACAACACCATGTTGAATAACCAAGAATGGTTCTTTCGGTGAGACTTGGTGCCGGGTCAGCTCCAACCACCCAATATTGGTTAGATTTCATCAGAGCTGAAGACTGATCGTCATCAGGTCCTGATCTTAATCCAATGGATTATGTGTTATGGTCAGTTTTAGAGGGTAAGGCTTGCTCTAAACGCCATGATAATTTGGAGTCCCTAAAATAATCCACACGATTGGCAGTGAAGAATTTTCCCATAGAAAGTGTGCGTGTTGCTATTGATAACTGGTTTAAAGGACTGTATTGCCGCAATGAACACCACTTCGAATAAACTTTTAATCGTTTCATGGCAAGACTAAGTATATACATACATTAGATAATATTATAATTAAAAAAATCTACGACATATTCAACAGATTTATTGTACCGAGTTTTAGTTTTTTATATTTGAAACCTGATCTTGGTTACATCTCTTATTCATAAGCCACTTCCGTATTCAAAATTGAAGTGCCAATATGTTTTATGACTAGTGTTTTGCAGATTGTAGGAAATATGAGTATGTCACAAAGGTAAATCCCATATCGAGCATACAAAATACATGCATAGAATACATAACGTCGAATGGATCCCGGAAATATATCACGGAATAAAATATATAATATATACATACGATCTGTAACCGGCAACTTTGTATTTTTTTTACAGCTTCACGCTATTTCTTGCATAACAGGGTGGTCAGAGAGAATCTAGTGTCACGACACTCCGCTCTCCACTTCCCGCCCTAAATCAAAACATTGCGTGTTGAGTGGCGGAGCTCAAAGTCGAACTTAGCCTTATGTACTAGAGCGGAGAACATAAAAATATTTGGAAGATAATAATTCCCCAAATGGGAATCGTATCCACAACCAATCGCTTTTGCAGTCAGACCCTGTACCACTGCGTCACGATGGCCTCAACTTTGATTGTGTGGACTATTAAATGTAAAAGCCCATTTTTTCTAGTTTACTAAAATCACCAAGAAACATATATGCCAAATTTCAACTTTCAACAACCAGTAGTTTTGGCTGTGCGTTACTCACTCCATAACGCAAGAGATATATAGATATATGTACATACCTTTAAGTTACTAATAGAGTGTGATATAAAAAACTTAAAAAAGCCTCACTATGAACAAAGGGAAGCTTTTGCTCTACGTGACATGACATAAATACGAGTTTTTAAAGTGTAACTTTTCACTTCGCTCATTGTATCCCTCCTTTTTGCACCTCCTTTTTTATCTTTTCTAACGGAAGTGTCAGTAAAATGTTTAATTATTACACATTTAAGCTTAATCCATTGTCGTAAAATTTATATATACATGCCCTTTGTCCTTCCTTCCTTATATATTTACATAACGGTTCTCCATTACACTATTTATATGTTACCATATCTTCGTAAAGCACATCAAAGCTTAAGATCAGGCTTAGTGTAGTCAAATATCTACCTGTATATAGATATATATAAAAAATAACGTCAACCGATGTCCGTTCTGCGCTTTCTAACCGTTCATTCTTCTATCACTTGTTTTCTCCATTCTATCAATACTCCACTTGAAATGCCTAGACCGAGCCGGTGATAGCTGCCGCTAGGACTGACAATACTGACATTTTATGATGATTCGAAAGTGCTTGTAATAGCCTATTTGAACCAAGAATATTTAGATTTCAAATAAGTAAACATGCATTCTATAGTTGACCCTATTTCGAACTATACAACAATGCCCTATAACCAAGTCACTCGTAAATGGTCCGTAACTGGCGTGAAAATTTGCATTATGATATTATCTTGAACCTTGGCCCAAATTTTGGGTCAAACTAAATGCCAGCTCCAGGATACCTCGCGTGATTTCCCTCCTTACAATAAAAACGATGTAATCTTTATTTGAACACGTTTCTTATCAACTATTAAGGGGAAAGCCCTGTGTTTATTCGTGTGTACGTTTTTCCACTATTAGTTCTCTACAGTTGAGTGTAATTAAATTAATTGTGCTTTAGTTAGGTAAGCGACCCACATATAACATTCATTTAGAATTTCTATAGTCTACATGCTTTAAGTAATTGCACTTGGTCTCAGCATATCAAACAAACGTCTTTGTCTGAAACTTTGAAGTATGAGTGTTTTGACACTAGGTTTTGTCTCTGGCTACCCTGCTATACGGGCAAAAACGTGAAGCTGAAACAAGGGTACTAAATTAGTAGTTTAAGTTTATACGTCTTTTTGAAATTAAAGTATGTCTTACTTTTCATTTATTGACAAAATAAACTAGCTATTTATTTAAAAAAACACCCTCACCTTTTATTACTCTGGCTGAATGATGAGGGAACGTGGATTCAGGAAAATATTATTTATTCAGCTTTAGTAATTTTTGAAATTCTCATTTTTAGGTAAAATAGAGTAACTCGAAAGAGTTAAAAGTCAAGGCTCAAACGCGTAGATTTTTTTTTTTTATGAAAGGTTATTTTTAAGCTTTACTCGACACGTAGATTGGTTTGCTAGAAACTTAACTGTTACAATTTCTATTGCCGATTAAAACTTAAATAATAAACTGAAAATAAAATAGAGAATAATTATAAAGATCCTTATAAATATGAATTCATTTTTTTTTACATTTTTTAAAGTGTTAATCGCACACTTAGGAAATTGAAAGAGACATATTTAGAAAACGTATAAAAATTTGAACGCAGCCTGATTTGAAACCGCGCCTCTTGAAAACCGTTCTTAAACGGTTTTCAAGAGGCGCGAATTCATTTGATAACCAGAAAGTGCGTAAATAATAATGAAGTATGCCATTTTGAATTTAGAATTGCTATATCTATATCACTATACATTAACCAAAATGAATGGTTGTAAAAAGTTTATATTTTTGTGTAATATTTTTAAATAATCGCGACAGTCTTCCATAAACTAGGAAATACATATTTCGTATCAAAAATCAACACATAGTTACAGTATTTTATACAATCCGAAAACATTTAAAAACAGGTAATCATAATAATATTAAAAAATCTTCCTCGGTACCAACCAGTCAGATCTTTGTTCACAAATGTTGTATTAAATAAATAAGTTATTTGATTTTCGCGATTATTACACATTTTGAAATGAAACTTTCTACCACCTGGGACCCAATACTGAAAACTTTGAAGTCTCAATCCCATCACACCAGAGATAAAGATACAGTCAGCTCATTTTGCAAGAATCCAGGGCAGTGGCAACGCGAGGCAACTAAGAAATCGTGGGCAGTAGTTTGAGATAATAATTGTATCAAATGACAGACAAGTGCCACCTCACCGTTGCTACCTGCCACCTCAGTCTACCTGTGACCACGGACTACTATAAAGTGTTCGAAACGTCGGGTTCTAAAAATATATTTTCGAATACCAAAATTATACGCGATTAATCCGGTTAAAATAGTTTCATTTCAAAATGTATTAAATAAAAACTAATAAATTTTAAAATTTTCTTTTTCAATTTTCAGGCTACCTCTTCCGTGGCTACTCTACGGTTTGATCTATGGGGAACCAGTTCAAGTGAACTCCAAAGGCATGGTGTGCAGTATCGTATTACTCTTCGCCATGCTAGTGTTTGTTATCATCAGCATCGCCTGCTTCAGGTGGAAAATGAACAGGGGCTTGGGCTTCACTATGTTTCTTTTGTACTTCGTCTTCGTCGCCGTCAGCCTTGGACTCGAATACGGCTACCTACATTGCCCTAGCGAATAAAATTTGTACTTCAAAGTGTATCCAAAGAACAATCGATCAACTTAAATTGTTAAATTTGCACACTTCATACGTTACATACGTCTTGGGAGCATTTTAGTTTACTATACACACAACTGATGTGGTAATATGATACGATTTTTATTTTGTAAAAGACTTTTGAATTGTTAATATTGTATTTTTTAAGAGATGGATAAATAAATTGCGCGTATTGAGTACAGTACCAATGTACTTAATACTGGAGAAGAATATTCGTTAGTGACTCACAGAGTACCGAGTGTAAAGCTTTACCCAATAATGTAATAAAAGAACTTAGCACAGACAAACATTATGTAAAACTTTTATTGAAGCTCAAATCAGTTGTTCAAGCACAAAACAATTATATAAACAATAATTGCAATACAATAATGTCTGTATACAAATCTGTCAATATAAATGGCGTTTTTTAGAAACCAAAATATGTAGTCGTATAGAGTGTAGATATTTATATAAATGTTAGTTGTTTTAAGCTTTTACAGAAACGTTTAGATTTAGCTAATTGAATATTTTTTTTTAATAGTACTGGTTCATTGATATCTGATTGTTTTGTAAATATTTTGACTGTAATAACTTTGTAGCTGTTGGTTTTGTTGTGTGTTAGGTCGAATTGTAATTCGTCCATATACGCGAGGACGTAGGATATGTGTAATGTTTTATACGATTTTTTACACAAATTGGATAATCACAATGAACAATTTATTAAAAACGACTCCGGTGAAGTTAATTAAATGGTGTTAAGTTATTTAAACGAGATTAGAGTTAAAAGGCAGTTGGGCGATTGTCACTTCAAAATTGAGTCTCAACATACTTATTGAGTCTTAGTTTTTTGAACTAAAACTTAATCCACTACTAGCGCTAATACTGTTAGTTAATGATTGTAAGTATAAAAGTGTTAAGCGAGAAAATTTTAATGAAAATACACATATAAAACTGTCAATTTTTTAAAATTTCAAATTAAACGCACCAAATGCTTGTGATTGTCATAATTTGCCTTCCAAAACTCAAACACATTGCATTGAGTCCTCGCAACAGTGTTCTACAATTAGTCAATGTATCGTCTATATTATATTTTGTCATATATCGATGTTAAAGTAAATTATACAAAATGATGGCCGATGTTGTCGCTGCACAAACATTAGTCCTGTATATACACTATAGTATATATAGAAGAGCGGGGCAAATGTGACCACGTGTTCAAGGGACACATGTACCCCATTAAATGTGCCTAAGAGTTGTAAAACTCAGACATTTCTAGCTTCTATTCAACATACTATTACTAATTATAACGGGTTCACTAAATATATTCATGTAATAGCAGTATGTAGTTGAAAAAGACGCACGTGTCCCGCTCAAGTGTACCTATATAGAAAAATTTTTACACTTCATTTATTATCTCTTATAACGCAAATAGGTACTTATCTTCGTTTTCGTTTCGTTCACTTAAAACTATTTCTATTTTAAATTTCTCAGTTGTTTTAATTCTATACGGTTTAATACTCGAGAATGAACTTCTTTGGCTGCATACGCTTGAACACCTTTGATAAACCGTCCGTAGTTTCCTTTCGCTGTTATTTGAAATTGTTTTAATTAAACTGATGGTGACTTTGAATTTTATTGATAATTATGTAAAAAACATTTGTTAAGGTCCCACGAAGTATATTAACAACCCGCCTATTTGACATAGCAATAAATAGACTAGAATAGATAGATAATATTATTAATAAGCTTTAACAGTTCTGACCATTGTATATCGATGAAATGGCGTATTTATCAGAATGCTAGAAAACATTTCGTACACGCAAAAACATTCTTCAAATGAAGACGTTTGCTTTGCAGCAAGAGGTCAAGACCGACAATGCGCAAAAGAGAATATTAACGGCAACTATAGTGATTTCAAATTAACCAAACTCTATGTTCGACTTAGTTTTGGGCGAATACATATCTGTAAGTATCAAACAATCGAATGTGTCATTTTGTGATAAGGGTATGCTTATGAAGTATATATAGATATATATATATATATAAAGATTGAAGGATGGTTTCTATTCTATTCAACGCATTTTGTACATATTAAAATTGGATTTGAATTTCTGTAGTTCGCTTAGTAGCGCCAATGTTGATCGAACAGTTTCATATGTTACCAATTGTCTGTTTCTATTTCTCCTTCTTCTTCTTCTCTACTCTCAAATAAACTCCATTTAACCACTTTACAAGTAAATATATGAAACTGTACTATCATGTGGCCATTCTATACAATTAATGTAAGTTACAAACGAATTTTGCTCTCAAATAAAAATTTCTTAAAGGTCGGTGATATTTAACATCAATTTAGAGTAGGAAGCGGTTATATACTGATATGTAATTATATTGTACTGGAAAGCACCAAATATCACGCGGAAATGTTAGACGTCGGACATCTGAATTGAGGGTGTCTCGCTCAAAATATTTAGAAGTTCAATGTGAATTATATTTTCAGGGCGATCGCGCTTAAGTTTTTTGAATCTCTCAGTTAGAATAACTTCAATTGTTTTAATATTATAATTTAAGGTACATTACAATTTTATTTTCCTCTTAAACAGTATTCTCTGCTAAGTTTATATTTTATGGGCGTGACAGTCTTATTGCAGATGTACGAACAGTATCGTGTTCAAACGCCACTTCTATTCTAACGCTGTGTTACTCATTATTATACACTATGCGTCTTCTATCTATCTCTTATAACTAAATTATTATTATTATTAAGTAGAAATTGTAAATTAATCATCCTTCCATTGTTTCTAGACTTTGCGATTAGGTTTAAATATGGAGGTTCCAAGCATCTACCTGTTCTATATACATATGTACGTATATAATATCACGACGTACCGCGTTCTTCATTATTACTTGTAGCCACATCAATTGCATTTGTTCAGTACCAAATAGCACATCGAGCTAGAGCCATTCTATTTCAAATTTATTATAACTAGCCTTCGACTTCGACAGATAATCTCGTATTGATACATTTTCTGAAATGAAATACTTTATTACTTCTCTGTAGAGTAAGATTAGGCTTAAAGCTACATTAAATATTTAAAAACGTTAATTAACTTGAGTATGATATCCAAGTAGAATTGTTACTAGAATGGTTTTTATATAAAATATAAAATTTTAATGACAAATCCAAAAATATTACATTATACCTTCTTGGGGGAGAACGTTTGATGAACACCATATTCCTAGTTCCAGAGTTAAGGTTTCATTGTAATTCTTATATGCTATAGAAAGTCAGCTTTAAGTGCTCTTTGCACGAGAAGGTATAATGAATTTAGTCAACGACGTTATTTTCGTAGCTGAAACATCTCGATTCCGTAAATATGGGCGAGTAAAATACAATTATGCTTTAAAATTATTATTATTAATGATAATTTGACCGTTTTTACTAGTAAACCTTTTTTTAGCAATAGCTAATTGTCTTCTCCTTATATTACAATTTACTAAACTAAAAAAACTAAACAGTTGTGTTGTGTACTTAAAGGCTCAAATCAGTTGTGTTTATTATTTGTGATGCTCTTGGTGTCGTCAAATCAAATCCAATGGTTTGTTTTGATATCTAAAGACTCCAGATGATTTGCCTAGAAAAAATATACTTTACCTAAAGAAGACACAAAGGAGGTTGGTCTTTTATCAGCTGCCTTTAGTACTGAAAAGAATGAAGTTTCCGAAATCGAGATGACAGCGTAGATTGTTAATAGTGATATTATAAATTAAGGAAAAGTAAAAAATGTTATTAATTTTAACAAAGTAGCTAAGTTTTAGAGATTTTCAACATGTAACGATGCAATGGGGGCGGCTCTTGATGGTTTTACTTATGTAAATGTTGTATTTCGGTCTTGTCTAACAGTATTATAATATTGTAGAATTTTGATCGTTTCGGACTTAAAAAATAATTTTAAAATCTTGCGCACTTGTTGTCTATTAATTTAGTTGGTAGCTTTTACCACTCAATTGTTTATTTTAAATTTAATATTTCTATGTAACTTCTGACTTTACTGTAGAAACAAGAATTTATTGATACAACAAGAATTTATCGATCACAAGCAATATAATGTATGTAGATACTAATTAAAACGGAAACGGAGTACAACAGTAGTGTTCTTTTGCATTTCGTTACGTTTAAAGAGTTTTGTAATTTTAACACCGTTGTCCTTATCAAAGATTATTGATTGTTAAATATTGATAATAGTTTTTAGTATATCGCATTTGAATATTTACAGAGTTTGTTTTGTAAATTAGTGTTCAAATATTTGACGTATGTAAAGAGCATCGGCGTGTCGACCGTATTATGAAAAATTACAATAAAAATATTAAAATAGTGAGTTATTATGTGTATTTATTTTAAACACGATTTTTGTTTTTTTTTAGCTTCACGCTTTTTCGCATATGGGATGTGTACCCACCTGTATGGTAGCCAGAGATACCTAGTGTCTAACCACTCCATTCTCAAATTTCCGACCTAATTCAGAAGCTCAACTTCGCGCTTAGTCTTGTTCAATAGAACAGAGAAATGAAAATAATTAAATGACGATCATTCCACCGAGTGTTGAGAGCCACAATCAAAACTTATTACACTGCGCCACAATGGCTGCATACTTTCTACTTATACTTATTAAATATTCTATAAAATAAAATTAATTAAAGTTCACCCAATTTACATTTAAATGAATTATTACAAATGTAACTTTTTATTTTGAATTCTACTTAAAATGAAAAATTATAATATTCTTTATTCACGTACGCCATAATAAGCACTTTTAGTTTATATGAAACGTCGACATTTTCATAAATGTCAATATATTTAGTTCTATGGAAAGGGAGCACTGCTAAAAAAAGCGGCACGAAACCTAAGAACATAAAGGATTTTTAATTTAAAATATAACAATGATACAAAAATAGAATATAAAATACAAATAAAGCGTGAAAAATAAAGGTAAAAAACAATCAATGTGTTGTATGTGATAATAGTTTACGCTGTTTCCTTCATATCAAAGTAAAGCCTACTTTGACCTCATCTAATGTAAAGATTCTCCGTTATCCATTTTCTTACTCCAAATAAAATATAAATAGACAAAGATTTTTAGAAATCGTACAAAAATTTAAACTTCTCTCATCCCACGACGGGGAGAGGGGAAACGGATCCAGGGCCGAGCCCTCTGTCCGTGCATAACTGCTCCATCCCAAATATGAAGTGGGGGGGCCCTTGGGGGATCTCGTGAGCGAGATTGGGGTAGTGTGGTAGAGAGAAGAGGTAGGGGGGGAGAGGAAAAGCGGCCTAGCCGGGTGAGACCCCAAATTACTTAGGGGAGTTCCAGTGACTCGAAATTGGTCAGAAAATGTCTCACGAAATTCGACGTGCGTCCGGAAGACGCGAGTGCTAAGGTAGGTGATCCGAGAGGACGATAGAAGACGTTGGCGGTCTGTTGACGGATGATTGCTACCAGGCTCTCGATGCGGAGGTATAATGGAGATAGGATGGTGGTCTCACGCATCCAGGGGTCTGGGCGACAAGCCTAATGAAAATATTCTGAAACACCTGGAGGCTCTTCTTGTGGGTGTGGCTGCTCAGTGCGTACGAAGCCGACGCTACATACGTTGGGTGTAGCCAGACATATGTTTCCAACTACTGAGCCATGCAAGTTCGAGTCCCATTGTGTTATTTTCTATTTCAGCGATTATAAAAATTCTAAATAGGAGGTAAAATTTTGTACGGAAATCCGTTTTTAATATTACAAATATGAAACTTTATTTATCTTTTCTGTGTTCTCCATTTTTATCTGTTCTAATTAAATATTGTAAATTAATTATTTTGCTTCAAATATACATGAAAAAAATAGTACTATACTGTTTAGGACTAGCTCGAAAATATAATAAAACAATGATTTATTAAATATTTAATATAAAGTGTAGAAAGAGTTGTAAGTAATAGATTTCTCCATTTGACACAAGGAACATTAAATACTAGGAACATTAAATACCAATTCAATTTAGAAACGTATACAATTTTGAACGTTGCAGGTTACGGAAACGCTTAAGTCAATTAAGCTGCACGTTGTTATCGAGAGACACCTAAGTGCACTTGTTACGTTCAATCGCTTGCTAAAACTTTTTTATGTTTAAGACAGATCACAAACCTTACCCGAGAGAGTGCTCCATCTTTGTCCTCATTTTATCCCAATAGACGGGGTTGGATTTTAGGTCAGCCAAGTTTTACATTTTTGACCCTTGTCAAGCAGGTAGCTAGAGGTCTATCGCTACCCATCTTTCTTGTAATGAAAAGGCACATTATCATAACATATTCATCGAGCATTCTTCATCACATGTTCGTACCATGTTAGCCTTAATTCTAAAAGCTTATCAGTTAAACCTCTAAGCTTCCTCTTATAAGGACGCCTCCTGCCCTTCTTACGCAGACGTACACTCTTATTGAAGACGAATGCAAATAGTGTATTTAATGTATTTATGGGTTACTTTTTAAAAATAAATTAGTCGCCTTTGCAGCGTTTTTGTAGTTCAAGCGGGCGAAGCCGAGAGTCGAGCGGGCCGCTAGTTAAAGGTAAAAAAATAGATTTTTGCTTAGAAAAGTAAGTTTTACTTACGTTTACTTACCGAAGGGTAAGTAGCTTAAGGTAACTTCTTTTAATCGTGAAAAAAAAAAAAATATTATTAGTAATACCTCAATAACAATTCAGCAAAAAATCAGTACAATTAATAAATTCTGTACACTAAATATATGTAAATCACTAGGACAGACAAAAATATCCAAAAACTTTACTAACTGTGCTGCGAAGGAAATAAAACAATATATACAATGAAAATATTTATTTAAATGAGTACATAAAATAACTTTACCGTAAATTTATAATTTATTTCTTATAAATACTTTAAAATAATTTTAGTTAAAACTTGACATGCAATATTATTATACTTTCCTCGTCAAAAGCGAACGATTCGTGGGTTCTCATTACATCTGTGTTCAACGGACACTCCCGAAGCGCCATAAATGAAGAACTAAGATGAAGTAATATTAATAAATAGCTTATCTACGTACAATATAAGAAATGGAAACATTTTTATATATAATACAATATGTAAAGCATATATTGTACTTTTTATTAACTTTATTTGTATTGAATATAAATTAAAGTTATATGAAGATATACCTTTAATTTATATTCGATACAAATAAAGTTGATTAAAATTAATTGAAATTAAAGTTAAAACTTTAATTTTTATTTTACTTTAATTTATATACTTATATTATTAGAGAAAATAGAGACTAAACACTCACTTATTATCAAAATAACCATTGTCGGATTAATGGAACTTAAAGCCACTCCTTTTTTTACCAGCGCTTTTAATCACTAAGACGCTGTGCCACTGCTTTTTTCATGAATAATAAAGTTAATTTAAAAAAAAAATTATATATTTATATTTATAACAACTACTAAATAATATCTCAAACTTATCAGTATTTTAATTAATAACTATTTTTTTTTGAGATGGATGTTTATTTTTCAATTAATATTCATTAAATACCAATTTAATAATTAAGTACAAAGTAAGGTTAGAAATTAAATACAAAAAAACTTTGAATATACTTTCTTTCAGCGTTACGTTTTTCCCGCATTGTAGTCAGAGACCTAGTGTCAAGACACTCTATTCTCCACTTTCCGCTTGTATCCAATCTCATACAAAATTTGACATAGAATCAGGTCTAATCTTCAAGAAAATAAAAAAAATAATTTTATTCTGTTTCAAAATACTATTGTTAGTAAGCAAATTCTTAAATATGCATCAAAAAAGGTCTTAAAAATTAAACAAAATATTTTATATGAATATTTTATAAATTTCATTTAGACGGATAAGTCAGGTGTAAACGGTATTTGGCTTTGCCTTATATAATATACAGGTATATATATTATATGAAGCGTGTGTTACATGGACTTGGAAGGACAAAATCTGTAATTGTTTATCGTTATTAGTAACATTGGTCTATCTATTGGTAAAAAAAAAAAATAACATCTGAGTTTTTTGGAATTTCAATAATTAATTTAATTATATTATATTATAAAAAAAAGCTTGACTTCACTTTTTTTTTATTGAACAACGTACAAACTTCACACTTCCGTTCGAATTTGAGATATAAAGTGGTCTGGTTCACTAGAGCGGAGATACGAAAATAATTAAATTGTGCTCATTCCACGGATTTGTGAACCCGCTACTAATTGTGATTACAGTCAATAGCTACTACTCTTCGATTTCCAAAATCGCCACTTTGAACGGAATCAATTTGAAATTTAACAGAGCTAATTAGGAATTGAGCTAATAGGATTGAAAAATAAATTTATAAAATAATATTTGTTTTTGCCTAATATATAATCTATTTCTGTAGTATCATTATATTTAACTGAACTGTAAATTGCTGTACCTTGTTAAAAATTTCCTTTATTTATTTTAACTACTAACCTTTAAAATTAGCTCATCAATTTAAAGGTTTGTTAAAGGTTTTTTTAAAAGTAGTGTATACCTCAATTTCAAATACAAATGCTCCCCTAAACTAAATTTGCGGTCCGTAACCACAGGCACGCTACACTTTCAGCAGTTTAGCAGTACTTAAGTTTACACATTTTTTTTAATATATTAGTTTTATTACATAAATATTAAGAATTTTTTAAAATAATAATAATTGCCATTATACAGCAACTAGTTAAAGTATAAATTGTATAAATATTACAGCAATATTCAAGTTTTTCATGAAATAAAAATTCAAATATCCAATATTCAAATCACTCATGAGCTTAACAAATAATATCGATTAATATCGATTTTTTTAAATTATTATTTCTCAAGCTAACATAACTTGAAAGAAAATGTTAGTATTTTATTTTAATAAAAACCTCCCTCGTTTTGCAAGTTATCTCTATATCCCAGAAAACTAGAACAAATATTACACCTTATTTATACATTATGAGCTGACTATCAATCTCTAATCTTATTGTCTAATCAGATTTGAGAACACACACCTATGTAGATTTTAAACTAGAAATTAATATGTTTTAAATTCAGTTTTTGGAAAAATACTTTTTAGGATTTAAATGCTTATATTAGAAATGTATAAAAATTAGAACGTAAGAAAGCGTCCAAGCGCTTTGGCCGCTAAGCCGTACGTTCTACATCTACGTCGAAATTCTTATATGCTTGTTACAACTCATATTAGCAACTCGGTAGAGAAATTTTTACATATTTCTGCTATCCAAAATTAGCATTTCAGAAGAATATTTTCAACGTTTTTGAATCCAGCTAATCTTAGAATTTTTTTTATATCGTTGTTCTCATTTTTATATCTAAGTGTATGAAAACAATTCTTTTTACTTGTTACGATATTATTCAAGCAAACAATTATCTTGTGAATCAACATAAAAAACTATATTATTAAGAAACATTTAGAGGAGTATTTTTAACATTTTAAAGTGTTATTCACACACTTAGGAATTTGAAAAATTCCGTTTATGTGAACGCATGGCTTAGCGGTCAGAGCGCTTGGACGGTTTCCAAGAGGCGCTGGTTTGAATCCTGCATCGTTCAAATTTTTATACGTTTTAGAAAACATATTTTTAAAAAAAATTGTTTTTATTACAGAGGAATATAACAAAACATTGCATATTAATATTTCTACTACTAACATTTACGTAGACAATTACAAAATCTATTGGCTATCATTAGTTAGCTAATATAAATTTTTATTAAAAATTATCAAAGAATTGTTAATAATTGCAGACTTAGAAATAATCAAATAAACTATTTTTAATGGAGATATTTAGAAACATATTTTTAAATAAAACTTTCAAATACTTTACTGTAGTCTGTAGACTTCGAAATTCGAAATAATTTAATTCAATTACTCATTAAATAAAACTAACATTAACTCATTAATTAAAAAATATGTCCTCTCATCAGTTCAACATTTTAACATACATTTTCTATATTAGTAGTATTATTTTGAAATTTGATTAGGTAGGGGGAAAAGCTCGGATAGTGGAGGCGACTGTTTATACATTTTAAAGTAGCCCCTTAAGCTTGGATACGCAAGTCCCACTCACTAATCTGAGCTCCTCTACCTGCAACGCGACGGGCAAGAAATATCTTCTCTCATATTATAGTATAAACAATTCTTATTCTCATTACATCTTAATATATTCCGCAAAAATCTTCAAATATCCATTTCAGGCTAACACTAACCCATTCTACAGCAAGGCGTCACGAAGGCGTGTACGGCAGAACAGTAGGAAAGCTAGTAAAGCTGCAATCGCTGCACCAGCTAGTAGTGTTTCTTCTCTCCTCGTGCCGCCAGCACGATCTACTACAGCACTCTAAAAAAAAATATTAGACTGTTTCTGCTATCTTATATGTGATGAATTAAGAACATGAATAGATGGAGATGTTGCTTTTTCGGATTTTCGCAGTTCATGCTCTGGCAAAGTAGAGGTTATCGTGGTGCAGTGAAACAACGTTTTACTATAGACGCGATTGGTCGTGGGTTCGATTACGCCAGGGAGAATATGCATATTTAAAAAAAATTCAGTTCCGTTCTTAGGCACTACACAAAGCGCGGCATTGAATCTACATACAACACGCAATGTCTTGATAATGGCGAATGGTGTAAAGGTGTAAAAAAATGGTCTGGCAAAGATGAATATTTTTTTAGTTATTATTTAGCTTAAGCTTATTACAGAAAGTATTTAACCGGCTAGGGGTCATTGAACGCAAAGGTTGCGGACTTAAACAATTTTGTGATAAAAGGCCATCAATGTTATATTATCATTGCTCTTTCATGTTGCATCAATATTTTAAATTCTGAGCATTTCCTCAAATCACATTTGGGTTCACAAGCATAAGGAGCAATGCTACTTATTTTTTTACCTTCATTACTTTTTTCCGCTTAGCAAGGCACTTAAAGAGAACCTGGCGTTAAATCAGTCCGTTCTCCGATACATAATGAAACTCGAATTGTTTTTATTTAACGTACTAATTCGATAAAATAATTTTAGAGTAATTAAATTACAACATAAATTATGAATGCCATGGAAAAACGAATTTTGTACTCACCCATCCACCATGTCGGATTGCCCAAGGCGTGGCACACTGAGCGACATGCCTCGCCGCCCAGTCTGCCGCCCTACACCAGCCCCCGACCCGCACAGCTCGTGCTACCACTTCACATAAAAACGCTAGCACCACTAAAGCTTTTTGTTCAATATGAACACATGCCTGGAAATAAAATATGTCTTTTTTTAATTATATATAAAGCTGCTAGAGACCAAATGAATTTATTGAATGATGTAACGTTTTCTAGTCAAAATGAGAAATGTTTAAGTTTTTGTAATATACTCATATAGCTACTTACTACCACCAAAAAATATTGTACTAATAAATAATGAACATTAAGTTAATTCAATAATATTTTTATAATGATCTACTAAATCCTAAAATTGTTATAGTATAAGTTCTAATTGTATTGTCTTGTTCGTACCTTAATTATGTTAAAGAAATAAGTCATTAAAATATATAAATTTATGTGTTGATTACTCAAAGCCGCGCTTGATCTTACTAGAAAGGGAGTAAAATATTATAATATAAAATATACAAACATGCAATACATGCGAACATATAATATATTAAAAAAAACGTATGTACCTGACAAAGCTCCTGCATAATATCTTCAAATTCAACTTCGTCTAAGCTCAATAATGGAATATGTTCCGCCCTGGCCGCTAGGCGGGCTCGAGCTTTTGTGTCACGAAACCTTCGAGCAGCCCTTTCTAGTGCCCTCCAATCTCTCCAGTACATCCACCAACCCCTATAATTAATAATGGAATGTTGCTTAAATTTGATAAACAATTTTTTTTACTTTTACTTTGAAATTTATAATACTAAAAAATGTTTTTAATATATCTATAAAAGATGCGTGCGTATTGAGACAGTATCTGACAGTACACGCATTTGGTTGTGGGTTCGATTTCCACTTGGGGGCCTGATTATCATTAAAATATTTTCATTTCTCCGCTTTGGTGCTTAAGACAGACGTGGCGTTAAGTTCCTCTACTCAATATGCAATGTCTCTGAGTGTCTTGATATTAGGATCCCTTTGACTACTCCTGCTATGTGGTAAAGAAACAAATGATTTATTAAAAAAAAGCTAGACAGAAATCAAAATACTTTGTCTAGCATAATTTTGTAATGTATTTACAATCATATAAAAAACTTTTAGTAAAAGTACCTTTGATCAGGATTAGCAGGTACCATCATACAAGGTGGGGGCCGCAACTCCTCTAGCCTCAAGTGTTGCAATAGCATTGCCCTGAACAGCCTAACCCCCTTCTCCTCTTCCTCACCCTCAAGGTACGGACCTCTCCAGTGCCCCTGACAGTCATCACGGCGTTCTTCATCTAAGGACACTTGCCGACGTAAGGGAGCTCGGGGTGTGTTATATTCTTCTAGCGATTGGACACTCCGAGCTGTAGAAAATAGACTATTTCAACTAAGAAAGACCTTTTCTCATTGTATATATGTTTTTGTTACTTGAACTCAAATCAATTCCTATAATAAACTAGAAATAATTGAAAAAGCTATTCAATTCTAAAATTATCAAACAAATTACACTAACACTGTTAACAAACTAATACAACCATCAAGTTTGACATGCAATCAACTTATTAACAAACCATTTAAGGCATTATAGCCTAATAAATGCATAAATGTTATATAAAACTAAAATACCCAAAGTAATCTTGAATTTCCAACATACCTGGAAAGGCTCGAGGTGGTGCAAAATTCATAGCGAAGCTGTTGATCTCGTAATATTACTTTTCTTCTTGGTATCAGGGGAGTGAGTGAGTTGCTAAACACGAGTGACCTTGCGTATTTCATGTCAAGTCACGGCCCTGACACACATTTCTGGACATGCGCAGTACATATGGAAAAAATGCTGATACTTGCTACCCGTGTTCTCGTAATATTTAAAGTTAATGGCAATATTTTGGTTATTTTAGACAATGGCAGTGTTATTTGTTATGAAGTTATGAAATGAGGGACAAGTTAACTTCTGTAGCCATTTTTCGTCTTTTTAGACACGTTTCATGCTAAATTTTTATATCACTATACACTGAGTTTAATCAATAAGGAAGAACGCCTATATTTTAAAATGAAACTATTTTAAACGGATTAATCGCGTATAATTTTGGTATTCGTAAATACATTTTTAGAACCCGACGTTTCGAACACTTTACAGTAGTCCGTGGTCACAGGTAGACTGAAATTATACGCGATTAATCCGGTTAAATAGTTTCATTTCAAAATGTGTAATAATCGCGAAAATCAAAGAACTTATAACGCCTATATTATTATTTTGGTCAGGATCACGCTTCTTTGGCATGGTACTCAGAGAGAATCTATTGTCAAGACACTCCGTTCTTTACTTTCCACTTGAATTCGAGACATTGCGTGTTGAGTAGCGGAACTCTCCGCGCTTTTTCTTTTAATTATTGTAATTAATTAAACAATCAAAGCAAATCGAAGCTAACCTAACCAACCCACTGTGGCACGATAGCCTCAATATAGCCCATATTATAAATTGTTCTCTGGTGGCAATTAAAATACTACCACCCCTTTCTATCATATTTATGCCAATAACGCTACAGTAACCATATACACGAACATAATACAAGAGAATATTTTTAAGTATATTTTGAAACAAAATACAAAATACACTTATAGGACTTTCTGAGTTTATTTAAAAAATACGTTATAAAAGAAGACAAGGTTCTATTTTTATTCCTGTCCTAAATAAGCTTCAGTCTAATGGAAATTACATTAACAATGAGAAGCCATACTGTTGTTCTAATCATAGGTCGATCTCGGTACACTGTGTAATTTACATAATAATGAACTTAATTTTATTAGTATAAATTTACTTGGTTTTAAATCATAATAAATTATTTTTTTTACAGTTTCACTCTTTTATAGTCAATACACTCCCTTCTCCGCTTTCCGTCTGATTTAAGGAATTGTAAGTTTAGTGGCGTAACTAAACGCCGCGCTTTCTTTTACTGAAATGAAAATTATTTAAATATTAATTTTCCCTAGCTCGGACCCACTACCACGTTTACAGTCAGACGCAGTCTCACTGAACCACAACGGCCTCATTTATTTTTGTACTCTACAATATAAATTAGAGAGAATGGAGTGCCTCGGTACTCTAGGTTTCATCTTGCTTCTACTATGCACCCGAAAACGTGCAAATACAAGTGAGATACTTGTTACTTTCGTCAGGTCGGATCAATTATGTCGAGAAGCTTGTTTCTGTGTTACGACTTGACTTGATGGATTCATTTAGGAATATATAAATATACTTATAATAAATCTTCCATTGCGTTATATATAAAAACTGTAAGTAGTTCTATATTCTAGGAACAACGTATTTGATGACATGGCTCTGCGCTACTTAACAAGAAATATCTGAAGTTTAGACCTAAAATGGAGAACGGAGTGTCTTGATATTTGGTTTCCTTAGCCGAAACTGATGTGCGAAAATAAGCGTGAAGCTCTCTCTTTAGATATATGTAGCTAATTTAATACATTCTATATGGCTAATTCAAATCCGGCAAAGCTTGAAATGTAAAAACTTCAATGATAAAATAAAACATTCTGATTTCGATTATCATTATATTGTACGTAATAACTTATGAGAAGAATGTGTGTCCACATCATTCTTGTCTTTCCATTCTCATTATTTAAAGATATGCCAATATAAAATATTAGATTGTCAAGCGTCTGACGGCTAAAACAGTCTCAATTGGTTATCGTATCGGTTCATTGTGCAACAACTCCTATCACACAGGAAGGACCATATTTGCCCGGATTACATTCAGATAGCTCAGTACGCTTAACGGACAGACGCTACGTTACTACAAGCGAAACATTTGTAAATTCTTATAGTGAAATGTGTTAAGTATTTGTTTCGGAATGTTTGAAAAATGACGCTTGAAAACAAAAGTGGTGTAGTGCACAAGACAGTTGTGGATCCAAAAACGCCATGCTGCAGAAATATCACTGTTTTCGCTTGTGCTTGTGGCGTTTTTTCATTAATTTTACATATAAATAGTTACGTGTATAACAGTTTATATTATGAAAATAATAGAATAGAGACTGATTTTATAAAATTAAATGATTTTTTAAACGTTGAAGTCGATAAGAGGATAAGTGCTTATGTTACAACGCTGAGAGATGTACATTCTGTAAGGTTAAAAAGAGATGCTATGGTTGTAAGTACAACATTGTTAATTTTATCTAACTAATGCACTTATAATATACAATAAAGAAATATATAAATAAATAAATGAGAGTAAACTGTGTTAGTCATATCTAATATAAATACTAACGTACAATATTCAGTCCTGTAACTTTCGTATTTATTTCCTCGAATATAAATCCAAAAATTTAGTGTTAATAAAACTTTTCGTTAACTATACAGTTCTGATCCAGAATTTTAATTAAAAAATGTAATATAGGTTTTATAATAGAAAGAATATAAACCAAATTTCATCCATACATTTTTATGTAGAATCAATCACCTGTTCAAGAAGACAACACAGTCGCACCCCACGTGGAGTTTTTTAATCCAAAAATGCGGACAGAGCTTGAAGAGAAGGATGCAATTGAAATGAAACGCACTGGAGCAAAGGGACCAGCACCTGGAGGAGACACGTGGGTGTGGCTAACGAGCTATTCGCGAGTTCCAGTAAGATTGACATTCACAATAGTATAATTAGCTATTATTAACATTTTTTAAAGTGTTATTCGCACACTTTGGAAATTTGAAAAATACATATTTAGAAAACGTATAAAAATTTGCACGTAGCGTGATTCGAACCCGCGCCTTCTAAATATATATAATAAGCTCTTTACGAGAACCAATGTGTAAGTTATCTGTCATTTTTAACTATTCCATAAGTGCTGATAATATCGTATTTACTTATGTGAGCTTAATTTACAATTAGTAGATGACATGAGAAATTAGGACAATACATTTTTTTTATAATTCTTTATAAAATGTACGATGTAACAAAAAGAAAAACGTAGTTGTTTTCTTCCATGATCTTCCGTATACGGATACCGGATTCCGGATACGGATAATACAAAAGGAGCGAAAAGTATATTAAAGGAATTGGTTACAGAATAAGCTTCTGTCTTTTGGCAAATGGCCACTAGAATAGACGCGCCTTATGTAAAGTTTTCAATAGTAAATAAATAAATTAAAATAAAAACACACATTTTACACTTGTGTTTGTATATTCTTATACGAGTATGTACAGATATATTTATATATAAAAGTATATATATTAAAATATTTCATAACACCCAAGATTTATATATAGAATGATATGATAAACTCTTTCCGCCATACTACGGTGATAATATGGTGGCTTTTATGGTGAATTTGGAGAATGCCTCAGATATATAGAAAATTTGTGTTTACCACTTTTTAAAAATTATATATCATGTTTTTTTAGTATAAAGTTGTGCAAGGATTTTGTAAAGCTACACAAGATTATTGTCCCCCTGGAGTGCAAGGGCCGAAGGGACCTACAGGATCACCCGGTCCAAAAGGTGACAAAGGAGACCCGGGCGCACCTGGAACAGCAGGGAACCCAGGTTCAAGAGGTCCACTCGGACCACCTGGACCAAAGGGTAAATAATTTGCTTTATAGAGAACATAAAAGAAAAAAATGTATTTTCTACACATATAAAAAAACTATAAGACAAATATTTAACTATATATGTCCTAATGTATTTATCGTAGTAGAGTGGTAAGAAAGGGCGCAGTACAAAATCTCTCTTTTGCTTTCTTTTTTTCTTAATATTTGTTGTTTTATTTGTAAACACTGTGTTCTAGAAGCGAGATTATCCTCAGTCTTCCTCACTTGCCATAAACACTTGAACCACAAATATTCTGTACCAAATTAATATATAGTATATATTTTTATACTATACTATTTTTATACTATAGAAGTATATATATTTAAGGTGAGAGAGGTTTCCCGGGGAATCCGGGCTTAGACGGTAGAGATGGAGTGCCTGGTGAACCAGGTCTGGACGGACTGTCAGGTAGAAATGGTGCAGATGGAGCACCAGGAAAAGATGGCCGTGACGGTATACCTGGCAAAGACGGGAGTTCTGGAAAAAATGGAAAAGATGGGAAGGATGGTATGCTGTATTATTATATTTCTTTCTGTTTCAGTTTTATTTTCTTTAATGAAAAGCTAATTTTGTTTGTTTTGTATAGGTAAGCCAGGCGCCCAAGGTCCGGCTGGCGTTAGAGGACCAAAAGGAGAACGAGGTCCTATGGGTCCGAAGGGATTACGTGGTAACGATGGTAAAGATGGAGAAGCTGGAAAACCTGGACTATCTATTTATAATTATACTAAAGAAAATCAATTATTTATTCCTCCCAGCTTTGCTCGTAAGTATTTTCGATTGGAATATATTTTGAAACATTCCATTGCCCACGCGTTTCACACTAATATGAAAACAATTTTAATATTTTTTAAACTGTTATTCAAACACTTAGGAACACACACACACACATTTAGAATAGTAATTTAATGAATATTTAATAAATTTGCATTCTCTCTCGCCAAACGGTTGTTTGTAGTAATAATATTGGGGTAGCAGAAATTTAAATAATCTCTCTACAGAAAAGCTGACGAAAAAAAAAACTTTTTTTTGCCATTAGCATCTTGCGTATTGGACTTAGCTGGATGTAGAACGCATGGCTTAGCGGTCAGAGGGCTTGGACAGTTGCCAATAACCGCAGGTTCGAATCCCACTGCGTGCAAACTTTTGTACGTTTTCTAAAATATTAAAAATCTTTCTACTTTCAGTGGATAACCCAAGACTCTTAGTTCGAGAAGGCGACACAATGCGCATGGACTGTAATCCTAAAGGCTTCCCTGAACCAACTATTGAATGGCGTAGAGCGGACGGAACACCGATTATTCAGGTAACAATATATTTTACTAACAAGGAACATCAAAAACTAAAATAAGCATTGTGGCCACTCAAAGCCGGTTTAATATTATGTATTTATGTGAGGAATATTTTATAGGTAACTAACACAGTCTATATCAATTATTTAAGTAATTTAGTTTATTATCCTACATAGGCTACGATACCTTTCGTCCTACTCCGTTCTCCACTTTTCGGCAAAATCCAAAACACTGCGTGCTAAGTGGGTGAACTCAACGACACGCATCGTCTTGTCACCTTGAGCGGAAGAATGAAAAGAATTATAATATACTCACTCCCCCGAATGGAAATTGAACCCACAACCATTGCGCTTACAGTCAAGTCCTGTCACACTGCGCTACGATGGCCTCAAGTCTTTTCGAGATTTAATCTAATAATATGTAGATTAGTGGTATATAACCCTTCTCTTTGCCACTTTGCCCTGTGAACTTAAAAAAAAATGTTACCAATTTTCTTTTTGGTTCACTGCTATTACTAAAGTCATATGTCAAACCGTCGTATTTTCACCTGATCGAAAAGTAATTATATATTTAAATTTACATAATTCGTCAATTAAGTTTATATTATAAATAAACAGGGCTCCTGGCGCGATGCATCTGTGAGTGGGCACGTCCTAAGTATACCTAACGTGTCCCGCTGGCACACCGGCAAGTACGTGTGTCTAGCTAACAATGGAATGCTGCCGCCAGCGAACCAGACAACCGATGTGGAAGTGCATTGTGAGTGCATTGTGAGACTCATCTCGTCGTCCCTTAGGGCGTTAACAAAAGAAATCAAAATATATCAGTTTCTTTTTTTAATTAAATTATACTGACCAATCAAATTATACTGAAAACGTGATGTAAGTTTGAACGCGATGGTTGTGACTTGGATCCCCATTTATACTAATTAAGTTTTTTTTTGCAGCTTCACGCTTCCCGCATAGCAAATTAGTCAGAGAGAATCTAGAATCAAGACACTCCGTTCTCTACGCGCCGGCCGAATTCGAGACATTGCGTGTTTAGTGGCGAAACAAAACAAATTCAGAGCAAAGAAATATATATTTTTTAAATATAATCTTTCCCCGAGTGGGGATCGAACCCACGGCCAATCGTGTTTGCAATTAGATGTTTTCTCACTGTGCCATGATGGATATATTTAAACTATTTTCATTTCTCCGCGGCGTTGAGTTCCGCTACTACACTCAATATCTCGATTTCGAGCGCAAGCAAAATAGAGTAACTGACACTAGGTTCTTCTAGGATAAACGCGTGAAGCTGAAAAAGAAAAAAAATCTCACTTAATTATATTTCATTTTTCATTTATTAAGACTATTATAGTTTATTTTATATTAAGTATTTTAATCGTAATTTTAATTAAAGCCCGTATAATATTCCTTTCAATCAATACAATTATTAACATATTTGAAAAGTGCGACTGTTGATTTTCTCACCGGCTCTTCTTAGCATACTGACATTTTTATGTTAATTGACGATTCATAAGTGAAAATGATTGTAATAACTTTTAATTTGTATGATTAATTATTTGTTTTTTTTTTTATTTTACAGTCAGTCCATACATACGGGTACCCAATAACATTGCATATGTATTTAATAAAACTGCGAAAATTGCATGTGAAGTAAGTAAAAAATATATAAATATTCTTCTCCTAATATTCTACTAGTTATTAATAATTGGATTATTCTAATTCTACTAATCTATTATTATTATTATACAATTACATATTTATATAATAGTTATTACAATTTAGGCTTAAAAATGATTAATCTAAGAAGTTCTGAATCATAAATAGACATAAAAATCAGAAAAAAAATTATAAATTAGTAATAATCATAAAATCAGAAATTTAAATATTTAAATTATTTAAACCTAGAAAAAATCGATTTCGGCCGAAAATTGGAGAATGGAGTGTTTTAACACCAGACTCTCTCTGGCTACTAGCCCCACTAAACGGAAAATGCGTGAAGCTATTTTGTTTTTAGAAAAAAACACTTTCAGGAATTTTCATTTAATTTGCCACTTGATATGTCTAAATAAAATATTGCTATACAATTTAACGACACTTACCTTCTGTGGGTCGAACATTTTATATTCATAACAATGCTTGGCAGATTTTAAATAATAAGAATTCGAAAAATATAAAAACCCAAAAAAGAATTGATAAAGAATTGATTGAATTTTTTAGATTCAAGCTTGGCCAGAGCCTGTACTAGCATGGGAGTGTGACGGAGTTACTCTAGAAGGTTCTCGATACAAGACTGATGTGTCCACTACAGGAGAACCCTGGAGTTGGATAATGAGGCTGGAGATACCAAATATTAGAGAGCACGATCTAAAACAGTACAGCTGTGTAGCCAAGAATGAACTTAATAACCAGACCGTTAAAGGCCATATTAGGTTGATGTGTAAGTTGTCTCATATTACTTTTAAATTTTGATAAAATAGTGTTTGACGGTAACTGCTATTGCTGTCTGAAATATATAAATAAAGTGGGCCCTTCTACGTAGTTTGTATGGATGCAAAAGAAAGCAATAAATAAATATCACACTATATAATCATTAGTAGTAGTAATCAAGTAGATGGTGAGAGTCTAATTCAGTTGCCTCAATTTCCTTCTTATAAAATCGAAATATTTTAATAAAATCGGAACCTGCCTACATAAATATACATAATAGCTTTTTTTTACTGCTTCACAGATCCTAGTCCAAACCAGCCTACGCAAATACAACAGCCTATGGAGTTTGGATCTCGTCCTCCAACATTAACATCTTATGAGGAGTTGTGTCAAGTACAGCGATGTCCTTCCTGCCCTCGATGTGACCGCGCCTTGTTATTGATATCGACTATGAATGCTACGTCCGGATATAAGCTTGTTAGGAATACCAGTACGTATATTTATATATATTTTATATCTACATTAGTTGGTGTGGGTATTAAACATTGTGGGTCTTTCACGTCAGTGAACATTGAAACCATAATGGCGAATTATAAACGCGACTGGGTGTAGACCTGACCCCACTTGGGGAATTATTATGTGTAAAATCGGAGACTGATTTGATTTCCACCAATCAACATGCGACGTCTTGAATTCAGCCGGAAAGCGGAAAACGGAGTGTCTTGACACTTGGTATTCCTGGCTAGACTACTTTGTGGGAAAAATAATAAAGCTGTAATAATAATAGGAAGAACCTTTTAACTTAGTATACTATAGTGACTACGATCTCCACGTTTCGTACACTGAACAATATGTCAATGACAAATGGTTTGTTAAAAATTGCAATAAAACTTTTTTTAATGGAAATGTTGACACCTATTTTTTTTCTATTTGTCTTTGTTGGGTTGCTTGGTTTTTTTTTTGATACGATTTTGGTAAGATTGAGACGAGCTTAAAAATTTTAAATTTAAGCTCCTACATACAATAAAAGAACTTTTCTTTAATAGTTTGGCATATATATGTTAAACATTAACAATATATAAAACTACATTTTTTTAAATATTCTTTAGATAAGTGTAAAATGATATGAAATATTTATTTCAGAATGCCAGCTCTATGCTATCGGCAAACCTGTCTATCATCGATACAAAGATGAACTGTTTGGCGCTTGGCTCAGAGATTCTAACGCTTCAGACAGTCAGGTAATTTTTAAACATTGTAAGTTATATAATTTTTTATAATCTATTTTAAAAGAAAATGAACACAAAGTGTTTAAATAGATTGTATGGTTAGAAAACGTATAAAAATTTGAACGCAGCGGGATTTGAACCCGCGCCTCTTGAAAACCGTTCAAGCGCTCTGACCGCTAAGCTATGCGTTGAACCAACTTGAACGATTTTCAAGAGGCGCGGGTTCAAATCGTTCAAACATTTATACGTTTTCTAAATATGTCTTTTTCAATTTCCTTGGTGTGCGAATAACACTTAAAAAAAATAGGTGGTATGGTGTTTTTAAAATAAACGAAACTTTTTTTAAATATACGAAAGATATTCGCTAATCGGGATGACCTCAGGACACCCTGTTCTCCACTTTCCGCCCGAGATCAAATCATTACGTGTTAAATGACACAACTCAATACCGCGCTTTGTCTTAGATACCAGAGCTAAGAAATTTTTGTATTTATTTCTTTATCTAAATTAAAATTACCCCACTTGACAAGGTTGTTATATAGAGAATGCTTATTAGCGTTAAGCCCGCCTTTTGTATATTTATTTTATTTTGTTGTAAATTGTGTGCAATAACGAATATATAAATAAATAACAAAAATTCGATCCAGTCTGTCAATTTTTTCACGAAATTAAAAAAACAGCTTAACCTTTTATCCCGCACAGTGTTGTAGCAGATAAATCTAGTGTCAAGACACTCCACTCTCCTCTTTCCATGCGAATTCGAGATATCGCATCTTTAGTGGTGGAACTCAACGCTGCGCTTTGGCTTGTCCCGAGTGCAGAGAAATGAAAATATTTTAAATGGAATTGAAAATTGGACTTACCAACCAACGCGTTTAATATCAGATATTTTATTATTAGTTAATTGGTATTATATACATTTCTTTTGAACAAACCTTTTACATTTTAAAATATACACAGAAAGAAAAGCTGTGGACGACACAAGAAAATGACATTGAACGACTGCGAGAGTATAGAACTAAGGCGAGCTTTAAAGCTGATCATGTAGATGAGTTCCACAAACTGCAAAAACCATTCTTTGTAAGTTTATTTTGATTTTCTATTTAGATATAACGTAGACATTTCTTAATATGGCTAAAGCAAAAGGGATTTCAGTATTTTTTAATTAGTAAAATTAAATTAGTTATTTATTTTGGTGATATCCCGTAAATCAGGAAAGTTGGCGAAAGTCTAGTGTCAAGGCACTCCAGTCTTTACTTTCCACCCAAATCTGAAAAAATTGCACGTTGTGTGTCGGCCCTTAAGGCTGCGCTTTGTCCTTTTTAAAAGAGCGGAGAAATCAAAATAATTAAATTACGATCATTCCACTGAGTAAGAATCGAACCCACAACCAATCACGTGTGCAGCCAGACGCTGTCTCACGCCTTCAATAGCTTTCTTTTCTGTCAATACTTTTACAATTGTATTAGTTATTATTATTATAGGCGTATAACGGGCTCAAATATCATTAGGCGTTTTATAAATTAAAAAAAAACTCCGGATTTCAGGGGAACGGTCACATAGTATATAGTGGTTCGTTCTTTTACCAAGCAAATGAGTCTGGTCATCCTGGTGACATAATTCGGTACGATTTGACGCAAAGTAGAATCAAGTCCGTACATTTGCCACACGCTGATGGCAGACTGTATACTGCTCAACATAATCAGGTATTCAATTAAATATATTTAAATAAAACACAGTAGTTGCAATTACAATTACAATACAAAATTTAATAATTATGACCTTTTTCTTATTTAAATACTGGGGCAAAACTATTTTATGTTCAGCTTCTTCTTTTTTCCTTTTGTATGCACATATGAAGATTCTTAAAAATTGTTTTTATTCAACATCTTATATCAAAATACAATGTGTAGAATCATTGACCCATTTGTAAAAAAGCGTTGCCATAGCAACGTGTATGTCACTTTATACAAAATTGTTTGTCAAGCATATGGTAGTTTGTGTAATATATATTGTAGGCTATATCGTTTAATGCAGGGGTAAGCAACATTTTGCAGCAACGTCCCAAATATTTTTTTAATTTTTTAGGCGTGTTAGTTCTTATTGGTAATAATAATGAAAATTGTATTCTTATTCTAACTATTAGATTACAAAAACACGATATGTTATAAAATAAATTGATTATATACAAAAATAAGGAAATAATAAAAAACCAATACATAGTTCGCAATCACATTGTATGTTGGAACAAATTGCATAAATTTGGTAAAACTTAACATATAAGCGGAAAATATCTGTATCCGCTCGAGGGGCTGCATAAAATTACTAAACTGGCCGCGGGTTGTTTACCCCTGGTCTAATGTTTTATGAATATCAGTTGTGTGCACTAATACTAGTTCCCACAATTTTCGGAAAGATTTATAATTTTTAATTACAATTTTAATTATGATTCTAATTTTTTTAGAAACCCTTTAAATTTTATTTTTAACTGCTCATTTCATCAATATTTCAGGTAGATTTTAGTTCTGATGACAACGGTCTGTGGGCAATCTACTCTATAGAAAGGTCTAATAACACGGCAGTTGCTAAGGTATGTTTTACGTAATATTTCATGAAGCGTGGACTATATGACCATAACCATATGACTATTGTCTATTCCTATACCTATACTTGTTTCGTAATCCAATTCTTTCCAGATTCTATATGAATTTCGAGAAATCGGTTTACAGTTAGGTACCTTAAATAGCATACCATTCATCAATTCTAGTTTTCGACTCACAATAGTTTCGGCTGTGCGTTGTCATTTAGTCACTTTTACTTCATACGAAAAAAATAATATTAGCTACTGTTTTGTTTTTTTTTAGCGATACGCTTTTTCTCACATAAAAGGGTTAGTTAAGTTACCTTTCTTTAATTTAAATATAATCATTTGCGGTTAAAGACACGCTGTCCCACTGCCACGATGGCCCCTTTCATGACAAATAACAATGAAAATACGAATTAAGTTCCTTGTAAAATGTAACAGTTGCAGTTTGCAGTTAGTAAATTATATATGACTTTTTTCAGCTCAGCTTTGATCCCAACAAAGATGATTTAATCGTAGATTATATATGGAATATATCACTAAATCATAAACAAGTAAGTAAAAATATTTAAAAAAATATATTAAAAATAGCGTTATTCAAAATGTCGGATTCTTTCATCATCTGTCACTACACAAAAAAACTTAAGATTAGAAGTTTTTTAAATTAGCTTCACACTTTTTCCGCATAGTGTAGTGTTAAGTAACGGAACTCAATTATTTCTCTTGTCAGAGCGGAGAAATTAAAATAATTTAAGTATCAATCAATCCCCCTAATGGGAATAGAACCAACAACCAACGAACAGTCCACCGCTGTCAAAGAAATAAAAAAAATTACCATTATTGCTACATTTTACAGGTAGGCGAAATGTTTATTGTATGCGGAGTCCTTTACGCCTTAGATTCGGCGACGGAGAGGGAGAGCAAAGTGACAGTGGCCATAGATTTGTATTTAAGTAAGCCGGTGGAAGTGTCCTTGCAATTTACAAACCCGTTTAGAAAAACAACACAACTCGGATACGATCATACTCATAAGGTAAAATGAAATATATCTTAATAGTAAAATACACCTAAATAATATTTACATTATTATTTACTATTAATATTTGGGGATTGTAATTTTAATATATAGGCAAATGGGTAGAGTAAATTATTGTTAGGTGACTTATTAAAAACTAAAACACTATGGAAAACACAATATATTATATTTTTTAATAATTTTTTTTAAAAAAATTAATAATAATTATCAAGACATATTTAGAAAGCGTATAAAAATTTTAACGCCGCGGTATTTATATACGTTTTCTAAATATGCCTTTTTCAATTTCCTTAGTGTGTGAAAAATACTTTAAAAAAAATTAAAACTATTATTATTTACATATTACTCGATATCCGTTACCTAAATTTGTCTATATCTGTAAACACTGTATAGTGGTCACCACTACAAATTCTTATCATCAGCCACGCCAGAGGATTTATACTACTCATTCAAGACAGGATAAAAAAGAATTGCCTAAAAAATGCTACTTAAACTTTTCAGTATTAGCGACATCTATATGACATGAACCAAACTACTTACTAACATTGTAAATTAACTTTATCTTTCTATTTGAAAGCTCTTTCAAAATATATTAGAAAATAATTAATTTAATTTAAAAATACAAAAAAATAGCTCATTATATATGTAATGCAATCACACTAACATTATATGTTTGAAAAAAAAAGTAATTAATGTAATATTTATATTTCAGGAACTTTATTCTTGGGACCGCGGGAACCAATTAACTTATCCTGTGAGATATAACGAGTTCCCAGGACCTTGATACTTATGTATTTTAAGACACTTTCAATTTACTAGAAAATACTGTACAATGACACTTTGAAACAGAAAACCTACGCAATATCGCAATGGAGGTTTATAATATTTTTAAAATATTAAATCATTTGTTATATTATTACTTTTTACACTATTAATAAATGAATATAAAAAGAAAATGTATTTTTATTTTATTATTTCACGTATGCTAAAATTTTGTGACAGTGACATCTATCAATCTGTACTGAAACTAAAATTAGACTGGACGAGTTATTTTAATGTATTAATTTTATATTCTTATTGTTTTTGTTTATGTAATAATATTATAAAAACTATATAAGAATTGTATTGTATGTTCTAATGATAACATCAGTCAAATATTTTTTGTTACAGTATAAAAAAAGAAAAAGCAGAATAACTTAAGATGTAAGAATTGTTTTTTTTTCTCATAAAAATACTTTTATTATAATTTATACTTACATAAGTCAGGAAATATTTTAAAATGATAGTATATAATTAAATTTTAACGGTATTTAAAACTTACTTACACACTAGATGGCGCTACTGGTGTTTAACCGAAAACTAATTATTTCAAGTAATTACCCTATTAATTACTATTAAGCGATCGTATAGTTAACATATATACATTAGGGAGAAACTTTATTATTATATATTGAATTAAAATTAATGATTGTAGAGAATTTGTTTTGAATAAACCTATTATATATTTAAAGCAATAGTTTGATACTGAAAAATAACTTTCTGTAATGATATTGCTAATCAAGAATAACATTTAAGAAAACATAAGTATATTTTAAAATTAAAATTTACATATACTAGCGAATCCATATACCGAACAGTTTAAAAAAACTACAAAACAAAAAGACGTTAATTATGTAATCCAAAAAAACGTCAAAAATGACCATAAAATTGTAAAATATGACAATTCCAACTTGGTTATGGCAACCGACTGTCAAATCACAAGCTAATAGGCGTGTAATTTTTTACCACTAAAGTCTGAACTAAAGTAAAGGCAATACATTTGGTGACTTGGCGGAACTTGTTACGATCAATATTTGCGCGCCGCGCCATCTAGCTGCTGCCGCGCAGCCAAATTGCACTTTAATAGTTCATTAGATCCAACAAAAATGGGGCTTAAATTCAGATATCGATTCGCTGTCGCCGATTGGAAAAATGCTTTGGGATGGAGAAAGTTCTAAGCGTTTTTTGTTAATTACTCTTGTTTGTTATATTTTATTCAGATAGATTTTTATTAAGAATTTCGTTTTAGGTATGTAACCTACAAGTTTAAACATTGTTATGCGTAACCGTATTTAAAAGATAATATTTTAAATTTCTTGGCGTTTTATCCCAATTTTTTGGTTGTGGCTTGGTTATTTGTATATGAAGAGTAACATTAATAATTAACATGTCATAATAATGTATTTAGTAAGTACGCGATGAATGTGGGTTCGATTCGTACTCTAGGGATTGTTTTTATTTAAATTATTTTTTTACATTCCCGGCCTGAGTGAAAGAAAGCCGAGAACGAAGTGTCTTGACACTAAAATTAACTTCTGAACCGCTAAATGCGGAAGTTGCACTGTTATCTATTTTATAAGAAAATTACTAATTCAAACATGCTAAATTCTCATCTTTTCTGACAACTTGACAAGGAAACAGGAGCGCGTAAGAATAGAATTCATTAATAGTAATGTGAACTCATTTTGCGTCTTTTTATACGTTGATGTAAAATGTTAATATACTGTTCGATATATGTATGGAATTCGTTCGTGAATCATATTTCGCTGTCACATTTGTTTAGAAACATAAAATTCGACAGATTTGTAGCAAATGATTAATACAACTAATCAATGTTTGCATTAATACTTTTTTTTTTAAATAGATATTACGAATATCGATTTTAAATATTCATGTCACAATATAATTCTATTTATGTGTATTCTGTCTTAAGAAATCCTAAATAATAATGATGCAGCTTTAAAAAACGTCGTTAAGGAATTATATATTTTTAGAAAACGTATAAAAATTTACCGCAGCAGGATTCTTACCCGCGTTGGTGGGAAACTTGCTAACAACAAAGACAAGTTGTAATAAGCGTATAATAATTTTGACGCAGCTGGATGTAAAACGTATGGCTTAGCGGTCAGAGCGCTTGGACGGTTTCCCAGAGGCGCGGGTTCGAATCCCTCTGCGTTCAAATTTTTTACGTTTTCTAAAAAAATATGTTCTTCAATTCCCCAAGTGTGTGATTAACACTTTAAAATGTAAAAAAATATTCGTTAATGAATTGTTTAAATAAATACTGTGTTGAAGTTTGTTATCTTTTATTTTTTTAATCTACCAATTTTATTACATACTGTATTTATTAAACAGAAATATAATCCAAATATAATCTTTGAAGATTTAAATAGCATATATATTGTTACATAAAAGTAAATAATTTTTGACTCTGGGATATTTTCCGTGAAAATATTTTTTTTATGTATCCTATAAAGTATGTAATAAACTTTTGTAACATTTTTATGTATAATATTAATATTATTAAAATAAATATCTACATTTAATATTTTCTTTTACTGAATGTAAATTACAAATACAAATTACAAAATTAAGCATATTAAAACAATTAAAAATGGTATGTAAAGTAAATTCCGTTCCAATTTAAAAAAAACACTTACAAAGTGTCAAACAGTCTCGCCTCCGTCCTAGTAACATTGTCTGGTTCAACATTGGCCCGGCTTAGTGTTGGATAACGAAGTGGCATCTGCTTATATATTTACGACCTAAAATGGACTTTCAGATCATTTTACTTGTCTTAAAATAGTTCTTGCTATATAGAAATGGCTTGAATATTTGATAAATCTTCCATTTAAGCGTTGTTCACACGATATAGAAATATATTTAGTGTTTTTGTAATTTATGTTTTTCCGTTTCCTTTGTTTTAAATTAAATCAATAACACTATATGTAATATGCAATATCCATGTCGTCATCACTTATACTTGCGGCGAGATTCTTTCCATGTTATTTTTATACTGTTTTCTTTATTAAGCAATTGCAAGTATATGCTAAGTTAGTGATCTAAATAAATAAATAGATATTTCTTTATAAAATGGGAAGTTTTTGTGGCGTAATTGGTATATGCCTGATTAGATAAGATTACTGTAATTCGAATGTCATACTGAAAATGAAAATTATGATTTAAGGTTTCGCTGATGTTCTAATTCAGACCGAAATTGGAAAAACGAATTTCCTGAGGACTAGTTTCTCCCTGACTATCTCCAGAAGCTATGCTGGAAAAAGCGTGAACGTGAAAAATGAATTATGCAATGAACTAGTTTTAAAGTTGAAAAGCATATTTAGAAAACGTATAATAATCAGAAGGCAGCAGGATTCGAACCCGCGCCTCTTGGAAACCTTGCGTGGAATGAAATGGAATTGTGCCTATATTAAGCTTGACCTGGCTAATGTTTTTCATCTCAAACTTCTGATACTCTTTTCGCTACTCCTAAGCATTCTATGGATTCACTATGACCATCGCGCATCGAAAGCCCAAGGTGCTCAGAGTTAGAGTGGAGCTGGGCGCAGTGCCTGGGACTTGCCCAAGTGTAGGCTTTAGAAGCCCTTTTAAAATACATTAACACTCTCTACCACCTCTGCTACCCGGTGCTCTCCTCTCCATCTAACCAAATCAACCAACTTTGCTTTAATTTCTTCAATAAGAAAATTAATTATACATTTCATCATACAATTAATTATACATATTAATAAAAATCTCATTTACAATTTGACAATTTGTTTGAATAAGTCAATTGGTTTAATACAATAACCTTATTCTTTCGTGTTCTTATTGCTGATGATCTTGCCCGCTCTGGTAAGCCTTGGTGGAGAAGGTGACTAGCTGCTTTCCAACCATCCACAATATAATAATATTTTTTATACTTATATATTTTTTAAATAATCTCCATCAGAGATAGAATTAAAATGATTAGAATTATAATCTAGACTAACTTTTACAACTCTTTTATTTATTCATTTCACTCGGTGGCCGATTAAATTCCGTTAATTTTAGTTGACAAAGCGCGGCGTTGAGTTCCGCCATTCAACATACAATGTCATCGAATTTGGTCGGAAAGTGTGGAACGGAGAGTCTTGACACTTCTTCTTTCTCTTCTCTTTGATTACCCTGTTATACAGCAAATAATATGGAGCTGAAAAAAATATTTCTCTTACAGTATAGTATTTTACAAGAAATATTAAAAACCATTAATTTGTTGTGTACCTGACCTGACAATAAGAAATAGAGCTTATACGATATCGAGTAGTTATTAAAGAAATTCTTTAACCCAGAGTTCCTTATAGAAAACCTACCAGACTGAATGACCTAAATAGACAGACCTAGAACTGAACTTGATTCTGAGTTATTATTATTATTAGATATTGGAGCTAAATCGTTTTTAGCAATAACCTACAATATTTTTATTGTTTTTAAGTATTATTCATACACTAAGGATAAATAAAAACGTATAAAAATTGAACGTAGATGAACTCCAACCTGTGTTTCTTTAAAGCCGTGCAAGCGTTCCGACCGCTAAGCTATACGCGAAATGTATTCAACCTAAATTTTGTACGTTTTGTAAAGGTCACCAAGTCTCCAACTTTAGTTTGTTTGGGAATTTGCCCAATTACTTTAGTCACTCGACGCCTCCTCATAAAACGCTTATTTTAGCTTCACATCTATCTATCATTGAATCCATGTACGAAATTTTGCAATGCGATTTTGACCCACTCCTTATATTCTTATTTGAAAATTTGTCTAGTCCTAGCGAAGACGACCACTATAACAATATAATTACAATATATTTGTAAACTAATTTGTTACTCTAAATAAACTTGAGAAATGAAACATTCTGAATATTCCCCTGAACATAATTCTAACCCACGACCATTGTACGTACAATGGTCGTGGGTAGCTTAAAAAATCGCGTCTATTTCCACCTTAAAGGCCGGCAACATCCATGTAGTTAGTGGGTCGTGGTCGTGGTCGTAGGGTCGTGGGCGACGGTGATCACATAACCATCATGTGACCTGAACTCTCGTTTGGCTTGTCTATAGAATAGAAAATAAACAACAAATTGTAGTCAAACATCTCTGAATGGAACAATCATTTCAAGTTACTAGAACCCCGTTCGTATAGTGTACTTCAAATGTAAGGTGTGGTGTGATATTTATTTGATAAATATTATGTATTTCTAATGCATGCATACACTTTTGTATAAACTAACAAACACGTTTCTAAGGCAACGCCTAATTTACGCTTCAACAGGCCTACTAGTAATATTTAAAGCTAACGCGTCAAAGCGTCTGGTTCCATTACTCTACGTAATTTCTCGATGAGAGGAGAGTGGAAATGTTACGTCACTAGATTCTCAGTTTTACCATCTAGGGATGTTAAAAAGCAGGCTATAACAGTGTTTCTTTTTTTACAGCTTCACGCCCTTTCCCGCATAGTATGGTAGTCAGAGGTAAGCTAGTGTCAAGACACTCCGTTCTCCACTTTCCATCCAAAGCATATTGCGTGTTGAGTGGCGGAATCAAACCTCGCGCTTTGTGTTAGGTACTAAAGCGAATAGAAAATATTTTTGAAATAAAACATTCTTTTAAGTGAGAATCGAACCCACGACCATTTCCGTTTACACTCAGACGCTCTCTTACTGCGCCATGATGGTCTAGTGTAATTGTATCTCTTTTTACAACCTTTTTTTAACTTAGAATTGCTACCAATTTTATTTAATTTCCTTTATTTCTATTGCAACTGATTTTGAAGCTATATGCTTATATAACGGATTGAGCTGAAACTGTGTATACAAGTTTAGTTTGGATGACAATGCATGGTCTGCATGACATCACTCTAAACCCAACATGGCGGAACACTCAAGATGGCGGACATGTTATTTTTAATGCACTCCTTCAATATGGATATTAAATGAAAGAGCTTGCTGAGAACAAATCTAAAAAAGCTTGTTTTTAAAAAATATTTTACTTTAAACTTATTTATTTGCCGAGCTTTCGACTAAGCGATTCGTGCTCTACTCGCACGTTCGAAGTGCCATAATTAACGACCTGATTTTATTGCAAGAATAGGTAAATAACAAATATACTTCTAATGGATCAATTAAAGCACTTTCGAATCGTCAATTAACTCGGCTCGGAAGACAGTTCTGTTGAGAAGAACTCTATTGAGCTTCTGTTGATAACGCTGTCATTTACCTCCGTACATACGTACTTTTTTGAGCTTGTTTTAGTTACAGGATGAATGATAATTAGTCCAGAAAGAAAGCTATTATCTATTTTTTCTTTTTTTATAGCAGTATCTAGTATCAAGACACTCTGTTCTCCAATGTTTGCTTATATCGTATTATTGATTGAAAATCAAATTTTAATTTGAAATGTCCAGTGGTTTGAGATTTACCTTACTTCTGTAAATCCAAGTAAAATACGATATGGATATGTTATTCCTAGACTGAATGACCTAATAGCTAGATTTAGACAGTTTTAGCTTAGTACCTATTTATTATTCAGTTAATATTGGATATTATTCAATTTAAAACTATGAGAGAATAAGATTCTTTGTTTCTTGTTATACGTTAAATAGGTGAAAATACAGCCGTTTAATGAAGGTAACTTACATGTTATACTAATTATATTTTACTAAATAATTTTTTATTGGTAAAGAATTATCTTTTTTTTTTGGTTATGAGAGAAATAGCAGGGGTGGCGAACCTGCGACTCGGAAATCGTGCCTTCAAAGAGCCACATGGGGCTCTTTGAACGATTATTTGTGATGAGTTTCTTTTACATTTTTGTGTTTATAGTCATTAAAATTTAAATTAAAAATGTCCCTTTTGCATACTACGGCTCATTTGAGGAGCTTGGCCACCTCTGGTATGTATAATTTTTCCTAGTAGCATTTTCACTGGTAAAATTGGTCAAGCTGTGTAACATAACTACACAATAATTTTGTTATGAAGCGTAGTTTGAGTTTACAAAAAAAAGTATTATTGATTTTCTATAACTATTAATTGTTATTTTTTTCAGCTTCAGGCTTAGCAGAGTAGACGGAGAGAATTTAATGTCTAAACACTGTTCTCTACTTTCCGCCTGAATCCGGGACACAGCGTGTTGAGTGAAACTCTATGTCATGCTTGTCTTGACACTAGAGCGGGGAAATGAAAATAATGTAAATATCATTATTGCCCTAAGTAGTTGTCGAACCCACGACCCTGTGTTTAACTAACCACTAACTAACTGAGTAACCACTGACTAAACACTGAGTATGACTTGTCTAAAGAATAAAAAAAAATCACTTCAACACAATCGTAATATAAGAATGTTACCTGTCAAATTGATACATTAAACCTAGATAAGATTTCGTCCCATTTTTTTGCAACACAAGTTTTTTTGACAGTCTCGTTTTATTGACCTTTGCTGTCTTATAGGTGACAACGAGTTTGACTGCACTTTAAGCAATTATAATTGTGTATCGCTGCTTTTTATTTAATCACAGGTACTTTTATTATAAGTATAAAATTATACGTCAACTCTTAAGTTGAAATCTTACAATTTTTTCGAAAAATATATTTAGAAAACGTATAAAAATTTGAAAGCAGCGTGATATTCTTGAATTTCCTAAGGGTGTGATTAATATTTTAAAATGTTATTTATTAGCTTCACTCTTTTTCCCACATAGCAGGGTATTAAGAGAGAACCTAGTATCAAGACACTCCGTTCTCCACTTTCCGCTCGAAGTCGAGACATTGCGTGTTGTATGGCAAAAAACAAACGCTGCGCATTTTCTAGTTCACCGGAGGCGAGAAATAAAAGTAATTATTACTCGGAATCGAACCCACAACCAATCGCGATTACACTCACACAATCTTCCACAGAGCAACGATACTAATTTCCATCGAAGGATTATATTTCAATTATTTTCATTTCTCCGCTCTGGAAAAGCCGCTTTGAGTTCACCACATACCATACAATATCTCGCTTCCAGGTGGAAAGTGGGGAGCGTAGTGTCTTGACACTAGGTTCTCTCTGCCGACCCTGATATGCTGAAATTGAGTTATTAAATAGTAATATTTTATTGACTAATATAGTTTCCAAAAAAATGCAGACTCACCAAATAGCTAAGATCTAGACTTAAAAGTACACTTAGCCATTAATCTAGTGTATAAGAATATACAGACCCAGTATCAGTATAGTTTTACATTTCTTGTTATTATTATGACAAGTCTAAGTTGATTCAAAACAGCGATCAGCTGACTGACACGTAATTTGTTTTATGTATATTATATACACTGTATATACAGATATAGATGCGTATACAGTTCGTTCGTGGGGAATAAAGCGCTGCAGCGCTGTAAGAAACACGTTTACTTTCATTATGTCTTTAATTTCCTTTTTATGAGTAATAACGGTATGTGGATGTCGAATGTCGATGTTATTAAATCGGTATATTATGTGAATTTCTCTAATTTCTGAGAAAGGCTTATCTCTATTATTGTGGATTTGATTGGATTGAAACGTTTAAATATTATTCAAATTGTTTGCAATGGGGTTATGTTTATATAAATATTTTATTTAACAATAAAATACTATTTAATATTCATATTTGTATTAGAAATAATATTATATTAACCGTAATGTTTGGTAAGGCATGCAATATTTATGTGTAATTCTTTATATATACCTGCATTATTAAACTTGTGCACGTTTAATTACCTGCCTCGACATTGTCGTGTCACAGACGGACGGCACACTTAACTCAAAAAAAATATATAAACAAATAAAGGTCATTGTACGTGTCACATCCGCAAGCCGCTGCAGCGCTGCCGCCTTCAATCTCAGCTGAGCCGGACACCTGACGTCGCGCCCCCTCCCCTGTCCCGCCTGCCCCCTGGCCTCCCCCCGCCTCCCTGCTATCAGCTGTTAATGTCCCCCCCACACCCCCCTCCCGCCTTTCCCCTTCGTTTGTGTAATGTGAGGAGGCGACACCCAAATGGATTAGACCGCCTGCCCATTATTTTTTATATCCGATTCATTTGTATTGGAGTTTTTACAACAATTTTTATAATCTCAATAAAATGCTAAAGCGTATGTGCCGATACAATGTTACGAGATGACGCAAGAAACAGTGTAAATTGATAACTTTATAGGTGATGCACGAATACGCACAATGGTCGTTATGGCGAGGCCTGAGCTCGCGAACGACACGAGCACACCCAAACGCGGCGGTAGTTATGGAGTAGAACAAAACAAAAATGCCAACTTTTAATAATATATCGCACATTATGGCTGTCAAATGAATAATTTATCGCGGTGTGTCGATTCGGGGCGCGCATCCCCCGGCGTGCGGCGCGCGGGGCAGTGCCGGCGGGGCAGGGGCGCGCGGGGGGCGGCGTGGGGAGGGGGTCCGCCGGCGAGAGCACGTCAGTTCGCGGCGAGCGGGCGAGCGAGCGCCATGTCGACGTGTGCGCCGCGCGCGTGCTGCCGGCCGCGCGCCCCGCCGACGCTGCTCGACATCACCGCCAAGATCGTGGCGGCCGCGATACCCTTCCAGCGCATCGAGGAGCGCTACGAGCGCATCCCGGAGCCGGTGCAGCGGCGCGTCGTGTACTGGTCGTTCCCGCGGGACGAGCGCGACATCTGCATGTACTCGTCGCTGGCGCGCGCGCCGCCCGACGACCACCGCAACATTGCCTTCTGCCGCGGCCTCAAGCTGCTGGAGGCCGGCTGCGTGGAGAGCGTCCTGCAAGTCGGTGAGTGACCACCGCGCCTGCGCCTGTTTACTAATACGCGCCTCGCCCTCGTCGCCCGCCCGCGCCGTATAAATAAAAACCGAGACGTGTGCGATCGATAGCTTCTCCTCGCGGGAATTGCTGCGGCGAGAGATTAGGGCTCCGGAGGAGGCCGGCGAGCGCCCGCGACCGGTGCGACCCGTCGGGGCACTCCGGGTGGAAATCGCGACGGCGAGCCATTAATCGGAACTCATTATCGCGTATAGACTGGTTCGTTTCCTTCGCACGGGAGTGACTGTTGGCACGGATCGAATCTACTTTCGAAACTACCGCTCGCTCGTGAAATTCGGCTATGATTACCATAACTGGATGTCCCGTTACGACCATAGGGAATTACACAACTGGATTCTTTCGTTCAGCGAGCACGTAGGCCGGCCGCCGCTAGGCAGTGCAGACGCAGTGAGCAACGGGCGCGAATAAACAATATTAATTGTCCGTTTTATTTCCATAGGGTCAGGCCCGCTTTTATTGCGGCGGGCGTGGGAGGACGTTACATATTCATTTGGGCTTATCTGCCATCAAGATGGCGATTACTGGTCATTTGTGGTCGTTTCGGGCGAAGCCGCGCTCTCGCGAGCCACATTTGGACCTCGGAGTCGCCCATAACGTCGACTCTAAGAAAGCTCCTAATGCGATAAGACTTATGGACGGATCGCCTTTTAGACTGGCTCTCGGCCAAAGGCTAGCTTTAGACAATGTTCACTCAGCCGTTACACTTAATACAGATTAATATTATTTGGTATTTTATTCTCATGTCGGTTCCCACACCCATATCATGTGAGTCATATCTACGAGCACTAAGAACCGCCCACTTGGTGTAAAAACGCTAAATTATGATCCGACCGTCCGAGAGAGGTCTGCCTCGTATTGAAATTTAAATTTACCGCAAGGTAATTTATAAGTCAAATCGGGTCAAACCGAGTAGGCTGCATAAATTTGTTTATTATGATAAAAAATCGATAACGATCCACCCATATATTGACATATATGTTATAAACGTATATAGTTATGTACTGGAGCTAATTATATATGGATTATTATTACCCTGTTAATAATTTGAAACAGGTAGAGACCCTAAAAACTGGCAAACCCTAGCATGTATATAGTATCGAAAAGAAACTTATGACACCATTAGAGCGGGGACTGGTTACAAAACGAGAAATGCTACATTCGTGAATATGAATAAAGAACAGGACCGCTTGCCCCGAAGGCTAGTACGGACCGATCGAACGTATTACCACTCAAAACCCCCCCTCCCCGGTGCACTGTGGACCAGATTGTCGTGCAAAAATAATCGCTGCCGGCTGACACAGGCGTAAATATTTAAAATCAATTTTAACGACTTCATCATACCTTTAGATAGAATCTATATCGATAATAAACTGGTTCCTTTTTGTATCGATAATCGATATGCATACGATTGAGTCGTAACGAGTTGCTGTGGTGTTTAGTTATGCATTTGTATTATATATGTAATATATACAGTTTTATGCAATACATACAATTAATTCTAATTCAATTTTCTTATTTTCGCACGCATCTTTCTCATATGGCATATAAAGTATATATTTTTAAATAGATTTCGAACCGGCAACCATTATAGGGCAAGCATGACCCAATGCGCTGCGACGTCTAAAACTAAAATTATAACCCATATCTTCTACTATAGTTAACAATTAATTATAAGTTCTTCCATTACTCACTGAGTGACTGACAGACATTATAAATGATTTTTAAAAACGTCTAAAAAAATTTGCACGTTTCATCTTTGGGTAGCAGAAATTTGTAAAAATCTCTCTACAGAGATGCTAACAAGAAATATAAGTTGTAATAAGCGTAAAGAAATTTCGACGTGGCCTAGAGGTCAGAACGTTGTTCAAGAGGCGCGGGTTCGACCCCCGCTGCATTCAAATTTTTATACGTTTTCTAAAAATATTTTTCAATTTCCTAAGTGTGTGTGTATAACAAAATAATATCTGAAAGACATTGTCCGAAACAAGGGCGTAGACACCGGAAATTTGCCATGTACATTTCTCGAGATGTGTAAGAAACACAAAGAAATTTTTTCCAAAAAATCCATGGAAATAATATAAAGATGTTTCAACGTCTTCCGTACTAGAACACACCAATCTTAGTACAATATATTATATTATTAACATTTTACATTTACAGATTAGGGACTAAATTTAAAAAAAAAAAAAACACTGTCGTGGCGTAGGTACTGTCAGTACTCAAATGTAGCTTTTAAACTTCACACCATATCCAGTAACGCTCCCACGACACCACGTTCAGCGTAACGTTTTAAGTATTCCATAATGAAAATTTAGCTAATTCCTAAGCTCAATTAAGCGCGTATTACGTGGAATTATAAACAAAACTCATAATTCGTCGCGTCACCTGTAATAGTTGCGCTTCCCAGAAGGTTTGGGCCGAACGTTTTATAGCTTAAGCCCATGATTCATGCTTGATGATCTTTGATGTCCTTTTAGACCACGAGTTTCTTGGGAACCAACTTTGACGGCTCAGTTATCTCGCACAATTTCACTG
Organism: Podotricha telesiphe; assembly: GCA_038994665.1. Taxonomy (NCBI): domain Eukaryota; kingdom Metazoa; phylum Arthropoda; class Insecta; order Lepidoptera; family Nymphalidae; genus Podotricha; species Podotricha telesiphe. The sequence continues at coordinate 298,490 of JAOYRR010000265.1, forward strand.
GAAACACTTTGTTTTGGGCACGTAGAGTCAGTTTTTATATTCTTACATCATAACTTTTATTAAGAAATAGTAACGTTTTTGTATTCACGTATTCAGAGATTTAAATTATGCTTCACGTGTCTGGTTACTGCCTGTTTTTATATTGTTTGTTAATCGACATCGAAAAAAATAACATATATATATATATTTGTGATTAATTTATATTAATATAAAGTTGATAGTAAAAAATAAGGAAAAAAGATACAGGTTGTCCTTCATCTGCAAGTGTCTGTAAAGTCATAGTATATTTAGATTTAAAAAAAAGAATGTCAATAAATAATAAAGAACGTCATATATACGTATATACATAATGTGTATCTAAAATTTGTACTAATCGAATCCTAAAGTGTCACAGACTGTATTTAGGAAAGTCAAAAACATCGATTTTATATTTTGATCATCATATTCGTATTTTATAATACAGGCATTTCCAGCTTAGACTAAGCGCGGCGTTCACTTCAGCTAGTTCCGCTACATATAAAATATATCTAAAATATGAGTAAAATGGTAATATATATATATATATATAAGTAGTTTTCTCCGCCTATCAAATGCAAAATTCAGAAGATGCTCGAAGAAAAGCTCTTAAAAAGCGACCTTCATCATTAGAACAATGTGACTTCTTAGAATATGTACATACTCGTACGTAAGAACCTTGACCCTTGTGGCCCATATAATTCGGCATATGAATCACCATCAGACTATTTGACAGCTTTCAATTATAACCTATAACGTCCAATCTGTTCCCAATTTGGAAAGGTCGAATCTTTCAACAGTGGACGTTGGTGTACATCCTAATGTGTATGTAATTGAAACCTATTATGGACAGTAGAAATAATTTTATTTGATTTGCCACTTTGCAAACACAAAAATTGATAGAGAGACATGGTGAAGACACTCCGCTCTCCAGTTTCCGTCAGAAATCGATACATTATGTGTTGTCGTAGGTACCAGAACGGAGTAATAAAAATATTTTAAATATCCAATGAGTAAACGAACCCCTAACCAATCGCACTTACGGTGAGACGCTGGCGTACAGCGCCACGATACTCATACGTGTAAAACTCTTTTCGTTAATTACTGAACGACTGTAAGGTAACACCGCCACAGCCGAAATTATGGGGCGCAGAAAGTGTGAACTTTGGCATGTAAATTTCTAGGGCAGTAACAAGGAGGATTAAAAAGCAAAAGGCTTCCGGAAGTTCCTACTAAAAAAGAAAGGATATACGTAAAATTTTTCAATCTAAACTAGAATAAATAGAATTGGAAATAGTACCTTCAGTCATAAAGTTCACGCAAACGCGACGATGAATTTGGCGACGAAAAACTCTTGACTTATATCTAAAAACTTCTCAATTTGTAAAAGGGAAAGGTGACTCAAAAGATCTAGGAATAACTAAAACTACTTGATGCATCACGAGGAAGTTTTAAATTTACATAACTAGCGATCCGCTCTCGGCTTCGCCCGCGTGACCGCTACCTGTTTCGTATTTTTGGCGGCCTTTTAGTAAAACTGAAAGAAAATGAAAAATTAAGTATATATATATATATATATATATATATACTATATTTATCCAAAGACCCACAAGTATCTCTATATAAAATTTCATCATAATCGGCCTAGCTCTTTGGCTGTGATAACGTCACAGACAGACAGAGTTCCATTCGTATTTATAAAATAAGTAAGTTTCGAAGGACATTTTTATTTTGGAAAATCGGATCAAAATTACTGAATAAAATAGAACTTACTATTCCAAGTCGTTATTAATTTAAAGCTATTTTTGATACCGTAATTCTTTATAGATTACGTACAAAATAATACTAATATACTTTTAATAGTACCTTAAAACCGGATTATATTATTTCGCGGTCAATTCAAAATCTAGCACAATTTTAGTTACTATTATAAAACTATTAAGGAAAATTTGAATTTGGTTTTCCTGTTTTTGTAAACGAATTAGGCGACGCAATAACTATAGCAATTTAGACTGTATGCCGTTTTCTACTCTTCATGGGTTTTCCCGCATAGGGGGTAGTCAGAGATAACCTAGTGTCAAGACACTCCATTCTCCACTTTCCGCCCAAAATCGAGACTCGATTTGCATATTGAGTAAATTTCTAAATAAAGCCTAAAAGCTGAATTATGAAAAATTACATAAATTATAAACTGTTTTTTTTGAGCTGTTTTTTGTTGTTTTTATTAGGGAATGAAGTATTATACTTCAAAATCATTCAATTATAGGTTTCTACTAAATCAAACCCTCTCTTACCGAATCACAAATATAATCGACAGATAATTAAGCATATATAAGACATATTTGTTTTTTAATTACTTTCACATAACCATGAATTTCAATACCTTGCTAAAGTTAAGTAAAGGCAAGCAAGGCGACTCCCCAATCGGGCTGGTATCCGCAAAGGATTTACTCAGGAAAAAAGAAAAAAAAAAAAAGGCAGGCAGGATTTTGAGTATTTAGTATATATACAAATAAATACTTACAAGTCCTATTTATAATAATAGGCTAATCATATTTTGTAGAAAAACACGTAGTCGTCGTTTAAAACGTATTCCTTCTTTCAACGAACAAGTCCTAACACACACAGTACCTAACTATATCTACTATCGCACTATCAAACGGCGAAAGATTATTTTTAATATTAACAACCAACCATTCTACTACATCCGTGAAAAACCATCTGTCAATACAGAATGACTCATAGCAACAAAGAAACAGACGGACGAACTGAACTATCCTCTGTCCTATAACAGAGTTCCATAGTGTCTATAAGAGCGCTTCTATCGTCCGACCTCGTAAAAAACCAACGGCACAAGACCCCTTTCGCACCTCCAACGCGCCCGTATCAATCCAGTATTGTATGCAATCAGCGGGAAGTGGCGGGTCTCCGGAAATTGGTCAGATTTACAAAGCCACGTTGTGAGGACTGAGCACCTCCGCGTTTTAGTGCCGGTAAGCAAACATAGTGGGGGATGCGAATATGAATTTTATGTATTTGGAAATAAGAAACCTTTTTGAATGAGCTTTATATCTACATTGTGTAGTTGAAGGCGAACAAGATTCAGAAGTTGAAGCTCAACTTCTATTTTGGCATTGTTTCGAGTTAGATTTTTTTCATATTAAAACTTATTCCAGCCAAAATCACATGTAAATTGTATTAAACGTGTTACGTCATTGTTATAAAGAATCAAACGTTTAAAATGATATATTTAGAAAACGTATAAAAATTTGAACGCAGCGGGATTTGAACCCGCGCCTCTTGAAAACCGTTCAAGCCCTCTGACCGCTAAGACATGCGTTCTACATCCAGCTACGTCGAAATTCTTATACGCTTATTACAACTTATATTTGTTGTTAGCATCTCTGTATAGAGATTTTTACAACTTTTTTACAATTTTTTTTATAAATTTTTATACGTTTTCTAAATATTTCCTTAGTGTGCACACGCTACACTTGAAAAAATTTAAAAAAAATAAACGTTTAAAATTCAATCAGACCAACATATGCTAAACCAGCTATCTCACATTTGACAGGCAAAATCACAGATATGACTTCTGTATTTAAATACAGTTTAACGAACCTATTTACATATGATGTTTGCTGTCACATATAAAAAACTTGTTTGAAACATACACGCGGATATACGCGCAATAACTCAATTAGCCGTGGGAAAGGCAAATAAATGTATGTACGACGTTGACACACCGATGTAGAATCGGCAACCTATATACAACATTTAGAATACATTAGAGATATTATGGATGGAACGATGGATAGGATATAAGAAGTACATAGAATATATCCGTTAGTTTCAGACTATTTTCGGCTATGGAGAATGACATATTTTTGAGAATATATAAGTAAAATTCGGCCACTAATTTGTCAATTTCTTTTTGTTTCATATTTCTATCATATATAACTGCCTGTATTTTTTAAAACCTCTGTTACTGACAGTGCCTATCTGAAGTCTTGTATCTGATTCGGTAACGGCTAGTTTTTTACTTCGGATATCGGATAATTTCAGTTACTATTACGGAGCTCTATACCATTCCTGCTGTACATAACATTTAGTATACATTGTGTTGACTATTAATATTACTGGGACAGTTATTGATGTTAGCTGAAGAGATAAATGGATTGCTCTTGGAAGGATTAAAACTCGGCACAACCATATGTTATTTTATTTTATTGAATAATACTTTTATGTAAAGTTTGACAGCTTATAAATATGTATATTTTTAATGATCTTACAGTACAGACTGCCTAATATATTTTTTTAAAACGATGGCTGGTTTAACAGAAACGGAGCCAGGGCCCCCGACCTCAAAGGGGCCCTGAATCGCTGTAAATGATTGTAACCCAACCTCTTACATTTTATTTTATTTTTGCAAATAAGGCCAATTTCGCTGCCCTGTTCCAACTGCCCTGCCAACTTACTGTTTTGAAAACATTCATTTTATACCAATATAAAATGAGATACAAACAAAATCTTTGAATATTACAATTTTAGCACATTTTAAATAAAATTATTTTAACCAAATTAATCGCGTACTGTTGTAGTGTTAAAAAATGTAGAATTTAAAAAAAAAATACATACGATCACCAAAATATACGTCATAAAATAATTTAAATTAAAAGATGCAATTAAATATAACATAACATAGTGATGTATCATTATAACAAATACAGTCTAATGACACTAAATACAGGAATAAAAAAAAAGTTGTTCATTACTGTTACCAACATTACAAAAAAATAAAATGGAGCACCATATGTACGCCAAGCCAAGCCAAGTTGTAGCTGGCACCATCTGAGCATTATTTTACAAGCGTTAAACGTTAAAACATTTCATTAATATAAATGATATTAGTAATTAAAACTACCGGAAGTAGATACGGCTATATGTCGCCTTTAATTTATAATAATACTAGCATTCGTATTACGAATATATTTTAGATTCACGTTTTTTCTTTAGAGCGAGTCAGTCAGTGGGTCGGTCGGTCAGTCAGTCAGTGTGGTAGTCAGAGGGAGTGAGAGAAGGAGAGGAAGGCTATTAAAACATTCCGTTTTCCACTTTCCGGGCGAATATATCTCAAATATCTATTTGTTATATTTCAAAATCATAGATAAAATTTATAGAGTACATTATATTGTATTTATCATACTGTATTATCGGACACATGCTCATTTTAAATAAATGTGACGACAAGAAGTGGCGTTTCAAGGTTTCCTGATATTGAACTAATAAGAGCGTGCTAAATTATTATTTTATATTCAATCGGCAAAAAAATTGTTGATTTAACCTTTTATTGTGAGGCCACAGAGTGTGGAAATATCTGATATCCTTACCAAAGTCATAATTGTTAGGTCAATTATCGATATTTTAATCGAGTCAAATAACATATTATTAAGTTTTAAAGTCAATATATAGTTTTATTAATAAAGTAAAGTACTAGCGATCCACTTGAGGCTTTGTGCGTGTAAACTAATACATAGCTGTATCGTATTTTCGCCGGTGTTTTCGTAAAACAATGAAGTTCCTGGAAAAACTAAAAAAAATAAAGAAAAAAGTAGCCTAGGTCATTTCCAAAACCCTTGAGTATCTCTATATAACATTTTGTCACAATCGGTTCTGTGGTTTAGCCCTGATGACGTCACAGACAAACAGTTACTTTCGCATTTATAATATTCGTATTGATTGTATGTAATATATTTAATTGGATTTGAATTAATTATGAATTTTATAAATAATAGACATAATACGGAGAACGGAGAATTTTATCAGTACCTGCTAATTTAATAGATGTATGTACATAACAAAATACGGGAATTGAAATATTTGTATAACTACTTAGTTATTTAAACAATATTATTATTTTAATCTTTAAAGTTCCTTAAGCTTCGTTTTTTTAAAAATAGGTATCTCTCGTCAAAATAAACAAAAAAGTATATATATATATATATGTGTGTGTGTGTTATAAATTTTAAAATTTCTCCGCAATTTTCTATTTGTTTATCATAAGAAACTTCTACAAAGTAGTAGTAAAATCATGTATATTATAAAAAAGAATGTTCTTCCTAAGTTATGGCGTGACTAAGGTATATGTATATTAAATTTTATATACATACGTAAATAGATTACTTAGAAATAATATAAAATTTCATTTAAACATGCTTTTCTAGTCGCTTGTATTCTACAACGCCAACGCCATTGCCATATATAATGATCGACGAACTACAAGACCCAATTTCCGCCACTTTGAGCTAATGTGGCTTCTTTACACGCATTACTCGACACTAAGCATATTATTTACCAATAACTCGGTCCCTGCATTTACTGGAATTGTAATTACAAAGAGAAGTTGCAAAATTATTTATTAATACACAGTATATATATGAATAAACAATATAAACGTGTATGCTGCACTTTCCAAGATTGATTTCGAAGAACGTTTCGTAAAATTGTAGGTATATATTCGTTTCAATAAATATATGTGCATATTGGAAATAAATATATTATTGAGGTCATCCTGCCGCAATGGGAGAGACGAGTTCTGTGTGCTTCAATGATGAATGCAATCGAGACTGTGTTGAATGGTGGAACTCAACGCCGCGCATTGTCTTAGATACTCTATTGTAATTTTTTCCTGTGACCTCCCTTTGCGTACCGCTTAAGTAGTTGTTTTTAATTTTACCACCCAATTCTTTTTTAAATTATCATTATCAATTAAAAAATGAGCAGTGCGTCTCTTATAGGTTGCAAGTCCTAAGTCATCTTTTAAAATACGACATGGTTCTAGGGGCTATCTCCATCTCTCCCGAGATATAATCTTTTGCTTTTGGACAGGATTTCTTCGAATTCTTTCTTTGGTCGCCTTTTTCGTACCAACACTACTTGGACGGCCAGATATTTTTCTGTCATAAACAGAGCCTCCTGTGGTTTAATTGTACCTATCAAGAGCCCAGCACACAAACAATTCACTAATACTACAGACTAATTATATTTAAACCCACCCACTAAATTAAAATTAATCATAAATAAAATATTAAATCTACATTTTCTTAATATTACCTTAAGCTAAAGCAATACGCAAAAGTTTTGGACCTATTTTTACGAAAATGATGTTAGAAGGAATATATAATTTCATATATTTAAGTTTTATATGGAGAAGAAATACACTAAGCCAATATATATATTTTGGGTATAATCTCTAGGTAACCGTTCGAATTTCGCCTGCGTGAGGTATAGCTGTTTGTATTTTCGGCGACGTTTTCGTAAAACAATGATATTCCTGGAAAAACTAAAAAAAATAAAGAAAAAGGTAGCCTATGTGCATTAGACCCACAAGAATCCCTATATAAAATTTCACCATAATCGGTTTGGCCGTGATGACGTTACAGACCGACAGAGTTACTTTCGCATTTATATTAGTAAGGATGCATTATAAATACAATAAATTAATAAAATGAATATTGAAAAAGACATATTTAGAAAACTTAAAAAAATTTGAACGCAGCGGGATTTGAACCCGCGCCTCTTGAAAACTATCTAGCGCTCTGACCGCTAATCCATGCGTTCATTCATAAGTCATGCGAACGTTTCCTATAAAGTTTTCTAAATATGTCTTTTTCAATTTCCTTAGTGTGCGAATAACACTTAACAATAAAAAATGTTTAAAAAAAATGAATATTACACTCACTTCCATGTGTCGTATATACACGTTGCTAAGGCAACGCGTGTGTGACGCGTAAACGGATCCTCTAGTTAAGTTTAATATTCATTGTCAGTCAGCCCTTAGGTCAAGTTACAACAATTGATAGACGCGGGTAGAGGTGAGTAGCCCAATTAGTTCCAATCAGACGACAGGAAGCTGTTAAAATACTCTTGGGCCCTAGTTACTGTACATATATAATTGATTCATTTAACAATTTACATCGTTTTATAATTTTCTAAAAATAAAGTGTGCTTAAGTTAAAACAAAAGGAATAGTATTACATGTGAAATATGGAGAGTGGAAAGTACTTGACGCTATTATTCTCGTTTCCTTTTAAGAGATTATGAAGTTGACTCGACTTAATTGCATAATGAAGTCTTATAGTTCAAAAACGTTAAATAGGCTTCAAAAACGTTAAATAGGCTTTCATTAAATCAGTATATGTACCTATTACAATGTAAGCTAAATTATAAACAGCATCAAGCTTTTTCTACAACTTATATTTCTCAATTGTCAAAGAGAACATAGAAAAAGAGAAAATAGACACTTATTGAGTGTTGGAACTCAGCGCCGCCTTAGCCACCAAAACGGGGAACTAAAAAAGAATTTCAAGATAATCGTTCCCCTGATTGGGAATCGAAACCACAACCAATTGCGTTTACAGTCAGCCGCTGCCCCACAGTGGCTTTTTTGACCTCTGGTTAATTCCAGTAAAACGCTAATTGACCTCTGTGTGTATTGCTATAACGTATTGTATCGTTTGCACGCGATTACTTAGGTCCGATTCACACTCAGGGCAATGATTAAATTTTCTTTTTTTTTTAAGCGCATCGTTAAGTACCGCGACTCAACACGCAATGTTTCGATATCGAGCAAAAAGTGGAGAATGGAGTGTTTTGCTATTTGTGTTGAATATATTTTTCAATATTATAATTTAAAACGATTAAGTTTTATTAATAACTAGAGCTATACAAAATTATATCAATTTTAACACGGCACCTTTAAACCAGTTTAGTTAAGTAATAGCTTAACTAAATGTCACGAGTTTTTGAATCAACATAAAATTCGAAATGTGCATTATAAGTTATACAGAACTTGGGGCATTATTTTTGAATTCTATAGCAACTTCTTATAGATTTCGAACTTTGAAAAGGGTTTTACGCCAAGAAACTACAAAAAGCCGTTTTCAAATATTAAGTCGTGACGCCTATATAATGAAGTGACTGGTATTTTAAATTGAGTTTATTATTACATTTGTTAACAATTGTGTTGTAATGAATTTTGGTGAAATTTTATAGTTTCGTTTTCAACTTACCTCATTTTTGTATTTAATGTCGCGTGTGTATGTTGTCTAATTTAGGGAAAAATACAATATTATATGGAATGAGTGTCAACTCGCATCCATCGCAATTCAGACCATTTCTTTTATTATTAACAATTTCAATCTCTAATTTTCCCACTTTTTCCGACTTAGAATATAATACAAGTATTGAATCCTCCTGAGTGGGTGATCGAGCACACCATCGCACATACAATACGACACAACCCCACTGCGCCATGATAGCCTTTAAATTAAAAATTAATGAAAAAAAAAACAAAATTTATTAAATTTAGCGACATATACATTCATTTGTATCATTCTGTCATAACGTAAATGCGTTACAATAGGCGGCCGCCCGTCAAACCGGCTATATCATTATAATTGACAATAATAAATGATAGGTATCTACATCACAAAACCGCCCTGTCTTCGGTGTGATGGATATTGGACGGTATTGTATCATGTTATATAGTTAATGAATCATTCTGCCACGTTTTAAGATTCGATCGATGTTCGACAAATCTGATTATATATATATATATATATTAATGTTAGGCCTTCGTAGCACAGTGGTGACGGCTGACTGTAAACGCCATACCATAGATAGGGTGTTCGATCCCTGTCGAAGGATTATTAAACTGTTTATTTTCTTTCCACCACTCAACGCGCAATGGCTCCACTGGCAAATTGCAAGTGGAGAACGGAGTGTTTTGTAACTAGGTTCTCTCTGACTACCTTACTATGGGGAACACAGACGGGCAGGCGTGAATGCTATATATAAATATAGGCGGTAACCTTTTAAAATTTTACTCCTATCTAATATCTGATATAATATCAAAATGTCAAAGTCTTGCAAAATCTATTTATAAAATCTTATTTTACTATTTACAACTGTAGGGATAACTCCTGCAGTATCTCACAGGTCCTATCAATCAGCTTTGATATCAAGATTGCATCGGTTGGCTTAAGTGAATTTATTATGGTTTAAAGGCGAGATTGAAAACTGACAAACTGTGGACCCCTTTTTACAAAAATGATGAGGACTGAGATGAATGAAATGTCAGGTAGTTAAAGTGTATTTGGATGAGGACAGAAAACCAATATAATAATGCATTATTCATTAAAAAATGAATATTACACACACTACTGTGTTTGATGTGCGTGCGTTTTACACAAAAGTGTACTTGTGTAAAGAATCTCTGGTGTTACACGGGGTCGTGGGCGGTTTGCCTTGGCTTTGGAATAAAAAAAAAATTACGTTGCTATGGTAACAATAATTTTACACGTCATCGTGTCCTCTAGTTCATTTAAGTATGTGTATTATTGATACGATAGCGAAAATCAATTGCGCCGTTCAAAAGTATATCATTTTATCGTATTTATTACGAAACTTTGATTATCATCGCTAGATAGTTGCAAGAATGCAATATAAATTCTTGCATCAACATTTATTCGTGCTATGCTATATATGCATCTAATAGAGAATAAAAACCTTTTGTCAGTTATTAGCTGCGTAAATTATCTTTTGCTTATAAAAATAGAAATATTAGAAAAGTCCATTTTTGTACTTAACAATGATTTTTCTAATATATGTAGTAACATACTCGTATATGAAATAAAAATTATGTTTCATATATGTTATTATTCATAATATAATAGGTAAATATGTTATTAGTAAAAAAAACTGAACGCAGCGAGATTTGCAACCGGCCTCTTGAAAACCGTTCAAGCTTTCAAATTTTAATACGTTTTCTAAATATATGTTTTTCAATTTCCTAAGTGTGTGAACAATAACACTTTAAAACAAGTGCTAAAAAAAACATTGTTTTACGTGCTTTTTTGTTCACAAAATGAATTTGCGTTGGAACGTTATTCCCCTTTTTTATCTATTTATCCTTTCTTTACCAAACGTTGTCTGTAAGAGATTGATCTATGTATTATTTCTCTTGATTTAAATATATATAAAAATCTTAAGGAATCTAGAAATTAATTCTATTAACATATCACATTAATACTAAAAACTCAACATATTTTATTATAGCTTAATAATGGCTTTATAAGGTATTGCAATTTTCTACAACAAAAAAGTATATACTAAGAACGTTACTAACACCAACTCAGGTGATTTACAAACCCGAGCCAAGCGCTACTTTCGATGGCAAGTATTATAGAAATAGACGCAGACGACGCATTGCGACGCAATCTTCAATGCATTGCGCTGCCAGGATTCGTATTTCCATCACATGTTCTTGACACAGAAGTAAAATTATATATTTTTATGTACTGTACTTTGGATTTACAAATTTTTGTGATTCTTTTGTTTATATAAAAGCGAAAATTGGGCTTAGTAGCTTGTTTTTGATCTCCAACATTACTTGTTTACGCATGAAATTCACTTTAGGAACTTCACCTTCATTCGTTTATTGATGAAATTCATAGTAAATCATTGTTTACATAAAACAAAAACCTTAATATACTGTCAAAATACATGGATAACTTCAAAGCTATATAAAATATAAAAAGCATTATATTAGATCCGATCCCGCCTTGATTCAGAATCTATCACCAAGTAGTTTTGACACAATTTCACCATTCTCCATGCCCAAATAACAATCAAACTCCTCAAAATATCGAGGGCGACGCTTGACATCTTGTGCAAGCGGCGCTATCTTCAGATTGTCGATACAAACCATGTCCCAGTTAGAGACGATAATTTAACCATGTCAAATAAATATTGTTAAACTGATATACGAAATTAAATCCCACTTTGGGTATTATCAGGTAAATATTATATTTTAAACTAGCTTTGCACGAATTCTATATAATATAAAAGTAGCCTAAGTAATTACTTATTACATCACCTATCTGCCAGTGTAAGTCCCGTCTAAATCGGTCCAGCCGTTCCAGAGGTTAGCCAGAACGAACAAACAGACAGACAGACACAAAATAAAAAAATGTTATTTTGGTATATGTACAGTATTATTTTAATATTACAAACAGACACTCTAATTTTATTTTTTTGTATAGACGTTTTTTTTATTCAGAATTATTAAGCGCCATTGTAACGCAATGGGACTGTAACTGACTAAACGCGATAGTTACCAGTACAATCTTTACTCGGGGAATGTTTATATTATAAGCAAAGCTCGGCATTGAGTTCAGCCACTCGTATTTCATTTCAAATGAATGGCAAATCGAATAACAGGAAGGAATTGCTTCTAGGTTCTTTTTGACCTGCTATGTGGGAAAATCACATAAACGGCTTTTTTAATTGTATTCGTACAAACATATATACATACATACATATTTATGATTAATTTAATGTAAGTCAAACAATCATTTTCCCTTTCTGAGTATGATTTGAATTGACAAAAGCGTAAAAAAATTCGAGGACAGTATAAAATGACATATGCGTCATTCTAGTTCTAGCGTTGTTCACTTTGAGGTCAACGTTTGGAGATGTTTTAAGTATGCGAGTCCTGAATCGTGATTTGGTGATTCGTTTTAATTGTGTGGTACGTTTATTTACATATTGTTTTAACCTTTAAAAAACATTTAATTTTTTGTTCATTTAGGGATTTCGAAGGTAAATTAATAAAACAAATGCTTATTTAAATAATTTTATTACATATTAATCCATCTATAGCATTAAAGATGTAAATAAAGCAAAGAGGGTGGAGAATTTAGAAACTTGCCTATTAACTTCTCCACGGCTGCTACACAAAATGGGCGGCATTGAAAACGTGGCGTGTTGGGTAATGGAACCCAACGTCATATTTGCCAAAACCAGACAAGTGTTATTTTTTGAATAACTATGATAAAAGTAAATATTGTGTTGATTGGAAATTAAATATGCATCCATTAATTACGGTCAAACACGTTTTCCACTTACTGCATACTTTTTTGTACATACAAATAAAGATTGCAATTATCATTTTTATTTTCTTATATAAAACTTATGTCTTTTGACATATAAATGCTCTTTTAGGTCATAATCTTCTTATTACAGTTGTTAGAGAGAACGAACCTAGTATAAAGATACCCCGGTTTCCATTTTCCGTCCGAATTCGAGACATTGCGTGATGAGTGTCGGGGCTCAATGCCACGCTTAGTCTTGTTCACCATAACGGAGAAATGAAAATAATTAAATTATCATAATTCCAAATGGAAATCGAACTCACAACCTATTTATTGCATTTGCATTCAGACGCTGTCCCACTTCGCCACAATGGTCTCAATTCGAACACTTCTAAAATATAAAAAATATACCTATATTAAGCATTAAGCTTTTTCCCACATAGCTGCGCCCTGTTGTATTCGGAGACAATCTAGTATCGAGTGTCAAGACACTCCGTTTTCCACTTCAAAGGCATGTGGTTAAATTTTATGAGTTTTACACTAAACAAAAGGCAAAGCCGCCGCGGGTCAACAATATCATTAGAGGCATTACGGCTCGAAACGGAAACGCACTGTTCAACGTATGACGCATCTGGATCTAGCGTTTTTTGCTTGGAGGTCAATGTTTTCCTGCCTTATATTATGATGTAGATGCTGAGATATGATAACGAAGTTAATTTAAATAACTACTGATTAACATTTTTATACTGGCATCTGCTGTTTTGGCTGTATAAATTGTGTTCTCTGTCATGTTTTTTTTAAATAAACTATGTTGTATATATTATAAATGAGTGACTGACTGACGGAAATTATGTTCACGTAGGTACTTAGTTATAAAATCTTTGACTGTATGCTAATGTGAGGGTTCAATTCTTATATTAAACATTGATTAATAAAATATAATAAAACTAGTGAGCGGCGAGCGGCTTCACCCGCAATGAAAAACAACAAAACGTGGGAGAACGAAATTGAATATGTTTATATTCAGACCCTCAAGTATTTCTTTATAAAATTTCATCACAATCTGTTCAGCGGTATGGCCGTAAGGACGTCACAGACGTACTTTTGCATTTTTAATATTTGTATGGATAAATTCAGCTTCATGCTTTTCCCGTAGACAGAGAGAGCCTAGTGATACTTCGTTCTCTAGTTTCAGAATAAATTCTAAACGTATATATATTTAAAAAATACCTCATGAAGGCCATAATGAAATTAATGAAGAATGATCCTCCAATAGATTGTTCATTTTTACAAGTTGTATATATAATATGTAAGAAATTACAAAAGTAACCTCAACCATTCGTGTCATAAAAAAAAAATCAAATCTTACATGAAAATATAATATATACTTAAAGCCGATTATGATTACAAAAATAATTCAATCATATCTAAAACATTAGATTCACAATAACGACATTATATTTCTAAGCTAGTATAATAAATTATAAAATAGAAAACGCACAAAAAGTGTTTAATAGTCGAAACGAACCTTCGTATAAACTAAACAATCTTAGGTCCATCCGTTCCACAGCAATCATGGGTAATTTCGAGCAATAAGTTCTATCAATATTAAATAAATCGCCGTAACCCTTACCTGCTGGCGTCATTAGCCGTACCCCCGTAACCCCGCTCACTTATAAATAGACGAAAGCTTTGTGAGATAACCTATTATTTTAAGGCATTTTTGTAATTAAAATTCGATTATATTAAATATTGAGGCAGTCAGTCGTGCAGAGGAATGGCGTCTGAGTGTAAATAGGACTGTTGTGAGTTCGATCGGAACTTTGGCGAGTAATTTAAGGAGAACGGAGTGTCCTGCCAATAGAATATGTTTAGCAACCCCTGCTTGCGGTTAAAAAAACCGTGAGTTTTTTTTCACTGTAGGTTCGTGAGTTTTTTTTATAAATTCACTGTAGGTTTACTTTAAAATCAGAGTGATATATCACTTTATATGTATGTAGAGAAATGTACGCTAATATAAGATTTGTGTTAGCAATAACATATATGGAAACGTTATCGAGATTAATTCTTATTTCATTAAAATATTATGTTATGTTACTCCATTACACTATTGTTCTCTTATCAAATTAAATTAAAAAGCGCAGTTTTATTATTTTACAATGGCATAAAAACAATGAGAAGTATAAAACTAAATTGGAGAAGAAAATTGCGTACAAATAAAATTATATACCAATTTAAATATTGAATAAGCCGCCATTATCCACAGATGACTGCTACTAATATAAAATCGCACAGAATAGCCAATAGACGACGTAATAACGTTAAACGATCGTACCATAAACAACAAAGAAAGCACGTATTCAGTTGATAGTATAACCTAGATAACAGAAAATGTAAGGAAAATATACATATAGCTCTTCAAATGTAGATAATTCTAGCAATTTAATTTAGTTGCGTTATTTCTAATTATTATATACTAACTAACGCTGCGCTTGACATTAATGAGGTTAAATCAAAAAAAAATATATGTAATTGAGTAAAAAATGCGTAAATTACCAAAATTTTGTATTCACATACACAGTTATATATTTATTATTATATATTTTGTGAATAGCACAAATTTAATAATTTATTAAACATTTTCGAGATAAATTATTATTATTAATAACCGTTCTTTTATAGAATTTGTTGAAAAAGTTGTTCTAAAGCAAATAATTTTTCATCGTATACTCGAAATATTTATTTTGGATACTCCACGCGCTGTGAGCAACTGCTGTGGCCAAATAAAAAAAGCAGTTTATGTATACATTTGTACAGTGAAGAATTTCATCTTGCGATTTTCGCCCGAGGAGCAGCAATCTCGTTTGTAGAAACAAGGCCATAAACAAACAACTACAGACAGACATTTTATATTACTTTTACGTAGACCTCCACTACGGTATTCAATTTCACATAAAAAGTTAAGCGGGACGCATCTGCTATCAGTGATTTATTCAGTACACAAGCACTTATTCATTAACCCAGTTAAAGGAGCGAGGACAAATAAATCGTCCTATCTTTCCCCCCCCCCCCCCCATTTGGTCAGGAGCCTTAAACGAGTGACGGCTTGGCACCTGGCGGACGTTGGCCGTCCAAATCCGGGGGGAAACTTGGCAGAGCAGTCCGTACACTTGCCAATATACACACCGGCTGGTGATTTGGCAAACTTGGGTACTTCTACACCTTGTGTACAACGATTTATAATACTCCCTTTGGCAGGCGAATAGCTGCACTTAGCCGCTTGGTCGTCTTGACTGGCCCTTACTTTGTAACATCGAAATACAATATCCATACTAAGTAATTCCCGTCACAAGAAACTACTCTGTTGCATTTATTACAGAATATTTCTACAATGTAAGTGGCATTCGTGACTTTAATGACAAAAACCATTTAAACAACGATTACATTTCGAGTAATTTTAAAAACGGTGTATCGCGTGCGCGTGTTCTAAAACTTCGACACCATCTATTTTTATCAATTCACAAGAAAAAAAAATCCTAATTAACAACAACTAGAGAATAAATCGCAAAAAATCTCGGGTGTCATTAGACCCCTGCGTCGTACGGAGGGTTAATTTGAGGCCCGTTCTAATATAGCTTCTATTTTGGTAACATAAAGTAAAATTTTCTTTGACGACGTTTTTATACCCCCTTGGAGAGAGATTGTCGTTTTTTATATATAGTTTTTTTGTTTCTCTACCTGCTCAAAGCACCCGGAGTCGGATCGAGGCATGTGCATCGGCTCGAAGTTTTGTTGAAACTTTAGCTGCGGCAAAACTCATGCACTCGATAGATTGCGGAAATGCCTCGATGTTCTTTATGAAACATGTCTTTGTTGTACTCTTGCCAAATAGAAAACGCGCGTATCGTTGAAATTCAATTTTTAAGAACAATATTACGCAATAAAATATAATCTCTTTAAGTATGTAATTGTGATTGAAATCATAGTTCACAACAAAAACGACTGAATTTAATATGCACCAGCGAAAAAAACGAAGCGTACAATTGACTCGTACAAGAAAAGTATTTGAATGAATTTGCCGAGGTTAAGCTCGTACGAAATACAAGGTCGAGCGCTAACTTCATATAATAACCTTTAAAAATATAACTTTAAAAGCGTCCATAATTTAAGTGAAGCGGGTTCTTTTGTAAATACCTACATGAGTTTTTTTGTAAATATTATTAATTATTATAAAATTACGAATTTAAATAGTGTATAGAAGTAAATTTACAATTTAAATATCATTTTTTAAATGAAATGAATGTAAATATTCATAGCGTTATTTTCAATTGACAATAATATTAAAAAAAGTCTAATGAACGAAATAGTCAGCTATATCGTTCGGGTGGTCGAAGCGAAGATGTAAAAACTTAATCAAGTTCAAAACAATAGCCAAAACCAGTTAACTGTGAACAAAGGTTATAAAAAATACTGTTGAGTACAACGAGTGTAACTGTTGTAGCGGAGGATTAGCAACTATATATTTTGTTAACATTTTTAAAAGTGTTATTCCCACACTTAGGAAATTGAAAAAAAGACATATTTAGAAAACGTATAAAATTTGAACTGGCGTGATTTGAACACGCCTCTTTGAAAACCGTTCAAGCGCTCTTACCGCTAAGCCATGCGTCCCACCTCCAGCTACGTTAGCGAAATTCTTATGCGCTTATTACAGCTTAGCGGTCAAAGAGCGCTTGAACGGTTTTCAAGAGGCGCGGGTTCAAATCCCTTTGCGTTCAGTACATACGTTTCTAAATATGTCTTGATCGCTTAACGAACTTCTTTATAGACACTCCAAAATTTCAAGCATCAGCCAGCCTTAGTCTCCAGTTTTGGTGGTGCATCGTTTATATATTTACTTATAATAAAAATGTAACTGATCGATGTCTGTACATTAAAGATATATGAAAATAAAAAAATATTAGGGTTATTTGTCAATATGAACTAAAGAAGAACCCAAAAAATATTTTTTTTTTTTTTTTGTTTGTGCACGCTAATCGAAACGGCTTAACGATTTAAATGCAATTTCATCGTTAAGCCGTTTCAATCAATTAGTTTGTAAATAACAAAGTTACAACCATTTAAATTATGAGTTTAAGCAAAATTTGAGACTTAAATGAGGCGCGGGTGGGCAAAGAAGCGAAGTAGTTTAATCAAGTTTAGTAAACGTGTAGTTTACGCAGGCGAAGCCACGAGCGGGTCGCTAGTGTCTAATATTTTTGTTTCGATTCTGACAGTAAACGTGATTGTTTGTGGGTTCGATTCTAAATCGGTCGAATGATTATACTAAAATTATTTTCATTTCTTCGCTATGGTACCTAAGAAAAAGCGCAACGTTGACTTTGGCCACTCAACACGCAATGTCTCGATTTCGGACGGAAAGTAGAGAACGGAGTGTCTTGACACTAGGTTCTCTCTGACTACCCTGTTATACGGGAAAAAGCGTGAAGCTGAAAAAACTTCAGTTCAGTTCACTTCAGTAGGTTCTTCGTTTCTTCTAATATCAGTTGAAATTGGATAAGGTCTTATTCATAATTTAGAATTTTCGGATATTTTTGTCTCTTTACACCTCAATACATGATGTATATAAAAATAAAAAAATGACTGATTTGCAATGTAGGAGTAAAGTGGAGAACGGAGTGATTTGACACTAGTTTCTCTCTTCCGACACTGATATGCAGGGAAAAGCGAAAGGCTATTTTAAATTATATAAAATAAATATTTAAAACTCTTATTGTTAAAAAAACACTTAAAGAAGCGTAAACAACTATGTGAATTTTCCACGAACACTTTCAATAGACGTCCATAAACGCTGAACACAAGTTTCGCCTACAAAAAAATTCAAAACGCTGCTCTGTGAAGTTTGTCAAATGTCCGACTCGCCCTACGATTCCATTTTTCTTTCACCTGCGATTTATTCAAATGGTATTGTAATCGAGTAGATGACGTGATGGCAGACGTCGCGGTGTTGGAATGAGCCTTATTTCTCTTAAAGGTTGTGAGTTCGAATACCATTAAGGGTATTGATTATTTATAACAATGTTCCCACGATATGCGATTTCAATCGAGCAGCTTAAAAATACAATCTATATAAACAAAGAATGGAGCATGAGAGTATTATTTCTTATTTTCTCAAGAAATGTGTTAAATTGTACATCTATTTATCAATATAAAAAAAACAATCAATATTGACGAACTTTTTACCGTCCGATTTTTGCAAACTAATTTTCCATTACTTACTTAGCTTAGCTAATGTTTTTAAGAGAAGACTGCCAGTACCTTTCTCATTTGCGATTACTAGACATTTATTATATGTAGACTTAATGCAATAATAAAAATAGAATAGCTATACAAATTAAAAAAAAATAAGGACTAGTTGTGTAAAAATCAAAATATAATTTATATAAATAGGCTATCGAACAGTTAAATATGCTAGCTATTAAGAACATTCGAATCATTAACAAAAAAATGTCAATCTTACAGCAAGCTTGGAATTCACTTAGTCTTAGAACATGTTCCAGTGATTCTTGATTCTTGGTCTTCTCCTTGGTAATTTTCAGATTTTGTATGTCATTTTATTAACATGTTTGACTAGATTTGAACACTATATTTATAGCCGTGAAAAATGCAGCTTTATGCTTTTTTCCCTCATAGCAGTAAAGGCAGAGAGAACCTAGTGTCATAACCGCCTGACTTCAGGACATTGCGTATTAAGTGGCGGAGCTGAACGCCGCGCCTTGTCTTCACCAGAGTGGAAAACTAATTTAAAAAAAACAATTACACTAGATTCATATTTAAATATAAAACAAATATCCAACACAAGCGCAAGCAACCCAAAAACTTTTTTCCATGTTTGTTTATCAATAACCTCGTATTTTAGCATTTCTATGATGAAAATAAGAAGGGAGGGGAAGGGGGAGTTTATATTAATAAATATGTAAATGTGCTATATCGGAACATCGTGGTCGTCCCATTACCATACATACAGCACAATTGAATACTAAGAGCTTTATGTATTAGCCTCAGTGTTGTATGATTCACTTTGTTTTTACATATTTGACGAGCGACTTTCCATATGAGATGAATAACACAAGTCTGATTGATTTTTAAATTCGTGGCTCAATTGCCTTCAATCATTTGAATTTCTCCTGAACACGCAAAGTCTTAGTTTCGAATGAAAAGTGGAGAACGGAGGGCTTTGACGTAAAATGCTTTGCTTTGGAAAAAATAAAAAAAATATATTCAACTTTACATTATGTACTTAGGTATAATATTTTTATGTTTTTCTTTAATTCAGTTTAGTTATTACCTAGAATATTATCAATAATCAAAATAAGGACAAACAAAAGACATTATTATGGGGTTGAAATTTTACAGTTAAATTTAAATAACAAATTGTGTATACGAAAGTACTAAAATGATTCTCATTATATTGGTAGCGACCACTGATATCAGATTTATGACATAAAAATATTGTATTGTCATCGATTCCGGACACACATGTGCTAATTTTGGAATTTGGACGATTGTGGAACCAATCAGACGACAAGAAGTGGACGTAAATAGCGTTCCAAGATTTGCTTTCATTGAGAAATACCAGTAAAATAAAAGCTAGTTAAAATACAGCTACATTGGTTCCTTCCATCTCTTAGCCCGCGGGGTTTTAAAACAGATGTCCAATAACTTACATAGAACTGTTATCAAAGAGAACCTGGTGTCATTACACACAGTGTAAGTTTAATTTTTATTATTATCCATTCACATCCAAGAGTAAAAATTAAATCTATATAAATGAAAAATATATGATACTAATATAATAATTACGTAGTAAATTGAAAGATATATACTCAAGAGTAAATTAAATACTAAGAGATATTAGTATACATACATAAATCAGTCAAGATGCAAGTCATTTCTCCTTGTACTTTATTTCAGATAAATCGCTTAAATTAGAACCTGCAAGCCTACAAACTTTTTGAACTAAACACCTGTGCCATAACGGTATAATTAAGTTGAAATTTGAATAAAATGTAAATTTTTAATGATAATTTAATTTTTCGAACGTTACATTATCATAGATGGTTGGCAATATACAACTGACCATATTATAGTACCCTTTAAAACTAAAACTACATATGTTTCATTTATTTGTAAGTTTTGTTAATAGATAAAAGATAAACGTTAAAGTATGTTTTAAAAAAAATATTTTATAGAAATCAAACTCACATTTAGCATCGTCTACAAATCGAATTGGAAATTACTTCACGATTTATACTCTCGCATTGTTATTGCGCAGCACAAGAGAGGTCATTGTGGCGCAAGTGTGACGGCGTCTAGCACTGTATCGGCAATGTTTGTGGTTCGATTCCGACTCCGACATGTTTATATTTAAATTATTTTCATTTCTCTGCTCTAGTGACGCGACAAAACGCGGCATTTAGTTTCGACACTCACAGCATGCAATGTCTAGACATTACGAGAATCTGACGATTCGGGAGGAAACTTAGGAACTCTACCAGGCGGAAAAAAATATTTGACTATCTAGTGGATATTTAGTACAATACAAGTAAAGTCAAAAGAAAAAACTTGTTAAAATTTCATTATGAAAACCATTTTGAAATGAGTAAAACACAAATATCCTGTGTATTATAATGAAAATTAACATTTTAAATATTCAAATTATACAATTGTTATGTTAAATATTACGTACTGAATAAAATGATTCTATGCATTTAATTGACGGCAAATTTTGCATTTGAAAGCTCTACGCTCTACAAGAGAAGTGTAACATAGGTTATAAAATTTATACTAATTATATGATTATATCTAGTTCTTGTTTATTGTATAGATATCTATATATAAACCCAGCTTGAATATTATACAGACCAACATGGTCAAAAACTAGAATATTAAAAAATGGTTCAAAAACAAGAATTTTATATATTAATAATATTATGTTAAAGATCCATCCCATCGTGGCGAAGTGGGACAGCGCCTAGCTGTAATCACAATTTTCCCAATCGGAGGTTCAATTCCCTCTCGGAGAACAACGAGTTCTTACGCAATGTCTCAAGTTTAGCCGGAAAGTAGAACACTTAGTTTCTTGACACTAGGATTCTCTGACTACACTGCTATGCGAGAAATGGCTTCAAGAGTGTGAAGCTGAAAAAAAATACCATGTTTTCGTACATTTTCGTCGATTTTAAAAACATTGCTCTTCAAGTAAATAGCTTAAAGCTGCATTCGAAGTTAAAATGAAAGGAAACAGTTTTATTATATATGAAAAAAATTATTGAGAGGGATTTGAAGCGCAACACCGCGTCGCCACACTGCATTGGCATGTACATAGCTAACTTATACAATTTTTTTAAACTTCTAAATTATTATATATTTTACAGCACAAGTTTAAACTATAATTAATTGTTATCTATCTGTATAAGCATCTCCCCCTATTTTCCACATTCACGTAAAACTTCTCCCTTGTTAATTTGGCCTATAAATTAGCTATACAATTATTATTAGCTATTTAATTTAAAAACAAAAATATTGAACTTATCTATGATCTAAATGAGTAAGACATCTGTTTCATACATAAAAATCTGAATAGATTACAAATCAAACATCATGTTTTATACAAAATCAATATTTAATAAACTCAATAGTATGATTGAATAATTTTTAATTCATTCTCACCGACAACAATCCGACCCCAAGCGTTTCGATACTTTGCATTTGAAAAGCCCTAGAGCGAGCCGAAAGCAGATACCAAACTAATTTCACCCCATCTGCTTTTGACATTCGCTGATCCACGGTCCGCAGCGCATCAATATATCGTCGTATATTATTTCAACAAAAATTTAGGAAATATGAATATGTCACTCTAATTTTGTTAACATTTCTTTTAAAGTGTTATTCTCACACTAAGGAAATTGAAAAAGACATATTTAGAAAACGTATAAAAATTTGAACGCAGCGGGATTTGTACAGCGATTCTTGAAAACCGTTCGTTCAAGCGCTCTGTCCGCTAAGCCATGCGTTCTACATCCAACTACGTTGAAATTCCTTAGTACGCTTATTACAACTTATTGTTCGTAGAATAATCTTTGGGTAGCAGAAATTTGTAAAAATCTCCTTAAAGAGATGCTAATAACAAATGTAAGTCACTCTAAATTTCGTTATATTTTTAAATGCTATTTTCACACATTATAAACTACCTGTGCCCGCGGCTTCGACTTTTTCTACACAACGACCCAGTAAAATCGAACCCACAACCATAGTGAGAGTCGTTATGGTCATACGATTCCCAATTTAAATATGTTGGTGATACATGTAAAAACAACTTCAGCTTCATGCTTTATCCCGCATAGCACGACATAACCTAGTGTCATAACACGACATTGCTTGTCGATATGAGACATTGCTAGTAGAAGGACGGAACTGAACGTGACCAGTGCAGGGCAAAGAAAATAATTCTAAATGTAATTTTCCCCAAATCGGGATCGAACCTGCAAAAAACATAAAAAAACATTTCTTATTTATACACAACTGAACTGTTACAGCGAACAATTAAGCCCTTAAAAGCAATTGTGGAACTCGATTTAATTTGGGTTAGTTTTCGCTGAATACAATTCTTTGTATCCAGTTTCAGGTATACGCAGAGCTGTGACCTCATTATGTATACATACTTTACTTTCATTGGATATTATGTTTGCGAATATCCAGTTTTAAGACATTTAGCGCAATTTCTAACCGAATTAAATTTAGGTATAGAATTATTTTATTTTATTTATTATTATATAATATATATAAAATATTAATAATAATAAATATATAATGTATATAAAATATTAATATATTAAATAATAAAAACGAAATAGAATTAGCAATGTAGCAATATGATAATTAAAGTAAAGGTTTTATAAGACTATGGATTTAAAAAAATTTTTTATCAAATTATAATAGGAAATGCAAATATGTATTATGTTTTGAATTCAATGTCATACAAATAATGCTGTAGTAACTGTTTATTTTGAAATGAAACTATTTTAACCGTATTAATTGCGTATTATTTTGGTATTCGAAAATACATTTTAGAACCCGACGTTTCGAACACTTTACAGTAGTCCGGGCACAGGTAAGACTGAGGGAGTCTAAAAATCAGGTTAAAATAGTTTCATTTCAAAATGTGTAATAATCGTGAAAATCAAAGAACTATTAAGTAACTCTTCAATCAAATAATGGTATGGTAAAAATCTTCCTTACTACGTAAGTAAAAAACAAAAAATATAACAATTCCTTAACTTGCAACAAATCCAAGAGACGCACTTCAAATCCTTCAAGCTGAGTTAAAATTTTCAACGAAATTTTAGTGTATTTATACATTTCCGAAAGTCATCGCATCTTCGATCGTGAGTCGGCATTCTCATTTAACGTATCAGCCTTCTTTGTTTTTTCCTCGACAACAAAGAAACTTGACATGTTTGTGTTTTTTAAAATTTATCTTTGGTTAAAATTTAGAATCAACATTTTGCCTAATGAAAAAATAAATTAATCTCCTTACGATATAGAGATATGCCCTTTATTATAAGAAAGCTAGTGCTATTTAAATTTGAATTAATATATTGCTTGTTTTATAGTTATTGTTTCATGAACCTATTGATGTTCGATAATAAACTAATTAAAATATCGATTATATTTCAGTATGATTAAAATACCTTTACATACGTATAATTTTAATTTTTATCTTTTTCTTATTCAATTAACTTCCAATTAACTTTAATTGTACGAATCACACTAAAATGTATTAAAAAAAAAAAATAATGACTTGTCCAAAAATGCTTAGGCTGAAAGTATAATGCCCGTCTATTCAGGCGTGAAGGACTTTTCTATTGCTGTACTTCCATGTGGAAATACAGCAATAGAACCCAACTAAGCCACTCGCGATAAGGATTAAAGGAAGTCCTTCACACTGGGGATACTTCTATCAGCCATACACATGCATATATAGAATTATTCCAGGCTCTTCAAACATTAAAGTGTTTCGTTCCGCCTCTTTAAAGATACTATCTAAAGTTCAAAGACAGATGTTTCACAAGATGCCAAAGTTATCTTCTCCGTATTTTATAATTTTGTTAATTCTGTTTCAGGTACGTACATCACGACATTTTGTTTCGCTTCGTGTAGAGTGGAACGGTGAGACATATTCCAACTTGATAGCATCTCAAGATGAACGTGAGTTTGCTTCTAAGCGTAGTTCTAAAATTCAGCTACAGCGCTTACATCCAGGCTGTTATATTTTATACATGATATTTCATACTCCTTTATGCCCTAACGATTGCTGCTCACAAAATTACGCACTAAAATGTTAAGTAACAGATGCGTCACGATCTGTCGTAAACGGAACGTACAAAATGCGACCAGACCAGCTAGACCCCACGGCATCTCCCCTCCTCCATGAATCTTCAGTTATTGAGGACTAGAGTTGAATAGCGGGGGTCTAATTATATCGGTTGGGGGAAGCATTGCCATCTCTTGATATCGATCTTTGGTTAAAACTCCCTTGAGTTTCAAGTCCTTTGGTCTGAATTAGTGCCACAATTTATGCTATGCCGAGGGGGTCTCTTGTGCATTTAGCCTTTGGTTTGCCTAATGCCGCGAACGGCCATTGTTCTTAATTGGTTGCTTGTAGATTGTGAACGGCAACATCTTTGGGTGTATGAGAATTTTGGGGTGGCTTAGGAATAAGCTTCGACGCGAATAGCGACTGTGAAAGTATTTGCAGTTTGTTTTTCTTTTAGTACTGCTTTTGTTAGAGGTGTTGCTATGGCAATTGTATAAATGGTCATCATTTCTTCAGTGATTATACATTTTTACACCCAAAAATTTGTAATAGAATAAGTTTTAAATAATTTCAAATAATCTGAGCAGTTATTACATAATTTCATATAGCTGAAACATTTGCTATGATAACCGAACCGTTAAAAAAAACTATCCAAATATAAGTTGCAAGTTTTGAACCGCAGCTTTCGTTTTCCAATTAGAGCTTAACTCGGACAACAACAATACAACATCACTCTTCCAAGTTTTACAGACAATGCCAAGTTATATCTCGAAACAAGTTTTCGAGGGATGCCAGCGCTTATTCGCCACATGTGAATGCCCTCAAACTAATACCATCGTTAAGCGACCCCACCTTCCCCCTGGCGCACCATAAAACGGGGTCATTCAAGGGAATGGGCGTGTATACTGGAGGGGGTTTTCCGCTATGTCGGCCAACTTTGCCCGATTACCGGCCTTCGCGTGCGTGCCCGCTCTATTTCGAAGTGATAATGATAACTGAATACGTTTAGGTCGATATTCTGTGGATGCTTTTTGTAACGCGATACATAAAGCTACTAAATTGTAAGTTTTTAAATACGGATGAATGGTGTTAGTTTGTTTCGTTTCTTTTGGTCTATCTATAAGCGTAAAAAATCATGAAATATTAATTAATAATATTTTTAAAATGTAATTAAATTTAATTTGATATATCATGGCGCAATGGACAGTGTCTGACTGTAAACGCGATAGGTTGTAGGTTCGATTCCCACTCGTAGGAATGCTCATATTATTTTATATTTATTGACTCAAGTAATAAATCGCGGTGTTGAGTTCAGCCACTCAATACGCAATCTCTCGATTTTGGTTGGAAAGTGGAGAACGGAGTATTTTGTAACTAGGTATACCTAGATCGCTAAGCGGGAAAAGCCGTCAAGCTGTCAACTATTATATATTTATATATATTATTCTAGATAATTGGCTTTATATGTATGAAAGCATGACTTGAAAGAGCAACACCTGCTTTCAGATCTCATGAATAGTTATGACGTGGAGAAGAGGTGTTACTGTGGGTAATATTCACACGAAGGATTTTTACCTTAAAGCGGCAAATGAGAGAGTCAAAATATGTGCTGCCTAAAGTTTTTGGTTGACGGCGACGAATGTCGCCACCCTTGTTTACTCTAAGATAGAGCTTGTATAATTTAACAATGCAACAGAATAGAGGGGTTGGTAACAATGCTTTTGTTTTCTAGGCTTATATTTTGTGATAATTTGTCACATATTTCTTGAATTTAAGTCCATTTTTTTGTCCGTTCCGTTCCGTTTTTTTTTTCATCTTTACACTTCTTCCAAGAAGGAGAAACTAATGATTAACACAAATGTTTAATATTTAAATTATTTCAATTTCTTGGCTCAAGCTTCGTGTCTAAGACAAACCTCGGCAGTGATTTCCGCAGCTCAACAAGCAATATCTCGATAACAGAGTGAAAATTAAGAATGGAGACTGTAAACTAGAAGGAAGCTAGGAAAAGTGTGAAGCGGAAAAAAATGTGTTTTCTTCTTAGAAATGGACTTATCTCTAGAGATAAGTCAAGCAAAACTAGTTTTACTATTACTACTATTTTCCTTTCCTCTCACATCTTAAATGATATACAGAAATAACTCATTGACATATTACACCGTTCTCCTATTTCCAGTCACCTTGAAACATAACACGAGCGAAATCCAATGCTAGGGTTTACCTAGAAAGTATTATTACAAGAAAAGTACCCCTCTAAATTTAAACTTATTTATATTATTATATATATTAATTTAGATCATTATTAGAAAAAAAGCATGACCAATCAAGAAAAAGGCATTGAGGTATAGTGCGACAGCGTCTGACTGTAAACGCGATTGGTTGTGGGCATGATAGCTTATTATTTATTTCCACATTCTGCCAAGATAAAGGCGCCCCCTTTATTCTACCATTTAAGATGTATCTAAATTATCTCAGGGCGAAAAGTAGAAAACAGAGTGTCTTGACACAAGGTTACCTCAGCCTACTGCCATAGCCTACCTGGTAAAGTTTAACAAAAAATGTTAAAGGTAACATTTATAACACTATGTAATATGGAACTTACCTCATTAAAATAGTATTCACACCGGAACAGCTCGCTTATCTGTATCACCTGGGAATCGAATACGGAAACGTTATCGCGAATGGCAGGTGCAGTCAACTGAGTCTAACCGTCAATGTATGTGCATATTAAACGACACAATATAGTTGTTGTTGGTGTGCTGTGCTTCAATGATGTAAACTTACAACTGTAGCAGTAAAATCGGATATTGTTAGCTTTTCTATTATCTTTACAGGTATATCAACTTATTTTGTAAGTTCAACAAATCAAAATTAAAATGTTATTTATTTAAACAGACGTATTTGAACTGTCTGATCAATTAAATGTCAGTATTGTCAGTCCTATATGAAGCTACACCAGGCCAAAACGCAGTCCTGCTGAGAGCCGGGGCGAAATTCAACAGTAGCTCTTTTCAAACATAGTTTTACATTAAGTTCATAATTAGTATAATTAGGTTTCCAAGTGCGCATCAGAAGCATTTAATCTCACACATTAACATAAATAAAGAGCCCATAAAAAATAAGAACGGCTTGAATTTTTTTCTAAAATAGTCATCTATTATAATTAAATACGTATACGTATGTATGTATGTGTGTTTGTAATTACAATGATCATATATAGGTATAGTTATGTGGATTTTATATACCAAGCACCACGTTTCTTGGTTTTCCCAAACACCAATAATAGATAGTGTGTGATTCATTTTGTAATTAACAGAATTATTTGTAAAGCTCTAAATATATACTTAAATAAGTATATATTTACACTGAACTTTGTAAACAGGTAATATATAATCATCAATCAAATAAATCGTCAATATATTAATTAATACATAAAGCAAAAACTTAGTATTCCTTTTTACGAAATGAATGCGGACTGACTATGAAATTTTGAACTATGAAATTTAGCATGATTGTAGACAAAATGTGTTCAGAATGATAATAAATAGTTTTTTTTAAATAATGAATAAAAAATATATTAAATCAATAAAATAAATGTAACACACACTACCATGTGTTTGGTTTTTGGATAAAGTGACGTAGAGGTTGCCTAGGCAACGCATCAACGAACTAAACTTACTTTTTAACAATAACAATCTATATTTCGAATGGATAGCACTACTCATTTGGAAATATATAGAAAGATCCAAGAAATCACAGTATTTATATATTGACGAGCGGAACCGAACGCTGCATATAGTGTACATACATAGGACACAGCAAGTCTTGTCCCATTTGAAGATGGAAGTAAAATATTGGAGTCATTTTACGAGACAATTTTTTGGCTGTTTGCAGGGATACAAGCATCTGTTAAATGTATTTCAAGAACAAGCTCTCCTTGACCTGCCACAGCTGGTTTAGATGTGTAATATTGTATAATCTAGGATTGCCAATAGCTGCTGCAGTAGAACGATAGATTGAAACGACGAACGCCTCGTTCATCTTCCCTTTTCATCCATTTAAAATCATTGCTAATTGATTAAGAATGCCTGTTTATTTCGATAAAAAGAAACATTAAGTATATCCTAAAAAAGCATAAAACTTCTAAAAAAGCATTAACCCTTCTAAACCACAATTTGCCAATAAAAACGGTGGAAAATGTGAGTATACGAGAAAACAAAACCTTGGGGAGTCATTAAGTTTCTAACGAAGAGTAATATTAGCTGCTTTTAACCAGTGACCATAAGTCCTGATTACGCTCGTAATGGCCATCAGGGGCCAGAGCCCCACCTGCGCTATTAGATGACCATCAGTTCAGACAACTGGGTACTTACATAATTTGAGAAGGCTTATATAAAGAAGTTGATTTTAAATTATTAACTAATATCAGCTGATGGCTTCTCATGCTAAGTTCGATATTTCATACAGCCAGTGCTTACATCGAGAACGTTCATACTTAAATTATATACCATACACTTTGATTACATACTGATGATAGATGTGAAAGCTTTAGCTTTTCTCTGGCCGTTCAACAGAACGGGATGTTTAAATGCTCAACGAGAAATAAATCGCCTTCCTCTAATTACTTCTCAAGAACCTTTTCTTAGCTAATGTCAAGGTCATTATTTCCAGAATTAAATCCGGATTAATAGAATTAGGTATACCTAATATTTAATTATACTAGAATGACTTTCAGCACTCTAGCTGTCCATAGTTTGGCTTTTCACAGTTTAGAGTCTGAAATTTAAAATCATGTGTTTTTCTTATCTTAAAGCATCCATACTTTCACCAATAAACTTTTATACTTACTACCAGCTTTCTGTAGTACCCTCAGTGGTTTAGGATGCACATCTTGATTCAGACGCACGTCAGTCAGTCATGTAAGTTGACAGGATCTGTATCTCTCAATTCATTTATAATTTTACTTCATATTATTATTATATAGTGAATTTCGTTTTTTAATTCACTAATGAGACGATATTAATTAAGCAGCAAAAATATTTCAATCGTTTTTCTTACCACAATTTGTTGTAGTGGCAATAACAAATGTAGTTTAACTTTTAAAACAAACGGAAATGAGACGTAACTATTTTTTAGGTTTCATTATCATATATAATTTGTACAATTCATTCTAACTTTAATATAAGTATTTGATTAAAAATAATATAAATCTTTTAATTATTAAACTAAGTCATCATTATTATCATTATCTTATACTATGTTAGAACAAAGTCGGGTGCCTCTGTCTGTCTGTTTCTTTCTTATTTTAAACCATGTATCTTTTATTTAGGTAATATATTTCTAAAAGTTCAAAGATAAGTATTCTAATTATAGTTTTTGTATAATATAGAAGATTCCATATTTTGTTATGAAGCTGTCAAAAAAGCTGTTTTCGGGCGCTTACATCGCAAGCGCTGGCTAAACCGTATGAGATATATAAACATATAATACAACGGATTTGTTCACTCACTAAACATTTTTCTCTTAATAAATAAAGAATATTATTTTACTTGCAAAAGCCCATTTTTCCCAGTCATTATTAATACAAAATCAAACAAGTAAATATACTTTAAATTGAAACTAATAAGTTACTGCCATTTAAATGTATATAAAACTTATCGATTACATTTTTTCAATGAAATGAAAGTAAGACATATTTTGAAAACAGCGGGATTTGAACCCGCGCCTCTTGAAAACCGTTCAAGAACTTTTCCTTGAACGATTTACAAGAGGCGCAGGTTCAAATCCCGCGGCGTTAAAATTTTTATTCGTTTTCTAAATATGTCTTTTTCAATTTCTTTAGTGTGCGAATAATACTTAAAAAACGTTAAAAAAAAGAAATGATAGTACTTTAGAAGTTACCACAGATTTAAAATTACACGCAACTAAAAATATCCTTGCAGGAACCCGGATGGCATCGCCCCGCGCCCTTTATTTATATAATTCGATAAATTATATAATTAATAAAATTGTAAATTTCAGCTATACTCGTGTAGTTCACGCAGGCATAGCCGCGAGCGAATAGATATAAAAGTTTTTGTTAAATATAATATAGATCGTGAGTATATTATATTTAACAAAAACGATATCTAAAATTTAGAAAAATAACCATACCTTATTCAGCTTGCCTGTTTTGTTGTCACAAAAGAGATGCTATTTATAAAAGACAAACATATTTTAACGTTTTAATTGTTTGCACACAAAGTAAATTGAAAGAGACATATTTAAGCATGTAAAAGTTGTCCCTAAGTATATGTTTTCCCAATTTCCTTGTGTGCGAATAACTACTAAATGTTAAAAATATAGCATTTACCTATCCCACATTCTTTCCATGTGAAGCAGAAGGTCACATAAGCTCTACAATCAAATTTCAATACATTTAGAAAACGAATATACAAAATATTGGCTCGACTAAGGGTATCGTAGGCGTCACACGTCAACGGCTCGTCACTCGATAAGGCGCTTCACAGCTACGCACTTTGACCAAGACCCAGAACATTTTGCTTTTGCTTGGTTTCCATCAAATCCACCTGCTCACAGCGAGGGTAGCAAAAAGTGATCAACAACTAACTTAAATAATAACAAACTTGAATTACATAGTAGAACTAACTTACTATTGATTTTAGTTTCGAGACTAGGTATATATTTGGCATAACGATATGTAACCATGTTTAAAGCTGCGGTACCGGAACTTGCAAGAAGATTTGTTGTTTTGTTTGTGTTTGTAGACCTTCTACTAATGTAAATAAGACAGCGACAAAACTTTTTTTAACTTCCGGCTTATTCTCGCATAGCTGTAGTCAGAGAGAAGTCAGTGTAGTGTCATGACACTCCGTTCTCCACTTTCCGGCTGAAATTGAGACAATGCGAGTTGGCAAAACTCAACGCCGTGCTTTTGAAATTAAATAATTGAAATAAAATATTTCTTGGAGTGGAAATCGATTCCACATCTTATCGGGATTACAACGATCTCGCACAGTGCCACTAAGGCTTCTACATACGTGTTTTACATAAATTTTATTATTTTAATGTATTTGTTATGCATTATTTATTTAAATATTAAAAATGTGAACAATCTGCATTTCTCTATATAAACTATAACTGTGCCAGATTTCATACTCCGTAATACTAATTTTCGTGAAAAGAATTACAAAAATTTTTGCTTCACGTATTACAATATAGATAGATAGGTGGTCCCGTAAAACCATTCATGCATTTTTACATATAAAATATATAATAAATTAAAATTTAAATGTATCAAAAATTAGCACTTAAAAGTAGTATTCGAGGCACCATGGTTAAACTGACTAAACAAATTTAATTTTGTTATGCATGCACCTACTTGTATGTTACTAGAATTATATCGTTGTTTTGTTCATCACGCTTCTAAGAAGGGGGACCCATCAGCACGTCCCGGTGTTTGTACATTGTATT
Source organism: Podotricha telesiphe (assembly GCA_038994665.1). Taxonomy (NCBI): domain Eukaryota; kingdom Metazoa; phylum Arthropoda; class Insecta; order Lepidoptera; family Nymphalidae; genus Podotricha; species Podotricha telesiphe. The sequence continues at coordinate 331,292 of JAOYRR010000265.1, forward strand.
AAGTTTTAATTTATACCGTGCTTCGTATGAGAAACACTTATACAGTCACGCGCTGTGCCTTGCTCTGTAATAATAACTTATATTGCCTAAAATAATTAACAGTATAGAGAAAATGTGAAAAGTCTAAAATAAGCTATGAAATAAACGGACACTTAAAATTTTAAAACCGTAGACATTTTACTCTAAAAATATATGTTATATATGAAACGAAACGCACGCAACTGAACAAACACTATGGTGCAGATTAAAAACATCCCCCGAACGCGGCGTTATAATTTAAAATAAACTGCGCGTATCGAATCGACCAACTAAAAAGACCCCAACGCAGATTTCAATGTTTTACGACACTGCCGCTTTAACGAGACCTCCCAGCCTCCCCGCAGTCGTTATCCAAGAGGATCTGCTAGGGGGGACGTGTAAAATGGCACAGTTCTGACTATAATGGACATGTTTTATACTCCCCCCCATTAAGGCGCGCCCCGTGTATAAAACGCGTAATAGAATTTCAGTGATGACGACTGCCTCCCCTTACTGCCCATCTAACATTGTTAGCAGCGCGCATGCGTGGTGCCATCTGAACACCAACTGCCAAGTACTAAATCCCTGGGCGCTCAAACGGCCTGGACCCCTACCCTTTGGGTGTATAAACATTAAATTGTTGTGCGAACTCACGTCTGGAGAACGTCGAATGGCATTTCATCATAGATCTAAACTCACGTACGGATATGTTTGGAGAAAAATATTTTTTTTTTCAAGTAGATCCATTTATATTGGCTGAAAGTTTATTAATATATAAAGCACGTTATTAACTTTGGTTTCACATGCGATTGCGATTTAATTTCAACATTCTTCATATATAACAAATTATTGTTGAATTATACCTGTAGTAGGTATTGAGGGCCAATAAATTTGTCAAAAACATGCGCTTATTTGGATCGGTCTTGAGAGACCTAAATACCATTGTGGAGGCGATGTACAACGGTTTCTAATCTTGACAAAATGCCAAGTGCGGTAGATGTTGACCGATCTTTGGGACAGGGGAGGCGCCAGCTCCCATTATTATCCAATTACTCCTTTGTAATGTCCCGCGAATTCAAATGAGGCAGGGAGAGCGGTCGATGACCCTATGGATTATGGACCCCACCCGCACGTTGAACATATTCATATTTTTCGTGCATCGATTAGTTATTACCTATTTATTGCAAGCTTATATGTGGAAGAGGCCTTAAAAGTTTGACAGCAACTGCATACGTGATTGGTTGTGGGTTCGATTACCAATTTGGGGGAATAATTTTATTTTAATTATTTTCATTTGTCCGCTGTGCCAAGACATAACTCGGCGTTGAGTTAACGCCAGCCGACGAAATTTCTCGAATACTGTCAGAAAGCTGAGAACGGTGTTACGTTACGACACTACATTCTTTTTAAAATAAAAAAAAGCGTAAAGCTTAATCATATGTTTATGTATATGTTTCAATGGGCATATAAATGTATATATATATAAATATTATAATGGAATTTACATACAATTTTGTATGGACATTTATTTTATTACAGTATTTATAGTAGTAGCATCTTAACAATGTTGATAGTCTAGCATTCCTACACGCATTTTCTTGTTTTATTTCAATTCACTTAGTTCTCAATTTCACACGTTTATTATATATTAAAATATAAATAGTTAAAATAACCGCTTATAATAAATGCATATGCATGTAGGTAAACGCAGTGCATATACCAAAATAACTTTTTTTCTATGTCTGTCTATTGTTCCGGTGAATCTCTGGAACTGCTGGACCGACTTTGATGAGACTTCCACTATTAGATAGCTGATGTGATAAGGAGTAACTTGGCTACTTTTATTTTAGATTTTTGCTCAGATGAAATCTATAATGTAATATTGAAGTAAGTATTTCATAAAATTTTTTCGAGGCCACTGTGGCGCAGTGTGACAAATTTATTTTCATTGGTCGGCTGTGCCAAGACAAAGTGCGGCGTGAGCTCCGCCACTCAACACAAAATGTATCAGGTTTGGGCGGAAACTATCTAACGGAGTATCATGACACTACTTTCTCTCTGCCTCCTCTGATGTACGAAAAAAACGTCAACCTCAAAAAAGAAAATAAATAATGTTTTATCCTATATTCTTAAAGATATAAACATCAATTAAACGGCCTTTTTAAAGTAATTATTACATAAAGCTATCGTGCCACAATTGGCTAGGATCACGTGCTTTAGATACTGGTTCGATTCCACTTCTAAAATGTTTATATTTAAAATATATTTGGGTCCCTTGTCTGGTCAAATGAACCCCAGCGTTTAGTTCCGCCGCGAGACATACAATGTCTTTGAATTGACTGAAACTTACTGTAGGGGACCACTAGATATTTGCCTCTACCAACAAAATCTTTGCTCACAGTTGATTCCATACAAAGTATATAAATAAGTATTTACAGCAACTTCTATATACATTACCACAATTATATACAGATATCAATAGCATACATAAGATAATACCGGCTATGTATACACTAAGTTTGTAAATATCGATATGAATGTGTCAAGCGTAGGCGGTATAGCGCCTTGGACGGAACGTCTGGAACGCACGTTATTGTCTTATACATCTAATACATCTAGAGTATTTAGTAATTTTTTTTAATTTTCTTTTTTTTAAACTGTTATTTTGAAAAAAAAAGCGTAATTAGCGTGAAACTATTTTATTTTATACGCGTCTATTTCCACCTTAAAGTAGCTCCTCTAGTGTTACACGGGGTCGTGGGTGGCAGTGATCACTTACTATCAGGCGACCCGAACGCTCGTTTGCCTTGTCTATAGAATAAAAAAAAACTAGTCTTAGACACTCCGTCTTCCGTTTAAATTTAGACATTGTGTGATAACTTAATCAGTGGTGTAATACAACGCCGCAATTTGTTTTAGCTAATATTTTGAAACAAGCACCTTCATGATTCTCCTCCATAGTCAAACTTTTTTTTTGACGCTTTTCCGGCACTTAGTTTAAATTTAAATACACACCTCTAAAACCAAAATTGAGACATTGCATCTTGAACGCCGCGCTTCGACCAGAGCGTTGAAATGTAAATAATTAAATTATTTCCCTAATATCGAACTCACTAATAATCGTGTTTCCAGTCAAACTCACGACACCACGACGGCCTCATAACATTGTACGAGTAAGTTAGACTGTTTGTTATTTTGTCTAAAATAGGCTTGCCGTTACCGGCAATTGTGAGAGAAATAATATTTATTTTGTTATTATCAATATTTGTGTAAAACATTGGAATTCCGTTATTTCTTTGTATTTTATGATTCATTTACTGTTCGTCACCTCATAATAATACATGCTTACATATTAAAATATAAATATATAAGTAATTTCTAATAACCACTTGAAATTCAAACTTTAGGTATCAATCAAGTGGTTTTTGGAAAACACTATAAGGAATAGGAAAATCACTTTTTGATAAGAATAAGATAGAGCTATTTTTTAAGTTTATTTAGTCTCAACCCAACGACGCCCACTGCATATGCCGCCGCAGGTTCATACCTGGGGCGACCTATGCCCAGCAGTGGGTCTCATAGAGCATCTCTTGCATCCAGCGGCTTTCAGCGACTAACCAGATCCTTGGTCCACCTGATAGGTGCCTGTCCACTGAGCGTCGTCCGCTCGCCACCTGAGATCCATTTCGCCCTAAAGGTTTTCATTGCTGGTACTCGAAGGTATTGTAGCCATTTCGGAATCGGGCTTGTTCATTGAAGATAGTATTTATCGATATCAATCTATTTACGAACTTATTGTAAAATTATATTTCAAAAGTGCAACTGTTGAATTGGCAGCTTTCTTTAGAAGAACTACCTGCGGAGCCGGTGCTAGCTTCCATTAACACTGGCAATACTGACATTTTATGTTAACGTACAATAATTGTAATAACTGTTTATTTTTAACATGTTTTTAAAGTGTTAATAACTTTTCATCACTCTACAGAGACGCTAAAAAACAAAAATACGTTGTAATAAGCGTATAAGGATTTCAACGCAGCTTAATGTACAACGCATGGCTTAGCGGTCAGAGCGCGTGGACGGTTTCCAAGAAGCGCGGGTTCGAATCCCGCTGCATTTAAAATTTTATGCGCTCTCTAAAAATATGTTTTTCATTAACTGTTTATATTATTTTCTATGTCTTTATTGCGTCGCATTCCTTAAGAGAAAAAAGGCGTACACTCGTTAAATGAATCGATATTCTCAACTCATACTGTGACTTAATGTTTCAGAATATTAATAGTGAATCAATATCTCTATAAGTATATATTTATTGATTGTTTGTTAATAGTTATGTTAAATTATACTTATCTTTATGACCGTCGTGGGCTAAACAAGTTTTAAGATTTCAAATCTGTTAAGTAATTGTATAACGAGATTTTCGAGTTACACCTTCAGATATTGCGCAGTAAATCAGCTTCACACATGTTCAGCACCTTGTACGTTAATTAGAGATAACCTAAAAACACTAAGAATCACTATTTCCTCCACTCCACATTTTTGTGTTGAAAGTCTACGCTTTGTTTTAGGTATTACACTAAATGCACTGGATATACTATGTTTAAATTTGGCATTTGATTTACAGTTTTAATTAAATAACAGAAAATATATTTTAAAAAAGCTGTTTCTGTTTAAATAAATATGACTAGACCATTTTATATAAAAATGCCTAGATTTTCAGTAACGAATCAGTTTTATTATCGCTTAATCAATGCCAAGAAACTACGTTATCTACATTTTCTCAGAAATGGAGACGTTGCCTGTTAAGTGACGTAACGCAACGCCGCGTTTTGACGTTCCATAATTGTTTTTTGAGCTCGAAGGGGGATCGAGCCCGCGACCAGTAGCGATGACTGTTAGACTCTGTACCACTGCGCCACAACGGCTTGTATTTAGAGAGAAATAAGAGTATTGAAATTTTAATACGGAATAGGATTATTTAATCACATAGCTCTTAACGACTGTTATCAATTTAGAACATTCGTTTATCATTTGCCGCTGGACCCGAAATGTTAACTCACTCAAAATAGACGCTACTAATGAAATTAAAATAGACTGGCAGTTGGATTTTTATTATATATTAGTCATGGTTTTATAGGTATAATATTGGGATACATTGTGGTGGAGTAGGACAGCGTCTGACTGTAAACGCGATTGGTTGTGGATTCGATTCCCACTCGGGGTAATATTTGAATTATTTTCATTTCTCTGATATAGTACCTAAAACCGGATAGGCGCGGAGCAGTTCTCTATAACTACTTTGCTATACGGGAAAATGCGAGAACCTGTAAAATTTTTTTGGGATATATCGTGATGCAGTTGTACAGCACAGCTACCTGTACACACTTGGCTGCAGGTTTGATTCCCACTCGTGGGAATATTTTTATTTAAAATATATTATTTTCTCCGACTTAATTACTCATAATGCGATTTACGTTTCCGCAATTCATCGCTTAATATACTGAAATAAAAATAAAGTGGAGAACGAAATAATTATCACACATTTTTTTTCTGTATACCCTATGGTATTAAACATCTTATCGTTATATTTAATACAGTTTGTTGCGGAAACCGTTAATAAAAGTAAATAGACAAACAGACCAATACCCCAGAAGTTTTTGCAGGGATAAATGATTCAGATTTTATCTGAAGATTAGTTTTACTTTAGATTAGGTACGTACTAATTGATAAGAAAATTTGCCTCATAGTAGAAGGAAATAATTAAATAGATTTATTTTTTCCTGTATTTGAAAATGTAATAAAAACACCCATATTTAGAAAATTTTCCTTTCCTTAGTGTGGGAATAACACTTTAAAAAATGTTAACAAAAAAAACACCCATTTTCATTTTTTTTTTATCCATGCAAGATTTGAACCCACTACATCCACTTTTTTTATAACCTTCACGCTTCTTCCCGCATTGAAGAGTAGTCAAAGAGAACCTAGTGTCAAGACACTCCACTCCACTTAAAAATTACAAGATTAAATATATAGGCTCAAAAGTTTCCATTTTCTATATAGATTATTAAAAAACAAATCAATCATTGTTCAAATTCATTAAAATTTTGATGGATTGGCTTATATTAATGAAGTTTACTGGACATTCTCACGTCACGTGGTTTGAAAGTCGATATTTAAAAAAAAAGGAGTAATTCTGAATAGATTCCCTGCGGTCGGTCGTCGTACCGCAGTAACGGCACCTTAGGTAATGGAAGCCTTGGAGCACGTTTGGACGATATCGTGCCGATTATTATATCTTGTAAATTGTTATAGGCCATTGTTAGAAGCCATGGTTATGCTTAACATATACTAAACATGCCATTGCATGTAAGAGATATTTTTCTTAAATTGGTGTAAAGTTGAAAAGTGTTATCTCTAGGGCTGTCTCCGCTTCGATGGCTGAACACTTTGCGTGGATGTTTATAGAACATTATAAAGACGACAATTTGCAGTCCTTACAGGTAATTTCATTTCATAGGGTTTTTTTTTATTTTCTTGACGAACACATGACGAAGATTGTATTGTATAATGCATATAATAGGAGGTGCATGTGACTATTTTTATGCCATTTATTTTATTTATAAATATTGTATTTAGAAATATAAAATATGTAATATTCCACATACAAAAAAAATTGTTAACCTAATCTGAAATAAATTTTGAATTTTTAGACTATTAAATATATTTTTAATATATTTTGGTTTTTTAATAAATAAAATAAATAAATATATATTTATTAGTAAACCTTATCATCAAATATTAAATCTCAAAAAAAATAATAATATTGCAATCATAATACAAAACGGCCTTAAAGTTTTATAGTTTACATCATATCCGTGTCGTGTAAACGATCGTCAAGGATATTTTCACACGACATCTATCAACGGGATGTGAATCATATGACCATTGAGAGGACCTGATACAACCTGAATGCTTAGTTACTTATTAGATACTAGCTTGTAGAAGACACACGGTCTTTGCTTAAACACATGTTGAATTAGTCATGTAATTTGTTTAAATAAAAAGAATATACTATGGTAATAATTTTGTTTATATACTAAAGAGCTAACATTCATTTGATTCTTATGGGTTGGATATGGAATTGAATGACGTTGAAGGAACAAGTGTCCCGGCTGTATGAATATGTGTCTACGCTATGGGTACGGGTATTAATGACTAGTATGCAATCAAGATTATTTTTATATCAAGCTTTATCCCTCTAGTGAGGTAGTTACTTACTAAACGCTACGATCAGTGTATATCTTTTATCCGCCTCGTCCACTGGCATCAACCTCTCCACTCTTATCTTCTGGGAGGTCCTCGTGCTTTTTATGTGACCTCCCTATCGTATCATCGATGCTGTATCCTCGAAGGCCAACCGAGTTCTCCCCTCCCTTAAGATATAGGTACTCAAGATATATTAAACAATAATTATAAAACTGATTAATTAAAACGTGGCGCAACACAATATATATGGTACTGCGTAGTGGGTATTGTAGAGAAAAAGACAGTGTGTTTACGAAATAACTAGTTTAACTTGTTCACTTTTTAATATTATTTTGACCCGTTTCGGTTTCCGATATGATTGAAAATTAGCACATGTGGCCGGAGCAGATGATAATATAACAGCTTCATATCAAGAACCAGACGTCCTTGCCAGTACGCTATTATACTTTAAAAAGAATTAGTTGTTAAAGTTTATAATAAATAAAATTATTTGAATTATACCAATGATTAAAATAAATGTTTTTAAAGCTTCATCCTTTATCCCGCATAGCGCATAGCACACAGTTAATATCAAAATATTGCGTGTGGAGTCGCGGAACTCAATGCTGCGCGTTATCTTACCAGAGTGGGAAAACGAAAATAAACATCATCATTCCCCCAAATGAGGATTGAACCCACAACAAATCGCGTACACAGTCAAACGCTACCCCCACTGCGCCACGATGGCCATAGAATATAGTATAATACTTTAAAAAGATGTTTCATTGTACCGTCATTTGTTATTCATAATCAGGTTCAACTAAAAATAGTATATAAAACAGGTTTTTGAAATATATGCCCCGTGCCTTTGAGCCTACGCCCAGAACAAAAAATAGACATGGTATCGAGAGTGTAAAATAAAACAAAAATTATGCGAGTCGATACACGGATGCATCTCATTTATGTTTAATTTATGAAAGGTGTTATGTTTATTACTAGTCGTTGCCCGCGACTTTCAAGTTTATAGCATAAAAATTTGGACTTTCACACAAATATGCGAGAGGCCTTCGACCCCCCTTAATCCGGCCTTGTCGTAAGATCCGTTCTTCGCGGACGTCTACAAAAGTATAAACTACTTCTCTGCCCAAAGTCAAGTTTTCGATATTTCGTATGAGTGATAGTTCGCCTTTAGATTAATATAATTATATAGATTTATGAAAGGTATGTTAGACGTATTCAATCTAGATCGTAGACAATCAGACAGAAATATTAGCTTCAATAAAAATTTATATTGTGTTTTTATTAGTAATATATATATTTCTTTGGCTGAGGATATTGCGATATTAACTTCAGCTACCTGCGTAATACTAAATGAATAGAGAGTGACGAATGGAAAGGATACGGAAACATATAATTTTTTTTAACATTTTTTAAAGTCTATCTATTTTTAAAAGTAATCACACACTTAGGAAAGAAATTGAAAAATACATATCTAGAAAACGTATAAAAAATTGAGCGCAGCGTGATTTGAACCCGTTTCTCAAGAGGCGCGGGTCTTTTTTAGTATATAAAAATATATTTATTGAAAACTTTCGTTTTTAAATGTAACAGCATATATACAAGCGTTACGGTATATATTTGTTTAACATATGTATATGTGAATAACTTAAACTTGATATAAGAAAAATATTGAGTACTTAAAAAAATAGACATATTAGAATTTCGATAAGAACTTAAATATAACTTAATTGGCAAAAGCGCTACGTTCAAATTTTTATAATTCTTTTTACATTAAACGTTACATTTACAAATCACGCTTTTGGTACAAGAGCTAAAATGGACATTTTGTAACTTTAGTTATGTATATGTAAAGTAACAAATACTTGAACATTTTTTAAATATATTTAATTAAAAAAAAAAAACATTTTATATACTACCTAACAGACACGTAGAATTTCCAAACAAACTTTTTTACCCAAACGTACATTTGTGTCTTGAACAAAACAGTACTACGTCTGGATAGTCAATATCGTCGGGACTGTGCGTTCGACGAATTCTCGACGCCTATTGTTTTGTACACAATATGGAAATGTGCGTATAACATGTACTGGCTTCAAGTAAAAAAAAAACTAATCACTTCTTGTGGTATTATTGCAATTACAATTTGGCTACAGACTATACCCGCGTCGCAGTTTTGAGTGGAGATTAATAAGTTAATATCAAGACACTGTTTTTCGCTTTCCGCAAGTATTCGAGACTTTGAGGTTGAGTGGAGTGCAAAGCAACGTCGCGTTTTGTCTTACCAGAGCTGGGTAATGAAAACAGTTTGAAGAAAATCATTCCTCCTAGTGGGAATCGAACCCACACCGTGTACAGTCAGACGCTGAACCACTGCGACACAATAGCTTCATATAGCTATTACATTATATTATACCTATGTATGTAAGATCGCGACTCGAGTCGCGAGTTCAAGGCTCAGCTGAGGCTTATTTATTTTTCTACAGCTTCACGCTCTTTTGCACATAGCATGGTAGGCAGAGAGAAAATATATATGCTATATATATATATATCAAAACACTGCGTTCTCCATAGAAATTTTATTAAAAGATATTTAAGCTTATTTTTAGAAAGTGTATAAAAATTAGAACGCAGCAGACTCGAACCCGCGCCTCTTGGAAACCGGCCAATTACTCTGACCACTAAACCATTCGTTCTTCATCCAGCGGCGTTGAAATTCTTATACGCTTATTACAACTTATTTTTGTTGTCACCTTATAGAGATTTAAAAAAAAATCTGCTATCCAAAGATTATTCTACGAACAATAAATAATGTTGACAAAAAAAATATTTAATCTGTTAATTTGTTATATTGCTTACGATTTTACGTGTAACATTGTTTATCATAATCTATTGATAAATCTTATTTTGGTCTTTTTTTTAATCATTTCAAAATATTGAGCTTTAATGCAATCTAAACCCTCGCTTCGTATAATAAGTTAGGGGGAGTACAATTATTCCCTCGAGTAGAATTTGAACGCCCAACCACCACGTGCAGTTAAAAATCACCAGTTTGTTATGAGGGCGTCGTGTTATTGATTTGCTTCTATTTTGTAATAATTGTTTGTCCAAATAATAACTAAAATGAAGAGATGGCGCTAAACTAAGTTAAATTGAATACTAAAAATTATGCGATGACCTATTTTTTATAATAAAAAACTTAATCAGTATAAGGTATTGCGCAGTGGGACAGAGTCTGACTTTAAAAATGGTGGTTGTGGATTCGATTGCCACTCGGAGAATGACAGCATTTAAAACTGTTGTCATCTCCACCTACTAAGGTAAGAGTTTCGAGTTTCGTCACTTAATATATAATTGCTTTGAAATTCTTATACGCTTATTACAACTTATATTTGTTGTTAGCATCTCTGTAGAGAGATTTTTACAAATTTCTGCTACCCAAAGATTATTCTACGAACAATCGTTTGGCAAGAGAAAATGCTATTTATTAAATATATATATTTTTTAACATTTTATTTTAAAAGTGTTTTTCGCACACTTAGGAAATTGAAAAATACATATTAAGAAAACGTATAAAAATTTTATATAATTATTTCAATTTCGTGAGCGAAAGCGAAAGCGAGACGCTACTTTTCGATACATTCATATATTATATTACGACCGTTTGTAAGAATATTCCAATCGACCTCGAATGTCTATTTACCGTTTGAATTTACTAAGTACTTGTTTAAGACAAAACAATGTAGTAAAATTAACTATGTCTTTTATTAAACCTTATGTGAACGATTGATATTGTACAATACACAAAAACGTACGCCGATGTATTCAGCCGTTGATATTTGCGGCCTACTCATTATTCAGGCTGTATGCTTAATGGTTTTAAACATTAACGTATGAAGAAACATTAATATTTGATATTTAAAAATAAAACCATAAATTTATTAATAAATATGACTTAATAATGTCGACTTTACAGTAGTCAGAAACTTATTGAAAATATTAATTATTAAATTAAATAAGATAAACTCTCGTAATTCAAAGATTGTAAATGTCTTTGATATAAACATAATTAGTTAAGTGTTCAATAATTAAAAGAAATCAAGGAAAAAACATGGCAACTATTAATTAAATTAAAGATTTAAGTTAAAAGGTTTTGTATAATAAATAATAATTATGAAATAAATAAATTTCAACTATAATTATTTACATAATATTAAATAAACAGAACATAAATCCAGCAATGCGTCTCTATTAACATAATCGATTTAAAATAACTAAATTGAATACTAATTTATATATAGCTTTAATGTACACATTGCTTTACTATTTGTAATTTGTACAATACAATGAACCCGTCGATAATGTTCTTACACTTCTATTTACCCATTACACCGACTTGTCTCAAAATAGAATGGTTTACAAGTAGTTTTATTACACATTTTATCTTGGAGCAACTCTTTTAGACTATTTTTATAAAAATAATATAATATTATGACAAAATATTAAACAATAATTATTACAGTCAAGTAAATTCACTATTATTAGAACTTCCCTTTAATTTTTGCAAAAGAGGCATATGTATTATGCAAGATTAAAGCCACATAGTTATTACGACCACATTATATCAATATAAAAATAAACACATAATTTGAGCTTCATTTCAAGCTCAAGCGTGCAATGTTTGTTTATCCAAGTGTACTAGAAATAAGAGAAAAATGAGTAAATCCTGCTAAAAGTCGTTAAACAAAGGTAAAATATAAAAACATATTTTAAGTAACCACTTCCCGTCTAAATGAAAGCGCAATGACATTTTTATTTTTTTATTGTGACAATAATTGCGAAGTCAATGACATAATCGTCAACGGACGTTTCCAAATGAAATATATTATCTGTCGCATCTGGCCCGCATACATATAAACACTCCCTTGCTTTTTGCGTGGAACAGTGTAAAGTAATAAATTGTCGTCCGAATATTATTTAGCATGTTAATGTAATGACTTTCGATCGGTGCAACCGCCATTTTGTATGCATACCTGTTTGATTAAAAAAGTGACAGCTGTCATGCGGGTGGAAAGTTTACTTTGATAAAGTTAAAAATTAGCTCCTTAGCATACTTTAACACTTCTGATGTTATATTTTTCCTTATTTAATTAACATAATTTAACTGAACTATATTATTATAATATTAACTTTCTAGCAGTCTTCCTTTTGAGGCATTATTACATGACGTTATTTAGAAATGTTAGGCAAAAAGAATTCATACATTTTTTTCAAATAATCTACACCATTCATTATGAACTCTATATCTTATGTGGAAATACTATACTATGTTTTTAGATATCGGAAACACCATAGATAAATTAATTTCTTCCTTCAGCAAATTTTTCACATAATTCTTGCAAAATAATATTCCCTTCACAAGATGCAAATTATATGTTAATACTTTTAATTGTAAGAGCGTGCTTTTGAAACGGAAAGGTCCTGCATTAATTACCTCTACTTATTAAGAAACTGAATTAAGATAAAAGTTAAATAAAGATAAAATAATTTAAATTATCATTTTTTAAATAATTAGTTAAAAAAAAAACAAAGTATACGAGACCATAATATGTGAATGTTTAATTAAATTATTTATGTAGGCAATATGTCTTACACCCTCTTACGTTGACATCCCATACGTGGAACAAAGTGCACACATGTGGCAGTTAATAGATATCCGTCACCTGTGCAATGCAGGGGCCTAGCCACGCCTTGGCTATTAGATTTTTTACTCACTTGTATATCTTGAAATATTATTTGTATTAGTAATAAATAATAACTGGTTTTTTTTATTAGATGTGATGGAGATACAAGGTTAAGTTCCATGATGAAGACATGTAAAGCGGAAATTACATGTGTTATAACAGTAACTTATGTCATTAGAAATTAATATAAGGTATATTGTTTTTTTGTTGTTAATAATAAATAAGCTTAGTTTTTCTTTAAAACAAAATTTCCGAGCGTATACATGCTTTATAAATATTTATTTAGGCCGAGGTATAATCGAATCTGCCATTATTGAAATCACCTTTTACTGGCACGCCCAAATCATTAAATAAAGAAAGAAAAAAACCTGCTATGGACAACCCTACAATATAATATTGTCGCGAATAAGTATGAAAATAATACAATAATTGTTGAAATTTATAATATATTTTAATTATACAAGCTTTTATTTAAGTTGCCTTATTAGTCAAAATGTAGGTTAATGTGAATTTTAAACCAGTTATCCTCAACTGATTAAACGGTAATTTTTGTATACCTTATTTAAAATCCAATATGGCTGAATTAATAATTCCAATATGGCGGAATGCCTAGTAAAAAGGAAAACATAATTTCCATGACAAATTATTTATGGAAGTTCAAGATTATAAGGAATGTAGGTTGATTATAGAAATATAAGCAATGTTTCGTTATAGTGATTTTGTGGTAATAAACAAAATGAATATACCTCAAGTTATTAGTTAATTTTGTAAAAAAATTTAATAAGAAAAAAGGTGTTAAAATACAATTCTTTATATCCTAAATTTCACCAATGAGTTGTAACTTTAGTTCTAGTTTATGCCTTAGTAACTATGCAACTATATTTTACATTGTTTTCAAAGTTCAAACTTAATATTTAATTACAAGACAATAATCGACAATAATATTAAAATATCAATAACTATTAATATTATATTACTCATAAGCGTTCTGTAACATAAATAAATAAATAAATGAATAAATATATATTGAAATTGTCTTCCGTATCTAAATTTTACATTAAATCATAATTTATGACAGTCATATTTTCATGCTTAGCAAGAACAAAGGCACATCACTGGCCATCATTATTATTGTCAAATAAAGTCTAATGTAGCTATTCAAAGATTAGAACTTCAGAACTGTGAATAGTTCTCAGATATTAATGAATAATGAAACTAACGACAAACGTTAAACACAAGTCTTGCGAAATGTCTACGGTTAAGGTCACAAAAATGTAACATTGACTTGACGTTCACACACAGTGACGCGTAGTCGGCACGCACACCAGCGCACCTGTGACGACGCGGTGACGTCACGCGGACACGGACACACCCACACACGTGCAACGGTGACGTGGCGCACACACACAGGCGCGCCCTCTATCTGCACTTCGGTAACGTAAACAAAGTGACGTAGCGACTTGACGCACACAGGCGCAAGGCACACAGTGATGGATGTAAACAAACCGGTTGAATCGACTCACACTGCGAACTCGAAAGTGGGCCATCTGATTTCAAATTAGCTAATATTACGATATTGTTTGTTTTCATTTTGTATTAGGAGTGCGGTATTAGAAGTACGTATAGGTGTAATAACTAATTTTCTACAGAATTCAAATTTCAATTGTATATTGCGGTCAAGGTTGTTATTGCAAAAAATGTAACAACTATATTGATTGTAGTCATTGTGACCAATCAATAGCCTAATAAAAAAAAATATGCGTTCAACTATTTTGAACCAAGGTAGTTTTTTTTGTAAACAAAACAAATGAACCGCCATAACTAAGCCTCAACAAGGCCAAAAATGTATTATGGTACGACCATAGATAATAAATGAAACGGCATAAAAATTAAAATTCAAGCACAGAATAAATAACGCGGCTGAATATGAAACAAGTGGAGTCGTAAATAAAATTGAATAGCGCGAACCCACGCATACTGTTATTGCATGCAAATTTATTACGTTTACCCAAAAATTACCGGTTTTCAACGTTTATGCGTTGCGCAGAATAAAAATGTATATGATCATTAAATAAGTCTACAATGAACAAACATCTCGAAAACCATCAAAATAAGTTTATGATAGATATTATTTTAATGTTATATGAAATGCTGAAATAAAATCATGCGAAAAATTTAAATTTAATATATTATTATATTTTGTAACAAGTCGTTGTCCTCGGTATTGCTTATTGCTCTGAAGAAGATGCACAGCGTTCTTCGTTATTTATTTAATTGTGTAAACGTAAAATTAAATTAAATATAACGACATTGAGTGTACCTATTATTAAAATTGCTCCTTGCATAAGTGTATCAAAAGCCAGGATTTATTTTCTAAAACTACTAAATCGATGTACTCGATATCGATAATATTCCAAGGGGACTTAAATCTACAACTTCTCAACTGCGATACAATACTTTTTTTTATATAAAGCCAAAAAAACTACTTCACGCCTTTTCACACATAGTAAAGTCATAGGGCAGTCAGTTAGAACCTACTAGCAAGATACTCCGTTCCCCGCTTTCCGCCTAAAGAAATGAAAATAATTAAAATATAATTTCCCCTACAGAACCGTCCCACTGCACCACGATAACCCTATTTATATACTCAGTTTAGATGAAATCATGATTTCTGTCATCTCCATCTTGAGGCCTAACTCTTCAAATGTAAAACAAACTCGAACCCACGCGATAAAAGCCGCGGGCAAAATCTAGATATTCGCTACCCAACGCATTCTGAATCGTGTATCGTTAAATCAATTTCACCCAAAACTGCCTATTAAGTGTGAAATATGGTATTTCCTAAGCCAAATAACGTGAAAGTTGGTTTATTTAAATAATGATTAGTGTATCTTCAACGACTTTCTAATGCCTATCGCAAAATACGAATCGAAGCGATTGGTCGAAATATGCATAGCTTAAAATTTTTTAATGTGTTTTTCACACACTTAGACATATTTAGAAAACGTATAAAAATTGGAACGCTGCGGGATTTGAACCCGCGCCTTTTGTAAACAGTTCAAGTTATGCATAGTTTATAGGAAACTCATATGTCTTTACAATGGTTGCAAAATGAATAATAGTTTTTTCTTTAATAAGTCACGAAAAAATCATCTTGTGGTCAATGACAATGGTCATAAGCAATGTAATATCGCCATCTTTGCAATTATTTTTTTACCGCTGCTTTAGTGGTTTTTAGAGCAGCAGAGATAAGCCTCTATTAAAGAGCAGTGAGTTGTTACGGGGATGCTATATTCATTATTTTGAACCAGTTTAAAAATATACAATTAATTAATTACTACTGGACTAATAACGGCCGCAATCGGAGACATTTGTTATTTTTAAAACGGAATAAATAGTAACGTACGCACGTATTTACATCAGCTTAAGAATTAAAAGCAGAGAGACGCCTTGCCTCAAAAAACTGCGTTCTCCACTTTCTGTCCGAAATCGAGACACTGTGTTTGATGGCGGAACCCAACACCGCGCTATGTTTTCGGATGCACATTTTTTGGAACTGAATTTTCTACGCATCTAACATTGTAAACCTGGAAACCAGACCCTTTCCAAGATAGGAAGAAAGTATGAAGTTTTAAAAAGCAATAAGCAACGCTAGACTGCCGCCATGTGAGTAGCGCCATAACGATTTTCTTGCAATATTTACACCCTAATTCGCAACGGCGGTACAATTGTATATTATGCTATACATTAAAATTTTATGAAGCGTATGGTGGTTTCTCGCATTCATAAGCCACGTGACTCTTAAATTATTACTGTAAATCGATCGAAAACGGTTAGTTTAAAAATTTAAAACATGGTGGGCTCGAGGGTGGGTCTGGAAACTGCCCGATACCATTGAAATTTTTATCCGCTTCGATTATTATAAATTAATGAATCTGGCGCCGGCTCTCTAATTGCGGAATATATACGTACTTTTGTAGGTTTGTCGTTTGACCAGTACATAGTTAAATATTTATATTTGTTTTTATTTATTGTAATGGATTTAATCTTTTTTTTTTGGCTATACGCGTGACACAGATAGAATGTCGCTGTTTTATAATATATAACAGGTTAATAAAAACTGGATATAAAAAAAAAAACATTTTTAGAAAACGTCTAAAAATATGTATGTAATGAAAATTGTTGCAATGCAATAAAACTGCGTCTTGGACGACGCAAGACGCGCGGGTTCGAATCCCGCTTCGTTCAAATCTTAATACGTTTTCTAAAAATGTTTTTCAATTTCCTAAGTGTGTAAATAACATTTTAAAAACAATATTAAAAACTGGATATGAGTTTTTAAATCCAGACATCGTGAATGATGCCTGGATTGATTAAAAAAGTATGGCGTAACACAATTCGCGTTATAAACATGATAATATAGAGGCAGAATTTGGCAAAACGTTGAGAACAATGTGATTTCTTTTGTGAATTCTACAAATTGCGAAATATTGTTTTTTTTTCACATCACGCTTCCCCCATAGCAAGGTCAGAGAGAAGCTAGTGTCAAGACACTCCGCTCTCCACTTTCAGCCTGAATTCTAACCATAATTTTATTTTAATAAAATCAATTCTTACG
The DNA here is from genome assembly GCA_038994665.1 of Podotricha telesiphe. Classification (NCBI taxonomy): domain Eukaryota; kingdom Metazoa; phylum Arthropoda; class Insecta; order Lepidoptera; family Nymphalidae; genus Podotricha; species Podotricha telesiphe. Next base: position 348,935 of record JAOYRR010000265.1, read on the forward strand.
AGTGCGAATGGCGAACCCATTCGCGACATATAACGGCGTTTCCGGACACACGCGGCCCCACTGCGCCACGATGGCCTGGATGTGTAAATAGTTATCAATCATATATTGTTCAATAAATCCCATTTTAATGTTCTTGTTATATTAATTTCCTTTAAGAGTATTTTATCCGGAGAAATTACTAGTGCTGTATATGCCTGTAATTAGTACTAGTTTCAGAACCAGAACTATATATTATAAATATATATATTTTTATATTTTAATAAAAAATAAATAACAAAATTAAATGGGATAGGTAGAAAAATTATAGTTACATATATCTAATGTTATTAATCTATTTTTTTATGGATATAGAATGATCTCCAAATGAGAGGTCCAATTTGTCGTGTCGAGGTCTAATTCGTATTTATACTAATACATAAGATAAGATTTATAATCTATTTTTGGCTCAATTTGTAAAACCGTTAGTTACTTAGTAACCTCTAAATAATTCAATTCTTACAGCCTAAATATAAACGTTTTTACTTATGAATTTACAATAAAATTGCGACGTTGTTTCAACCACTTAAACTTTACGAAATGATTTAGAAAAAAACTGGAGAACAAAAATACGTAACTAACACTTGCTGACTTCCTCATAATGCAAAAGTTATAAAGAAACCTATAATTGCACTGTAATACGTATTAAATTAGAGCTGAAATCTAGAACACTTGTCCTCATATGAAAGCATTCGCGATTTTCATCTCATTTAAAGAATGAGGGCACTTTGGTTACTTTTTGTTTGGCGCAAAGTAGAGCGCACAATTTAATATCATACATTTTTTACTGTTAAACAGTTTTATAAGTTTAAATTTGCACTAGATTTTCAGATCTTTTGAAACTTGTATAAAAACTAGCAACTTCGTTTGCGTGGATTTAATAACCCTTCCCACCAAAATAGCTATTAATTTGTTACGGCGCAATTCCTTATTTTATTGTAGAGCTGGACTATTATGGTTCCTCATCGGTGTTCCACTCTTCAATATCAATTATAGCCTAAGCCATGCTTAAGCTATACGACAGAACAGGTTCTATTCAAATCCGTGTAGTAGCTCTAAAGACGTGCGCGTACAAACATTCAGTTTCGTTATAGTAATATAGATAGGAATGACGGTACTGAGAAATGAGATTTCCGATTAAGAAAATGACGTCGTTTTTTTTTTAACATTTTTTAAAGTGTTATTCGCACACTAAGGAAATTGAAAAAGACATATTTAGAAAACGTATAAAAATTTTAACTAAAATTTTTGTTATTTTTCTTAAGTACCTGCGCAATTCTTTTCAATTTGAGGGTGACAGATAGTGAACTAGCTAAAACGCTCGTTCTTAAATTTGCTCCCATTAATATTTGAGACTTATTGTGTATTGACATTTGTTTTTTTTATTTCATTCATTACGTTTTGTTACACAATATAGCCTCAAAATATACTCGCTTGTTATTAGTTTTACCTTTTTGTCTAAATTTTTGTATACGTAGTTGTTACATACCATAAATAAAGGTAAAACCGAATTGGTTAAAAAATAATACTGAAACCAACACGTTTATAATTACTTTTTCCTGGTCGGCCTAGCGAACACATCAGATGTGCAAATTGTCAGACAAATCGGATGACAAGAAGTGGATTAAAATGGCGTTGCCAATTTGCACAATGATTTTTAATATTCGTTTCTGTTTGTCTGTGTGTTTGCACGCTAATCCCAGAAACTGATTTAAATGCAGTTTTCACTATTGTATTAGACTTCTCTTAATATTTAGTGTTTATTTAATTTCAATCGGTTCATAAATAAAAAAGTTACAACCACTTAAATTATAAATTTAAGAAAATAAATTTAAGCGAGGCCATGAACGGCTCGCTAATATAGTATATACTTAAAATTCGACTAGACTAGACTGAGAAAAATAAATGTATTTTTCATACTTACTAGATTTATTACGTAGCTACAGTTCAGTAGCGGGGTCAAGGTGTTACATAAATATTTCCTGTCACTGTATATGTTTTTATTAAATAATATTAACTAATATTAATAATTTGAGGCCATTGTGGCGCAAATGGGAAATATTTATAAAGATGTCCCAAAATTCATGCAAGAAGTAATTTTGATAGAAATCACAGGCTTAAAATTTAAAATTGTAAATTTTTTATTGATTTATATAAAATATTGCTCAACAATAAAAAATACGTTGTTCGTTTGTGTAGCGCTCCATTTTTAATGCCCCTGAACTGTCAGCTCTCACGCTGTTTTTTTTTTTAATGGCAACACTTTACCGCACAAATGCCGCGAAAATTCAAATATGATATGTGCTTTGAATGTGGCGTTTGATTCACATACAGATTAAATTACTTGTTATAAATATAAATAATAGTTAAAGTTTTTTGTATTATTTGATTATGTATATTTCAAACACGCATACCAGTTTATGAGGTCAATTTCTTACATATTTTTCATCGTGCACTATATATTATTTAAAACTTGAAATAAATAGAGGAGCCTCTTTGCCTTCCAATATGGACAAGATCTAGAAATCTTTTAATTTCTGTTCCAAATTGTAATCTTTACTAATAAATAAAATTGGAGTGTCTGTTGGTAATATTAACAAAGCCGCTTATTACTAAATGCATATGTAGGTAGGTATACACGATTTGAAAATTTTTGTCTATCTATCTGTTAGTCTCTGGAACGGCTGGACCGATTTTGATGGGACCTTGACTGGCAGATAGCTGATGTAATAAGCACAGCTAGTATAAGTTAAGTTTAAAGAGAACTAGAATAAATAATAGATACAGAACTGACAAATGCATCACCTACATTCATAACGCCATATCAATTATTATCAGTGCTGTCATTGACGTTCGCCGTTTAATCAAAGCGTTTAATTAGCGAGAATATCACGTTTCATATTAAAATATTATGAATTTCAAACGAATTGTTTTATTATTGTATCACAATTGTACATCATAAGTGTAGTGTTAAAATTATATCTACTTCGAGATTCCAATCCTTTGAATCTGTATTAAGATAGTAAGGCCATCATGGCGCAGTGGAACAACGTTTGACTGTAACAGCGATTGTTCTTGACACTCCCACACAGATTAATTTAAATCTAAGACATAGCTCCGTGTTCTTTTTTAAATATTTTTTTTTTAAGTTTTAAATGCACACTGAGGAAATTGAAAAATACATATTTAGAAAACGTAAGAAAATTTTAACGCAGCGGGATTTGAACCTCTTGAAAACTTGAACGGTTTTCTAGAGGCGCGTGTTCAAATCTCGCTGCGTTCAAATTTTTATACGTTTTCTAAATATGTCTTTTTCAATAGCTCCGTGTTCTATTTGCCGCTTAACTGACAATGCCTCCGAGTGGAAAGCGGAGAAAAGAGTGTCTTGACACTAGGTTTTCTCTGCAGACCCTGCTATGCGTGAAAAAGCTATTATATGTACACGTTCTACTGTAATTTTTAAGTTCCGTAATAAGTAATTAAGAAATATCGAATGTCCGGTGTGACTTTATCACACCTGAATGGATGTGCTTTTTGTGGAAAACGAACAATACTACAAACCAAATATGTTTAAAAAACACTAACAATGGCTAATTACAAACGAAACAAAACACATACCGGCATTCTTGACATTTTTTTTTTTTATTTTAACAGCTGGTTAAAGTAACACTAATCAGAGCATTATCAAGACGCGATCCGATCTGTGCCTACCGTCATTATATAACGTGTAGTAATTTAGACCGTATTGTAAGGTAATACAGTTGAAATTAGTTCAGGTTAACTTTTATATATTCAGCTGCGTCGAACGTGCCCAAGCGATAACGAAACGCAATAAAGTCGCAAAAGCAGCTGGACTAACGTTCTTTTCTTTTTTTACCATCAAAAAAGGTTTTGAACACCATATACTTTTTGATTCTACTCTGTAAGTACGTGATAAAATTACCTATTAAGTAGATTTTGTGAATAAGAACTTAAGATTATTTAAACTACGGCTTAGAATTGGTATAATATTATGTGTCATAGTTGCTTTCATAAGCATAACGAATGTCTACACTTTTTATAACAGACAAGAAAACAAACAAACAAAAAAAAAGAGAGCCCGCCATGTTTCTTGCGCCAGTTCTGAAGCATTTACTTTAGTTAACCGGTGGTAAATTATTTGACGTTTAAAACGAAGTAACTTCTTGTTTTAAATAAATTCATTTGACTTTGATTGTGTACAAATAAAAAATGAACTAAAACACATTCTACTATACATTCTATTATTACTGGCCAATTATCTCAATTCAATAATCAAGTCATTTGTATGTATATGCTTAATTCGCATTTATTAAATGCGAATTGAAGCTCTGTTCAAACATTTCAGCATAAAGTCGTGTATATAGAAATAAACTAAAATTATGAATTTATATAAGCTTTAATACTTAGTACAAATTACATATATATATGTGGGTAGTTTCTAAAAAGTTTTCGAGGCAATATCGGAAATGTTTGGTTCCCATCCAATAATATCCTCTTCAAAGCCCGTATTCCGGAACTACATTCATTTAAAAGCATATTAAACTTAACTCAGCCGTAACAAAAGTTGCACAAACACAGAAGCTAAATCAAACGTGGTACCATTCTTTGCGATCGCTTGTTATTAATGCGAACAATGGTAGTTTGAAACCACTAATCGGTTCAAAATGGTGAACAGAAAATTTCGATAGCTTGTAAAACTGCAAACTCCAACTGTGACTAAAAAATGTGCTGATTTCAAACACTCTTTTATTCGCATTTCATTGAATTTTTCGAATAGAATATTTAACTGTGTGATGACATCCACAAATATCAATTTATATTTTAATTTAATTATATGTATGTATGTATGCTTTGTTTAGCTGCTGTTGTTTTAAAAAACCAAACTAACTATATTAATGTTATAACTGCGGAAGTAGCTGTCTTTCAGTCTGTCACGGCCAAACCGCTGAACCGATTGTGATGAAATTTTATATAGAGCTATTTGAGGGTAATAGGCTACTTTTTCTCAACTTTTTAGTTTTTTCAGGAATTTCATTGTTTTACGAAAAAGTCGCCGAAAATACGAAACAGATATAACAGCGCGCGAGCGAAGGCGCGAGCAGGTCGCTAGTAAAATTTAATTGTGTATACGTATTTATACGTATTTAAAACTCTTAAACGTAAAAGATTAAATTGCTAAACGAAAAAATATATATTAAAGAAGACATTGTTAGAAAAATAATTGCAATTGAAAAATTATGTTACGGTATATAAAATGAAGGTAGTTCAATCATTATTACAATAAAGAGATAATGTTAATGGAATAAAAAGTCAATTGAATTGTTATTGTTCAATGGAAGAATTAATGCTTTATCATAAATTAATAAATGACAGTTGACAGCTGCACTTAGAAACATCGATTAGTGCTTAATGAATTTTACATAAATAACTCGAAGTATTTAAGGGAAAATATAATAGAACACAGAGTTTCATGTAATAGTCCTGTATACAAAGTATATATATATATATACATATTCTTCCTTTTTTTTAGTTTTACGAAAAGGCCGCCGAAAATACGAAACAGGTAGAGGCCACGCGGGTGAAGCCGAGAGCGATCGCTAGTTATAATGTTTATTTTAAAAATTTTGTTAATTTCCCTAATGCTTATTTTTTCGTTTCATTCTATATAACATATTATTAAAATAAAATACACTTATTATATGATATTTTTAAAATAAATATTCGAAATATACACGAAAACATAACCAAACGACTGTAACATTGAGATCGCAACCATTTTTAAATTATACTGCTATAATATAGTAAAATTTTATTAGAAATAACTCGTGACGTGTGCCAACTGCCAAGTGCTATATAAAATATAATGGCGCTAAATAATTCCTCTGTCCCCAAACATTTGCGCCCAACTTTAGAACTCAATAACAGGATACAAGCATGATTGGCTCATAATTTTTAGTGTACGTCGTTAAGTCTTGAATTGTAGACGACTATTTTGTAAACTGCTGCATTTTTACGACTTATTTACTAAATATGTATTTTATAATTGGATATTCGCTTTTGTTATGTTAAACACGCTTAATATAGCACCGGCATGCGGTTCTGTTCATTATTTCTACTATGAGATGTAAACTATATAGAAGATATAAGTTAAATCGATTCTGACGCCATCATGGCACAGTCCATATCCCATGTAAGATTGCAAATGCAATTGTTTTGAATTCGATTATTGCCACTTGGTTTATATTTAAAATATTTTAATTTCCACGTTTTTGTTAGAATTTAGATAAACGGTGGCGTCTAATTCGTTCGCATGTAAAGTGTCTAAATTAGTTGAAACGAGATGTTAATTGTTGATTTTAGTTCGATTTCAATGCGCGTTACATACATTTTTGTTCACCTATCGGCTTAGAATCAAAAGTCACGATGATTTCAATCATGACTTGTGACTTTTCATTTTTGTAAAACATAAAACAACGTTATTTCTTAAGTACTTTTGTATACATAATCTATTTCTATAAGATATAAAAATTCCTTAGAAGATGATATCGATAATTGATATTCAATCAATATTTAATATCGATATACAATACAATGTTTTTTATTGTTCTAGTAATCAGCCAAAGTAGACTATTGAGTATTGTGTGTAGAAATTCTTAAGCAACATATAAGTTAGTTTTTATGATCAGTATTGTAGTCGATATCGATTGTCGTAATTAAATAACTAGTACCTACTGCAAAATCAAGTCGTATAAAATTAGGTAATAATGAAATTAGTTATAAAATACGCCATTGTAGTACAGTTGTTTGGATCCAATTGAACGTGATTGTTTTGGGTTCAAATTCTTTTGGAATATAAGTGCTATGAATATTCATAAACTATGGCTAGTAAAGAAAAGCTCTTGGTTAAGGATACGCCTTCAGACATCCAGTTTAATCTAAACGTTCGTAAAGCGGAGAATTAATACACTTACCACTAGATAGCTATCTTTGCCTATAGCGTCGTGAATATAGAAAGAAAAATAAAATCTAACTCGGTAAATAACAAGGCCATCATGGCACAATGGGACAGGTTGCTAGAATACTGGCGGAACGTGGCGAGCTGAGTGTCTTGTCACTAGGTTCTCTCTGACGGTAACTAGTAGCAGGGTACTATTATGCATTAAAAAGCGTAAAGCTGTGGGAAAAAAATATCATGGCCATTTGCCATCGTCGCGCAGTGCACAGCGTTTGATTCTAAATGTGAATGGGTGTGGATTAGTTCTTCAATCGGAAAGAGCATCAAAGGTTTCGCTTTTGCCACTCCACTCGAAGTATCTCGATTTTGGACTGTCTTGACATTTGACATTTGACACTAGGTGCTCTCTGGCCCTGCTATGTAGGAAAATATTACGTTATAAATGAAAGGCGTCCTATGGATTTTGCGCAATTCTAATCATGTTTTAGAAGTCTACATTTTGTGTGTGGCTTCATAACTTATTTTTTTAGTCGTGTAGTGAAAACGACCTTCAAACGATACAATTGATTAAATTGTTACTAAAATATAGCGCTCTAGAATTAGAGCGTGGATTCAAGATTTCGATGATGTTGTAAATCCTAATATTAGATTTTTATTTTTAACTAAGCTGATAATATTGAAAAAAAGCAGCTGTACGCATAGCAGGGCATGTCCCTCTTGAAATTAAGATAAGAGTTGGTTCTAATCGCTGCGTCATGTCTTAAAGTTCTTTATAACGAAAAATCTGAAAATAATATAAAACGAGTGGGCAATATAATTAATATATATTTTTTTCTTTTTTCAGGTTTTCACCTCAGCGGAGTCGTGCGTGCACCTGCCGCGGTGCCGCCATGCTCCGAACCTGAAAGGTTATACAGGGTTACAGTCTCATTTGACAGGTAAATATTAATAAAATAATTAATTTATATTTAAATTAAATAAAGAAACAATCATAAAAGTTTTAACGCGCGACATTGTAAGTCTGGATTGTAAATATTGTGAAGTATCGAAAAAATCGATTGTTTATTGGTCTTGTCGCACTTTTTTAATATTTTTGACAGATTATGAGTTTTGACACAAAGTAAAAGTTGAAACCAACGAGGTTTAATCAAGAGTTCTGCAAAATTCACAAAACCAGTCTTATTCTATTATAATAAATGAGTATAAAGTATACCTATAGTGTTGTGCCAGTGGATAAATGAAAAAAAAAAAAAATATTTATATTTAAATATACGTTTAGTTTTAAACATTGTTCCTTAATAAATTAACCACAAACAAATTAAATTGTGTTTATTTGAATAATAGCAGCGGATATATCAATTATCCTTTCGAATAAATGTACTTGTACAATTGAAATCTCAAAATAAATCTCGAATAAAGCTTTACAATAATAGATTTCAATTTACGCCTTTACTTTGATAGCATCGAGCTTAACCCCAAAATATATCTTTAAATAAGCGACCTTACAACACTTTCACGAACAGAAATAACAAAGCGAAGAAATTTAAAACCTCGTTACAATTGTTAAAACGGGATGAAATATAAAAAGATCAGCAAAAGCTTCTACCTGAGTCCTTTGTACGAAGTGTCACTTTAAACAAATTGCTTACCAAACGATATTACGACGATATTGAGTATCGTATTTATAGGTCTAGTCACTAGACTCTAGTGTAACTTGTAAAAAATAAATTACAGGGGTTTGTCGAAAACGCAAAGACTCATTGTTAAAAGGCTTTACATTCTTAAAGAATTTTGTTATTGAATGGATACTTTCAAGAAGTACATAAATAATATATCCTGTTTAGCAATATAAAGAAATATTGTCAAAATTATTGTCTTTTTGTTCGATTTTCTAGATAAATAGGTCTTATTTCATATATTTTACTCTAAATACACGAAACCCTTCTTTACAATACATATTTACTTTACCCGCTTTACTTTACCCGCATAGCAGGGTAATCATAAAAACAACATCGTATTCAAACACTTCGTTCTCCACTGTCTTGTACCAGAGCGAAGAAATAAAAATAATGTAAATATAACTTGCACCAATAGCGTTGGCAGTCATCCTCATTAAAAAATCTATTAAATATTTTATCAATTTTAAAGTGTCATTCATGTCACTTAGGATAAAAATGTAACAAACATATAAGGATTGCTAACAAAGCTTAGCAGTCAGAGCGCTTGGAAGGTTTCCAACAGGCGCGGGTTCGATTCCGCTTCGTTCAATTGTTTTATCCATAAATACCATTGGAACACGGATCCAACTAATAATAATAATGATAAATAACTAATCCTCTCTTCTAGATGTAAGATAACAGGCGTAACGTGCAGCTGTGAGGCGCGTGATATATTCTGGTGCCAACACGTGGTGGCTCTTGCCTTGTATCGCATACGGAATGCGGACTCGGTGCGATTACGAGTACCTATATCAGGTAAAATCGACTTTTCTTTGCGTATTATGTGTTTTATTTTTTTTATTTTCATGCATTTTACAGAAATTTAAGTGTTAGAGACCGTTCCGTTGTTTTAAAGGTGTTTAGGTGTTGAATGGTAGAAACTTGTCAGTCTATCAAGACGCGCTTTGTCCGATAAATTTAAAATATTATAAGACTAAGTATTTTTATCTGCCTCGCATGAATGGAAGACATGCATTATTATAAACGAAATGTATACATTATTAGTTACTAACAAAAAGTATGGAATAAATGGAACTAAATAAGTTTAAGATACTGTTACTTTAAGTGAAAATATTAAACTTGAACGGTTTTCAAGAGGCGCGGGTTCAAATCCCGCTACGTTCAAATTTTTGTACGTTTTCTAAATATGTCTTTTTCAATTTCCTAAGTGTGAGATTAACACTTTAAAAAAGACGTTAAACAATATTAAACATAACATAAAATATTCAAAATCGATATTCTATAACAAAATGACACCGTTATTCAGATCTGATACCTAAGACAAAACGCGGTGGCAACTTCCGCCACTCAACACACAACGTCTCGACTTCGGGCGAGTGGAGAACGGAGTGTCTTGTTACTATATTTTCTCTGACTACCCTGATATGCAGGAAACAGTGTACCTCCTGTAGCCTGAACGCATCAATCAATCATAAGGAAATTTAGTTTATTTATGGTATGGAACAGCCTATATACATTCTTCTTCTTAGTCGTTCACTCTTGACGTAGTGGTCGTAATTGATGATGATGCATTGCACTAGGTACAGCAGCTCTTGCGATGCCCCCTCCACCTCCTGGGGTCTTAAGCGTCTCGGGTGTTTTGGACTATATACATTAAATATTCTTTTTTATTCAATAGCTTAACTATTATTAGCTATTCAATTGTCTTGAAATTGACAGTAGACGTTACGATTTAATGTTAATTAATTTTTAATTGGCTTATCTTGAAGTGACTCTGCTCTTTGTGAGAGTAACAGTAGAATAGTTATGTTAAAAGTAATATGGTATACTTTTGAAAGCTATGTCTATGTAAGTAAATAATAATTACCGAATAATATTTCCAGAAACCCTCCTCCAAATGGACAGACAACAGCTCCAAAAGTTCGTGCAATATCTCATAGCGGAACATCACACAGAAGTGTTGCCAACCGCGCAACGGTTAGCTGACGAGGTCCTCCAAGCTCGGTCCGCGATCAACAGGATCTGTGGAGCACCAGACCCAACTGCTGGTCCTCCGCCAGATGCACACCATGCTTGGCACTTGGATGAGCAGCAGGTGAGTTTTTACCTGTCACTTTGCTATAAATACGCTGCTTTATGAAACATGCGTAATAACTGGTTGCCATTTAGTCAATGTAAAAATTTATTTCTTATTTTTTCTAGTAAATACGACAAGCGTTTCGTCTAAGAAACATTGGCTTTCCGTTTGTCAGTTGTATACTGATAAACAGAAACCCGATATTTTTTATAGTAACATATTAGAAATTCATTAATGTAATAAAATAATTATAGCACACTAAGTATCTACTATGTATTTGAGGTACACTTTTGTAGAAATAAACAAACATGTTGCCAAGGCAACGCTATTACGTTATTCTTAACTTAGCAGTAATTATATATCTGTAATAAAACTTCTCTCTTCTCTCTTCTGTAATAAAGCCTTTATACATAGCTCTTTCTTAAACAAAGCCTTTTAAAAGTAATCGTATACGACAAAATTATGTTTCGATTTCAGGTCTGCGAACAAGTGCGAGCATACTTATTACAGGGAACTTATTATAATGCAAATAAACAGCTAAATTCATTATTTTCTAAGGTGAGTGCTTCTTTTTGTTTGCCCAAATAAGACTTATTTATAGCAAAGTTCTGTAATTTATTGTACAAAATAAACAGTTCTCGCACTTTGTCCTTTAGAAATTTTCGACAGCGAGGCATTTGAAAGGACAAAGATAGATTTTCTCCGAAATCTATATATCTATTGAGGCCATCGTGGCGCAATGTCGTCGTCATCGTTCGCCCTATGGTTGTGGGTTCGTTTCCATTCAGGGATACGATTTTTATTAAATTATTTTCATATCTGGTATGAACCAGAGCGGAGAAATGAAGATAATTTAATAATATTATCAATTTCATCACCATTAATTTCATTATGTCATCATAACGCCACATATGTCTAAACGCGGCGTTGAGTTCCGCACTCAACACGCATGCATGCATGTTTCGTATTCGGATGGAAAGTGGAGAACGCAGTATGTTGACACTATGTCAAAGTCAATTCGAAGTTATTCGAAGGCGTTTTTATCATATAGCAGGATTATATATGCAGGCAATATGCTTCCATTTTCTACTTGCAGTTTGTTAATCCAGATACCATATACTTACCGAGACATATAGACTTGAGATATTACTATATAATATCTTGTAATCCGTGAAAACGAGTTTCGAACCTACAACTCATTCACATTGTAACCATAATATAATATACTCTTACACGTTTTTTTAATTATTGATATTTAATTTTAGGTACGGGAAATGTTAAGAGCACAAGATTCGAATGGTCCTAGAATGCTTATGTTAATGACTGAGCAGTTCCTCTCCGATCCCCGATTACTCCTTTGGAGGAACCAAAACACTCCCATGACGGAGAAATGTAGGCAATTATGGGAACAGCTGGGAGCCTTGTGGGTCAGCATAGTCTTGGACCCTGGGAGCAATAAGCACCATAGAATGCAATGGAGGCACTTGCTGGACAAGTGGTCGGCTGTCGAAGTCTGTCCTACTGAAGACCCGGATTATAGATCGTTTCCTTTGGTGAGTCTTGCTTTTTGGTTCAGGGTGTACAGGGTTTTAGTTTAAGTTTTGTCTTTTTTATAACCCTGGATATGGATTCGACCCGTGCCTTTGAATCCGTCGAAGCGCTGGTGAATTAAGCTATACGTTCTTAGAAAACTATGTCGATTGTTTTATCCTAAGTGTGGAATATCATTTAAAATATTGTAAATATATAATATACGCTAGTAACAGCAGTGGTTGGTTTTATACTCAAAATAAGCCCGGATGATACATAAGTCCCTCTGAGGATCGACCTCAAAGAGACAAGCATGACCATGTTCTTCAAGACATGACCGTGTTCTTCATTTTTCTTATTAACTTATAATATCTTAGCTAACGTCGCTGAATTTGTAATTTTATTGTAAAAAGAAACAAAAAATGCACATAATGACTTAAATATATAAACATAAATTATATACAACCATTGCATTTTTAATGTAATATAAATTGAGGCGTTTAATTACGCCACTCAATACGTAATATCTTGATTTTAGGGGGAAAGTGGAGAGCTTATTGTCAACATCCACGGCCTCATAGTTTCTCCTGACTTTTATTACATTACCTTAACATTATTAATTGACGTTTTTGGTCAAAAGTACAGAATCATGACAGTATATCAGCTTAGTTTCATATCCATAGTTTCTATAGATATAGCAAAAAAATAATAATATTGATTTTTATATTGCCGGGTTTACAGTACGCCAGAGAAAGAGAAAGAAACGAAAGGGATCGAGATCGAGATCATAGAGACAGGGACAGAGAGCGACATCGCGATAGAGAAGAACGGGATAGAGAACGATTGCGGGAGAGAGAAGAACGAGACCGGTGAGTTTGTAGCTATTAATAAAAAAAATTGTAACTTAATAGAACTGTCTTGCTTCGTGAATATAAGTTTGCAGTTCTGACTATTTTTTTCTTTCAAGCCTATATATTACAGTTTTAAATGAGTATAAGCAGTTTTTTTTTATATTATATGTACATATACGCTTGTTTACACCGTAGACATTTTTTTTTGGAACTTTTTTTTTTTATTATTTTTTATTACTTAATTTTTTTATTACTTCATAGGTATAATAAATTATTACGTTCGTAAAATTTATTTATTTTTAAAAGTAACAATCTTTTTTTTTAATCTAAAGAGATAACTTTTGAATCTTGAGTTAAATATATACCTGTCAGTATTGTAGTTTGTAGTATCGTTCTCTATTAAAAATATATATTATTGGGTTCAATGTAACATAAAATATTGTTTTCTCTTTGTTGCTAACATTGAACATATATAGTACTAGCGACCCGCTCGCGGCTACGCCTGCATAACCTACACGACTTATCTATTTCGTTTTTCCGCCCGCCCGCGTTTTTACTTAAATCATAAACTTTGCTTAAATATATCATTTAAATAGTTGTAACTTTTTTATTTAAGAACTGATTGAAATGGAATAAACGCTAAATGTTAAGGGAAGCTTATCCAAAAAGAATAGCCTATGCACTGCATTAAAATTAGTTAAGCCATTTATAATATTAGCGTGCACGAACACTCAAATAAACATAATATATAATATAAAAAAATCATTGTTGGTTGATTCTATTACATTGCTACACATTACCCCTAATAATATTTTTTTACATATATATTTCATGTACAGACAGCGATCAGTTACATTTTTATATATATATATATATATATATGTATAGATGTCGTGTACATTAATTTAGATTTACTTTTTTCAGACATAGAGAAAGGCAAAGGCGAGAAATGAATTCACACTCAGAAAGTTCTGATGAGGAATCTAGGCCTAATAAGTAAGATTGTTGTATTATTACACATATTTAATTTTATGGTTATAGGTGCATGTCTGTTGATGACTTATATATATATATACAATTAAGTTTGTTAAAATATTAAATAAAAAATATAATAAAGAATTATAGTTATTGCACTTTATAACAATGATTAATTCAAAATTAAAAGTGAACTTATCTCTATATATATATGTACTTATAAAAAAACATTTGAACTATTTATATATAATACATATTGTAATATAAAAATAAAAATACTTGACTTTATAATTTATATTTCAGTTACGAACGTGAATATAGGAGAGCAAGTAAAAGACTTCGACTACACAATCAGAGACCCGCACAGTTGACACCTAGGACTGTTTTTCACAAGTAAACACTGAATTATGCTTAAAACCTCAATTAAATACCTATTATTTTACATAATACATATATATAAATATCTGTCTATACTATAATAAAAGATCAAAAAAATAAAAAAGTAACAAGAAACCGTTTTGGTTGTATAGCTTTTAAGGCTAAGCTGGAACTTTGAAGACCGGAACACTTGACCTGGAACTATCCAGCTATACTATAAAATATAATAAAATTGCGCCTTAACGAAAGGTGATGTTGTCGGGAAGGGTTATCAAGTCTACGCAAACAAAGTTGCGGGCAGCTACTAGTATATAATATAATATCACACTCACAACCCACAATGATGTCACTTAGTATTTATATTCACATTAAATAAAGGAATAAATGTTTTTGTGCCATTTAATGTATATTAAATTTAATAACGCAATGCTAACTATTCATATGTATAAACTATTGCTCCACTAATACTGAAAAGTTCTAAATTATTGATATATTTTGTAATTTTTCCTAAATAATCCGTTAGGTAGAAGCTAAAACAAACTGTCAAATTTTTCATATTTAATATATTTTATAACTTTTCGTAATAAAAACTTTGGATATAGCGCTTATGTGCACATTTTTGAATTTTTCCTTTTGAGTCAAGCTCATTTTGAAAAGCATACAAGTACGTGTTCAAGGTTTCATCACTTGAGAAGTGGAAGTGGAAGAGGTGGAGAATAGAGTATACCCTCATATTGCAAGTTTCGAGAACTGTTAAAAAACAAATATAATGCATAAGTAGATTATCTGTTTTTTGTCAAAAATATAATTATTATATATTGGCCACACATAATGAGATGCGTCTCTGAGATCATCGTAAAAGTTACGTTTTGTTGTTGTTGTAACAGCAAAGTTATATCATTTAATTTGGCCAAAGCTGCAGCTTGACTCACTTTGCCACAATAGAGAAGGTTTTTTTTTTAAATATTCATATGCTTCACTCCGTTCTCCATTATCAGTCCAAATCCGACATTGCTTGTTAGTGGCGAAACTCGACGCCGCGTCACTTGTCACCAGAGCGGATTATTCCTCTGAGTGTGAATCGAACCCACAACCATCGCATAAAGCAGTCGCCGTCACATTGCGCCACGATGACCATTTCATATATATACTTTTTTTTTAATTTCAGAGCTTTAGACGCAGTAGATATTTCATGGGAGAACGAGCATCTGAAGAACATATTGAGTTCGGACGAGTTCTGTGACCCTGAGAAGCTGGACAAGCCCGCCGCGTCCGGCGCCTCCACCTCCTTACAGCCTTACCCTAAGTTCAACGATATCGGTCAACCTTTGTGGCACGGTAATTTGTTTTAACAACTCTACACTTTTCCTCGAGAACCTAGTGTCAAGACACTTGTCTTTTTTAACATTTTAAAGTGTTAATCGAACACTTAGGATATTGAATAGCATATTTAGAAAACATATAAAGATTTGAACCTGCGTTCAATAAAATATTAAATATACATTTTTTAACACTATGCCGTTCTACATCCAGATGTATCGAAATTCTTATACGCTTATTACAATTTATTTTTGTTATTAGCATCTCTGTAGAGAGATTTTTACAAATATCTGCGAAAATATCTCAAATTTTTTTACGTTTTCTAAATATGCTAAACCCTAACTTTCCGCATGAATTCTAGATATTGGGTGAAAAGTGGCAAAACTTAACACTGCGTTTTATCTTATCCGTGCCGGGAATTTTTTCATGTTTATTTATTGCCCCTGATGGGAATGAAATCAACAACCATAGCGGTTACAATTACACGATGGCCCACTACGCCATGATGGAGTCAGATTCTTTTAAATTACTAATAAATATACAGTATAATGTAATAAATATAAGTCAGTTGCAACTAAAATATTGATATAATCTAACTGTAGCTTATTTAAGAAAATCTTATCAATTACTTTTAATATTCATAATGTAGTACGAGATTTTTAACAATGTTTATAGCCTGTTCTATATATTTGTTCCAATTCCGCTCAGAAGACTTGAATAACTTGTTTGTAAATATTGAATATTGGTCCCCCCCCAGAGCACCTGCCGGTGGTGGGCGCGCGCATCGAGGCGCTGCGCGCGCACGGCCGAGCGCCCGCCGCGCTGCGCCTGGCCGTGGCGGCCGCGCGCGCAATGCGGCACCGACAGGTCTGCTTTGCCGTCCTTTGCCGTTTGAACTCCTAGGGCTTTATTCAATACTAGCGAGCTGCAGCTACTAAAAATATGAACTTGTCATAAAATAATTCATATGAATTTAATGCGTTCATAGACCTTTAATCACAACATATATTACTAAAATCTATGTTGGAAAAGGTGTTGAAATGTGTGTGTTGTATTAGAAAATATAATCTACTTAAGATATGCTGATTGTCCTACTTGTTTCATGCGAACCTCAAACATATGACTACCGTAGAATCATCTCCATTTGCCAAATGCGTCACTTTGATGAAAAACTAGTTATCTATCTTTTTAACCAATTGGTCGATTTCGTTTTTTTTTTCCTAAAAACACTTTAGATAACTTGTATTAATTCCACAGGAAGTGGCGCAGCAACGTTGGCAGGAGGCCGGCGGCGGCGAGGCCTCCAGCAGCTCGAGTGCAGGTTCGGTTCCCAGCTGCGCGGACTCCTGCGTGGGACAGTGCGACCGCGCTAAGATATCGCTGGTCTGCGCGCATATGGACGCCGGGGCCTGTCTCGGCGCGGGGAGCACGTGTGCCTTGTCGCATTCGCAGAGGTGTATAGGCAGAGGTGAGCTCTTCTGTCAGTTTCATTATTCAGTGTCTAATGCTGTACCCAGTCGAGGGTTTAATTATATTTAAATCATTATTGTTTAGTAGTTCACCCTCAAGATTAAAAGACAATATCTCTAATTTAATTGAGAATAGAGTGCCTTGAAGTAGGAACTTGAAAAAAACAGTGCATTGGTATACGTTGTACCTGAGTTATATAAAATTTTTATATCTTGAATGGGGGTGGAGTTTCACGGTGCATTTACACCTTTAAAAAGTTTGGCTTGGCAAGCCTCCACAAGCTCTAAGCGTCAATATGTTCGTCGTAGACGCTTGCCGCAAACTTTCCATGATTCGTGTTCAAAAGCCTGCAACAAGCGAAGCAAACTCTCGCAAGCCAAGTTAAACTTCTAAAAGCTTCAGTGAGTAGGCGCTTGCCGAGCCAGCTGCAGCTCTCTAACAAAGCGAGGTGTCCCAGACAGTAGATGCTGGACGGGATGGACGCTGGAAGCGATATGGTGCGTGTACGAGTGCCTCGCGGACGCGTGCCTCGCGCCCGACGACCAGCGCGCCTCGCCGCGGCTGCACACCTACATCGACGAGGAACCGAACACGGGACTACCTCCCAGGTATGTGAGGGGTTGCCGGGTCCACCCCCTCGGGGCAGTGCCTGGGACTTGTGTTAGAAGTCTTAGTTTAATAAAAATCAGGATGTTTACTGTTTCTACTACAATGTTAAATTTAAGTCAGTTAGCCTTTACCTTTGACTTTGTCTGTATTTTGATCCATTTATCTCTTATACTCATTGTAAAACGACATTGTAAAAAATATTATAGTTATTATTATTTTAATAACCAAATAAAGCTTTATATTAGGTTTTGAGCCATCTTTCTAATTATGTTACACTTCTTTAAATATTAAATAAGCGCTAAAAGAAATTTTAATCATACCGTCTGTATACATAAAAATATCAACTTAGGACTATTTAATTTTTTGAGCTAATGACCTAAATTTATTATTTGTACTAAATTTAACTTCTACTTCTTCAGATACCAACACGTTCCAGTAGCTGGAAGTAAAAACCCTGAAGAAACTTATTTGGCACTGGCGTTAGAAGCTGCGTTACTCGGTTTGGGAATGCAGCGAATGCTACCCAGCGGTCTGTACGCGCAGGAGCGGTATTGCAAACAGGTAGGTTGCAGTTCGGGTCCGAATTTTATTTATGGTCTTTTTTTTTTATTTGTTTATATTTTATTGTACAGCACAGTAAAAATAAACAATGAAATATTAAAAATAAAAAAATACGCTCTTAACTATTCCAGACAACCTTAAGGTTAGGAGATTTGGAAATTTATCTAATACATAGACCGAATACACGGATACCCATAAAACACATAATAATATAATATACTTATATATTTCGTTGCAATGCTCACTTAAAACGACCATGAATCCACAGGAGGAGCGACTGATCAGCCAGCTGCAGCGCGTGGAGGGCGAGGCGGCGGCGGGGGTGTGCGCGCGGGGGGCGCGCGCGCTGCTGGCGGGCGGGCCGTCCTCCTGCCTCGGCACCAAGGTGCACCCGCGCTCCGCCCCCGCGCACACCTTCGCGAGGTTCCTGTTCCTCGTGCTGCTGCCCACTGACCCCGAGTTGGCGTATAGAGTGGGCTTACGGGCTATGAGGTGGCGTTTTTTTGCTTAAACATTGTTATTATATTAGATTTCATTGTGTGTGCATTTAACAAGGAAAGTCTTGCAAGAAATAGTCGCATTTCATGAAACGACGAACTAAATTTCCGCTTATGAAAAATTTTATCGACGCGTCCATGACAATTGTATGATACAGACATATTCAGTTCATTTTTTCATTAAATTCGATTATTATGTGTTCAATGGTTTGATCATTGTTGGTAAAAAGTTACCGATTGTGTAATTATTAACTAGTTTACTTTTGTATATTTTACAAAAGGTAAAATAATTATATATTAATCCCAACCGATGATTATAATATATCGAGTATCAACATAATATATTATTTGAATACATACAGACTGCATATAATATAAATACCACGTGTAATGTGTCACCAGGCTGCCGATGGTGGAGGAGGCGTACGCGCTGGACGGCAACGCGGCGGCGGGGGGCGCGGGCGCGTGGCACACCCTGCAGCACGCCGAGCAGCAGCAGGCCGCGCTCGCCAGCGCGCTGCTAGGTGACGGCCGCTCCTCGTCCCGCTCGGAGCCCGCGCAAAGACTTGGCTTAACCCCCCCCCTTAACTGTGCACAGGCGCGGCTCGGGGCACGCCGGCGCGCCTGCGCGCGGCGCTCGCGGCGGCGCAGCGCCACGTGCGCTCCGCCGCGCAGCTGTTCCGCCTGGCGCAGGACGCGCTGCGACACGCCGCGCCGCCCGACGCGCCGCACCACCACCGCGACCTGCTCGCCGCCGCCTTCGAGTTGGGACTGCAGGTCAGTGGGCGGGCGTGTGTGTAAGAGAGAGCGAGAGGAAAGATGGTGATATGATGTCCATATCGCGATGTTTGATCGTCATCGTTTTAAGTTGTGCTTGAAATTAATTTGAAAAAAGTGTATTGATTTGTATATTTTGATTACTTACCAATGCTTCATTTTAATTATTAATGTTTATTCGTTTATGAAAAGTAATATGCAATAAAATGCAGGTGTACATTTAAATTTCTATAAACATTACTTTCTTCTCTTCTCTTCATTATAAAAAAAAAACCTAATTTTAATTATTATGATTGCAGGTGCTTCGCATGACGTTATCAGCTGTGAACTGGCGGAGGCGGGAGATGGTGCGATGGCTTGTAACTTGCGCCACTGAGTTAGGACTGGACGCGTTGCTCTCAATTATGCAGAATTGGTTAGTTTACGTACTTTTGTATTTATTTCTTAATTTATATATTGTGGACCACAAAAAATGAAAGAAAGAACAAAAAAAATAACAAATGTGAAGCGCAAAAGGCGGTTTTATCGCTAAGTAGCTGTGAAAATAAATGAGACGTATAGTGTCGATTTGGAGAAGGCAGTGTCTTAAAACTCGAATGTTTCCACAGGTACGAGTTGTTCACACCGACAGAGGCGACGGGCCCCGTGGCTGCGGCGGCCATGTCGCACGCCACGGCGCTGCGCCTAGGGCTCAGCTTCGAGCAGCAGGAGAAGCTCAGCGCGTGCGCGCGGACGCTGGCGCTGCAGTGCGCCGCCAAGGTTATACTCGTTTTCTGTTTCATCCGACGCTTATATAGTTTGGAAGTGGTTGTATTAATATTGTGGCCGCAGGACCCGCCGGGCTGCGCGCTGAGCGCGCTGTCGGTGTGCGAGGGCTCCGCGGGCGCCTTCGAGGCGGCGTGCGCGGCGGTGGGCGGCGCGGCGGCGCGCGGCGCGCTCGCCTCCAGCCAGCTGTTCGCCGTGGCGCGCTACATGGAGCAGCGCGGGCAGCCCGCGCGCGCCATGCGCCTCGCCACGCTGGCCATGCGCAATCTGCACCTGCACTACAACCAGGTGCGGGTCTCCAACGTGCCTACGACTCTACAATCTACACATTACTGATATAACACATATATATATATATATATATATACAGTCACATCGTTCAATCAGCACGTGTAATGTGATGTGCTGATTGCCTTCTCAGCTCATACTCGAATCAATATGATATATTACAAAACTAGCGACCAGCTCACGGCTTCGCCTGTGTAAACTACTTGAGTAAAACTATTTTGTCCTTTCGGGCGAAAGGCCCACGTTCTCACTTAAATCTTAACGTTGCTTATATTTATAATTCAAATGGCTTTAACTTTTTTCTTTATAAACTTATTGAAGTGAAAGATACACTAAATGTTAAGGGACGAAATTTTTTTAACACAATACAATAGTCAAAATGCGTTTAAATTTAAAGGTGAAAACAGCAAAGAAAATTAAAATTCATTGTTTTTATAAAATAATATATTTTTATTTTCATATATCTTACATGTACAGACAGCAATCACTTATATTTTTATTATATATGTATAGATTACTCACTCGCTAAAATATTTTTATACGTTTTTCAAAATCATTTTTCTTGTCCTAAATAAACCTTTAATAATTTAACATATTTAATAAATAATATTCTCTCTTGAAAAACGATGGTTTTTGGATATAATCTTTGGGTTTTTAGTACAAAATCTCTCTACAGAGATGCTAACTGACAAAAAAAGGATCTAAGAAAGCTAACCTAGATCTAGAGCGCTTTAACTTTTTCTAAGAGTTGCGGTTTCGAATCTCCCGACGTTCAAATTTTATATGTCTTCTAATATGTTTTTCATATACTCGTATATTTTATTTATTATCGACAAATAACTAATATCCGATTTGTTTATTTCCAGGACAGTCACCCAGCAATAGCAGATATCCACTGGGCGGTTGCGCTCGCGCATTCGTTGGGCAGGGCGGAGCTACAAGCAATGTTGCCTCTATTAGTTAAAAATGTACAATGTGCACCTGTTCTGGTGAGTTCACTGTGAACTGTGAATTGTGATTAAAACAGTGCCGGTCTGTAATCGCGATTGGTTGTGGTGTGTGGTTCGATTCCCATTCGGGGACTTTTTCACACTAAAATAGAAGAACCCCTCATGGGTACTTCTGTTTCTGTGTTGAATAAATTATTTTGGGGGATGCCCCAAAAGTAATGCTGCCAACTGTTTTGTATGAAACTTAACGTCTATTTAAAAATACATTTTTAAAAAACATACAAAACAGTATTATTTTTATATTATTATGTATGGTTTAATGATCAAAGCTCCTGGACAGTTTCCAAGCGAGTTCAAAATTTTTCTTATTGTGTCTTTCTTATCAAGGCGTGTGAATAAGACGTTAAAATTTTAAAAATAAGAATGAACACTATAATTATTATTATGTTCACAGTCGGACGTGCTCCGGCGCTGCTGCGTGGCGGCGGCGGGGTGCTCGCGCGCTCGGCCTCCGCCCCCGCGGCCGCCCACGCCGCTGCGGCCGCTGCTCGAGGCGGCGCTGCGGGCCTACGCCTCCACCACGCACGCGCGCCTGGCTCATATATCGCCAAGACATTACGCTGACTTTGTTGAATTTTTGGGTGGGTTTTGTTTTATTTTTATGCTAAATTTGTTTATACGTAACAGGATGTGTTCAGATATTAAAATAAATTCTCCTTATAGAAATGTTTATACAAGGACTCTCAAAAGAAAAAAAATTATATAAATTTAGTGGATCGATTGATTATTAAGACAATTTCGGAGTTTGTTTCTTAAAAATGATATCGAACAATTGGATGCGTTCACGGCACTCATTTATTCCAACAGTAATGGCACTCAGTACTTAGTGATGGCAGCCATTTCGTGCCGTATATATTCTTTCAAATGCGCCAGGACAGTCAGTTTATCGGCGTAAACTTTACATTTATGATAACCCAATAGGATAAATAGGGGTTAAATCTGGACTGCGTGGAGGCCAATTAATGGCACCCCTACTTGACATCGGCTTGCCTGCGAAAATTTCACGAACTTAAAACGAACTGAACTGAACAAAACGAACGCAGTGACGTTGCTCCGTCCTGCTGAAACCATTTCTTTGGTTGTAGCCAGGAAAGTTTGCAGTCCAGGCTCCAAGAAGTCGTATAACAGTGAATTCAGAGCAATCTCCATAGATTGCTCTGAATTCACTGCACGCCCCTTTTTGTCTTCAAGAACGTAACGGCATATAATTCGCGAAATCGCAGCCATACGATCACTTTAGGTGAATGAAGGGATTTCTGATTCTGCTTACTTACGTCACCATTAAGCTGAAAATGAGCTTCATCCGAAAACAAGACGTTGGTTAACGTTGAAAAGCCCTCAATTGCCAGATTTACGGAATCAAGACTCTGTCTGGTATTTTTGGGTTTTAATTCTTGCACCAATTGAATTTTGTATGGGTGCAACTTTAGGTCTTTGTCCAAAATGGTGGAAGTGATTCTTGATGACCTTGGTCGATCGGATTTTGGTATTTCTAGCTTGTAGCTCTTTAAACTTTTTGACCCATTTTGAAATTAGAGGAATTGTTTCATCATTTAAGTGGTGAAAACCTCGAATAGTGCGGAATCTTCTACGTACGTACGTACGAATTTCTTATAAAACTTGCACGCACAACACGCGATCTGCTCTGAAGAAACGCTCCATAGCGACTGAATTCCCAAGAGCCAGGCTACTGATGGACATAACCCCCGCACCCCGCACTAAGCTAAAGAAATATAAACTTTCTTTTGAGACATCCTGTATTTAAATCATTTTCATTTTGCTTTAAATTCTGCCACTCAATACACGGAGAGCGGAGTGTCTTGACACTAGGTTCTCTCTGACAAACATATTTTATTAATGTACTATACAGGTAAAGCCCGGGACACGTTCGCGTTGGCGCACGACGGGCCGCACCAGTTCGCGGCGCTTCTGCAAGAAATCAAGTTGAAATATAAAGGAAAAAAGAAACTAATGTTCCTCGTCAAAGAGAGGTTTGGCTGAGCGTTATACCGAATAGTTAGTTACACGTTAAAACTAAATGACGGCCATGTTTGTTATTTGTTTCTTTTTTATTTGTTTAATCGCGACACTTAAATTGTGCAATAGACGGCCAAGTATCGTATATTTTTATAACTCAATTCGAATAAAAGACATTTAAGAGTATATTATAATGTATGTAAGGTTACTGTCACGGCTACATCATTACCTCAAGTAAGGCGGCTCATGTAGTACTCATTTTCTACCAAACCAGTCTTTTCTAAAGTATTATTTTTATGTAAACTAGAATGTACCTCCTAGCTCGCGTAATTAGCGTTGTATGATCTCAACAATTCCATTGTAAATAGATTAGTTGTAAATATTACTTGTAAGTATAGATTAGTTCGTTGGAAATGTTAGATATATTTTAAATAGGCGAATTCGGGCGTCTTTTTTATACATTAAAAACGAGCGCTCGTCAATGTAACTGATTACGTCGTATATAGCGTCCAATAGCAGTGGCATCTTGTAACGGTTGCCGCGCAATGTCCACTTTGCAGCGTTCACTTGCGACTGTTTCGTTTCTTGCCGTTTCGTCTCATGCAGTCTGTATGTGTTTATATAAATTTAGGTTAGCGATGGACGCCAAGGCCACAATGTGCGGCAACCAAAATGACACCACACCAAAGAAATATAAATATAAGCGATACCAGCTTGGAGTAAGCGAAGCCATCTTTCCTTCAGTATTCTTGAGTATTCATATATGTATGTAGGTGTTCGTTTAAACGTTAAGTCCACATCATTTGCGTTTATTGTTTCTGTTACGGCCATTTTGTTTCGTTTTCATTTTCGTTGCACCGCAGTTTTTTTTTATGTATTATACATTTTTTTTCTAATTCTATGTTTAGTGTAGACGTAACAATTTAACAAGAAGTGCATTTATAAAGGTAGAACTTTAATATTTAATAGACGTGACATTGCATAGTGTTCAGAAGTTAGGATCAATCATGATAGTGTTTAAGCGAGGGACTTTTGTACTTTTTGTGGTGTGAGGGGTTCGGCGATACATTCTTTTATATCACTACCTATTGTCAAGTGTCAAGTGAAAATTGGTCTAGCATTGCCTTTATAATTTTGTTATAATTGGAAATTAATAACTGGATAGTGAAACTGCCAACCCTGTTATGTGTCAAATATGTCCAAAAACTAATCGAAATGTTTTGTATAAATGCAATTTGTAATCTGTAAATCCATTGTGATATAAAAACTAACAGCATTACAGACGTTTAAAATTGAATTTAGTATCAATATATTAAAAACTATAACCTGTTTACTAATCGATTAATGTGATCAATCGATTATTGTACTTATAATAATTACTTAATAAAAATTAATATTATCTGTTTTATAGATAATTTTTTTTTCAAATTGATTGGCAAATTGCATTTAAACTGAGTGATATTTGTTTGAACACTGATATATATATATATATATATATATATATATGATCCTCTTCGCGTTTTAAATACTTAATATTGTCATGTCCACTCAGTATTTATTATAAAAGCAAATTATTGACGTATTGCTTCTTAATAACAAGGCAGACTGATTTTTTTAATTTTTCCATAGTTTCGTATTAGTGCGAAATAAGTTGGCAAATTGTATTTGTGTACTTTGTATATTTGTATGACCATAATATAAAAACATGTCAAATTATCAACTTATTTTACACTACACATTTACATACTGTATTTTACATATTTCCAAATTCGATAAGCAATAATTTTGTAGCCTTAGCCGGTCTGTTTTTCTTTAGAAGCATTTAGTTTACGAAATCGATTTGAGTATTATTTTTTGCACGACTACAACAACTTTAGTATATAAATATTTTTTTATAGTTTAGTAAATAGTGATGTCACAATGGACAACTCGATGTTTTACTGGTAATCGAGTAATGTTAAAATATAAACTTATAATAGTACAAATATACAAATGCATATTTAATCGATTTCGTAAATTATAGTTTAAATTAATAATTAAACTGATCCGCAATAATTATATTTGATGACTTGCCAAATTGCAAATCCAAGCAAATGATATGACCGCAAGTGCCTTCAGGCAAGTCTTTTTTCCAGACCGGCTTTTTATATGTACACTATTTTTTTTCGATCTATTTTTACTGCACTAAATGTCGATTAATTTGAAATTGTGTTTTACGTAAAACGTAGACACCCTTCAGTGTTGACTAAGAAGGTGATAATTTCAATAAAAACTATTAAAACATGTTTTGTCTTTTCTTTCTTGTATTTACAAAATTATAGAAAAGAATATTAAATATAAGTATTACCTAATATCTAAGAAAAAACAATCGTTAAACTCGTAAATTATTTTTCTAAATATTTTGAAATATTGTTCATATATTGGTGATGTTAATTTATCGAAATCTGTTTCTCCAGGCCCAAAAAGTGCCTATTTAATATAAAGAGATATGAGATTGATTGGAAAACATTTCATAGGACGACCTAGTTACAATCCTAACTGCCCCAAAACAACGTCATCCATTTAACACACTGTTAAAATAAATGAATATATTGAAATATCATTCATCTATAATATGAGTATAACATATTTTATTTCGAACATCAAAAATTTGCTAGTTCCTTCCTACATATAACATTCCAAAGATAACTCATCTATATCATTTTCCATTTTTTTAAAACTGAATTTTGTATGGAAATATTGTAAATATATAAATATAATACAATTTGTTTTATTATATCCAAAAATATCCTGAATAAAATCGAATAAGAATATTAATAACGATTTGAGGATTTTTATTGACGACCCATTTGTCACTGTCAAACATGAACAAATGTTTGTTGTTTGTTATGATATCTTGTGTTGACTTTTACAATATAATTTACAATATTATTTTAACTATATTATATAATTACACGCTATCTCATACAGAATAAAAATGCTTTCTCAGGTACGTAAAGTCACAACATTTTAATTTAATGCAATAAACTTATTTAAAACTATTCTTGCACATTAGACGTGATAGATTATATGTAGAATATATGTGTTTAAATAATTCGAAAATGTAATTGTAGAAACAAGTAACTTAGTAAAATTTTCATATGCTAAAATGATTTATTCTATTTTTAAAATGATAATGTTAACATTATTATAGTGTGACAGATGCAGCAGAGCTGGATTTCTTCACCATTAGGAACGCACATTCTCTTGTCTTTACTTAGAAAATATAATGCATCTAAATACAAAAAATATCTACAGGTATTACAACACATAATTATTTTCATTCAAAAATATCTAAAATACTAAATAATAAAACAATGAAAATGTCTAAAGACTAAAAGGTCTATTGTATAATTTATTAATTTAATTATTTGTAGCACATATTTTTTATAAGATTCAAATAATAAAAGATTCTATGTTTTTTTGTGTAACTGACCTCTTTGAGTTTGTGCTAAAAAATATTATACCATTTTAGATTGAATCCCTCTTGAAGAATAAAAAACAATATGGAAGTAACATACAAATATTCTGTTCAAATATAAATGATGTAAAAAACTTCCTTAGCCATACACAAAATGTAAAGATGACAGAACTGAAGAATTGGAATAAAGAAATTAGGAAAATTTGTAATTCAATGGTAATTTCATATTAAAATAAATAAAAATTGTATGTAAATGTTATAGATTTAATTATATATTATACCAGTAGATGCCCGCGACTTAGTTACAGTGGACATAATGACCCTTTCCACACTAATTTTACTTATCATGTTGTAGCCAATTATAGCCTAAGTAATGCTCAGACTTCAAAACTTTACAATGAAAAAAGGTTTAATTCAAATCTGTCCAGTAATTCAAAAAATATTCACAAACACACATTCTGGGTTGATTGTTTTATTATAATATAGATATTCCAAATATTTTTACCTTTACAGGAGTCTAAGCCTTCAGTAAATGAATTTATTAAAACACATTTGGCGGAAACGAAATTTGTTTTGACAAACCTTACTACTTATGAGGTGAGTTTCTCATTTTTAATAGTAAACTTGTAACAAAATCTATTATTTCTACAAAATATTGTCCATTGTGAGGCTATTGTGGTGCAGTGGGACATCATCTGCCCTTAAATGCGATTGTTGTGGGTTTGATTTAACTTTGAAAGAAGGATTTAATTTAAATTGTGTAATATTGAGTTCCACTACTCAACATACAACGGAAAGTGGAGAATCTATTCTCATTAGTCATGACACTACATCTATCTATCTATCTGTATCTATCTGTATGTGGAAAATTTGTGATAATAAATAAATAATGAATTATTTATAAATATATTACAGGACAAATGGAATAAGTCTGACAACTCTAACAGTGCTCTTATGAAGATTTACAACTCATTTAATTATACTGAAGATATTAAATATGAAGCAAGGGTAATTGATATACATTATACCATTATTATTAAAAATTTATTGTAAAACTTGCTTTTGGTTAAAAGATTGATACAGGTTGTTTTATCAAAGTTGAAATATATGTACTATGTATGCCCATGAGGCCATCGTGGCGCATTGGGTCAGTGTTTGTCTGCAAACACGATTTGTTGTGGGTTCGATTTCCATTCGGAGGAATGGTTATAAGTACTTAAATTATTTTCATTACTCCGCACTGGTACCTTCTTAGGTACAAAGCGCGGCGTTGTGTTCCGGCACTCAAACCGCAATGGGTGTGTGTTGACGCTAAATTATCTCTGACTGCCCAGCTGTGCCCATTATAAGCTACTGTATTATGAAGTGTATTTTTTTTTAAACATTTCATTATATATATTATACATATATTTCCCAACAACGAATTTTTCGCTATCAAAGTAATCTGCAAAATCTCACCTCAGCTCAATCAGATTGTACAGTCAAATAAAAATTGTGTATTAAAAACTCATTTTTAGAAAACGTATAAAACGTTGGGGCCTCGCCGCCTCTTGGAAGCCTAGTAGTAGTAGTAGTAAACACAAACGTGAAACTTGAAAACGTGAAAATACTTTGGCCATTTCTAGCTCCTAGAACTGCCAATGCAAGACGATGATTTCAAATTAGTTATAATAGTACCAAATGAATGCGACGTTCTCAACAATTTGGTAAGCAAGCTGTATTCAGAGGGACTGACGGCGGCCACAGCCAGTATACAGCCCTTGTTCACTTCTGTATGCAGCTTGAATGCACCATCCATTCTATTTAACTCTCAAGTTAGTTTAATTGAGGTGAGGTATATTTTAATTCTTGGGCTTTGTATTTTCAGCTTTAAATTATATTTTTTTTTTGTACAGCGTTACGCTTTTTCCAGCATAGGTGGGTAGTCAGAGAGAACCTAGTGACAAGACACTCCATTCTCCAATTCCGCCTGAGTTATAGGATATTGCATCGACGCGCTTTGTCCTGGTCTCTAGAGCGGAGAAACTGAAAATACATCATTAAATTACGATAATTCCGCTAAGTGGGAATCGACCCCACAACTCATGCGACGCTGTCCACTCTATTAAGTGCTATTTATATTCTTGGTTAGAATTGTATATATTATACTGTAGACTGTAGTGTATTAACAAGGTTTTCTTTGCCTACCGTTTTATAAGCGGGAGATATGTAATGAAAAAAAGTGTATTGTAATTGAAATGTCAACAACTTTTTTAATAACTATTGTAATAAGACCATACTGAACAACTTTTACTATTCGCAGCTTCTCGTATAAAATAATAGCTGAGCCCTCAAGTATATAAAGTTTCATCACAATCACATGACGTCACAGACAGACAGAGTTACTCTTGCATTTATAATATTAGTATGGATAGTTTAGCTGGTCTATAATTTCATTGTTTTTTTTTAATTGCTATAATCTTATCAAGTTTGTTTTAGGATATTATTGATGAGAGTTTAACAATGAATATAGCTGAAATGGGAAATGTGAAAATTAATAATGACGGTGTTGCAATAAAGGTGCTGACATGTGAGTATAAATTGTTTAAATTATTTTAAAAAAAATTGAAGAGACTATACCGGCAAAGAATCAGGTGCATGCTGTCGAACTAATGTGAATATTCAAGCGTTTCTTTGTCATATGACATAATATAGTACGACAAGAATCGCGGCGTTGAGTCTCGCCACTTTACATCTAGTATCTATAACAATGAAGCTGTACGTTTATATGTACGAGTAGATACAGATAAAACTAAAATAAAAACTTTTTTAAAAGTTCCAAAATTGTATGCTGGCTGTTTATTATGTTTTTTATTATTTTTCTGTTTTCACGCCTTTCATGAAACAGTGCCTGTCTAAACTATAAATATAGTATGTTCCTTTAACTCGTTCACGTCCCATATGTGTCAAGGCAAAGCACTTGTCACTAAAAAATGTTTTATACAAACCTAATAAGAATGAAACCTAGCAGAACATCGATATCGCTCTTATAATTAGAAATACTAATTAAGCACATACTAAAAACTTATTATGCACTTATCAAAACATGGTTATCAATAGAAGAAGCCACAATGCCTTGTATTTTGTATGACTTTCTTAATGTTGGTATTTTGTTTTAGATATATTTCCTACAAGCAACCGAACTCAAGTAAATAAACGGCTATGTAAGAAATCAAAGAACTCATTCCACTTTAGCCTCTTGTATAAAGATAATTCTATATTTAACGGAAGATATGATATAAATATGGTTATTTAATTCACGGAAATTATATATTTCCGTATAAAAAAGTATTGTAATTTATTTTGTTTTATTTTAATTTTATGAGCGTAACTAAATTTATGTATATTTTTTACACATAATAACGCAGTACCTTCAAACAAATATATATAAATTGAGCAAAAAACATATTTATACTTATTATTTTTCATTTTACATATTTGGTTTAAATGGGTTAATCTACTTAAAATTTGCTATAAATAAACAACAAACACTTTTTAAATTCTTTTATTACACTTCTCATAGCGTAGGTTTTTATGACAATTTCATATCCAAAATTCTATTATTTTATTGCAATTAAATAAACATGAGGAAAATTCTAGAATTAGTATTAAATGTTGAAACAGATATTTAAAAATATTTAGATATCATTTAAAATATAATATCAAATATAAATAAGGTTTTTATTAAAAAAATTAGCTGCCAGCATTATTTTGACAGTTGGGTACAAGTTTGCCAACAAAAGTCATTTGTTTCCCGCCAGAATTACCGTTACAAGGCTTATTGTTGTTATCGAGTTCTAAAACTTTTTCAGTGGCGTGCAATGTTTTTGGTTTGTCATCGTAAAGCTCATCGTATCCTAATATCATTGGTGGTAGAATTATCAGACCGGCTTCCCGATGTTGTTCTTCAGCGGTCTGGATAGTGTGTAGAGAAGAAAACAAAATATGTTTTTGAAAATTTTACTAAGAAGACAAGTTGTAAGTGAATTAGGCTGAAATTTTTACTTGAAAATACTTTTTTTCATAAAAATCTGAATTCAAATTCAAATTCAAAATATATTTTATTCAAAAGCGCTTTTGAAGGTTCCTTCGACGATTCAAAAGAGCTTTATGTTCATAAAGCTACCACCGGCTCGAAAGGCAGTTCTGCTGAGAAGAGAAACTCAACAATTGCTCTTTTCAAATACAAAAGTTTCAATTTTATAATTTAATACAGTGGTAGCTAACATGCACTAAATTCAAGTTATATTATTGCCACACCTTTTTCTCTTTTAAATGATTTTCTTTACTTATTATTTTTCTGAATACTTATGTTTTTTATTATAATGTCATCGCTTTTTTTTGCACGCCTACAAAGGCAAAAAGAACCTAGTGTCGATCTCCACTATTCAGAGATCATACCAGAATAGAGAAATGAAAATTATAATTTAAATATAATTACTTCTTCGGATGTGGATGAAAGCCATCGCCATCGCGTATTATTAAAATATTTTTTTTATTACAATTTTACTTACACAAACAATAGTAACAGTTCCAATGAACAAAAAACGATAAAACATTATGAAATAAAATCATAAAATGTACGTCGACGCGATTGCATTTTATTGATACAATTTTATTTAGAAGCTTGAAATGAATATGAAATAAAAGAATTAATATGAAGAATTTATTTTGCAAAGTACGAGGCATTATAAAATATCAAAAACAGTAACAACAAAAAACATTATATACAGACGTGTGTTAGTAATTCAATATCTACAGCGCTGGCTGAATATATTGAAGTATACACGCAAATTTAGAACTTACTAGGAAATTAATAGCTTCACGATTTTTCCCGATCCGATTGCGTGTTACTAACATTGCGTGTTAAACGGTGGAACTCAACACCGTGTTTTGTCTTAGCATAGCGGAGAATCGAATATAATTTGGATACAATCATTTCCCCGAGTAGGAGGGAATTGTTCAGTCTACCAACCACGTATAGTCATGGAGTGACTGACCTCTGGTAATTAATAAGTATTAACGTATATAGGTCTGCGGCCGTTCTAGGCCCCCGGCCCCCTACGGCCTTGGGTTTGGGACCTTTGTGCCCTTGTGACAAAAATAGTTTTGAAAACCTTACACACATCAGTTTCACAGTAGTATTTTGTTTTTTTTTTTCAATTCGTCATTTTACAGACAAAAGCTGTAGCACCATACCATTTCTTTTTTCACGTACAGGCTATTATCCACAGCTGTTATATTTAGCGTATTATATTTGTTACTAGCGACCCACTCGCGGCTTCGCCTACGTAAACTTCACGACTAAACTATTTCGTTTCTTGGCCCGCCCGTGTTCTCATTTAAATCACGAACTTTGCTTAAATTTATAATTAATATATTTGTACTTTTTTGTTTATGAACCGATTGAAATGAAACTATTAAATAAACACTAAATGTTAAGAAAAGTTTACCGTAATACAATTTTAAAAATAGCATTAAATCGGTAAAGCCGTTTCTGAGATTAGCGTGTACAGACAAACAGAAAAAAAAGATCATTGTTATGAGTTCTATTATATAGACAAATGCCCCTAATAATATATATTTTTTCATATATCTTCCATGTGTATAGATTTACTCAAATCAATTTACAGTGATTATTACAAACGACAAATAAAATAACATTTAATTACAAATTATTTATTTTCTAATAAACACTGTTAAACTTCATCCGGTTCCATTTCAGAAATGTCTACATTTTCATCAACTTCTGTCGCTTCATCACGGACCATGTCCTCTGTAGCGCCAGCTTCCCGCAATAACGATATAAGTGTCGATAACGAACTTGATAACTGTAAAATGTGTATAGGTAAAAGATATAATCTTGGTATAAAACCAATTCAATATGGGAAAATATTTGACGTATTATAAATGCGAAAGTAACTCTGTCTGTTAGTTTTACCAGGAATTTCAAGGCATTTTTGTAAATACGAAACAGCTATAGTTCACGCGGGCGGAGCTGCGAGCGAACCTGGCGCAGTGGGACCGTGTTTGACTATTGATGCGTTTAGTTGTGAGTTCGATCCCAACTCGGAAAAATGATTATATTTAAACTATTTTCATTTCTCGGAGCGGAGATTAAGACAAGGCACGGTGAAGAGTTCTGCCACTTAACGCTTAATGTTTGGATTTGGGTGGTGTGTGGAGAACGGAGTGTTCTCTCCATCTAACCTGTGCGTCCGGCGCCCTCTGCAGCAGCAGACGCGCGGCGGCGGCGTGGCGCGCGGCGGCCGGCAGGCGGGCGGCGCGCGCGTGCCGGGCGGCGGCGTTGAGGCGCACGAGCGGGTCGCGCGCGGACAGAGACGCGGCGCGCGCGTAGGCGGCGTCCGCGCGCGCGTCGCCGAGGCGCTCCAGGAGTATTGGCTATTAAGAAGCACCTGACACAAACGATTTTAACCGGATCAACTTTATTAGTCTACCTGTGACATCGGACTACTGTAAAGTGTTCGAAACGTCGGGATTTTCAAAAAGTATTTTCGAATACCAAAACTTTAGGCGATTAAACCGGTTATAAATACATAGTTTCATTTCAAAACATCTATGTAAATAATAAGTCGTCGCGTAACGCCTGGCACTTACGCGGACTTTATCTGCGTAATATTGAAAATATTTCTCTTTCAATTTCCAGGTACAAAAAACATAGGATTACATTTGTTTTGATCAGGGGTGAGCAATCTTTTTTAGAGACGAGCGTATCCAAATAACAAAAATGTCATACTTTTTAGTATCATTTAAAATTGTTTATCATATTATACAAATTAGATTACAAAAAATAGATTATGTTATTGACATTTTACATAATTATCAGTCAATATAAAATTGACGTCCGAATATCTTGGTGTAGCGATATGCGAACGGAGCGAGGAAAGGGTGGTCCCTTGTTAAGGAAATAAAAAATAAGAGTGAATGAAAAGAACCGTGTGCGGGTGCGGCTGCGCGCGCAGTGCGGCGGCGCAGGCCAGCCGGCAGAAGGCGCTGGCGGGGCGGCGCGCCTGCAGCAGCGCCAGCCCCGCGTTGTGCGCCGCGCGCGCGCTTAGCGGCGCCGCGCACACCGCGCGCTGCACGCACGTCATGGCCTGTAAAAAATAGTGAAAATAGTGAGACGTGCTTGCATTTTTCGCTTCGGTGGTCGCTGTCAAGACCAATATGGTCAGAAACAAAATAACAATTTTCAAAAAAAAATTGTCATTCGTTTGTATAAATATATATTGTATATTGAGAATTAGATATTGTAAATTTATACTGATGCATATTGTTATCATTAATATAACATTGGTGTCATTGTGTTTGGCTTATTTCTAACTAATAACTAAATATAGACTCTCACTCGGAAGTTGCTTAATATTTAATATATAATTTAATTTTCTAGTCTTTCTACGTCTCCTTAAATAATATATATATATATATATTATTTAAGGAGATATAAAGAAACAAAAATTCACATAAAACTTACGGCAATAAACTTCTTCTTACACAGCAAAGCCAATCCAAGATTAGAATGAGCAGCGACACACGTGGGATGAACACTTAACGCAGATTTGAGCCTGGCCAGAGCAGCATCCACGTCTCTATGCTCCAGCATCATGGCAGCCAGGGCTAGAGATGCACTATGCTGTGAGGGCTGCAAAGATAGTGCCTCGCCCAGAAGTTGGAAGGCGCGTCGAGGGTCACCAGCTCTGAGGCAGAGCGTTCCCGCTGCGGCTAATGTGTCTGCTCCACACGAGTGCGTCCTGTCGTAATATTTTGGTTTCTCGTTTTGTTTGTAAGAAAAAATACTACGATTATAAATAAAAATAAAATGTTTTTCTTAAAATTCATAAAATTCCAACTAAATGTAATGAGTGCGTGCGTGTGTGTAGGGAGCTAAATAGTTCATCCTGATTTTCTTCTATTGCTGCAAAAGGCAGATGAATATAGAAATAACTTCGTGACTGATCCCTGAACTCCCCAATTCACTAATATACCAAATGACTAAGTATTATTAGTTACTCTCTTTATAGAAAAAAATACTAAACAACTACAAAACATGCAACATCTTGAAAACAACTCAAATATTGTTATTGAGACCTATAAAATTTATTTTTAAAGAAAGGCTTATTTACGTCAAAACCTGGTCGTAAGCTGCCAAAGCGCCGTGGACATTTCCAGCAGCCAGCAGCATCTTGGCGAGGAGGGCGGCGGCGCGCTCCCCGCCCCCCGCGCC
The DNA here is from genome assembly GCA_038994665.1 of Podotricha telesiphe. NCBI lineage: Eukaryota > Metazoa > Arthropoda > Insecta > Lepidoptera > Nymphalidae > Podotricha > Podotricha telesiphe. Next base: position 384,452 of record JAOYRR010000265.1, read on the forward strand.
GCCCCCCGCGCGCGCCCACTCCACGCCGCCCGCGCCCAGGGCGGCCGCGCACTCCGCTGCAAGCGGGGGCTATTAATCTCTAAATCAAGATGTCAATAACAGATTCTTTCAATAATACCAAAAGAAATTAATAAACTACTGACTGAATTTTATTCTTCAAAAATTACCAATCCTCCTTAACCTAAATTTTCCCGAATAAAGATTTAAAAAAAAGCTTATCAATAAATTTCAAGGGAACTTACCTAATCCACAATAGATTTCTGGATCGGGATGTTTTGACAACTTGTCCGCTTCCAAATACGCTTCATAAGCCAATTGAAACCGCCCTTGACGATATCTATAGGGTATTTTTTATTATTATAGGCTTAATATAAAAATTTATGGACTGTATCAAACGCTTATTTTGTAACATTTCAATGTTAATTCAGGACAAAAATTGTTATCTAGATAAAAGTACAATCTCAAGAATATTTCAATATATTTTTAATATATATAGTTAAATAATAGCCAAATCATGAAATCCAAAGTATGTTTAAAGATAAACGAAATTTATGTTAAATATCATAATTTTCCCGACTGTGGATGAAACCGGTGTAAAGTCAGATGCTGCAACTAAACTACGACGGTGTTATTTCTGCAGGTGCAATGAATAGTGATTTGACCAAACACCGAATATTCGGTCTAGACCGAAGCGCCGAATATTCTGACCGAAAGTTCTGCAAAAGAGGATGTGTGTAAATTCAATAATCTTGACAAAACAGTTTTCTTTACTATGACATTTTAAAAATAGTTTCCTGGGTACATAATAAGACCAAACTAAGAGCTCTAAAAATGACATATGATAAGTTCTAATAGACTCCATTATTTCACTGTAGTTTTAAAGAAGTTGATACAGACTGATGGTATTAGTTGTTGCGCTAAAATCTAAATATTCGTGCGTGGCATCCTCATAAAATATAACAAATATTTAATTTTTATGAATACTAACAAACATTTGGCAACTTGTTTCAATGGCTCCGGGTCCTGTGGCTGCAGTCTGATGCAGCTGTGAAACTTATCAACAGCCTCTTGCAATTTTCCCGCATCCGCCAGAATTGCACCCTATATTAAAATTATTATATCAATAATTTAATATATATATGAACATGTTTAAACGTGGCAAGGTGACTGGCGGTTTCGAACCCGCGCCGGCTTTAGCTCGTTTAAGTCTCTTGAAGACACTTTACACACTTTCAAAAAATGTTTAACATATATACAAATTTGTAACAGTATAGGTACATGAAAGTGTCACAAACAAGTCTGCTTTCAAGGCTAAGTATCATTTTAATATTAAAAAAAGATGTTTTTTAGTATTATTATAAAAATATAGTACTTATGAAGAAGCATCTTTTTCAACTACACACTAAATTTATATTTATACATACAAGAATATCGAGACAGGGCAAAGCTTTTAAATTTTATATCATAATATCCCACTGACACCACTCCGGGCCATTTTAAATGTAATTGAATTACCTACTCAATTAATTTAAGAAAATAAATTCTAAAGCTGGTGGTTATCAATTTAACCTACCTTTATAAAATAAGAGCATATCTATGCATATGGTTGGTTGCTTCTGCAATCCTCTGCGAGTTTTGTACACGCCTCGTGTTCACCTCGGACATACCGTGCGTGCAGTAGCCAGTTACGTGGAACCATATTTTACAAAAAGTCTAGTAATTAGCGTAATCTAAGTATATACATATAATATCATTAATAAAATATAACATTCATTTTTCATTGTCCATATTCGAAGGCATAGTGGCACAGCGAGGCAACGTCTTACTGTATTTTTTATGGGTGCGATCCCCACTCGGGGGAATGATTATTATATTTAAATTATTTTCGCATGTGCTTGAGCCAAACCAAAGCGAAGAGCTTTGTCTGGACAAGGCGCAGCGACAAATCTTTGTCAACTTAAGCACATATTTTATAGAGTAAGCACTAATAGTATATATTTACTCAGTTTCTTTAATTATTGATTACTTAACGATATTGTTTTTTTAGAGGCAAACCCCAATACTTTTCCCAACCGGACTATTGTACTCTAATTATAAATATTCTCCCATGAATCCCATGCAAAATTAAATTATAATATAATTTCGTGTATAAATAAACTTATTGCTTCTATTTATTTTAATTTAATAATAAACATTAAAAAAAAACTGTTTTCGTTTATTACCCTCATTTTGTATTTTTTCGAGAGCCGAGTGTTTTCGCATATCGAATACTTTTTTAAAACTATGTGTTTATTATTGTTCCCATGGCAATGGTAAGGGTTTCATACTATGTAATCTTATTATTAAATAATATATATTAAATAATATATATTAATATAATATATATTAGCGTAACCTATATAGGTTCCTTATCCTTGCCATATTTTTAATGTTGTAATGAAGTCTACTAACTTCGAATAACAAACTGTTCGATTAATCTAAAGAAGTCTATATAATAATTATAGAAATTACATTATCCGTATTGGGTTCATAAGAAATTAATAGAATTTTTAAAACAATGATATCGTAAAACAGTAATTTATATTTAAACGATTAGTTTTTAATTAAGTTTCTGAACTGCAAAGGGTTGGTTCAATATTAAAGTCAAATGACAATCCAGTATTGAATAAAATTGACAAGTGCAAACCGTGATATAAATGGTCACTGCGTTAATAAATAAATAGTTCCTCTTCATTGCATTCCAAATCAATAACTCAGTATAAAATAGACAAAATGGAGGACATGGCAAGATTGGCCCTAGTGGAACAAAATATAAAGGATGCAGATATGTTTTACGAAGTACTACAAGAGCTATTGCATTTTATCAGTCAAATATTAGACAACCCTCACGATAATGAATTAAGAATAATCAGGAATGAAATACTTAAAGGGTGTATACAATGTCAACCATTCACTGACTATCTCAAATACATAGGGCTGATGCTGGTACGTTTGAAAATACTTATATTCCTTTAAAATGTTCGCCAATATTGTTATTAGTTATATTATAAATGGTTTTAATATAATAAATTAATTGTAGATAGAGAACAAGTTTACATATCCTAAAGAGTTACCATTAAGCAGACTAAGAATGTCTCAATCAGCAATAGAGAGAAAATTGACACTGTGCTGTGGACCTCTTAAACATGTCAGAACTGCTTATTCTGGCTATCCTGGTACAAAAACAAAAAGGAAAAAACAACAGTTGGTTCCATCTTTTATCCAAGTAAGTGTTAGTTTTGAAATGATACTTGTTGATATTCAAATTATTTTTATAGTTCTATATATAAAATTATAGTAATCACGGTTGCATTTAATAAATACAACATATTGTTCTGTATTTTGTTAGTGTGGATTCAAATTCCACAAAAATGTAACAATATTTAAGTTTAAAGAATTATATTTTTAACAGGATCTCTCAAGACTATGTCAATATTGTGCAAATGCCATAAAATATGTTTTTTTTACAGTAAAATAAAAGTAAATAGAATAAATAAAAGAAAAATTTGAAACAATGTTTATTCACTAATATAAATTTACATATGCTCCGCTCCAATAATTCCTTACTTATTACTTGAAGTCAATTTTTACTATGATAATTATTAAAAGTTACACAATAGAAATGCCCTTGATTTTTATGATTTTCTAACAGGTAAAGGTGCATCCACTTTTGATAAAAATAAGAACAATATTTAATGATATGCTCAGATATGAAGATGATGATCTGCTAGAGACGGCCAGGGAACAAATCCCACTAGTGACTTTACAGTCAATGGCCATAGAAAGAATGAGGGAACGTCAAAAAAAAATTAAACTTGGTATGTATTAAACTTTATTGTTATGGCTTGAAGAAAATGCAAGATATCTTCGGACACAAGGACAGTTGGCATAAAGACTGAATATATAAAGAAAATGGTGTAATAACGAGATTGTTACCATCAACCCACCTGCTCATAGCTTCTCATACTGATAATTACAAAAAAAAAAATATGACAGAAATTCACTCTCATTCCTGATTTTTTTTCTATCTATAAGCGAAACAGATATGTCTTTTTTCCTATATCCTTATCATGGAGAATTATATCCAAAACATCCCCAATTTAAAGTAGAGAAAAGGCTTATTGAGTGATGGAAATCAGTGGCCAATAGTAAATACTTTATGATTTGATATTAATCATACTTATTATCTTTACATCTGAATAAAATGGTGTCTATATATAATTTTAAATGAACTACTTTTTGCTAAATACATATGTATTTAATACAGTGCATATAACAAAATATCATTTATTACAAATGTCTGTCGGTCTTTTTGTTCTGGCTAATCTTGGTAATGGCTGGACTGATTTTTACAGCACATAGCTGATGTATTAAGGAGTAACTTCGGCTTCTTTTATTTTAGAATTCCATGCATAGAACTTATAATTTTTTGTAACCAATTAGTAAAGTAAACCAATAGTCCAATGTCACTATAATATTTTCATACTATACATCTGATAACCACCACCACAGGTACCACAAAGTCCACACCAACAGTAGAATGAAATAATAATTTGTTTGATAAATATTTTATTTTGTAAAATAGGTGAAACTAAAGAAGAGGATTTGTCTTATGACTTAGCCCTGTTAATAGAGCTAATGGGATGGTTTAAATTCAAATACTTCTCTTGGGTTGACAAGCCTCCGTGTGAGAACTGCGGTGGACCTACTGAATTTGCTTGCAGAACTCCGATGCAGGCTGAAACTGAATCTTGCAGCTTAGAGGTACTGTTAAAAAGTTATTTTTCACTTTAGGTACCCTGTTTATCAGATTAAACTAACCCTGTAATCCCAGTTACCGGATCGAAGATTTTTTTTTATGTATAAACTTTCCCCTGAATAGGAATCAAACCCTACAAACACACCGTTTACTTTCAGACGCTGTCACGTTGCGCCACGATGATTTATAAGAATTTGTTACGATTATTAATACCAAATTTCTAGAAAATGTTGTAAACATTATGGGTTATTGAACCCTTTTGAATTGAATTGGTAGGGATTGCCCTACTTCGGGAAATTATTATTTTCTTATCTCTGCTCTTGTAAGCATAAACGCGGCGTTATGTTCCGCCATTCAATACGCAATGTTTTGAATTCCGGCGGATGGTCGGATCTTGAATTCATATCAATATTATGTTTAACTCAAAAGATATATGGACAATTAGGAATTTGAAAAAGTCATATTTCGAAAACGTATAAAAATTTTAACCCAGCGGTAATTGAACCACCGCTTATTGAAAACCGGTTTTCAAAAATATTTAATAAGTAGCATTCTCTCTTGCCAAACGATGGTTCGTAGAATAATCTTTGAATAGCAGAAATTTGTAAAAAATTCTCTACAGAGATGCTAACAACAAATATAAGTTGTAATACGCGCATGAGAATTTCGACGTAGCTGGATGTGGAAGCATGACTTAGCGGTCAGAGCGCTTGAACAGTTTTCACTAGCGCGGGTTCCATTCCCCCTGCGTTCAAATTTTTATACGTTTTCTAAATGTTTAATATAATAAATAAATTTATTATTGTCGTTCGGGTTTTGGATTTAATTAACCAATGATATTTGGCCTCAAATAATGTGCTTCGTCACAGAGTCCAACAGTGACAGAGACACATATCTTTGATCTGGTAAACATACATACAACTAACTAACAAACATACATACATACAACTTAGTCTTAATCACAAAAAAACTTCAGTTGCAACAAATGTCTAGGCTAGGTCTTCAAAAACCACGGTTATACACAGGGTTTGATCTGAGATCAGATTAGGCTGATGATCCTATTATTAGCACAAGGCGACACCTAACCCAGGATATAATAAGGTTAGATCTCAAAAAATAGCCCTATCATTACAGGGTTACTTCAGTCTGATCTCATAACTATGGTAACACTATCTCTACTATAAGAAACATTATGTATTCATGTCAACCCTACCCTGAGAGGTTATTTTCACTGCTAGGTGTACAAATGCAAGAAATGCCCAAAAGGCGCTCACTTCCCGCGCTACAACTCGCCGGCGACTTTGCTGCGCACGCGCCGCGGCCGCTGCGGCGAGTGGGCCAACTGCTTCACGCTGCTGTGTCGCGCGCTCGGCTACGACGCGAGATACGTGTTCGACGTCTCCGACCACGTGTGGTGTGAGGTGAGTGGACTGGAGTGGAGTGGAGTGGGGACAACTGTGCCCTATTTTTTTCTCTTACTCAAGGATTTTTTTATATTTATAAATTACTAGCTGTGTCCGCGACTTCGTCCCTGTGGAATTCTAAAATAAAAGTAGCCTAGGTTACTCATTGTTACATCAGCTATCTGCCTGTGAAAGTCCTGTCAAAATCGGCCCAGCCGTTCCACAGATTAGCCGGAACAGACAGACAGACAACAATTAAAAAAAAAGTTATTTTGGCCAAAATGTACCGTGTATAAATAATATATACATATGTATTTATAACAGACGCTCCAATTTTATTTTTATGTATTGATATAAACTATTAACTGCATTAGGTTCCACAATGGAATAATTATATATTTTATTAGCTGAGAAGTTGAATATAGTAAGTTGTTGAAAGTGCTGAAACAAGATATAGATATTATTTATTTATTCTTTCTCATACAACAAACTAGCAAGGTAGTCAAATCTAATATAAAACTCATAAATATTATTCTGTCTATGAAAAATATACTTATATAAAACTTTTCCGTTACTCAATGAATGAGTGAAACACAACACAGAACCGAAAGCCAATTGTATAACCAAAGAAGCTTATTATACTTGAAACACCTAACGGATACAAATAAATATTTTTAGGATAGATATTTATATAAATTACGTACGTATATAATTTCGTGAACAGATCTTCGATTACGATACAAACTCGTGGTTCCACGTGGACCCCTGCGAGGGCGCCATCAACACGCCCCTGATGTACTCGAGCGGGTGGAGGAAGACCATCACCTATGTGATAGCGTTTTCGCGCGACGACTTGCAAGATGTCACTTGGAGATACACTAGTGACCATAAACAGGTGATTGGACAGTTTTTGCTTTTAATTCGTATGATTTTGAATTCAGTCAGTCAGTATTGCCTTTTTTATCTTTTTTAGATTTATAAAAATAGTCCAATGGTTATAAATTAACGTTAAAAGACAAGCAGACGGAGTATTTGTCAAGATGCTCTGTCCCACACTTTTCATCCGAATTCCAGACATTATGTGTTGAGTGAGTTGAGTGTCAGCACTCAACTTCGCGTTTTGTTTAACCAGAGTGGGTATATGAAAATAATTTTGTGTCAAGCGCCACACGAGTAAAAGATTGTCTTATAAGAGCTGTGAGATCAATTTATAATTTTATAGCTCGAGATTCCTTGCGAGATGTTTTTAAACACTTAGGTATACTTACAGTTGCTACGCAGTATATATATATATATTTATATATATATATTATAGTATTTTGTTTGTCCAAAAAATTATCCAGTGTTATGCTAAAACCAGTGACAGACATACGATAAGGAAGAGAAATAAAGATAACCTTGTGGTACCAGCAAGTTATCACCTCCAAAAAGTAAATAAGTGTTTTATGGGTCTGAGTACACGAATATATAATAAGATTCCACAGCTTATGTTAAATTGGCAACTCCAGGAATTTAAAGCCGCTATAAAGGCTATATTAAAATAAGTAAAGCTTATTACCCTGCAGAAGAATATTTAAAGGATAAAAATGTGTGGAAGTAATATGATTTCGTGTTTGGTGCAGGTCAGCTACCACTGTATTGAATGATAAAATTGAAACTTGTATTTGAAAAGAGCAACTGTTGAGTTTTTCGCCGGCTCTTCTCAGCAGAACTGCCTTCTGGGCCGATGGTAGCTTTATGTTCCTTGTACGATTCAAAAGCGTTTGGAAAAGTCTATTTGATATTTTGAATTAGAATTACATTACGCTTACAATTTATATTACAATTTTATTAAATACACTTGCGAGTTGTTAGATGCCATTGTGGTGCTGTGGGACAGTTTATTACGGTAAACATGATAATTATGGGTTCGATAACTAACGTAACTAACAATATTTAAATTATTTTCATTACCCCTCCAGTAAGACGGAATTGAGTGTCGAGTTTGATATCTTGAACTTTGGGGGGGAATGCAGAACGGAACTCGATTCGATCAACTTGTATAATTGTTTTTAATATCTAAGCTATTCGTTGTACTTTTCAGTATTCACATACTATTATATATATTATAGTTACACGCTTTTTCCCACATTGCGCAGGTTTGTCAAAGAGGAGATTGTGTCAAATTAATAGGTTCTCTTTTGAAATTTGTGCCCGGTCTTTCCAGTTATATTATAGATTGCAAAATGGTTCTAATCCCACCAGGTGCGTAAACGCCGCATAACTGTGTCTGAGGAGGATCTCCTGAACACCATACTGTCGTTGCGGGCGCATCGCCATGCGCAGCTCACACCTGCAAGACGAGCTTACCTCGCCGCTCGCACTGTCAAGGAACTCGCCGAGCTCATGATTGAGAGGTGAGTGCGGGAGGTGGGGATATGGGGGAGAAGGGGGAGGGAGAAGAGTAAGTGTTGATGGAGACGTGACTGATGAAATTATAAGGTGACAGATAACGTTAAGTTTTAGATATCGTTGAAATATTTTATTTTAATTCCACTTTTAGAAGGATGCTTTTTAAATCCATGCATTTTATTCGATTACGTTTCGAAGAATGATACTTCTTATTAAATAGTTATAAAATGAGTATTATTTACTAATAGGAAAATAATTTATCAACTAGGAAGCCAGCCCAATCCGAAAGCCGCGGTCGTCTGTCGGGGTCTCGCGAGTGGCGCGCGGTGAGGAGGGAAGTGGGCTTCATGCAAGCGGGTCACACGTTCGAATTCACCCGCGTGGGCGACCACGCCGTGCGCTATTACACCACCATGGATATGTACAAAGTGTTCACCAACGGCAGGGAAACAGCCCAAATAGGGAAGTGGTCGAACGGCGTACACGTCTTCCACAATATGTTTAGGAAGGTCGAACGGGATTGGGGGCAATCGTATTTGGCGAGGGAAGGTTAGTTTGGATTTAATTTTTTTGTTGTTGTTTTATTGGTTTGCAGAAATTTGAGAAAAATCCATCGTGGCGCAATGGGGCAGCGTGTGAATGTAAACGCGATTGGTTGTGGGTTCGATTCCTACTCGGGAGTTATGATTGTTTTGTATTTAAAATATTATCATTGCTCCGCTCTGGTAATGAGACAAAGCGCGACGTTGCAAAGGAAGAGACAGAAAGTCAGGCGGAAAGTGGAGCTGGAAACGTCTCGAGTACCTTGCTATGCGGGAAAAGGCGTGAAGCTATTAAAAAAAAGGAATTAGAAAAAGTGTTTTATTCACTAGATTTTTGTATTTGGTTTTTTATATATACAAATCTTATTTTCAAAAGAAAAATGCATTATTAATAGTGTAAATAATTTAGACAGTTATTGCTTATTCCTAGTTATATACTAAACTCCATATATTTTTCTGCTATCGATATTTGAATCTGTATTCATAACCCATATCCAGACACGCCCTAACTACGCCATTATAGTGACTTATGTAATGTACATTTATTGCTAAAATTTATAAATAACACTGTTTGCATCGAGTTCTACTTAAACCAATTTACCTCTCTCTATACAGAAGGTACACCATCAGGTTGCATTGAATGGCGTTTCGTAGCCAAAGGTGAGGCTACGGTGTTCAAATCCCTGTCCATAAAGTTGGCGTCGGCGACGTACCAGAGCGGTTGCATTGAGTTTACGGTCCAGTTCGACGGAGAGTCCCGTATACCTGTGGAGCTTGGCGGTGAGATATTTTATAATACATATGACAATCTGACTACCCCGCTATAGGGGAAGAAGGGAGATAAAGCATATTTGTATGATTGCGCCGGCAGAGGTGGCGGCCGTGCTCTCGCGCGACTTCGCGTCGGTGATCGTGCGCGCGCAGCTGTCGGGCGGCGAAGGGCCCGCCGCGTGGCAGCACGCGCAGCTCTTCCGCCACCCGCTCGCCTCCACGCAGTACGTGTTCGAGGTGCTGCTGCATTTGGCCAAGAAGTAGAGGCCTCGCTCACCCACTCACCCACTCACCCACTCACTTTTGTCCCTCTCTTGCGTCTACTTGTTTTTGAAACACACATAGTCTGTATCATTTTTGCAGTTCAATTGCAATTTTTAATATACCCGTAGGTATATATTTTGTTCCGGTGCTTTTATTCTTAATTTATATTTTAATATTTTTAAAATATTTTTATTATATTTTTAAACATAGCTATTTTATTTATGTACATTGACTGACGCATAAGATATTCTGGGTGTTCATTATTAAGAAAATTAATTAATTTTACGTGTTTAATTTTTTAGTTTTAATTAATTATTTATTTATTATTTTACATTAAATGCCCATATTTTATTTAGCCTTTTTATGTTGTTTATTTATTGTTGCAGCCATTTTACCCCGCATTCCCCATTTTACTCCCCCCACTATAATCAAATACATGTTAGAACTATAAATAAAAAAATTATTCCTTTTACTCGCGTAAAATTCGTAGATACAATAGGACTACGAATTTACTACTTCTATATATGATTCATTAAATAATATAAGACGATATTGATGTGTGTAGCATTTCCTTATAGTTATATAAAGTAATGTACAGAATGATAGTGTGGTTTTTTTGTTCAAATTACTTAATAATGAGAAAATTTGAAATTCAATGTTAAGGGGTTTGTTCAGTCAGAGAGAACCTAGTGTCAAGACACTCGGCTTTCCACTCGGATTCAGGATATTGCTTGTTGAATGGCGAAACTCAACGCTGCATTTGGTCTTACAGTAGCTGTGAAATGAAAATTATTAAATATAATCATTTTTCCGAGTAGAAATCGAACCCACAACCAATCGCGTTTTTAGGCACAGCACCACCACTCGTTCAAAATAAATATTTATTATTTATATTTGTTTTTTCCAGTATGATTTGATAAATGTCTGTAAATGGGCGTAAAGTGTGAATGAGTTGAAATAAAAATACAATACAATTATTTATCGATTATTATACTAAAGCTAAAGGCTATAGTAGTGCAGTGTGACACCGTCTGACTGTAAATGAGATCGGGGGAATGATTATATTTAAAATATTTTCATTTCTCCGCTCTGGTACCTAAGATATAGGTTTTCTCTGGCTACCCTGATATCCAAGGAAAAGTGTGAAACTAAATTGAATTCAATATGTATACTAAATTTATCATACTATCGTTTTGTGCACATATCATTATTAATAATAGTACTGGTAAATAAATGTCTCACTACAGTAACGAGGATGTTGATTAAAGCTAAAAAAAAATTATATGGTTATTAATTATATGGTGTTTTTACTAATAAATTAGATGCCGATACAATTTTTTTTAGGGTATTTACTGTATTTCCTTAGTTTCGTTTATTTTTTGTAACTAGCCATTTCAAGCCATCGTGGCGGCGCTATGGTTGTGGATTCGATTCTGACTCGGTGAATGGTTATATTTAAATTATTTTCATTTCGCTGCTCTGGTATATATATGATAAGACGACATTAGGATCTCACCGCCTGAAAACAGAATCTTGAATTATAAATATTTTTAATATATTTTAGCGACTTTAAAAAATATTTAAATAAATAGCATTCTCTCTTGCCAAACGATTTTGTTCGTAGAATAATCTTTGGGTAGCAGCAATTTGTAATCTCTCTACAGAAATGCTAACAACAAAAATAAGTTGTAATAAGCTGTACTATAATATTGAAACTGCTTTGGCAACTTATGACGTCACTTTTGGTTATTACAGGGCTATCTTTATACCAATAAATTAGATACCGTTATAACTCATTTAATTTATTTGATCGTTTTTTTTTTGTAATATTTTGATGTCAACATCCAAGTTACTAATATTGATGTTTTTAATACATACTTAGGGGACCACGGAGCATATATACATTTTAAACAGTACTTTAGCAAGTCTAAAAGATTCAAACATTCCGGCTGGAGTTTTTAACGGCTTGTTTTTAACTATCGTGAAGCCTATGTGGCATAGTATTATATAGTTATAATGCCTAAACACTATTATATATTGTATAAGGTAGATATATAAATATCTATAAAGCCTATGCCCAAAGGCTTCACACGATAATGGTGTTTTAAAAACTGAAATATAATTGGTTAACAGTTGTTTTGTAACTTTCTTTTTTTCTTCATTAAGGATGAGTTTGAAAATGGTAAATTTTTAGTTTAAAATTGTCATACTAAAGTGATGGCTGACTGCACTAATAACACCTTCATATGCTTCGTGGTGTTAAAAAAAAAAGATAAAAAAAAAATGTTTGTTTAATATCTCACTGTAGTTCGTAGAACGAGTTGTAACACTACACACGTATATTGAATGTATTTTATCAAACGTATTTTACTTCAAAATCTGAATGTAATATTTATTAATTATCTGTGTCTATAAATGTATTCATGATATTGGAAAACCAGTTTAAATAAAGCTTCACGTACATAAATAAATTGTTTTTATTTTATTTTTTTCAGCATTGTAGTTTATTTTCAACATTTCGAAACTTTTTTACTTTGTTTTTTTTTTTCTCTAATATAAAAGGGTCTGTACGTATGACGATTATGTCGGGAGAAATCTATACTAATACGGTCCGCTCGACTTGCTGCTAAAGCGGGTTCAGCCTCTAAAACGCTGTATTAAATTTATTTTTAACTAGCTGTGCCTGCCACTTTGTCGGCGGGGAATTCTCAAACCAAGGCAGCTTAAGTTACTCCTTATTACATCAGCTATCTGCCAGTGAAAGTCCTATCAAAGTCGGTGTAGTCGTTCCAGGGAATTAATTTTAAAAGAACCTTTATTTTGGTATATTTTCCGCTTATACATATGTATATGCATTTAGTAATTTAATATTTTACAAACATACTTCGGTTTTATTAATTTTATTTATAAGTAGCCCAAAAATAAAGTTTCATATTTCTAACACCGAAAATGACGAATTCCATACAAATTTTCAACACCTATTTCGAACCTCTTAGAGGTAAATTTTTTATAAATTATTTATTTTATAAGTTATTGGTTGGAGCTTGGTCGTTGTTCAAAGTTTTAAATTATTCAGACCGTTCCATGAATTAAGAACGAACTACTGCTTCTTAAGATTCTTACATAGCCATACATACATACATACATACATACAAGCGAGGTAAAGAAAACAAATGATTTTCATACACATTTTTTATTACGGAACAACAATCTAATAAGGCAATTTTCAAACACTCCATTTAATTTTAAACATTAATAAGTTTTCTTATGAATCAATTAACTAGAGTAGGTTCCCGCGAACAGTACGATATCGTCGTGTAATATCGCGTAAAGGAAGGGGCGGTCCACCTTGAAGGGGATCGGAGGGGGGGGCATCGACATGGAGGACATCGGCACTGCGACCATCCCTGGAGGCATCAATACATATTTCAATATGATTGATGAAGATAAGCGCTAAATTATGTTTGTTTTATATACTTATTTCAAAGTGCAAGTGTCAAAAGAGGCAGCTAGCTTCACGCTGTTTCCAGTATAGCAGTGACAGTAAAACACTTTCATACTTTCCTTCAGTTACAGTTAAATTCAGAAAAATTAAATACTGCGTTTTGTCTTTATACCAGAAAGAGGATTATGTTGATCTAATGCAAATTACATTATACAAAATTTATTCACTTTTTATTTATTCAATTTATTTATTATTATAAAAGCAACGCAACGAGATTCGAACCCGCGCCTGTTGGAAACCGTCCAAGCGCTCTGACCGTTAAGCCATACGTTCTAAATCTGGCTACGTGGAAATTCTTATACGATTTCCAAGGAACGCGGGTTCGAATCCCACTGCGTTCAATATTTCATACATTTTCTAAACATTATAGTCATATAATGAGCCACTGCACTACAAACTTATTTGGCTTCTAGAACAGCCTCATGTACTTAAAATAAAACTAGTGGCCCCGTTGATGCGTAAATATCCGTTGCCTTAGCAATGTGTATGCCACTTTATATAAACGTGTGTGTGCTTAAATTAGCATATACATTACAATAAAATCGTTATGTAATATTTTAAGAAAATATTAGCATTCTGCGCTTTATCTCTGTATAAACTATAACTGTGTCAAACTTCATTCATAATTCTCCGTCCGTGTAATTTTCGAAAAAGGGGTACACAGTTATTGCTTTACGTATAAATATATCTAATGAGAGATTTAAAAAAAAAACAAATTTTAAAGTAAACGAGTTCTTATAATTTAAATTAGATAATGCATTTTTAAACATTTGTTTTTAATTGAATTTTAAAGTGCGTTTCGCAAATAGTTTCGTTATTGTGAATAAGTTCCAACGAACAAAAGGACATCGTCATACAATATCGCGTATAGGAAGGGACGGTCCACTTTGAAAGGTATGGAGCGTGGCGGAGACCACGAAGCTAAGGGACGACCCAACATGCCTGGAAATTTAATTATTACTTCCGTTTACTACGCCATTGTGGCGCAATTGGTTGTGGGTTCGATGCCCATTCGGAGGAATGATTTCATTACAATTTTCACCTTACAAAACGCAATATTCGATTTCGTGTTGAAAGCGAAGAACGTAATGATTTGACACTAGGTTCTCTCCACTATGCGGGAAAAAGCGTGAAGCTAAATAGTTTACACAAAAAGTAGGATTTGAATGCTGTACCTGTAAAAGCCCCGGCGGTGGCGCCCTCCTCGTCCACTTTGACGAAGGCCTCTTGGAAGGCTTTATCGACTTTTACGCCGCGGCCTTTTACTATTCCGCCCGACTCTTTCTCGAAAATGCTGGAAACTCCCACCTGCTCATAAAAACACCTTTGTTAATTATATTATTGCACTAGTAGCTGCCCGTGACTTCGTTTGCTTCGTTTGTTAATGACCTTCCGACCAAAATACCCGTCACATTAGATAACTTTTCTTAAAGAGTAATTTCCTCAAATCTTATATTATATATAGGTGGTCTACTCTGGTTCTTTTTTAAACTATAGACAAGGTAAACGAGCGTTCGGGTCTTCTGATGGTAAGTGAAAAATAAGTTGTAATAAGCGTATAAGAGTTACGACGTAGTCGGATGTAGGACGCATGGCTTACCGATTAGAGCGCTTGGACGATGTCCAAGTGGCGCGGGTTTGAACCCGCTGCGTTAAAACTTTTATACGTTTTCTATAAATATTTTTAATACGCTAAGTGTGCACAGTATTTAAATATATTAAAATATATGTAAATTGTATAGCATTCACTAACCTTAGGCAATATATTATTAAGGTCGTGTTTGGAATTAATTTTAAATTTTGGCATTTCCAAGTCCACCTCAGCCCCAGCTGGTCCCATTCTGAAAACATCTTCCAACATGCCCTTCTCAGAGATCTTCTTAACTACTTCTGGAAGACCTTCCACGTCGTCTGGGAGTACCACTATCATCCGGAATTTATCTTCTTTGTAGGGCAGTTCTATCATCTAGAAGGATAGATAGGTTAAATTAGGATTAGAAATATTCAGTTCCACGCCTCTTTCCCGCATAGCCGAGTGGGCAGAGAGAACCTAGTGTCAAAACACTCCGTTCTCGTGGTTCGAATTCGAGATATCTTGTGTTGAGTATCGGGTCTTGTCCAGAGCGTTAAAAATAAAAGTAGTTTAAATACTATAAGCCATTCCCCCGAGCAAGTATTGGACCCCAACCAATTGCGTTCAAAGTTAAACGCTGTAAATCACTGGCCCACGATGGGTTAAGTCGAACCATGAATGTATACAAAGAGGTGCTAAACTAACGCCTTGTATTTGAAATCACTCCGGTATATTTTTAAATTTCCTATATAATATAAAGTATGTTCTATATGAGCAAAGCCGCAGGCGACAACTAGTACATAGACAAAACACAAACAACTCACTCTCGCCCCAATATCCTTATCTTCATGGTAATACAAGGACTGCAACAGATGCATCATCGGCTTCTTCACCGACTTGGCGGCCGCAGTAAAGAAGTCCTGCTCTTTGGTCTCGCTTGCGTTGAATGGAACGTGCCAATGTCCCTGAAGGATAGAAAAAAACTACTTTAAAGGCAGGCGTTTCTCGCTTTTTGCGATGTCCGGTAGCCAGAGGTCAAGAGACACTCTGGTCTCCACTTTCCGAGGCTCTCGACGGCGCACATTGTCTTAGAAGAGTAAAGAAATGAAAATATGAAAATACGACAAGTAAGACAAGTAGAAATCATCCTCAAGTTCTTTTTTATGGAATTTTATTTATAACTACTAATAACTACACGTCTATATCAAACGATTTAATTTCCATACTCACCAGCGGTCTCAGTTAAATCACAAACTGCTTAAATTCATCATTTAAAATATTGGAACTTTTTTATTTATGAACGGATTTAAATAAAATACAAACAAACAAAGTAAATGTTGAGGATAGTTTACCAAAATACAAAAGTCGAAACTGCTTTACAATCGAAAAAGACATATTTAGATAACGTATAAAAAGTTAATTTGCATTAAAATCGGTTTAACCATTTCTGAGATTAGCGTGCACAAACGCACAGGCATCCAGACATACATACATACATACAGAAAAGAACAAACACCCCCAATGATATTTTTTCTCATATATCTTCTATGTACAGACAGCGATCAGTTACATTTTTATTATATGTATAGATTTTTGACACAACGAACTAAAAAGACCGTTCAAATGATCATTCGTCGTGTATATCGAAGCATTTTAAAAACCTCCCTACAGAGAAGTTAACTCAATTACAGATAAAATAAAGAATAATGTACAGTTATTATTATAACAATTTTGAGCCCTTTTCCCCGCATAGCAGTCAGAGAGAACCTAGTGTCAAGACACTCCGTTCTCCACTTTCCACCCGAGTCGAGACATTGCGCGTTTCCGTAATAACTTACAGCAATCCTTACATCTTAAAGTAATACCTGGAAGAATATAACGTTCAGAAGCGCGACGGCGGCAGTGGGGTCTATGTCGGATTCAGAAACTGGATGGCTTATTTTCCCTTTAGTGTTTCTGGAGGACTGAAAAATTATAAAACTACTTCATAATATGCAATTTTTGACATACTAATAAAATCAATAATAATTGTAAATCTGTAAAACTTGAAAAAAAATACCGAAATCTGGCGGTTCTTCTGAGGTTTGAGGATTGACGTTCAACAAAATTAGGTAATATCACTACATATTGCTTGTACATTGTAGTTCTATAGTTTCTACATATATCATTGTATTTGTAAACAAACAGACAACATTTTTAATACGAATAAGTGACTATATATTCAGCTTATAAAGATTGTATTTATGGTTGTATTTATCTTCGTAGCAAAGGTGTACACAGAGTGGGATAAACACATTTTTTATATTAATAAAAAAAGACATATTTAGAAAACGTATAAAAATTGAACGGTTTTCAAGAGACACGGGTGCAAATCCCGCTGTGTTCAAATTTTTATACGTTTTCTAAATATGTCTTTTTCAATTTCCTTAGTGTGCGAATAACACTTTAAAAAAATGTTAAAACATATATTTTTATATTGTAAGTACTTCTTAGTTAATGTCTCTAAATTTAGACTGAGTATTGTAAATAATATTTAGATTTTACAGTAGCAGTTTTGAGCAGTACAGTAAGTCTGACAAAAGCACCAATTAATGTTTCCATACTAGTTCCTATATTCCAGTAAACAACGCCAAATCCCCACAAATCCAAAACTGACTTAATATAAAACAAAGAAATATTTTTTTTTCTAAAATATTTAGTCAGTTCAACTTAAAAGACCTTACTAGGTCTTTTTACAAACCTTTGTTATTGACAAAATATATTTTGACTTTCTCTTCAAATACCTGAATACGTTTAAACGTATATAGTTTACATAAAAAAAACTCACCCATTCATTCATAATATCAACCGCCGATTTCGGATCAGCGAAGTTAATACTATCAACTTCACTCTTAAACGACCGCGCAGTTTTAGAGAAATCGTCATTTAAGGTATATTTGTCCGAAACGAACACTTTGTTCGCAAGATTGAGGTAGCTTCGGTCCATTCTTGCGAATCTATCGCTTAGTTCACTGTACGATGCTGAAAGCTGAAATAATAATTTAAATTATAATAAAATAATAGATTTTATAAATGAGGACACGCCTTGGGGAATGGAATGCTCGCTCCAGTCTATTACAAAGGTACCATTGTTACTAAAAGATATGCAAATAATTTTCGTCTTGCTGAGTTTCTTACGCCGGTTCTTCTCAGGTCTGGGGCGTTAACTTTAGAGAACCGGTGGTAAATTATTTGACGCCCAAAAAAGCTAAGTAATTACTTATTTTGAATAAAATAAAAAAAAAACACAATATCTGTACGCGCTTATCTTCGGAACTACTAGTCCTTTTTTACAGTATAACATTTAAGCTCAGGCAGGACTTAGGATATAATTGATTTTAAAGAGTGGAACACCTGACGTAGAACCATAATAGACCAGCTATACTATTATACAGCTATATAAGTTATAACGAAATAGCGCCCAACAAAAATTTTCAGCGTGGTGGGTATTCGGATGGGAAGGGTCATTAAATATTTTTTTTAACATTTTTTAAATTGAATGAACCCGTGCTTCTTGAAAACTGTCCATACGCTCCGAGGAACGCAGCGGTGGTCACTAAATACACGCAAACGAAGTTGCGTATTACTGGTAATAATTATTTTTAAAAACTAAAAGGTCCACGCTTAAAGTAGTTTTCTCAATATCATCCTAGCACGGGTTTATTATCCTAGCAAAGTGTACACTGTGAAAAAAGTTCGTCGTCAGTTCCGGACACGTGTGGAAATTTTCAAGGCTGGTAGAGTCTTCAAAATTATTTTATTAATGTGTTAAATAAACTAGTATACTGTAAAGTGATTAAATCGTCCGATTCAACTTCAACTTTATCCAACATAGCAGGATAGTTAAAAAGGAACTGACTCCTGACTGACTTCTTCAAGTGACCATTCAGCACTTTCCTCCCCGAAAACAATGCCTGTTGAGTGGCAAAACTCAACGACAGAGCGGGGAAATCAAATCGACGGGCAACCAATTGTTATTTACGGCCCCAGTACAGTTCCCACTGAAAACAAAACTCCCTTACTTGCTTATAGTCAGCAGCTCCAAGTAGCTTCCGAATTTCTTCCCTGTTTTCTCCCTCCGAACCAGCAGCGTATAGCGATAGTAAAGTCAAAACGCCAAGAGGCGACGCTACTACGTTCTTGTCGGTCGATGCATCGTACACTTCCTGTTGAATATTATAAAATATAATATATATTCAAAAATAAAAATAAAAATAAATTTTTTGTATGCATACTTTGAAGTGGTATGTATTATGCGATTTTTGTAACGTTGTACTTGTTAAATAAACAATTTCGCGCTTGTTATGTTTTTTAAATGATTATATTCAGCGTATAAATATTTTCATAAAATAGACTATTTTGTATACATATACACTTTTTACACTTTTTTTTAGCTTCATACTTTTTCCCGCATAGCAGCATAGCCAGAGGGAACCTAGCGTTTAGGTTCCCTCTGGCTATGCTGGTAAGGAACATTACAGTGATGATTAGCAGAACTCAACGCCGCGCTTTGTCTTGTCACCAGAGTGGAGCGACACTACAGCGCAATAACACATATTGTTATATTTTTATATATTAATAATTATATTACAAATTCCTTTGCTTGCCTTTAAAAGTTTCATTGAAGCGAGATCAACTGAATCACCTAGTGCGGTGCGTGTGTACTCGGGAAATGTGTAATCCCAGCCCATTGCCAATCCCGCCATTGTTGCTGTAATCATAAAAGAAAAATATAAAAAAGGCCTTCATGGCGCACTCTCCGTCTGACTGTAAATGCAATTGTTTGCAGGTTCGATTCCCACTCCCACAGATCCTCGAGCCACCACTATCATATCCCTATCTAATCCATTAAAGTGGCGTCCTAGCCCTCTCTCCAAATTTCCCTCACTCTCTCACCCACGCCACTAAAATGGACAAAGACAAGAATAGGAATAGACTGGATACGGTTAGGACGTCGTGGATAAACGACGCGCAGGCACTTCGCCCTATGCCTACAAATAGTGCGCATGGGTTACCGTTTCACGTACGGCCCGGCTAGGCATTAGTACCCAGACCCAGACGACCACAATTTATGAATTTAAATGGGAAACAAATAATTATGTTTACATTTATATAAAGATATTAGGTATAATTTAAATAATATGTAACATACTAATAAATAGTAATTTTAAGTTAGGTGACAATAATAACAAAAAAATGTCTTATTGATATAAATAGTGTAATGAACAGTAAATCAGAAAAATTAGCATGTGATAGATTGCACCTATCTTGCTTTTACAAAAGAGAGGTAGCCAACATGCCATCATAATATTTACAATTTAATTTAGCCACTTCAATGGCTATAAAGATAACTGTTGCTCTGGAACAGCATAACTCCAAGCCTATTTTGGAATCTGTTCCACGTAATTTAAATTAGATAATAAGACAATAGAGGTCATCTCTGGCAATATTTCAAGTTTTAATAAAAATCAGAATAATAATAATATAAAAATAGATATCATTTGTAATGTCAATGATACAACCTTGGTGCATCAAAACATACAGGATATATACATTAAGAATTTGAAAAATTTATTGTATACTGATGACAACTGGTAGAAAGGAGAAATGTTGAAGTAATATAAAAGCAAAATTTAAATATTTAAAATATAATAATAATCCTAATAAATTTGTACGTGAGTTCAATGCTATATTTACTTCTAAAACAGTCAATTCTAGGAGTTTCTTGTCATTTAATGATTGGCGACTATAGGAATAGATAACAGAAGACAAAGGTTACAATTATGAACTTTATAGTGAAAAAACCAACAAGATTAATTTGATAAATAAGTTAGGAACTATTCTAAATTGTTTAAAAAAGTATATTCTACGGCAAAATCTTTACATATTAGAAAGAAAATTAAAAAATATTCTGACGAAATTAAAATTACATGGAACGTAATAAATTGTGAAACTGGAAAGACAAAAGAATGAATTTGGAAACTCTTTGCCGATACTCTAGTGACTAATCTCTACAATCTCTATACAAGATAGCGACCACATAGATCTTCCAGAACCGTCGCCGAATCATTGCTTAAGGAGAGCGTACATAAATGTAATGTAGATTTAAAATTTAAACCAGTCTACCTATGACCACGGACTACTGTAAAGTGATTGAAACGTCGGGTTCTAAAATGTATAATCGAATACCAATATTATAAGCGATTAATCCGGTTAAAAATAGTTTCATTTCAAAATGTGTAATAATCGTGAAAATCAAAAAACTTATTCAGTCAACACTAGATAAATTATTAAGACATTTAAGTCCCTAGATATCAAGAAAACATCAGATCTACGACAGAAATACCCCATATATTTCTGTTTAACTTATTAGTTGTATAATAGACGCCATTGCTTCTCACCTCGCTACTATATTTAATAACTGTATAGACTATGGTGTGTTCCCAGACTTAATTCAATTTAGTAAAGTCATACTCATATTTAAATCGGTAGTCGTACCGATCCCAACTTTTCGACCAATTTTCGGTTCATATCGGTGCTACTCAGTTGGTAAAAAATTTGAAATATTTCAAATCAAATATAATTTCGATCTAAATAGTTTCATGCACGAATAGGCTACTTATGCTAGAACTCTTATGTATGAATGTGTGCAAGGTGGTTTTGATTATGGTCGGGCCGCAAAGCAGAGGGAGAAAATATTCTAAGAACATGCATTGTGTCCGACATGGCCGTCGTGAACACGTTCTTCCAAAAAAAATCTCAGCAGCACACATTATTACGTACAATAGTAGGTCCCACTTAACTCAAATATATTGTATGCTAACCAGACGGTGCCATATCAGCAACTGTAAAGTTATTTCGGCCCAATTAGTACGGCCCAACATCGTTTCCTTATTATGGACTATATCGTTTCTCCGAAAAAGAAAGTAGCCGAGAAGCGTGAACCTAGAACCTTTTAAGAGTGGCAGCAATTCAACTCTCGTGAATACAGGTAAGAATGCATAGCAGCGAAACGTCCCAGTAAAACAGTAGTGGGTGTAGCCATAGCATGCTCTAACAGGTTATCACCATTATATGATCAAATGAAAACTACGAAGGGTCAGAAGCTCATTTAGGAATTAGCAAGTGCTCGGGATAAAGCGAGATATCACTGAATGTGTGAATGTCTTTGCGTCAAAAGTTCTCAGGGCACACTGCTTTGTAATCATGATTACTGAACACTCAACATTCATGCAAGCTTCCAAGCGAACCACCTCCTAATTACGGACTTACTGCTTCAATTACACCTGACGAAACTTGGAATTGTTTTCGATGCACGCAGAATCGGAAAGCGGTGGGACCTGACGGCATTTCGATCGAGGCGTGGAAATCATTGGGCTCTCTTGGTGTACTCATGCTTAGTTATTTTTTAACGGCATCTTGAACACTGGGACGATGGCACGTCAATGGTGCTATTTACTATTTACAAAGGCAGTGTTCAAGATTGTGGTATTTGTGCATATTATCGACTTCAGGCTTCGCCGAGAGTGTCCTGTCTTTGGATGTATGAATATGGATTTCTGTCAGGATCTGGCAACATGGACGCCATTTTAGACCTCAGAACTTTGATGGCAAAATGTACTTACAGAATGACGCTGCCCCATTTCACCACGATAGACTCGTACTTTTATTTAAATAAAATTATTGCTAAAAATTAAATGGTAGGCTAGTGACACAAATTAAATTTACAGTAATAAGCATTTAAATCAATATAATATCTTAAACATGTAAAAAGTAGCAATGAGGGTAGTAGATATTTTTATATATTTATTATCCAATGAATTGTACGCACCTGAATATTATTTTTT
This sequence comes from Podotricha telesiphe, assembly GCA_038994665.1. Taxonomy (NCBI): domain Eukaryota; kingdom Metazoa; phylum Arthropoda; class Insecta; order Lepidoptera; family Nymphalidae; genus Podotricha; species Podotricha telesiphe. The sequence goes on from JAOYRR010000265.1 coordinate 407,585, forward strand.
TTATCTTTGTTAATCGTTAAAAGTAAAAAAAAACGTGTATTACATAAGTTATATATTATTTAAAATTGTTGCTTAAAAGAAAGATTTAAAATCAAATAGTTATTAATGTTAAATGATTATTTGGTTAGGTAGAGAGGAGCTCGGACGGTGGAGGCGAAGTTTTTAAAGGCCCCCATTGAAGCTTACACTTGGGTCGCAAGTGCCAGGATAATCTCAAGTTTTTGTTTTACAGTTCTACACGAACGAAGACATTTAAAAAGACGATAGTAAATATTTTTTTATAAATGATTCAAAATATACTATATAATACATTTTAATAAAAATAATCTAAATAAATACAGGAATCTTTAATATTTTTGTTAGAAATAACTAGATTTTAATACAATTTCATAGTTTAATACGCTTTTAAACAACTTTACAATTCATAATAGACAAAAAGACAAAAGAAAAATATTTGAACCGAATTACTAATATAAGGAAAATGTTTTGTGATTCATAACTCATAGACAAATTACATATTTAAAGTTAAAAAACTTACCGACAAGAATAATAACGAGTTTCGCCATGTTGCCGCCTCGATCGCTGCTGCTTGACTGCTCTTGTAACCAACTTCATTTTATGAACTTTGTCTAATCTGTATTTATTTCTTTTTAATTTAACCGCAGATAATTCTTAGTGGTTACAAAAATTGATTAGATATTTATTGTAAATTAATTGGACCCAGAATGTACATGTTGTTTCGTAATGACTTGTGACTTTATCTTAGGTACACTAAGTACCTATTAATAAACAAAATAAAGGCCATATATATAATATATGTGCAATATTATTCAACTATTTGTCATTTAATCAAATTACATTTCAACGAATTTAATGTTCCTGATATTTTCTAATTTCCACGCAATCAGAACTTTATTATAATATACATTGGAAACTACACATTAGATTTTCCTTGTAAATGTACAGAATATATATTTTACAAAAATATTTAGCTTTGCTAATTATTTATATGGGTATAATGGTATATATGAAAATAAATGAATTATGTAAATTAAATGTAAAATATTTTACGTTCAGCAGTCCTTACTGATGATTATTTCTATAGGCATTAGGCATATATATCGACTGTTCAGTATTAAACAATTTTAAACTTCTTTTAATAACCAATATCTAAAAGTTATGAATTAAATTTAATATAACATGATTTTTTATTATCGGCACAGAATTGAGAATAGTTATATTTTAAACCGGACCGACTGCTATACTATGATAGCTATTAAAAGATCATGGGTGTCGTGACCGAAGTTGACATTTAACCTTTTAATGGTATAAAAAATAATAAGTATGGCGACTATACACTCGTTTCATGGGTTTCAGCTTTGTTTTTATTTTGTATTGATCTTGTCAGTCCATTATATCTTTTAAATTAACATGAACAACTAAAATATTCATGTAGTTATAAAATTGTTCTAAATTCATGAAAATTTAATTGTATGATCACAGTGACGGGGTGTTTTTATTTATTGTAATTTGTCAATTGATTTTAAATTAATCATAACGTGTTATTATGTTTAATGTATAAGTATAAGAAAACAGCTACAGCCTACAGCGTTTTTTTTTGGTGCTTTGTGATTTGTTTTAATTTATCAGAAGGCTGAATAATTTCTATACTTTGCCATCCTCAAAAAGTTATGACACAAAAAAACATAACCTCACTTTAAGATTTTAAAAATTGAATTCTAAGTAGGCTGAGTACTATTTAGTATTTTGTATAACTTGTAAATTAAAATCTTTATAATAGCTTTGGATACATATAAGTATTATTTTATTTATTTATGAATAGAATGGCCGCTCTTAGAAAATATATTGGTAAAATATTACTAATTCTTTTATTGATATATTATTATTTTTTATTATTTAAATATTTTACCATTTTTTTAGATATCGGTGCCAATCTGACTGATGAAATGTACCAAGGAGTATACCATGGTTCAAAGAAACATGGACCTGATTTAGCCAAAGTGTTAAACCGGAGCTGGTTAGCTGGAATGGAAAAAATGATTATTACCGGTGGGAGCTTGGTAGATAGTAAAAAATCTATAGAATTATCTCGTACAGATTGTAAGTAACCTTACATTTATTTTGAGATATGGTCTTCTTCTAAGTTACTTAGATTCTAATTATCAATAATCTTTTTCTTTTTGTAGCATATAATATAATTTTCAGCTCGATTGTTTTCTACTGTAGGATGTCATCCAACTCGATGCAATGACTTCGTACCAGACCCAGACGCATACCTCAAAGATTTAAGAAGCTTAATATCTGAAAATAAGGACAAGGTAGTAGCTATTGGAGAGTGCGGACTTGATTATGAAAGGTTGCACTTTTGTAAAAAGGATGCACAACTTAAGTAAGTTAAAAATAATTTTCTAAATAAAATACTTTTATAACATTATTTGCATTTGGAATGCTTATTTCAAGATTTTTTCATAAAGGTACTAGAAATATCAAAATTAGCCCAGTTCAAGTCTTTCTTATTCATTTTCATCATTAGATAAATGAGAAAACACAAATTTCTTAGTTTATATTCTATTTTACAGATACTTTGAATTTCAACTACAATTGAGTAGGGAGTTTAATCTGCCTTTGTTTTTACATTGCCGAGCCGCTGCAGATGATTTTGTAGATATATTGAAAAGGAATAAAGATCAAATTATAGGTGGAGTAGTGCATTCCTTTGATGGCTCTCAGGAAGCGTTAGAAAAAATCCTAGACCTGAATTTATACATTGGCATTAATGGATGGTAATTATGGAGTTTTTAATTTTTTATTACATTAAACCACATTGGGGCCATCATGGCGCAGTGGGACAGTGTCTGCTTGTAATCTCGATTCGCTGTAGGTTCGATTCCCACTCAGTGGAATGAATAATCATTTATTTAATTATTTTCATTTCTCTGTTCTTGTATGTAAATGAGACAAAGCATACACTGATGACACTAGGTTCTGCCTGACTACCCTGCTGTATGGGATAAAGCTAAAAAAATAAGAATTTCGACGTAGCTGGATGTAGAACGCATGGCTTAGCGGTCAGAGCACTTGAACGGTTTTCAAAAGGCGCGGGTTCAAATCCCGCTGCGTTAAAATTTTTATACGTTGTCTAAATATGTATTTTTCAATTTCCTAATTGTGCGATTAACACTTTAAAAAATGTTTAAAAAATAATAATTCAGCAAATTTAACCATAGTTTTTTATTATCTTAGTTCATTAAGAACAAAAGAGAATCTGGAGGTAGCTGCCAAAATACCACAAAATAAACTAATGATAGAAACTGACTGTCCTTGGTGTGAAGTGAAACCGACTCATCCTGGCTACATCCATGTCATGACTAAGTTCCCGTCTGTCAAAAAGGAGAAATATTCTCCTGAATCAGATAATCAAGTCAAGGGGAGAAATGAACCAATTAATATTGTGTAAGTATTTGGAATATTTAGAAGGGATTTGTATTGCATTTACTTGAGGCCTGGAACACAAGGTAGTTATATAAACGCGGCGTTTAGTTACGCCATACAATACGCATCATCTTAACAAAACTAGTTATAATTTCGTGGAAATTTAATAATTAAAAAAGTTATAAAAGTCAAGTTTAACCTAACTAGTTTACCTAGATATAGCTTAAGTTAGGAATAGATAGCGCTTAAGACAAACTAACATTAACTCGGCGAATGTCAATTAAATATTAACTTAAATTAGTGAACGACCGAAGCCTCGGTTTTGGCCAATTCTTGGCCGAACCTTTCGGGCATGTCTAATATGGCTAAGCGTACCCACTTTCGTGTAAGTAAATCTTAAACGGAATTATTGTTAAGAATATTACGACATTCACACTTTCCGCATTCGTCTTCAATAAGGCTATGTACCGCGTAAATGAGGGTCTATGGACAAACAAACTGGTGAAGGCCTGTAATACTTAGTACGACCTCTTTATTGAATTTGAAAGAGGTGCATGGAAGACTCCACATAATGGTCCGGATATGGCCAGCTACCTCTTTATCTTGGCAACAGTTTCGGGAACGAATGTTTTCTCCAACTTTTTGACCAACTCCTTTTTAGTAAGTACTTAGGCCGTAAATCCTTACTTATTTTAAGTAATGCTACATAAAACAGCGCATATCTTGAGGACATTCGTCTATCTGAAACCCTAGCAACTTGGTCCCGAAATTGAGAGCTAGTTTTTTATATTTTTAAATATATTTCTTGTAGCTTCAACCTTTATCCCTAGCAGGGCATTAAATAATAATAAACTAAAAAATTGTATATTATAAAAGATATATTTTTATTATAAATAAATATATTATTCGTATATTTCAAAATATTATTTATAGTAATAAAAAGTTTATAAGTATTCGATTTGGATTATTCATAATTTTCTCTTTGTAGTGTTACTTTATATAAAGCTCATTCAATTATTTATTCATTGCAAAATATTACAAAAATTAATAAATCATTGTTATAATTACTTACTCCGATGCGAAAAAAATATTCTAGATTTAAATATATCATAAAAAATGTACACAAGTTTTATTTAAGAAACTAAAGTTTCGGGTGAAAACCTTTTTAGGTCAGACATTAATTGTAATCTCTCCCGAGTGACTGAAATTAGTCAAAAACAATACAATTGCTTATTTTCACAGACAAGTTCTGGAGATACTGGCCGCAATAAGAAAAGAAAATATTGATGAGCTAGCGGAGGCTATTTATAACAACACCAATAAGCTTTTTTTTAGTTATAAGTGAAATATACATTTGTTAATTTTGCTAATAAAAATTGTATCTTTGTTATTAAAACCTTTTTATAACCTTCTCCAGCATTTTAGTGTCATACAATAATAATTTAACCAGCTTTATTAGTTAAGAGAAATATTTTTTTTTATGTGGAGCAAGATTCGAACTCGCTACGACTTTTGCACTGAAACTCTTATATGCTATTATATGTAGTTATTTTAAAAGTATTAATGTAGTAAGTATTTTTAGGAATAATAAGACGGCAAATTAAAACTCAATAGAAATTCATTCCTCTATTATTTCGATTTTGTTAACATTTAAACACACGACCTTCCAACACAAATAAATACTACAACTTAATTAAGAAACAGCACATTTCATACAAATTTGTGAAAAATGATCTGAAATAGACAACAATTATCTTTATAAATATGCATTCATTTTTATTCTATTGTTTTCTTTTATTTACCCTAATATTATTATAAAAAGATTTATAAAATGATAAAATTGTGTAAACTAACAACATTTAAAAAAAAAGCCAATTACACTTTAATGATTAATGAAACATTTACTACACTTTTAAATGCAAAAGGAATGTTCTTTTTTCAAATACTGACATGTTTTGGAAATAATTGTCATGTTACTAATTTAATTAATCAAAATGATATGATACTTCATCTTCCGATCAATACTTTCATAAATTAAGTAAAATGGTAAACTTCATAAAAAAAAAACAAATGAAATAATAAAAAAATACATGCATTATGTATAACAGTACAAATATATTTAATACAAACGGGGGTTTTCTATTGTGTAAAATGTTGAATAAGGAATAATATGTTCAACTTAAGTTTAAAAAAAAAAACAGAAATTGTTATTAAAAAAATAATAAATATATAAAACAAATATATTAACAACAGGTGTGATGTTAAATTTGTAACAAAGCTGTTATAATATACTATTGTATACTTTTTAAATTTGTAGTATAATAGAAAGGTATAATTTAAAAATCTAGACAATCCAAATAAAACTCATTCACATACAAATAACATGACACTTTATAACTATTCACAATAAATATATGAAATTCTTTGCGCTACATCTTATCACATCACATTTAATTAATATTCAAGAGAAAATAAATTTCGACTACCTCGAGAATTGCTCAACATTAAATTTACTTTAGTTTCTTTTTTTAAATACAATATTGCTTGAAATAGTCATCTTAGAGATTGAAATAAAAAAAATACAAAAGCAATCTCTCAAAATTAACAAATTAGAGTCAGCCATTTTAGATATAACATAGAATTGTTTGTAAATATCAAGGCCTATTACATTTACATTGATTTCTCAATAGTATTAACTGATGTACCAAAAAAATACTCAATATCATACAAATCCTGAAAATGAAAATGAATCTTAGGACCATTAAATTAGAAGCACAGCTTCTCATACACACATTTTACAATTTTCTGTGAGGAAAATGTAATAAGCCTTCATATATAAATGTGAAACAGAATGTTCAATATAAATAAAATGAACACATCAAGAGTGTCTATCACATCACAACTCAGGGTAACTTGGAGTAGACGTGGACCTGTTCCCTGAACCAGTGGAAGTAGGAGCTCATGTGGAACTTTGTCGCGTTCAGCGCCACTTGAGTTTTGTTCTGGAGAATCTCCGGTGCCCATTCTCCTCTGAAAAATACACAATTGTGTAAAAATTGTTTAGAGGCACGATTCGAACCTGTGACCTGGCTGTTAAGCCGTAGGTTCTACATCCAGCTACACCGAAAATCTGATACGCTTATTACAACATATTTTAACTGTAGACTTTCTATTCAGCTTCACGCTTTATACAGTACAGTAGAGCAGGGTAGACAGAGTTAACCTAATGTCATGAATCTCCATTCTCCATTTTCCGCGCAAATTCGAAACACTGCGTGTTGAGTGTCGGAACTCAACGTCTTGATCAGCATAGTAAAATGATGAAAATAATTTTAATATATAATTCGCCCGTGAAACAATCGAACTCAAAACCCAAAAAACAATCACGATTTCAGTCTCGTGACGAAGCGTCACGAAGGCCTCAAATAATTAATGGAAATTATTTTTTTTTTCATACTTTCATATGTTTTATTAATATACCTATATAATGTATCGCTATTTAACTGACAATCCCAGTCCAGCTTTTTTGTACATATTATATATTTTTTATTGTATATTTTCTGTGCTTATAAATAAAGACTAATAATTTAAAAAAGACTTATTTTATAGTATAGTGCCAGTAACTGTCCAAGATAACTGGTTAAGCTTTCTTATTTATTGGGTAATATGTCAACTTGATTTAAATCGACTACCTTATAAGGTTTAGTAGAGCAACAACATTTAAATTATATAATTGAGTAAAATTAAAGGGATTAAAATTCATATCTCCGCACAGCCGGGGATTAGTCAGAGAGCTGTGTCTAGACACTCCGTCGTCCACTGTCCACCCGAAATCGAGACATGCGAGGACGTCGGAATCGAGACATGTCCCACAGCGATACGACGGTCCCATATAATAATCAATTAAAAAAAAACGCCAATTAATGATAAATTAAACCCATTTATAGGCAGACTTTCTTAAGCACAGCCGGAATGTTTGTTTTGAAATACCGCAGTTGGGAAATTCAAACATAATATTTGTCAACAAAGTACATTTAACTAGCACATTAGCTCGGTTACGAACGAATACATCGCCAACTGATAAGAAAATTTAAACGAATACTAAAATTTTTGTAGCCTGATCTATACAACTAAAGTAAATCTATACAATTCTACTGAAGGTAAATCCAAGATAAACAAATCATAACTGATTGTATTTAGCATTTCATATTAATACGCGAAGGCAAAAACCTTGAAGGCCCCTTTTTACGAAAAACGTGCGGACGGAGTGTCAAATTTGCCATAGCTAAGTTCAAATCTAAAATAAATCATAATAAGCAAAGCAAAAAAAAAAAAAAATGACTGCATATATATTAAAAAAAAGATATACTCACACAAAAACTTTCGTTGACAGATAGTTAACAGTTATTTGATAATATTCATTCGAATATTTCTTGATAACACTGTATGCGCTGGCTGCATAATTTTGTACGGTATCAATCACACCGGGGGCATATTGTTCTATGGTAGCCACTACTATGGGTGTCTTTTCAACAACATATTCCTTCATATTCCCATATAGTCCACATACTTTCTTCACCGAGATAGTAGCAATATCTAGTGAGAGCTGGCCGTAGGGTTTTAAAGTTTCAACTGTATTAGCATAATATAGAGGTGTATTCGTCTCCAACCACAAATAGCCTCGGGCTGAACTTGACAAAGCTTTTCTCCACCCTTGCTGACTTTGCTCTAGTATGCCGAGATCTTTGAATAGTTTGCCAGTTGAACTTTCTATAAATGAATTTTAAGATAACACACATTAGCCATACTAAATAAATTATCATATTAGTATTAGTTTACCGTACTTAATACAAAAACACATTCTAGGATAATATTTTAACTAAAAATGTGTATAAAATCTAAATCTTAATATAGCTCAATTATCAATAAATTGCATTTTTCTCTTTTAGCTTTGTCCCATATAAGCATATTATTAACCATTACATACAAAGTTACACAATGGTCAATAGGTTAATATACTAATATCTAATGTAAATATGCTAATATCTAATCTTACATGCACCATACACTTTCATTTATCATCAAAATAAATATTGTTCTATAATAATTATCAAACAAAGAACCATTTAAAACTATTTAATTAAAATAATATGTAACATAACAAATTCATAAGTGCTTTAAGTCCCTGCATACTTCTTCAACCCCTGGTCATTAACTTCTTTAATGTAATAATAACCACTGGGTGAAAGGTGATATATTGCAATTTTATACTTTACTTTACTGAGTGATGTGACAAACAGACTACATACAGCAGCTGTATGTACAAATCATATAGGTTTTTGTAGTCCACACAGACATTGTTGCAGGCTACAACTAGTGTATGGATAATAGGTATCTACTATATAAATGAGTTTAGATAAAATTATACAAAAATAAACTAATAATGTTAATTTAATGGCATGAAAACCTGTTTTATGGACACACATGGATCGTAAGATAATATGTAATTTTTTTTACTTAATAAAACAGGAAAATATGTAGGTACATTTTTACAATACCTTATATGGAAGTAAAATGGTTATTTATTAATAGAACTATCAAAAATTGTGACATATCTGATTCAACCATTGAATATAATTAATATGTATTATTTATAATGTTAAATTAATTTGCATAAGGGATTTTCTGTATTATACTTACGTGCAAAGTTGCCGTTGGCTCTTGAAACATCATAAGAAACTAAGCTCACTATACCAACAAATAGGAAAAAACTGGCCCACAGCCAAGGGAACTTTCTAGTGCTTGTCATCCTGTCTAGAATATCCTGGGACAAAAATTTACACATTTACATTTAACTAGATTACATATAAATGAATAAGGAAAAACATCTGTTGAATAATAATCTAAGGTTGTGTTGTTTATTCATTGCTGTAATAATTATAGTTAGTTTTAAAATTTTCCGTGAACTATGATTTAATGCATAGTTATGAAAATATTAAAACATTATTTAGAATATTAAGAATTAGAAGAAGAATTAAGAATATTTAGAATTATATCATATTAGAAATTTTAATATTTGTCATGGAAAAAAAACTTAAAAGGTATATTTATACACGTCAGCCAAATTTAAAAATTTATGTATACGTACTTATAATTTTAAGATTGTATATCGTAAAGCAAACAAATTACTTTATTATTCACTGTATCTCTATATTTAAAAATATAAGACACTAAAGCGTTTACAAAAAAAGAATGCGCATATCACTATCGACGTATCTTAAAATATATAACCAGACTCCCACGACGTTACTAACGGATGTAACACATCGAAGTTTACTGTTATTTTTTAAGTACGGACATTGGACGAATCGAATAACTAGCAATTCTAGTTTTACCAACGACGAAACACTTTAGATAATAATATGTAGCTGCGCGGTACGCCCATTACGGAAAATTTCAATATTTCAATACTACTTGTAACTTTTAAAAGCTTTAACACTCTGAACTCACCGATAAACTTCAAAACACAACTTTTTATTAAATATTTCTATTCATATGAGCTTTATGTAGCTTATTTCGAATTTAATTACAAAATCAATTTCGTTTAGTGCGTTCGACAAAAACGTCCTTTTCGATTTCTATTGGCATTGAAAGCTAACCAAACAGTAGTGTGGCCATATTAAAAAATAAACAGTAATAATCGATATTACTGATTTACTTCTTATGTTAATTGAAATTGTATATTTCATATAAAGTATAAAATGTTTATAAAATAATAATTTTAGAATATAATTTATACTTTCTTATTATTTTTATTTTCTATTTAAACAAGAGGGCAAACTATTTAAAGAAAATGATTAGAATTTTACGGTTATGAGAATATTATTCTATAATTATGAGAAGATTTAATATGAATGTTTCTTTATATGTAATTGTATCTCTCTAATTTTAGTTGTAATATACTGTAAAAGAAAAAAACAAAGTATATCCTATGTATTAAGGACATTTTGGGATATGGTATTTTTGTAGCTTTGTTTACATAAATCTGCATTAAAATAAAAGTAGCATTAGCACTCTTCTAATTCTATAAGTCTAATTGCTATAACCTAAAAACCAACTACAACTGAATATCCGAAATTTAACTTATTTTAAGACGAAATCTTTCTTTCATACATCATCAATTAGCTTTTTTTAACTTTTTTGCTTTATAACACAGTATTTTAATACCAAGTAGTTAGGATCGAAATAATATTTATTTCAACGTCAGTGACCTACGCAGGTCCTTTAAAGAATAATTTTCATTGTCCAATCGCATAATAGAGAATTTCAGCCTTTCTCTCTATCGAATCCAATTACAGAAATTATTTATTATTTTGTATGATGTCAGAGAATACTGGGCGCATTTTCCTGTAAATTTTCATTTCTTAAAGCTTGATACCAATATTCAGCTTACCAAGTCTCCCATTTTCTATGCAATATTTAATCTGCGAAACCAATTTCAGCCTAATTCCTCTACCTGACAAAAACCTTAAGTCAGAACTTGCTTACCGCTTATAAGAATAATTCAAAGAACTAAGCATCTAATTTGACTAAAATAATATTTGTATTCTAAAATTTTTAAAGCCATTCAGTGTTGCCAATTAAATATTAGAGCGAAACAGCGATTGAATAAAAATTCTATATAAATTCGATACATCGACATTCGACGGTGAATTGAGAGTGTGCTCTATCCAATGTATTTAATTTAAGAAATTGCTTTTTTTTTGTGAATATGAGTTATGCCATGGCTTGGTTCGCGCAGTTAGGTTCCGGGTACATGTGCAAAATTTTCGAGCAAATCAGAAGACAAAAAATGGGTTAACGTAGCGTTTAAAAAGTTTATTACATTGAGTGATATATAAATAGATACACATTTGACGCTAATAAAAGCGGGTTAAAAATGCTTTTATATGTACAAAATTATCTTTACAACCGAATAGAGTATACGATGATACAAAATCTTAGATATCTTCATTCGTTTGTCAATAACCTCTGTTTTGGGAAATTTTAAACTGCGATAACGAGTGTATCTCAAATCCACGATTTTTACCGTATAGCAGTTTTAGTCAGAAAGAACCTAGAATCAGGACACTTTCTGCCCGAAATCGAGACATTGCGTGTTGAGTGGTGGAACTCAACGCCGCCCTTTGCCTTAGGTACTAGAGCGGGCTATTGAAAATATTTAAAAAAATATAATTATTTCCTCGCCACGATGGCATCCGGATTTTAAGCCTACGTCGATTCGTTAATTTCGAAGTATCCAGCGACCAGGTAAAAGTATTCTGTTTTTCGTATTAGAAGAACATATTTTGTTAATCACAATCGTTTATAAATTTTTGGACAAAATGTTTCAGGAAATTTATATTTGAGACAATTGATACTATTTTCTCGTCAATTACATATATTTTTCGTTTGATATCAACAGGTAAGGTAATATACAAAATCTTGTGTAAAACTATTTGTATATTTCGATACAGATCAGTTTCGATGCAGACATAGATCGATATTTAATTCGCATAGCTACTAACTCCACATTGTGTAAAAATCATGTTTTTTAATGCAGTTTATTTACGAATGGTTTCTCGGCGAGGTTTGCAAAAATACAACTCATATATTACCGCCACTATTTCCGTTACTCGCAATTTGAAAACCAGACATGAGTGTCTACTGCAAAGTTTACTCAGATGAAGTGAGCTGTATGAAAATTAAGGAATCGAAATATATCAGTGAGCAGAGGAAAGACAAGAGTATAGGACAAAATAAGTAATAATCTAAACTATTATTAAAAAATAATGTTCAAATTTATTTATATAACTAGCTATTGCCCGCGACTTTGTCGGCGTATTTTTTTTTTGTTTGTATGTGCCAAATTTCAAATTTGTAGCAAAACAAAAGACTTTCATACAAACTTGCGAGAGCCATTAGAGTTCTTAGCGGACGTCTTCTATCTATGAACTACTTACCTTCCAAATTTCATCTTTGTACGTAAAGCGGCTTTCGATATTTCGTGATGATTGACACTTCACTTTTATATATTATATACAGATTTCATAATAGTAACTAACCTGGCATATTTTCTTTGTCTTGAGAACCGCTTCATCCTTCTTCTTGCCCTTCAAAGTTTCCCCGCAGACTTCCACGTATTGTGAGATCGTTGTTTTCAAGGACTTCTTCTTCAACTTTGGACTTATTTGGTCCCAGTTTGTATCTACCAACAAATACACCAAATTTCACCATAATGTAGAATTTAACGTCTTGTCATTAAGTTTTCCCTTATACCCCGCTATGCGGGACACGGATAGTATTTTATATCGTATATCCAATAGCTTTGGTTGCGATTATTGAGCTTCACAGCTTTTACCCATATCTTTCACCTAATCGGGGGAAAGTACAGAAAGTTTCTCAGACTAGAAACATTTAAAAAAACAAAATTTAGCCCAATTTTGAATCATTGGTTATTCAGTGATAGTACCCAAGGCCCCACTTTGTATTTAGGGAACGGTTAAATAAAAACAATTAAAGCTTTAATCATTGCCTATTGTGGGGATTGAAGCCGTATGCGTCTCCTGTACATTTTAAAACCGTCCCACCATGATGATGATGATGATGATGACGAACCAACATTCATCTGTTCATCATCCGCCATCACATCGATTGCTTGAAAATGAAAATTTGCACACAATTATGTCCGGACACAATCACGTACAATATCTTCATAGCACGAAACTGATGATAAGAAAGTACCTACAAGCGTTTTTTTTTAAATTTATTTTGCGATTACAACTATTGCTCACCTATATATTCTATCACAGTCGCAGATTGTTTCGGACATCTATTGAACAGCTGTTGCCATGTAGCATTACACGAGTCGTCCCTTATTAAACACTCTACAAGACTTTCTACCATAATCTTATTGTAGGGATCTAAGTTTGATCCGCTCAAGTATTGATTAGGCAGCTTCTTCATTAGTTGATTAAAGGTCACTTGTAGCTTATTGCCGCTATTTTTGAAATATATATCCTGGAATATGTTTTTTTTTGTTAGTAGAATATGTATTTAAATAAAATAAAATAGGTTTTATATTGACATATATATTTTTTTATTTTAACACTAATATCGGATCGCAATGAGCCAAAAAAAAGAAAGAAAAGATTGAAAACATCCTGAATTCAACAAAAAATATGTTATATTAAAATATTAAAAAGAAAACTAACCTTATATTTACTTAATTGCATTACAAGGTCACTTGACAAATCTTTAGACAACGCGTTCCGTTTGCCGTTCACCATGTCGAACATGGCGACCAGCTGGTCTAATGTCAACTTGGCTGGCATATTGGCGTGTCTGTCCAGTAGCTCGGACAAATACACTATCACGTATTTGGTGAAATTCTTTAACTCAATTATAGGTAGGAAGAGTTGCTGCCACGCTGAAAATTTCAATTAAATCAATATTTCGTATTACATTATTTTCGAGGTTATTGAATATAAGTGCAGTGGAACAGCTTCTGATAGTAAACACATATGTATTTAAATTCTGTTCTCAGGTTCCTGATCTGTTAAGACAAAGTGTGGTGTTAAGTGCCGCCAATCAACATGCATTATCTCGATTTCGGACGGAAAACGGAGAACGGGTTATCTCATCACTAGTGTCTCCGACTAAACTGTAATGTGGAAAATATACATCGTTTTCTACATACACTATCGAACTCAAAACTATCGAGTGTGCTGCTCCACTGCGCTTATAGTACATTATAAAATCGTATTTACTCGTACAACTGAGTAAACAAACCAAAAGATTTTTTCTTGCTTGGTAATATTATAATGAAACTTTAAGAAAATAATAGATTTTCATTATTTACTTTGCGACAAAAAAAACGAAGGAGCTTCTCAATTCGACTCTTAATATTTTTTTTTATTCAAACCACGCATAACTTTTTACTGAGTAGACCAATTTTGATAATTCTCTTTTTAATCTATTGGTTAGACTCCGAAGTTGACCAAATAAAAGAAATATTAAAATTCTAACTAACTCTAAGGGTAGAAATATAGGGATTGAATACGTATTCACTTAATCATCGGTTTAATTTTCAAACACCAATGTTTTACCTAATTGTATAATTGTTATGACCTACACACCTTAGTTAATACACTAAGAAAGTAATATAAAGGCGATAAATATGAACAACTGGAGCTTTCTCTATTTTTTATCAATCTATACCCAAAATAAAAAATAATGACTTTTTTTTTTTAAATAAATATATAAAAACAATAACTTTAATATGTAAACTCACTTCATTTATTATGAATAAAATAATTATTAAATTTATTTTCTAAATTCTAGTGCACAAGTGAAGCCTAAGTTGACTGTTAGCGTTAATAAATCAGGTTATCTTGAGACTTAAAGATAACTGATACCACAATATATTTATATACTTGTATGACAGATAAAACTAAACGCATCTCAAATATTTTGTAGTAAAATGTAACTATACTAATCGGATTAGTCTCGTATAATTTAATATACGAACATACAATATATATTTTCTATTTTGGGTTCAGAAAACAAGATATTTTGTAAACACTGTGACAGTAATAAAGGTTATATTTTTAACATTTTTTTAAAATTTTATTTGCACACTTAGGAAATTGAAAAAGACTTATATGCAAAACGTATAAAAATTTGAATCCGTGCCTCTTGAAAACCTTTCAAGGCTCTGACCGCTAAGCCATGCGTTCCGTTTCTTGAACGGTTTTCAAGAGGCGCGGGTTCAAATGTCGCTGCGTTCAAATTTTTATACGTTTTCTAAATATGTATTTTTCAATAATGGTTTCATTTAAAATTTGTAAAAATTGCTAATATCGTTTATTATTATTTTGTCGTCGTTGCCGATAGAATCTAGTAATAAATATTTTTTTTAAATGTATTTGTATACATCGTTTTTAAAAATGAACGCCGCTCCGCTGTACTTACAAACACATGCATATTAGGTGAACACAATACCACGCTAATTTCTCATTCTCGCGTCTCTTGAAAACCGTTTAAGCGCTCTGACCGCTATGCCATGCTTTCACCAATATAATATTTTCTTTAATATTTAAAGTAATAGAAATTTTATTTTGTTGTCGATGTGTCGTTTCATACACAATCTGCGATCGTCACCATACAAAGTCAATTGATATATTGATTACTTCAGTCAGTCAGACTTTTTAGTATGTGATTAAGTCAGGCTTACACTAAAATCCCAACATGCATACAAGTGATATGTTTAAATATTTACTTGCCTTTACACATTAAAACTAACAAATATTAGTGGAGAGGCATTCAGTTTTAAACTAGATCTATAATACCTTATTTCTCAAATATTACCTATATAATAGCATGTGAATGTGTGTGTAAAATTTAGTACACCCTTTTAAGAAAATTTCACGGAGAGAGATATGAGGAAGAGCTGCAGAAAGCCAATATCGTTCACAATAAATAATAATAAAATAGACATGGATTATAAAAATAAATAGCACACTACCATATTCGTGACAAACCGTGTACAGTTGTCAATAAGGCTGCTAGTTTGATTGACAAAATAATAATGTGGCAATAAATGTTTACATTTTTGTTTATATATATATAACATATATAACCCCTATATTGTTATCAAGACTCGCAAATACCTTGCATTAATTAGGTATTGATTTTATGAACCATAAATTACTTTCAATTACTATTAAAAAGTTAATATAATAATGCAGTACGATTTTTATTTTAAAGTAATCCTATATCCTTGACTATACTCTTATAGCTTCACACTTTTTCCCATCTAGTAGGATAGTCAAAGAGAACCTGGTATGAAGACACTCAACTTTTGTATTAAGTGAAAATATTTTAAAGAAAATGATTAATTTCCTCCAGTGGGAAACAAACACACAGCCAACCGCATTTTTAGTCAGATGCTGTCCCAATTGTTTGGCATAACTGTTTAAAACACGAATTTAACTTCAGTAATGCAATTCTCACCATTTAATCCAACTGCTAGATCTTTATAACCACCTTGGCCTAATGTCCATAACAATGAAAGACCGATAGGAGGCCTATTTTGATATGAATTTCTTAAGCTAACACTCTTAGCCATAGATGTTATGCAAAATTCGGGATTCTCATGAGCTAGCATTTGTAGTAGTAATCTATAGCCATTCACTGATTGACCTGCAAAAATAATTAAATGAAAAAACTATAATATTAAAAATATTTTATTAAATATATTAGCAGCTTAGTGTGGTCAAAGAGAACCTAATACCAAGACACTACATTCTTAATAAAAAATGTTAGCTACTTTTAAAGTAACTGTTAATAATCTATGACATAACATCTGCATAATAACAATTAAATTGAATGTTACAACAGACTTCTGGTTTCTGTTTAAGAGCAAAAAATAAAATTGTGTGGAAACATTACTTTCATTTTTTGTACACCTAATGGCTTCAAGTTTCACACTCAACAAATGAAGAGAATAATTAAACTGTAAAATATTAAATTAAATAGAATAATAAACATATATACATATATGTGACTGTATATATCACATATACAAATACATACACATATGGTTATGGGTTCAATTCCAACTCCATAACACAATATATTTAAATTATTTTAGTTCACTGTACATTGGTATGACAAATTTCCTTGAGAAGTGTGAATGTAAGAAAATTTATACATACCTCTTATCATATCATTTGCTAAGGCAGTTAAGGTAACATCAAAAAATAATTGAGTATTAGCCTTTCCTGCGTCTTGAAGAACAGTTTGCAAAGTTTTTTTTACATCAGAAGGCATAACACTCATTGGGTATGTCACAGGATAATTGGCAAAAGTAGAATCATCTACATCAATTTGTATTTTAGAATTAAGAAAATTGGCTACTTCCTTCAACCAAACCAAAGGTGCATTGGAAAAGCGGAGTTTATTTGTTGTTATAATGCTGGCCAGTTCTGCTATATCAATCTGTGAAAGCAATTAAATTATAAATATTTAATTCTTAATATTATTATTCTTAGAGGCAAAGACCAAGTAAATAATGTTTTAATGGTAGTAAATAAATAGGACTTTAAGGGCAAGTTATATAGTAAATTCTTACAGCTTCAAGGGCCTCTTCAATAGTTTTAGGAGGCTTAGGTTTTGGAGGCTCAGATTTCTTATCTTGTTTTTTTTTCTTATCTCCATCCTTCTTCTTATTGTTTTGCGGCTTGGTATCATCAATCTCCATACCCGAGTAATAAGATTTTATTTGTGATGCTGGCACTAGAAATACATCAACCAATACATGTTATTGAAGAAATTTACTTATGAGAACAATATACCTGTTAATAAGCCGGGAATATTTAAGAGTTAAGATTACGTACCGACATCTTCAAGCTTCGGACCGTTCTTGGTGGGCTTTTTTTCTTCTTCTTTAGCATTTTTTACTTTACCATTTTGAGACTTCTTGCTCTTTCCAACCACTTCCCATTGACCACTCGACATAATTAAAGTTTAATAATATAAATCAAATATTTTTGGTAAATAGAGAGAAAGCGACAGGTTACACGTCAAAAACAAAGCAAAAAACGTCAAACTGAAAGATGAAGTGGATTCTTATTGGCTAATAGATTCCACTTGGCAAAAACGTGGCATTGCGTTTTATGCATTTTGTTGCATGTAGAGTTACCAAAATTAAAATTTAATATTATAATAATTGTATGAAAGATATTTTAATTATAAGGTAAATTATTCCATGAATTATTTGTTAGATGTGTTATTATTTGAGATTTTGAAGTGACGCTTGTAAATTTGATATAAAAGACGGGAAAGTGTAGTGTACTCTTTCCCTAAACGTATTGAAAATAACTTTTAAAGTGATTAATTAATTTTTACTTGTAATTATAATATTATAACTTTACTTATACTAAATACAACTACCAACTCTTTTTTATTTAAGGGAACTTGGTTATTGTTCTTGGCAACCCTAATTATTTTTGGTGACAAAATTAAAACCAGACTAGAACTTACAAGTATAAATGAATATATTTGTTATAGTTGTATACTTTCTTATTTAAAGTGAATATTATACACATAACTTTAACATATCTTAGCGGTATCTCATTTCAGAACGTAAGCTGTCAAACGTCAAGCATTACCGCAAGCATTTGTTTTCTGTGCGTACTCAGCTGCTGTGCGTAGTGTAATTTCTGTTCCTGTATGTGTGTACTGCAATTATTTGAGAACGTATTTGAACTTCCGTGTATACTGTATAGTAAATCAGAAACAAAGCATTTTTGACTTCATATCGAATGTAACGCGTGAAATACATTTTTGTATTTAATATTTTTCCAAGTGAATGTTATGATGGAGGGCAAACTAATGCTGGACGATATATCCAGAACCCTGAGGGAACGGGTGTTTTTTGCTGCTAGAGATGGAATGTCCCTGACTCTTTACGCTTTACTGTATGAGAAAAACACTGCTGATATTGACGATCTTCTAAACAGCGTAAGTACTTTTATGAATTTCTTTATAAGGTTTGACACTATTTTTAATATTTTGCTAATGTCATTCAGTCAAAAATAATATTGAAGTAACGTGCTTAGCATCTATTTTTATATATAAATTAGATTATATCTAACTTTGCATATTATGAACATGCTCTGTGTACTAGTTTTGCGTCGTTTTCTATTTATTTTGTGCTAATATTAATATGTACATACAAAATCTCAATACTTCTTCACGAAAGCCGAATGTATTATTAACTGTATTGGTTATGAATTTCGACAGTTATTGCTATAAATCAATATTTTTAATTTAACACCAGTTAATTAAGTAAGTAAAATTCTCTAGTGCAATAATTTACATTAAAATGTTTGTTGATAAATAGATCTGAGTTATTACTCAATTAATTGTTGTTTAATTTTTATTTTCATTGTTAGATAAAAAGTAAAATGTTCAAGTGGCATATTTTTATTTGTTTAGTCTTTCTTCTAATATTGTATTACATATATATTTTAAATATATAAACCATTTAAAATTTAAATAAAAATTTTATACAAATATAAACTTGTAGGATGTTTGCTGTGATGGAGTTAAATGTACACCACTAATAGCTGCTTCACGTCATGGCCGTGAGGGTGCAGTAAGAATTTTATTAGAAAAATTCTGTCCACCTGTAAGACTGGGGACAGAGGGCACCGTTAAGTTTGACGAATATGTTATTGAAGGTATGCGAAACTATAAAATGGTAGTAATCATCCTAACTCCATCTAATAATTTTGATCAATACAGTAAAGATATCAATGTTGTATATTTTGTGAATTTATTTACCAGTTGGAGATATCCATTACATAACTGATAAACTTAGATAATTGCATACGTAAATAAGTGACACAATTGGGGTTTTACAAAAGTTATATTAAAAAGATAAATTTATCAGTATAACTGATAAGATTTATTGATATTTCCAAGATCAATGTCAATCCAGCTTGTATATTATTTTAATATTAAAATATAAAAGAGTTCTGCCGAGTGTCTTGCTCTAGTTCTTCTTAGGTCTGAGGCAATAGCTGTAGTGAATGAGTAGTGTTATTATTTGACTTTGGCTTTACAAACAAATTTTGTAAATTTTCAAATTGTATGTTCATGAAAATGCTTGTTTAAATAAAAAACCAATAAAATAACTTAAAATATTCCTTTATGTATATTCTACTCGTTACTCTAATTATATATATTTTTACTTGTAACAGTAATTTTGAAAGATATATCATTATTCAATGCCATTCATTTTATTTTATTTATTTCGAAATAGAATTACTTCCATCTATTGTTGAAGGACACATGGAAGGCAGAAAAAGTAAAACAATCTTTGTTTTACACTCGAGTATGTAGGTCAAAATCTACATAATATTGCTCATTTGTTACAGTTCACAAACAATGTTGCAAGTCAGTGCTGATTTTTTTAAATAAATTACTCAATAATGTATCTTTTTCGTCTTTTGACCTTAATTAAATAAAGTTTACTTTTAAATTAAAATTATAATTTTTATATTATTCTTCTAACACATCTTTGTGGTAGGATTCATAAATGTCGTGACATGTTAAAGTGGCTCCTTGCGTTACATTTGGCTCATAATCATAATTACTTTTAGCCTGCAGCTTTGTTTGAATGCACTTGTAATAAAATACTATTTCTATTTATTTCCATGGTTTCGATTGTAAAACGTAAACACTCAGTAAATTATTTCTCATAGAAATTTCGGCAAGTCATCAGCCAGTCAATCGGATATTGATGTGTATTTTTCAAATATTTAGTTTCCACTATTCTTATTCAAAACTGTCACTATGAGAATTTTAAATGCTCAAAATAAATAATAACAATATAACATTAATCAAATTGTATGCTCTAATTGAATATTCACATACTAAGAAAAATAAAATTTCGTCGGTTCCCAAGAGGCGCGGATTCGATTCTGCTACATTAACATTTTTTATACATTTTCTAATGATAAATGCTATTGTTTTAATACCTTTGTTTATATTAGTACTCTTTGAAAAAGTAAACACATTAAATGCTTGTCATATACATACAGTGACAAAAAAAAACAAGATGGTACTTGAGGTCAATGGTCCTCATGTGCACTGTGTTTATTTTCGTGTATTTTTACTTGGAAGCAGTAAATTGTATATGCTTTTTTAAAGCAATTTAATAGTTATTTTGCACTGAAATCTGTGAGAATATTAAATACAAAAAAAGCATACACTTACTCTTAAAATAAACAATAAACTTAAGATACAACGATAAATATAGATAATGATAGAAAAACTAAATATGTATTTATAATCAAAGTGTCAGTTAGTTTCATATTGATTTACTTGACAATCAAAATACTATGAGTTATATTTTCTACTATAAGATAATTAACTGAAATTAGTTATATAATAATTTACCAAGAAAATAGAATACTTTTGACTTTGTTTATGTGTAAAAAATGACAAACACACACTCTTTAATATTTATTTTGTTAGTGATGTATTAAATAATAGTGACCTATCATTATCATGAAAACTGTCTGCATATATGCTTTAAATATGTCAAATTTTATATAATTTAAAATGTGTTCAAAAACAAAAATGTCAACCTACAACCATCCTATACATGAAATGGCTTTTAAGTGTTATTGTTAGTTATTTATTTCCTAATCTGATTTTTGTTTTATTTCAAATATTTATTTTAGATACAGTAACATGACATTAGTTTTGACATGGCATTAGTAATTACTGGTTAAATTATCTTACGTACATAAGATATTGTTATAATTAAGAGAATCTTGAATGACGGAGAATCGTTCGATTAATGTGGATTATTAGCGCGATAACTATGGTAATACGTTAATTGCCTTAATATATTTAAATGGGACAATCCACTTTTGATATACTTCTTTCGTTAAATTAAAAATAAAAACAATATTATCAATGAAATGTGAAAAGTTGATTTACCCATTAATGTTCTTTATTTTTTTTTACTTAATATATATTATTATAACAAAAATACAAAGCTACAAATTTAATTATATGTATTTGACCTACTTATGTTATATTTATATAAGAAAACACTAAAATAGAAAATGATTTATTTAGGCCATCGTGGTGTAGTGTGACAGCGTTTGACTCCTATACGCGATGGTTGTGGGTTCGATCCCACTCGGGGAATTATTATATTTCATGTTATAAATATAATATAAATTGTTTCTTTTTGCATCAAACTTATTATTATTGAAAAGCCAATGTGTCTTTGTCTGTATATACTTTGGCAAGTGAAGTGAGTACAAATATTTGCGAAACTTCAAAGCAATATGTAAAAAATATAATCTTTTTAAAACAATACGTTTTTAAGTAAACTTAATAGGCTCGTTGACGCGCTGCCTTAGTGACACGAAAGTAAAACACACGGTAGTGCATTTCTTTCGTTAAAGTAACTTATATTTTAGGCATAATGACTTTTCTACGTTCTCTCTATATAAACTATAATGTTGCCAAAATTTATACTGTATATTTCCTAAAAAGTTTTTTGCTTTTTACGTACGTTATACACATATATAAAGAAGTAGCCGATAAATATTTGCGTATTAGAGATATTTTGTATTACAAATTGCTAGATTTTAAATTTCAAAAACGAAATAGGAATATATGTATTTCGAGATTGAGGCTATCGTGGCGCAGTGGGGCAGCGTCTTACTGTAAACGCTATTGTTGTGTGTTCAATTGCCAATCGGGGGAACGATTATATTTACAAAATTATCTTTATTTTTCCGCTTTTGTACCAAAGACATAGTGCGGCATCGTGTTCCGCCACTCATACGCCATACCGGAAAGCGGGTAACGGACTGCCTTGGACGACACTTGGTTCTCTCAGACCTGCTATGTGAGATACAGGGTTAAGCTAAAAGAAAATTATATTCCAAAATTAAATTACGATTTTAATGAAATTATGTAGTTGGTATGTTCAAATAATCTATACATATATACATATAGATATATATATATATATATATCATATATAGAATCATCGCAGAATCGCATATTCTTACGTTTATCTTATTTTAATTTATATCTTCTTAACGCAGTCACGAGTTGCAATAAAAACGGTTATGACCCAAATTAAATGTACACAAACACGTAATTCTAGCAAAATAGCAAAATCAACCTTACTCTGTGCAATTCGGCGGATCATTGAAATGTACAACTTCACTGAATACCGCTGTCCGTTGTAGTTTAGTGGAGACATGTGTGAGTGATAATTGTCGATTCAAATCCCATTTTGATAAATAATGAATATTCCACGTTAATGATTTATTTGAAGCCATTGTGGCGCAGTGTGACAGCGTCTGATTGTAAGCACGATTGGTTGTGGGTTCGATTTACACTCGCTGGAATGATTATATTTAATATTTTTTCATTTAACCGCTGTGCTACCTAAGACAAAGCGCGGCATTGAGTTCCGCCACTCAACAACAACTCCATGTCAGGCGGAAAGTCTTGACATCAACTTTACTCTGTCTACTATAATGTGTGGGAAAAAGCGTATAGCTGCAAAACAAAAATGATTTACATTTTTAGACAACGGATAAAAACTTGAACGCAGCGGCATTCGAACCCGCGCCTCTCGGAAACCGAATCCTGCGAATCCTGCTGCGTTAAAAACTTTATTCCTTTTCTAAAAATGTTTTTCAATTTACTAAGTGTGTGATTAACACTTTTAAATGTTAAAAATACAAAAATGATTTATTTTATTTAGTCAATAGATATACATAAACTCATCCGTTACTCATCGAGTGACTGACAGACAACGTACAGTAGTTGTAAATACTAAAGGCAGATAGCTGAACTTTGGCATGTAAGTTCTTTGGGAAGTGTAGTAAAGGTGTGGGTGGGAAAAAGTAAAGTGAAGTGGGATCACTTCCCTTCTTCCCTTCCCCGCACCTGGAATGATTTTCCGAAAAATCTAGGGAAATGGAAAAACGGGCTTTACATTTTACAGTCGCTACACACTATAAAAGAATAAAAATGGAGCTGTTGGTCATAAATTCAGTAGATAACATATAGTACCAGTCCAGTCACGACCTTCAACTAAACTTGTCTTTTGACGGAGAGTGTCTAAATGAAGTTGTATCAATTATTCGTTGCGCATCTTTTTTTTATGTGTGCGAGCGACTTTGTTTAATATCTTCTTAGTCTTAGTAGGCGGTTTGGTGGTGTAGGGCTCACAGATGCACTTTGTCCGACCACGCTAAAGCTATGTTTTAAATATTGTTTATAGGCCATTTAATTTTAATCAACAGTATTAATATAATATATAAAACGTATATTTTGTTAACATTTTTTAAAGTGTTATTCCCACACTTAGGAAATTGAAAAAGACATATTTAGAAAACGTATAAAAAATACTTGAACGGTTTTCAAGAGGCGCGGGTTCAAATCCCGCTGCGTTAAAATTTTTATACGTTTTCTAAATATAAAACGTATCCAAATGTCCTTAACTAAACATAATTAATCCTTTCCCAAGTCAAGAAGCGAATGATTTTACTTCGTTTCGGCAATTTGTTATTTTTTTTCGCATATATTTATTTGAATATGCTTCAAATATGAGCGAAAACATAAAAATACAGGTTATTTCCGTAAAACGGCCACCATTATCGTGGGACCAATGACTTTACGTGGCCAGGTCCTCGCGTGGCGCGTTATTAATAGCAACTTTCGGTTTGTACACAAAGAAACAGAATTACATATTCCACTCTTGTTAAGTTGGCGCTCTTCCAGACCTTTGTTTTACATATGATTTATATTAATTAATTTACGATTATAATTTCGCGTGCAGCTTCCGATGTGGATAGATAGAAAAACTTTATTGCGCACAAATACAATACAAGGAACAGTTCACAAAATTTAATAAGTAGTAGATACAGAGTGTGCAAAGGCAGTAGCAATCTCTTGTAGTTTTTATTTGAAGGGTCTCAATTCTATGAATATTTCTATTATTTTATATATGAACGAGCGTAAATAAGCATATTTTCATCGCGTGTCCATTCTAATGTTAGTGTATTTGGTCGTAGTATTAATATAATATAATGCGTATCTCGCACTTTGTGTTTCTTATAAATTAGTACCGTTATTTTGTTGATTGTTGACTAAAAGGAGGGAATGTCAATAGAATTAATAATATTTACGCATTTTAAATTAAACTTAATTTATTGGTTTTTTGTTATTTTACAGTACTGCGCAGTCTACTAACTGTGTACTACAGTAGACTAACTGTGAGTATAGTGTTCGAAAAGTTGGATTTCTAATATGTAATTTCGAATCTAAAAATAGAAGCGGTTAAATAGTTTAATATAAAATGTCCACAGGACTAACATTTTGTTAATTCACGTTTTATACGACATATGAGGGTAGGCTTTCCAATTTCCACCCGAATTTAAAATATTGCATGCCGAGTGGCGGAATTCAACGCAGCGCTTTAAATGCTACATATCCGTTGGACATATAATATACAAGACGCTGCGTTTACGACTGCGTTCAGTCTGCGTCGTATATTAAATATTAATATAACGTTAGTAGTGTTGCTTTGTGTGTTGTTCAATATTTAATATTTTCAATAGCAATATAACTTTACTATATTGGGTCTGTAGCTAAACTTATCTTAACTAGTCCTTTGATTATTAGAAATGCTGCAACTAAACGAAAGTAAACATTGGCAACTACTCGACTATAAATTGTGTGCTTTTTTAAATTGCTCTATGTATTAGCTCGCTTTTATTAGATTCTCATGTATCTATCTACACGAAAAAAAACGTGAATGGTGTATATATTTTGATGCACTCACTTCATGCGGGCAGCATTTGTTTAAAAATTAGCACATATGTCCGGATCTGGTGACAATACAGTTATTTTCATAGGCTGAACTCTTATGTCCATACCGAGGATCGATCTGAATATCCAGAAATTTATTTGAAAGCTTTATATTTTATTACGACAATAAGTATTTACATTTGTTTTAACAAAACTATTTAAACTGTAAAGTTTGTTTAAATGTACCACATCTATATCCGAGCAAAGCCTGGGTCCTTAGTATTCTCATACATAAAACAATTGATAATTCCTTGGCGCGAACTGTAGACAAGAAATGCAAAACGCAAAATAATTTATACTAATACACGTTACTCATCACTGAAAAACTCATGACCGTTACAAATGTGTAGGGTTGACTCACATTGTATTTGTAAGAAAATCTTAAATATTTGCACTTTCTATAAAAAATAATGTTCCGATTGATAATACAGTTATCAAAATATTCCGAAGAGTTTCAACTTGGACGGTTTATAAGAGGCGCAGGTTGGCATCCCACTTCGTTAAAATTTTTATACGTTTTCCAAAAATATTTTTTTGTTCTATGTGTGTGAATACCACATCAGTTCATATTAAGGTATGTACCAACCAAATGTAAGACGTGTAGACGAGATGGACTAAAAAACGTATAATCTCATGGAAATTTCGAGTTATCCTCTCCTAGTGTGCTTCACAAGGAGACTACATACAAAATTTCAGCTTTCTAAACGCATTAGATTGGGCTGTGCCTTGCCTGTCAATCGCTCAGTTACAAATTAAGTAATAACTATTGTATAGAAATCGAGAGTTCAAATTTTGAATTCCACTCGAACTAAGTTTTTACTTTTAAAACTTAGGGTAACGGTTGTACCCCAGCATCGTATTCTGCAATGCTACACTCTGAGTCGATATTTTACTGAACGAAAATAAATTTGTCGCGGAACGTTTTTTTTTTATTCCGCCAAATGTGTGACATACCTACTTACGAAATACGAAAAGACGCAAAAATTGACAATTTGAATTTTCAATTTAAATTTAGTACAATTTTTTTAGCTTTACGCTTTCCCACACGTAGCAACCCTGCTTGGTAGAGATAACATAGAGTTGAGACACTCCGTTTTTGACTTTCTTATCGAACCAGATACATTGCGTGTTCAGTGGCTATCGATCGCAAAGATATCCAGAGCGGAGAAAGAAAAATCACAGTCTCACTCAGATGCTGAGATATAATGGTACAAATTATACTTAAAATTTATGATATTTATGAATGCTATCACGCCGCTAGGTTAGATGTCAGTTGCCTGGTCAGCCAGAAAAAATATTTTGACTGAATGCGATGATCATGGGTTTGAAATTATAACACTAATTGGCATTATAGTTACAATTTTCTTGGCTGATTCCACAAAATACTAATTTTTCACTATCAAACAAAAACTTTCCGTAAATTAAAAATTAGATCTGTAAACTTTAGGTGTTTTAAAAACATCATACATAACTTCAAATATTTCGCATAATGCCAAAGCTATTGCCATAAGAAAAACCTTTTTCTTTTTAACATTATAAACTTTTAATCACACACCTAGGAAATTGTAAATTATATTTAGAAAACGTATAAAAATTTAAACGCAGCGGGATTCAAACCCGCGCCACTTGGAAACCGTTCTGACCGCTCAGCCATGCGTTCTACATTGCTAGCATTCATTATTGTTTTGCTAGGTTTCCAAGAGGGGCGTGTTCGAATCCCGCTGCATTCAATTTTTTATACGTTTTCTAAAGATGTTTTTCAACATTTTTCTTTGTTTATCGAATCGATGTTATCCATTAAAAATTAAAAATACATTCTGATTACTCAATTCCAGGTGCAACAGCACTATGGTGTGCAGCAGGTGCAGGTCACTTGGGTATAGTAAAACGTTTAGTTCGCGCCGGCGCCAACGTAAACCATGCGACCAAAACGCTTAGTACGCCCCTCCGCGCCGCCTGCTTCGACGGCAGACTGGATATAGTGAAGTACTTAGTGAGGCACGGTGCGGATATTCATAAGGCGAATAAATATAATAACACGTGTTTGATGATTGCAGCGTATAAGGGACATCTTGAGGTGGTGAGTTTTCTTTTTTGAAAATTTGAATGTGTTAGGAAAAAAATGTATAGTATATTAATAAATTTATAAAGATGTTTGATTTTCGCATTTTTTACATATTTTAAAATTAAAGTATTTTAACCGGATTAATCGCGTATGATATTGGTACTCGAAATTACATTTAAGAAACGCTTTCGTTTCGTTTTTCAGTAGACTCTGGTCACAGGAAGTCTACCTGTGTACACGGACGGGATTAATCCGTTTAAAATAGTTTCATTTCAAAATAACTATTAGTTTTTTTTTTGTTAGAACTTCACGCTTTGTAAAATTGCAATGCAATGCAATGCAAAAAAAGGCAACGCAAAGTCAGTGAGAACCTAGTGTCAAGACACTCCGTTCTCCACTTTCGAGACATTGCGTGTTTGTCTATAGTGCGCTTTCATTGCGCTTTGTCTTATATATCAGAGCGGGGAAATAAAAATAATTGAAATATACTACTCCAAGTAGGGATCGAACCCACAAACAATCACATTTACACTCAGACGCTGTCCCACTACGCTGCGATGGCATATTTTTCGTTAAAATCTTGACAATTCAAAATATATTTTAAAAATATTAAGATATGCGTGTATGTAGACCAAGTTAGTTTAGTTGTGCCTGGCTTTCTGATTTACAATACAGATTTTTATATTAAACTGATCCAAATTAGCAAAAGCCTTGTTGACGAAAGAATTATTATAATAGTCACTATAAAAGAGAGAAGTCAAGTTCAGTAAGAAAAATTTTTAGAAAATGTATCATTTTTTTAAAAAATTCTGCTTCTCAAAGAATAGTCTACGAACAATCATTTGGCAAGAGAGAAGGCTGTTTATTAAATATGTTTTTAAAAGGCGCAAGTTTTTGGCTTTTTTGAATCCCTGAATGTGTGTGGATAACACTTTCGCCATCCATATTATATGTAATATTATTAATAAAATGCTAAAGTAACTCTGTCTGCCTATCTGTCTGTGACGTCATGGCCAAATCGCTGAACTGTAATGAAATGTCATACATATAGATATACTTGAGGGTCTTAGATGACCATAGGCCACTTTATTCTCCAATATTTTTAAGTATTTCCAGAAATTTAATTGTTTTACGAAAAGGCCGCCGAAAATACGGAACAGTATTTGTTTATATTATATTCTTTTATCTGTAAAATTAAAATGAATTTTGTCTTTTTTTCCCATCTTAGGTCCAGTTCCTACTAGACAGTGGTGCACGAGTAGACGAGAGAGCCCTTTGTGGTGCGACAGCTCTACACTTTGCGTCAGAATGCGGGCATGCGGCGGTTGTATGCGCCCTCATCGATCATAATGCGAAAATACTTACCAATGAAAATGGTATATATATTTTTATGTGGATATAATTGTAGAATTATATTTAATAGAAAAAGATCTCGATCTCTTTTTCTGGGACAGCCTCTAACTGTATATATGTATGTTTAAAATATTTGCATTTCTCCGCTCTGTATAGACAATGAGTGGCGTCGAATTCCGCCACTCAACGCGCAATGTCAACGGGTGGCAAGTTGAGAAGTTGATTCTAGGAGATCTAGGTTCTCTCTGATTATCCTTATATGCGTTGAAAAAGCGTGAAGCAAAAAGAAACTAAGATAGTTTTTTTGTTGTTATTTTTAGTTTTATATAGGCTAACGTTATTTTGAGGATTTGTCGTAAGTCGTAACAATTCAACACTTGATTTCGTAGTGAACTTGAATATATGAATGTTTCATAGAACGCAAGTATAATATAATTTTACTAAGCGTGATTGTTGGTTTACTCGCGAGTTATTTATGCTTAATAGTAGATTAACATATAAATAGATAAATGTGTGAATAGCACTTAAAAAAAACAAATGTAAAAAATTAATAGTAGATTGATTTAATAGATCTTATCTATTTTTATATATTGAATTTCTGAACTTCTTCTCAGTAAAAACTTTACATGTGCAAATTTCATACTTCTGCGTGCGCGCGTGTTATTTTCGTAAAAAGGGGACGTAAAACTTTTTTCTTCGCATATTAATAAAATGTTATCGTAGCAATATATATGTTTTACTTCCATAAAAATAAACGCCACTGTTTTAATGTTTTCATAAACTGATAAAATTTTCATCCATTTCGAAAAAATATTTTCTCCCATTTTAAAATATGTATCTACCTGCCAAATTCCGACGAGACACTTTCAGAGATCTTCGGTTATCTTTTGCAAGAAATATTACAATGAAAGTCCGTATTACCGCAGATCTTAAGATTTCCCAGTAAAACTTAATATTTACCAACTTCAATGGTAAAATCAAAACTATTCTGCGAGCATTCCTGTTTCGAACTCATGCCATTCATACAATCGGTAAATATGGCATTGTCGTCTAATAATATTAGTTACTTTTTATTTTTTTAACGCTCGTCGGTTATTTTTAGATGAAAACATCTAAAATTTAAGATAAATGCCTCGATGCCTATTTATTATTCAGAAATTATAATAATTTCCTTTGAATAATGACAAAATTTAAATGTAAGGAACCGTCAAATCAGTCTCCTGTAAAGTCGTATTTTTGCACTTGTACCAGTCTACGTACGACCTGTTCATGTACGATCAGTTCTTTTCACTTTTCAATTTACATACCTTTCAGTCTTTCTCTATACATTCCGTTTGTTGAATTATATTCCCTTGGGAATCTGTAACCAAGTTCTTGTCTTCACAGGTATGACCCCCCTGCAATGTGCAGCGGAACGCGCGCGAGCCTCCGTAGTGGAGATACTAGCGGCGCGCCCTGAAGTCACTCGCGCACAATCTATAGAAGCGTATGAGCTTTTGGGAGCTTCGTTTGCAAATGACAAGGAATATTATTGTTTGAGGGTGAGCTTTTGTTTCTTTTTTTATATATAATTGTAGAGAAATGTTGTTTTGTTTTGTTATATACTAATGATTGTTACAATTTGGTTCTTAAATAATGTTGAAATTAGTTACATTTTAAATAAATTTATGATTGCTTAGTTTTTATATTCTATTATAGTATTTTTAATATATTTTTCATATAAATATACTAAAATGAGGCAGATTTAGATTTAATGCTATACACATTAAATCTACACATTAAGTAACGTATGATCGAAATAGTAGTAATGCAAGTAATAAATGACGTCATCGAGGCGCAGTGTGACAGTTTTTTTTACATTTAATTTATTTTCATAAACTATTCTTAAAAAAAGTTTATAGAATAGACCCATTAGGTACATTTGTATATCTAAATATGCTTGATTTGTATATTTAGAAAACGTATAAAAATTTGAACCCGCGCCTCTTGAAACCCGTTCAAATATAAGTTTTTCAATTTCCTAAGTGTGTTAATAACAGTTTTAAAAAAAACTTGATTGTTTTTTTTTTGGCTAATCTAATTACTATTTTGTTTTTGTTGCAATACAGATGGCATACACTTACCTGCATAGGGCGATGACGATGCGCTACGACACAAGATATGGCCTCCTACTAAAGAAACCTGCGGAACCCATTACTGCCTATGATAATTGGAGAGAGAGCACTACACTAGAGGTATGTTACAATTATTAGGACATTTATACTATGCTAAGAAAGTCCTTAGAATTCCATGGTTTCGTGGACTCGTTGTAGGGAGTGAATGGCTATTAACGGCCGCGTCCGCTGTCCGTCCACTGTTCGTTCTAGGTGAGGTTAGCTAAGAAGAGAATAAAAATGAATTCTGTGCGTGTGGCAGGAGGTGGAGCGGCTGCACGGCAACGCGCACGCGCTGCACATGGAGGGGCTGGCCGTGCGCGAGCGCGTGCTGGGGCGCGCGTGCCCCGACCTGCCGCACCCCGTGGTGTTCCGCGGCGCGGTGTTCGCGGACGAGGCGCGCTTCGACCGCTGCCTGGCGCTGTGGCGGCACGCGCTGGCGCTGCGCCACCACAACCAGGTGCGGAGCCATGCGTTCGTTAGGTGTAACATTACTTTTAAAGACTGTTAAAGGATTCTCTTTTTTCACCCAAAAAGTAGGAGCTTCAAATAGGAAATTGACAAATATGATAAAGAGAGTATATATATAGCTGAAGTATAGCTTTCCTGTTATGAGTTTAGTATAAATATACTAAGTGAAATACTAAATTTGAGATACTTATGTGATAACAAAAAGAAATAGCCAATATATATAGTCGTTATTTCATTTTTAAAACAGCTTGCATTATTTTCAGGTGTCAGTTGTAAAAGACCTGCTTAGGTTTGCGCAAGTTTTCTCTCAAATGATTCACATTGGAATTGAATTACCATTGTCACAGGTAAATAATAATAAAAAAAAATTTGATTCTTTTTTTTTAAAGGTTATTTTTGCAGCTTAGTCTCGAGACACTCTGTTCTCCACTTTCCGCCTGAAATCGTAAATGAAATTGCGTCTTGAGTGGCGTAAGACAACGCCGCGTTTTGTTTGCCAAAACAGAGATATGATAATAATTTACAAAGAAACATTCCCCCGAGTGAGAATGGAACCCACAACCGATCGCTCTTAATATTTTTATAAATAAATTGTATTAATTTGTTTTATTTTTTAGGTTTGTTATGTGTTAGAGGCGTGTGCGGAAGAATTGAGGCGGGGCGTGAAGAGGGTGGAGAAACCACAGATAAATCACGACCCAGACGTTTTGACTGTGAGTTTTTGGTTTGGTTATCCATTTTTTTTTTACATTTATAAATACAATTTATTATATTATAATACGTACAGACAAATAAATAGGTTTTAATAAATAACCTTTAATTAAATCCCATTATGATATGAAATACATATATCGCTTCTTTGCGATATATGTATTCAAAGATACTCTCAAAATCATTTCCCCCTCATTACTTAGTATTTAAAACGACAGTGGTGAGTTTTACCTTCTACAAAAAAATGCGGTAATTTTCAAGGAAACGATTGAAAAACACCGCGTTTTTGCAGAAATGTACGAAACACAAGACAGCGGCCTCGAATATTAAGTATAATAAAAAAAACTATTTTAACGTGATGTCACCTTGTCATCGCAATGAAGCGATATGTGCAATATGCGATATGAAGCAAATGTCTTCTAAAATCTTAAAATTGATTAACAAGCATTGTCAAAAGTCAATATATCCTAAAATGTTAAATACCGTACGCATATGAATACATTGATTTAAAAAAAACAGTCTACAATTTGAAAAATACATATTTAGAAAACGTATAATTTTTTTTTATTTTTTTTATATATAAAAACATATATATAAGTCTAAAATTTGTCGTAACAAATGCCCTCAATACCCGATAAAAAGCGCTCTACTATATATTGAAGCTTTAATAGTTTAGAAGCATTAGTATTAGAAGCATTAATAGTTTCAAGAACGGTTTTCTACAAATAGTTCTCACATGTCTGGTCAGCTGAAACTCATTTTGCGACAGGGCCTGATTAAGATGCTCTAGCAAGTTTGTATGAAAGTCCTTCATTGTTTTTGCTAGTTACTTGTAACACGGGAAACAGCCTAAAGGGCTCGATAAGGGCTCACAAATTTATAAAATTGTGTAAGTGAGTCATTTGAAATAGTGTTTGTCGATTGATTATATTAGTGGTATATTTTGCAGGAAGAGTATGAGAGTAACGTCAGGACGGGGCTCTATTTGGTAGCGGTCGCTGCGAGGCTTCTAGAAAATTCTGGCAATGACGAAGTGAGTTCAAATTTATATTATTTTTAATTTAAGATAGAAGGATGTTTGGTAACAGGATGCAAAGCCGAAAGGGGGTCATAGTCTAGGCTATTTAGAAATTTTACGCCAATACGCCATACATGTCTTAGACGAAGTTTAATAATCTTTTTTAAATTTAAGATTTAATTTTTTTTAATAAAACTCCATAATGTGACAATAAATCGCTAATAGTACTTGTGTTAGAGTTTGATTAAACGTATTTTTTACAGGAAACAACGAGCGCAGTGCGCAGAGCAATATTCCGACTACGCAACGCCAGGCTGCGCTCGGGACAGTCCTTGCTGCACCTGGCAGTGGACAGACGGACGCCGGTCGACGACTTTCACACTAGCGATGTTTGTCAGTGAGTATTGCGGGATTTCTTTTAATCTAACTTAAAATATGGATATATCAATTAAGATATTTTAATCTTGTAAAATGTGATAAAATGTGTTAAAAAAATAATGATAAGAATATGTTAGAGAAAAAGTTAATATTAAAATGTAATTTTAAAACATATTTTATTGTTTTTGATTTTTAAAAAATAATTAATAGTGTTATAAGGATTATTATTTTGAATCTTTATATAAAAGATGAACTGTCTCTATTTTTTTTTTACATATAATTTATTTATGAACAGATTCCCTTGCACGAGAACAACGCGGTTGCTTCTAGAGTGTGGGGTTGAAGTGGACACCTCGGACGATTCCAGACGCACGCCTCTGCACGTTGCTCTCATATCGTATCAACTTATACCAGGTGAGTGGTTGTTCGTGGAGTACTCGTAACACGAACGGAAAATTATTATTGGGAAGTTTCGCTTTTTTTGTGTAGAGAAACAAATATATGAAACAAGAACACCATTTAATGTACTTATTTCTTGCTGTTATAAGATCTTAACTGTAGTCTCTCTTTCTGAGTATCCATTTATATGAATATAACAGTGGCCATGTATTTGAAGTGTCACAGTACAGATATGGTCAGCAGTACCAAATTATTCAAGGATCACATACAAATTATGTATTTTTAAAATATAAAAAGACACACAAAGACATGTATACTATCATAATAAATAAACAAATAGTTATATATAGTATAAGTAGTTTCTTTTCTTATATCCTTTAAATTTGAAATTAGACTTGTGGTGCTGACCTGTATTTGGTGATAATCACAATTTAAAAAAACATTTATACATACACCGTGAATCTTCAAAAGATGCATTAAAGTAATATTAAATGTCATATGAAAATTGAAAATTCTAACTTGATGCGCGCAATTACAGGCCATTTAAGTCATACGTATTGTGAAACGTTTTATATTATTTTTATTTAATTTAAATAAAGAACTCCCAAGTCAATCTTATTTCTAAATAGACTTGAGTGTTACTTGACGTTTAGATTTGGAAAGTGTATAAAGATAGTATTTACCTGTTTGCTTGTCAGACGAACGTCAACAGCTGCGCGAGGCGGTGTGCGGCTGCGTGTGCGAGCTGCTGGCGCGCGGCGCGCACGTGGACGCCGTGGACGCCGCCGGGATCACGCCGCTCGTCGCCGCCATTGGGGGTGCGCTGCGTTGCCTTGTATGCGTGCTGCGCGGCCCAGGCCATCGTGGCGTCTGTCCCCTGTCTGATAGGACAAAGCGTTACGTTCCGGAACGGAGTGCCTTGGCACTGGGTCTACTCTTGACTTCTGTTAACAAATAAAAGCGTGAAGCTATTTGTGTATGTGATTTACTGTATTTGTAGGGAAATTGTTCAAATTAAACAAATTACCAATTGATTAGACATCTAGGCATAGAATTGTAGTTCTAAGAAATAATAGTCTAAATTGAAGCCAATCGAAGAACGATACGTTTTAGTACACCAAATTAATTAAATATTTTTATTTTTAATTTAACTGTCTTATTGGTATGCTATTAACAAATTCAAATAAATTACAGCTTCGTGCTTTTTCTCGCATAACAGTGTAGTCCGTGCTCCACTTTCCACCTGAATCCGAAACGGCGGTGATTCTGGGTTCGTTTCCCACTCGTGAATAGATATGCTGAAATTATTTACATTGCTCCGCTCCGGTGACGAGACAAAAGACTCGTCTCGGATTCAAATATTATTAGAAAAATGTGCTGCAGGCCCCGCCGAGTCGCTGGTGCGCTCCGCCCTCAGCCCCCGGCTGTGCTGCCTGGCGGCGGCGGCGCTGGCGCAGCACGGCGTGGCCTACGCGCCGGAGCAGGTGCCGCGCGACCTGCACGCCTTCCTGGCCATGCACGGCGTGCACTCCACGGCGGACCACTGCGTCGGGGCCGATTCCTGAAAACGCTGAAGGTCAGTGCAGCTCAGTATGGCAATTGGTGCTGATGCGGTATAATTTGAACATATCTAATTTCAAAGAATAATATCTAAATTATAAAGTTATTACTTTTATCGTCTTTTTTTATTTAGGTGTAACAGTAGGGTGGGGTAGGGTAATATGTTTATAATATAATCTGTTGAAATGTGTATAAGCGTTACAGCAGTTTCAGCTGTGCTCTGTAACGGAACAGCTCGCGAACAAACATAAACTAATTTTAAATTGTTATAAATAATATTGGTATGTTTTAATATAAACTTTTGTTTTCTTAGGAAACTATAGAACCAACACTGAACTTGTTGAAGATTCTGCTTCTTCTCTTGAAGGTATGTCAAAAGAAGAATCGTTAGCGTTCAAGCGGTTTCACAGATGATATACGCGTCATTATGCTGACCTAAGATGGCGGCCAATTACCATCGAGGTACGGGGTATAATAAATGGACGGAAATAAACATTTAAAATTACGATACGATCGATGTATGTGAGATATAAATTATTGAAATTTATATTTTGACGATAAAATCGAATTGAAATAACTTGAAACCGTTTTAATATTACATAATATAAGCTTCGATAAGTGCTGCTTTGAATGAAACAAAAAAAGAATATAACTCGTTCGTTATTATATTCCCTTATTTATTTGTATCGAATTTGTCGTTTATAATTATGATTAAAATTATTTTTTTTTGGAATTTGAACCAACTAATGATTCATATAAACCGCCGTCTTGAGTCAACTTATGCAGGCAGGAACAATTCAATCGGCGATGCTAATATGCACAATATTATTTATTTATCAAAGTTTGACTTACAATTTTTTATTAAATAAGTAAATCGCGTTGTTTTTTCAATCCTACTTACATTTTGTAATTATCTAGCGCAAATAATTTTGACTGAAAATATGCATAGGTTATGAAGAATTAGGACGTCCTATTTGTGTTCTTTTATTCGATACAATATCGATTCTTATAAAAAAATTTATTCATTTATATATTTTCTTGTTGCTTTTAAACAACCTAGTTGTTGAATTTGTTTCTTTTTAATTGAATTGACATTATATTTTGTAAATAATTACACCGTCGAGATGTTTCTTGTGTGACTGGTGTTGCTAGATTTTTACATTGAATTAAAAAAAATCTTAATTTCCTCACATGATATTATTAAATCAGACAATAATTTTAGTATTTGAACTAAAATAATAAAATTATTGTCTAAATTTATCGTTTTTTTTTATGTAATTAAGCAAATTTAGAAGCTTTTTCGAAGTGAACCTGGCAGCACTAGTTAGATAATTCCCAAACGGAACTGCGAAATAGTTGGTCGAACACAGGGTTTGTATGTGTTCCGATCGCAAATTATATCGAAGGCTCAAATCGAATATTTGTATAATTATTAGACGCTAAATAGAGGCGACAAAATGTGATAATTTTCTAGACGTAGTTAGGTTAAGTGACCTTGAAACGTCGTGAGACTCACAAATTAAGATATTCGCTTAATTTTATAATGAATTAATAAAATAAGATAGAATTATTCTTTTTTTTTTTTTATTGATGAGACTAAGAACATGTGTCACTCTGTTATGAAATTGAAAAATAATTTTATATTGACATTAAGTTAATAATTCTTGAAATAACATATAATGTGCTATACTTATGTTTAGGTATAATTTTATAAGAACTAGTCAACATATTCTTATTGTTTGCTTAATTTTTTTTTAATTCAAACGCATATATTGGTTAGTAAGCTGTTAGTTTTTCCGTACACATGTTGCGGAATAGGCATTTAGTGGTAGTATTTAAAAAGTCACTGCATGTACTGCTATTATTAAATAAAAAAAAATAAACCATTCAACATGTCATATAATAATACTTAAACAAACTAATTGTTAAAATATATTACAATATTTTTTTTTCTTCGTAATATTGATTATATGATGAATGTAGAACTTTCTAGAAACTAAATTTCTTAAAGGTCATACTCATAAACAACTTATTAGGTCCAAAGACATGTTTAGGAAACCTATAAAAAATTTGAACGCAGCGAGATTTGAACCCTCGCTTCTTAAAATAATTCAAGTGGCGCGGGTTCAAATCCCGCTGCTTTCAAATTTTTATACGTTTTCTAAATATGTCTTCATCAATTTCTTAAGTGTGCGAATAACAGTTTAAAAAAAAAAAACTTATTAGGTCATATACACTGCTGTCATAGTCAACGAGTCAAACATATAACTGACGCAATAACACATAATATTCGCCATATAATAGCAACTAATCAAAAACGAAAGTGGTGCTTTCGTAACCATCTGGCTGTTTTATACGCCATGGCCGGAACAAATATCATTAATTTTCATACGGCACCATTTAATTATACTACCTACCGTCCGATGCAACGAGGCTTTGTTTTTTTTTTTTTAATTTTTTTAATTTTTCAATTTGCACAGATTATATTATATTATATTATAGGCTACAAATTAATTTTTATAAATTGATGTAGGTGTTTTTTTGTTGCCATTTTAATTTAATAGTGTTTTTTTTTTTTTTACAAAAAAGAAAATTATTTATAATATTTAATTATAATAATGTGTATTTGACACATCGGATAAAAATTAAATAAAAGGCTACAGAATAGTGTAATATGACAATGTTAAATTAAATTCAAATTTGATGGCAATATAAATGGTTTTGTCTATTGCTAACCTCAACAGCCGTTTGCCATACAATTACTTATGGTGTACTTATTGTATGTACCTGTATGTACAAATAAAAATATTCACTGTCGAAAAGATATTTACGAGTAATTCGTTTTCGTTTTTTTTTAAATTATATTTTTTTTAAAGTTTTAACAGATAACTACTATTTTTTCTTTAATAAATATTCACACAGCACATGAATAGTCTACAATTAACAAAATTAACTTTAACTAATGGAATTGATTCACATTTAAAATAACGCATACGTTAATAGAAATAAAGTATACAGTGTAAGTATTTTTAATACAAAAATAATATGATTTATTTACGCCGTGTAGGAAATATTTTTGTAAACTGTAGCTTTTATATGGTATTTAGTAATGAATAAGTCATAACTATATTGTACGCACAAAATGGACGACGATTATGTATTTTAATAGAGCAATAATGAATTTATGTTCAAATTAAAGTAAATGTATTTACTGCGTCTAATTTAAATATTTTTTTATTAGAAAATAATTAAAATATACGCATATGTTACAGTAAAAGCCCGTACTGTGGAAAATCTTAAGGTCCACACCAACATTAATAATAAATTCTTTGATTTTCGCGATTATTACACATTTTGAAATGAAACTATTTTAACCGGATTAATCGCGTACAATTTTGGTAGACCACCTGTGTCCACGGACTACTGTAAAGTGTTCGAAACGTCGGGTTCTAAAAATGTATTTTCGAATACCAAATGGCATATCTTGGCATAATGTAAAGTTATCATTGCAAAATAGAAACTGTTTAAGAGATAAATTCATCATTTGTATGAAACTTTATATAAAAATTAATAATGAAATTTGTTTTAATTCAAAATGCATAGTGCAAATTCGAAGAAATTGCTTAATATTTTTTCATCACCTAGTCTAAACTCCAAGTATCGAAAATTGCTCTATTGGAACTCATTATTATTTATTACAATATTAGTTTCGACTCTGAATCATAAGTATTTTAACCGATTGAAGCTATCCATATTTTTGCGAGATTTCAGTATTTTTGAAATTCATTCAATTATATATATATTTAAGCAGTTGCCAAATGGCTAAGTAACTACGACAACGGCACTTATCTTAAACTACATTGTATAAAAATACTGATGCAAGGAAATGATTTGCTGTTCCCATGAGACTATAATTTCAAAGCGGAAATTAATGTTGGTGTAATCTCCGCAACACTGTAAGTACATTCTCAAACTTAATAGTTGTGAATTTAAATATATACATATATATATATATATAGCAAATTAATTAACTAAAAATATATATATGTATATATATATTTAGTTACCATTCAACATGTTTAATTATGTCAAAAAATCTTTAAAAAATATTGGTAATTCTTAATAACAATAACAACTCTGTGTTGCGAGTATCGATAGGTAATCAAAATTAAATTAAACACTTTTCATATCAAACATCTGAATTTCTCATATTAATTCCAAGTAATTAGAAGGGAATTAAATATCATTACATTTAAAACTTATTTAGTTCTGTAATAGTATCCTATTACATCTAATATACCTAAACGATATAGATTATATATATAGAATCTCAATATTTCTTGGTCTTGATAAAAAAAAAACAACTTATTAAAGTTTTAAGTTATAGAAATCTTTTTTTATGTTTAGTCTGTCCGCTGCTTATACGCCAAATATATTAAAACAATATCTAGATTGTAATATTAAAAAAACATTGTAGTTGTATGTATGTGTATAAACTCATAATATAGATGTAATGGAATGTGATGTAAAAATAACGGATGATATTAATAATTTGTAAATAAGATTATTTATCTTGAACAATTAAATAAATATAGCTATTTTTTGTCCAAATTAAATTGAAATAAATATATAAAATTGAATATATGTTTTTTTTATTATTTTACATACCCGCTAGTTATTACGTATTCACCTCCACAGATTGTCTGGAAAAGATATCTTCTGTTATACCTTTTGTAAACTAATCATAATATTTTTATATATTAACATTTTAAAGTGTTATTTACATACTTAGGATATGAAAAGTATATTAAGAAAACGTATAAAAATCTGAACGTAGCTGGACTCGAACACGCGACTCTTGGAAACTGTCCAAACTCTCTGACTGCTAAGCCGTACGTTCTACATCTAGCAGATTCGAAATCCTTATATTAGCTTCTATACGTTTTAATAAGCGTATAAGAATAAGTTGTAATCAAAATAACGTATTCAGATTTCGACGTTTGACGCCACTGCAAAGTGTACAGCTTCAGTTCATCCTGTTTAAGGATTTAAAGCTAACTTGTGCATGGGAAATATGTTACTGCATCCGACATATAATATAAATGATTAATATAAAAATTGAGGCCATCATGGCGCAGTGGGACTACGCCTGACTGTAAACGATTGGTTGTAGGTTCGATTCCCGCTCCGGAAAAAAAAAAAATTATAATTCAATAATATATTCCTCCGCTCTGGTACCTAAGACTAAGCGCAGCGTTGAGTTCCTCAATCAACACGTAATGTGTTTAAAGGACGGAAAGTGGAGAACGGAGAGTCTTGACACTAAGGTTCTCTCGGACTACCTTCCTGTGCGGGAAAAGCATGGAGCTGTATGTATACCTACTTGTGTATTCATATAAAGCAATATAAAATAAATTGCGAAATGTCAGATTATAAAATTAATTTTCCAATACCAATATTATACGCGATTAATCCAGTTACAAATAGTTTCATTTCAAAAACATGAAATTGTACTTTTAAAGAACCAATCTGAAACTAGCAATAATTTTGGAGCTCTATTTAACTAGTCTAGAGTTGAAAATCACAATGTATAAATGGATTTCAGCGACGAACCGCAAGTTACATCTTACACGTACTCTTCAACTTCCGTGCGAACAATTAAAACAATGACGAGAACGAAAGACCCTAATAATAATGATTATATATGAACATCCGATAAACATTGTTCCGACATTACGCAAACATTTTAATTCTGACTTATGATGGATTTAAATGGTTACAAGTGAATATTATTACCAGTTAAGAACACATTACAAGTTAAGTGTTTTGTTACACAAAATGAAGATAAGATATAGATGATAATTTTTTAAAAAAAATGTTAAAATGTAAATTATGCTAACAATAATAATTGTTTTTTATATTTTTTTGCGCCGTTTCCTCTCAGGTCTAGGGCATTAATTTTAGTGAAACGGTGGTAAATTATTTGACGATCAAAAAATGAAGCATGTCATTTCTTATTTTGAATAAAATTATTTGATTTTGAAAAAAGAAATAAAGCATAATAAGACTTTGAAAACAA
Source organism: Podotricha telesiphe (assembly GCA_038994665.1). Classification (NCBI taxonomy): domain Eukaryota; kingdom Metazoa; phylum Arthropoda; class Insecta; order Lepidoptera; family Nymphalidae; genus Podotricha; species Podotricha telesiphe. Next base: position 449,692 of record JAOYRR010000265.1, read on the forward strand.
AAGACGACAAAACCTATAAGAACTTAATAATTGGCTACACTGCTTGGATGGCTTTTAAGAGGGTTCGAATTACGCTACGTTCAATTTTTTATACATTTTTCTAAAATATTTTTTATGTACGTATATACAGCAAGACGAAAAATATACTCGTATTTTAAATATAAACATTATAATATAAAATAAAATAAATTCACATCGTGCATTAATAGACAATTTAAGAAAGGTAATGTTATTTAAACAAAGTATTTTTTGTTTTCATTAATAGTACGCCGCTATTGGCCTTGGCCTATAACTACACTGAGCTTCAAGGAATGATAAGCTAAACGAGCCTTGACTTTGCTTTGGGGAATGCTGTAGCAATATATAAAATTCTTAATAAGTTTTCGATACTTAGCAACTAGCTATGTTGTGGACTGTAGCTTTAACTTTATATTAATAATATGTTTTTTATTGTCTCTAATATGATTATATAAAGTGTGATGCTTAAATCACCCACACAACTTGTAGTTACTGCAAATTTATTTTTGGAAAAGTATAAAAATTTGAATTGAAAAAGGCTTCTCAAACTCGGGCCGCTTGGAAACCGCCCACGCGCTCTGATCGCTATGTTCAAAATTGTAATTCGTTCTTTAAAAATGTTATTTATATCTTAAGTGAGTGAATAAAACTTTAAAAATTATAGAATGATGAATCACTTACTTCCCTTCACTATTTATGGTCTCTTTACTACGCATGATACTGGTTTAAGAAAAAAAATGAAAAATGCACGAGATAATCTTTGATTAATATTTTTACTTCTATTAAAAAAAAAAATATTATTACACTCGTCACACTAAAAACTAAAAATAAACGAATGTTCTATCCAAATGACCCATGAAGTAAAAAGCGAAACCATTATGCTTAAACTAACATATTAAATAACGTTACATCACTGAACAATAGCACATATTAGTTCCAAACTTGGGCCATTTCCTAACGGCTAACGAACCGAGGACTGAGTCAAGAAAACTAAACAATAGTAATGTTTAAACAAATTTTAACTGCTTGCACGCAATTTGTATGTTTATTTTATTCTGTGAGCTTATGAAAGTTATTTTATTTTTGTAGTAAACTAATATAACCATAGTGAGAACGGCAATGGTGACATTGTGTGTGCAGTTTTAATTTTAATTTCAATGTAAATTAATTCATATAGGGACGCCATTGACGGAATGCAACATAATTTTAAACGAAAGCGTCAAGTAGCTTACTATACGAAGAAACAAAATGCGGATTCATATAAGAGAACGACAAAAGCCATAAGACATTTAAATGAATTACAAAAAACAACGGATGTAAATATGAAAATAGGATTAATGGTAATCGCTATTACCTAACTGTGTAGAGTGGGGTGAAGTCGGGAAACACTTTCAGTTTCTGTAGCTCACTTGCTCGGCTAGCACGCGTGACGCAACGCCCGGTCCGGCCCGCATGACACACTTTACGAAAACTTATTAAACATATTTAACACAATATGGGTAATTGTTTCGCATCAATTATGACAACACATTTAAAATAACTCATTTTGTAAATAAATACAGATTAAAAATATTTTTCAAATAACTTTCCCGCCATTTCGTTTTTTTTTTTTGCTTTCTGTCAAATAATCGTATGAGTTGCAAATATATAATCTTTTCAATTTAAAGCATTTATTTTGTTTTATTTTACCGTTGCGTTAATTAAAGACTATGGTTGAAACGAAGTGCATTTTTGTTGTAATCAAGTGCGATGTGCGTGTTTTGTGCAGTGATTAATATTGAAGCATCATCTGTCGAAAAGTAAGTATATAAATATCTATAAGAATATAATAATATTTTTACCATTAACTAAATATTAATTCATCATGGAAACATAACATGTTAATGTTTTTAAGTCATACATTTTATTAACTGTTTATTTTATATTATGACTTATCACATATTAGTAATCTATCTGTTGTTATTTATAGAAAATTACTTATTATATTTATAATATGATCATCAGTTTTAAAAAAAATTAAAACGATGTAAAGCTTTAACAGAATAACTCGATATTTATTATATGTTTCGATTATATGTTAAGTCCAAAGTAATTAAATTACTTTCAAAAGCTTATTTTGCAATTTTATTAAATACACATTTTTTCTCAATATTCTATGCAGAGAAGAGATCCTTTATATAGATTTCAGATCCTATAAATTATGGCAGTATAGCAGTATAGAATGTACATAGCAGTTAAACGACGAGTTAGCAATTACTTTTACAATGATAAATAGTTAAAGTCGCAAAATAGAGAATCGTATGTTTTACATACGATTTATATTATATAATGATATAATTGTTTGTTTACATTTATAATAAAATATTTAAATATGCATAAATTTATATACATAAGTTTGTTTTATATAACAACAAAATGTTGCTCATTCAAACTACCTCTGTTAATGTTAAAGAAAAAAAAACATATTGCAACTTAATCTGGGCATTACCTAAATGTATGTAAAAAAAAATTTGTTATATCATTACTTGAACAATCACACGTAATAATTGGTAACTATTACGGGAATAATCATAAATTATCGATTACGGGGTTAAGCGTGAAATATTACTTAATATGTTCAGCAAATTAAGGTATATTAATAATAAACGGATCCGTAATCCTTCTTCGAGGTCCTTTACTCCACGCTTAACAAATGAAATTAAATTTAAATATTAAAGTCGAGTTGGGCGCAGTCTACATATTTATCACTTAGCATCGTGTGGATGTTAAATTTGATAAATATGTAAGGATTAATATATATATATATATATATATATATATATATATATATATATATATATATATATATATATATATATATATATAAATCTAAGGAATTTATATCTAAAAAGCGATTTCTCATATTGGTAGTAATAATTAGTAATGTAAGAGCTTCGGCAAAAAGTCCGCTGAGTTTCTTGCGCCGGTTCTTCTCAGGTCTGAGGCGTTGCCTTTAGTGAATCGGTGGTAAATTATTGGAAGTTCAAAAAATTAAGCATGTATTTTTCTTGTTTTTGAACCATTATTTGACGTTGAAAAAATAATAAAGTAAAAAGACTTTGAAAACAAAGAGGAACGAAGCTCGATAAAAATGTGCCGCTAATAATTGGCTATACTGCTTGGATATGGGTTTTAAAAGGCACGGTTCGAATTACTTGCAGAAAAAACGGTCCAAATCGAAAGGTATATCACAAAATTGACTGTTTACCAAGCTTAAAAATGTAAAAGATGAATCCAAAAGTACGTAGACAAAAAAAATACATATGTTTGTTTTATCTCTGCAGTTTTTTTTGTATTTCACGTTTGAAGTAATCACTGTATAATGGCTTTAGATTGCACTGACGGCTCCTGTTTTCAGGTAAAGCGTTTAATATTGTAGCCAGAGCTAAAAGACATATTTAGAAAACGTATAAAAATTTGAACGCGGCGGGATTTGAACCCGCTGTTATTTAATAAATAGCATTCTCTCTTGCCAAACCTTGATTGTTTAGTAGAATAATGTTTGGGTAGCACGAAATATGTAAAAATGTCTCTACAGAGATGCACAAAAACAAATGTAAGTTGTAAAAAGGTTGTAAGAATTTCGATGTAAGAACGCATGCCTTAGCGGTCAGAGCGTTTGAACGGTTTTCAAGAGGCGCGGGTTCAAATCCCGCTGCGTTCAAATGCTGTGCTTAAAGAAAAAATCAAATCAATCTAAATCAAAAATTTACTTGGTTATGGTGATCAGTTAAGTGCTAAGCTTAAATTATAAAGTAGGCATTTGTTTTTATTTTCACATCTCATATATTTTGCAAAAAAAAGACCACAAAAAAAATCTCATTTTTATCCTACCCTCTACTACTCTCTTGTACTCTCTCACTCTCTTGTACGTGCTGCGATGATATCGAATGTTGAAAATTGTCTAGACCACGGAACCGCAATACCCATATAACTGAAACACATGTAAATTGTCTCTATTAAATAAATTAAATAAGTAGAGAACGCACACACTTGACACTAAGTTCTCATTGAATATACTATGTGGGAAAAAGTATAAGTTCAAAAATTTAATATTATAGGTAAATTTTTTCAGCTTCACGGTTTTTTCAGCGTAGCAGTTTAATCAGAGACAACTTAGTGTCAAAACATTCCGATCTCAACATTCCGCCTATATTCCAGATATTGCGTGTTGGGTAGCGGACCTCAAATCCCTGCTTAAATTCCATTTAATGTGTGATTTAATTTTTTATTTTGCGATTTATTGTTTGTATGCAAAGGACAAACGAGATAAGAGATAGTCGATTTCGGTATTGCTTTATACTAGCTATTTTTAAAGCATTTGTAAAATCTTTACAGCTTTTTTTCTATCAATATTCATATATCTGCTAGAGAATATTGTAATCCAACATGTTACAACATATTTTGGATTATAATTCATTTATTTTAAATAGCAATATCACTAGACATATTTAGAAAACGTATTAAAATTTGAACGCAGCGGAATTTAAACCCGCGCCTCTTCAAAACCGTTTTTCAACGGAACGGTTCTCAAGAGGCGCGGGTTCAAATCCCGCTGCGTTCAAATTTTTATCCGTTTTCTAAATATGTCTTCTTCAATTTCCTTAGTGTGCGAATAACACTTTAAAAAATGTTAAAAAAAAAATTGTAATATCACTAGTTAAGCGACAGGATCCACACTCGTTTAGTTCGACGTTTTTTTTGTAGCTTCACGCTTTTTATCAAGACACTCCATTCTCTAATTGCCACCTCGAGACATTGCGTGTTGAGTGGCGGATCTGAACGCCGCGCTTTGTCTTGTTCACCTAAGTGGAAATATTAAAATAATTAAACTATCACAATGAGTGGGAATCGAACCCACAATTAATCGGGATTACAGTCGGACACTGTCCCACTGTACTCTTTAAACTATTTTAAATATAAATATTCCTTTAAAACAAATGAGGAGTTGAACCTGTAAACGTCTCGTTGCTTACAGTAAGTAAAGTCGGAACATGGTGGCGTCAAGGGATTAATAACAATTGATTTATCCACTCCCGTCACCAAATACGGTAAAGCTGATAAGTATCGGGTTTAGGCATCTTGCGAAACTTCGTGCGAAGGTCGTGGAACGCATAAGTATACGAATTCGCACACTGGTTTTGTTTTATGCTTTTTATTTTTTAGATTTAGTTGAGAATTCTTGAAATTCGATAACTAGCTAAGAGGTAGTTTTTTATACAACTGTAATAATTCCTTTTACAGTTAAATATTGTCTTTTTAGGAGATATTTTTACAGAAAACTTAAACAATGATTTATACATTCACTAAAATGGATGGCTCAGTGGCATAGTGTCTGATTGGACATACGATTTGTGATTGTTATAGGTTCGATCGCCACGTTAATTTCCATGATTGAGTAGGACAAATGACGGCATTGCAACTTCTGAAATTTTAAAGCCACTATAAAAACAATTTTAATAAGTAAAGCTTATTACTCTGTAGAAGAATATTTAAAAGATAAAAATGTATGGAAGGAATATAATATCACTGTATTAAATGATAAAATTGTAACTTTTGTATTTGAAAGTGCAACTGTTGAATTTCTTTGTGGCTCTTCTTAGCAGAACTGCATTTCGGGCCGGTGGTAGCTTTATGTTCCTTCGACGATTCAAAAGTGCTTGCAAAAGTCTATTTCAATAAAGGATATTTTGAATTTGAATTTGAATTGGGATCTCTAAAAATGTACAGAGATTAGATAACGGAGTGTCTTAACACTAGGTTCTGTTGCCTATAATTCTATCAAATAAATGAGTAAAATGAATAATAAGATACATGAAACTAAAAAAATGAACCTGTGACCCTCGCTTATATTACGATATCGCCAAACCACCCACGCGTCGATTATCAACAGAGTTAATAGTTTTATTGCTCAGATTTCCGATCGGCATCGAATGACAACGGCAACTGATAGCTAATATTACCTTGTTATATAAATCAAGTCACTTTTGTTTGGGCTCGTTTCCACAGATATCGAGTTCAAGTATCAAATACTTAGACAAGACACTGATATTAAGTAATTTGAACTAACGATGATACTTAGTATGTTATAGTGTTTTGGGGATGGATCAAATATGACACAACTTGACTTTCTTAGTAATACATACATACATGACTCTAAGGTATTGTCAGTATTTTTGTTTACTACCAATCTACCCGTTATATGGCGAACTTGATGTTTTTCATATTATAATTTACTCGCCACTCAACACGCAATGTCTCGATTTGGCATGGAAATGGAATGTAGAGAACGGAGTGTCTTGACGTTCGTTCTCTGTTCAGGAAAAAGCGTGAAGCTTTTTGAGTCCAACAATGTTTTCTAGTTTTAATTTATCGGAATAAAAGAAAATACAATAATGAGCTATGATATATAGATTCTTAAGATTAAAATGTATGTCTAACTGCTGCGTCCGTATTGCACAAATAAGAATAAAAGACGAGGTATTTATTTAGCCTCTATGTTTCATTCTCCGGTTAAGTAAAGATGAAAAATAGGACGTTAGTCATATACTGAGTAGAGTTTTTGTATACAAAATATTCATAATTCTGTTTTGTATGTAAATTTACTAACAAATACAAAAACAAGTGATTTAAAAATTGTTATTGCAAATAATATCGATTTCACGTAGGATTTCATTATTTTAACAAAATATATGTATTTTTCTTATTATTTGTAATATTCGCAATATATAATATATTACATTTTATATGAAGAAATAAACACATCAATCAAATACGTTCATATCATAATTTCTCAATACAAACAGAAAGGGGAAAGTGTTCAAGCAAGTTGAGTGCATGGTGCGTTTTATGCGTTAGCTATTAATTTTATTAGATTTTTTTTATACGAAACCTTACAATTGTATTAAACAATTGTATTAGAAACTATCGAGTCCTTCGTGGCGCGATGGGACATCTTTTGACTGATCAAATACGATTCGTAATACGGTCGTGGGTTCGATCCCCACTCGGGGGAATATTTAAATTATTTTAGTTTCTTCGCTATGATAAGTCACAGCGAAGAAATTAATAGAAACTCAGCACTTATAGCGCAATTAAAATAGGAAATGCAGAACTCAGAGCTTTGTCTTCATAAAGCGCTGAGTTCCTCAGTTACCTGTGTGTTCTCACTTTCCTGAGATCCGAGTAATTTGACAATAGGTTCTCTCTAACTGAATACCCAATGCGGAAAACAGAAAACTATTAAATTTTCACTATGTACTATATATTTTAACTACAGTCTTCTGGTCCTGTCAAAAACTAAACTAGGAAAAATATTATAAATTTATGTAATCTCAAATAATATATATATATATATATATATATAATCACACTATATATATATATATATATTTATGCATTTGTATAAGTTTTTTTTATATAGGTACATATCCTTATGCGTCTTAATACAATCGTTTATAAATTCTGAAAGCAAATAACAGGCATTTAAATATTGAAACAATATATCAACGATCTTAAATACTTAACACAAGAGCAATTAGCGACATTACAGTTATTTACAGATTATTGTCAAAAAATATGTTTACAAAATATATATTTATTAACGAGTTCTCTGATAGTGATAAGAGACCTCTGCTATTATTATTCTGAGGAACTAATATTCGCTCTGAGGAACCTATATACTCTCTGAGGAACCTATATACTCTCGGAAGACCTATATGCTAAATATCAGCTTTCTACACCTAGTAGTTTCGGCTGTGCATTGTCTGTCAGTCCGTCACTCAGTTACTGAAGAACTATATATAAAACTCTTTCGTAGCTGCGCCTTACCCTTACCCTTGGTTATCTTAGTCTTAAGGATTTTAAGTTAGTTCAATTTCCCAAGTGTGAGTATAACACTCAAATACAATTTTAATACATAACACTTTAGCTCTGAACAAAATCTTACAAAACAATTATAGCAATTAGTGTACATGTGACAAACATACGAAGCAAGGCATAATACCGTCCACTGACGCAATCGCTTTCCTCCACATATATTGTATAACCGACATTGAGACCGACTGACCGCGTTCCACGCACCCTAGTAGCCTAAAATAACTAGTAACATAACACTGTTATCAGAAAACTATCTTTTGTCAAGGTCTTTTGTCACATTAAAGCTTATTGTAGTATATAAATAATTTACGAATACTTAAAAAAATCAGGTTCTTTAATTTTTTATTAATTTATTCATGTCTGGTATTGTGCTGGTTAAGCGATTCAAGTTTTTGGTAAGTCACTCTGTTCTCCACTTAGGCGTATTTTGCAGACATTGCGTTCACCGCGCTTTATGTTATTGAATTCCATAACTATAATACTCGCTACTGGAATTCAAAAATTGCAAGTACATGCAATGTCATAATTGGCATTGCATGTACTTGCAAATATCAAGTTAATTTCGTCTTTAATAAACATTCATCTTCATCTTAAATATATATTAAATTAAAAATTAAATAATATGATATAAGAGGCATTGTGGCTCAGCGAGAAATTATCTGTTTGTCTTAACACTAGGCTGTTAATTTCGTCTTTAATAAACACGGTTCATCTTAAATATGTATTAAATTAAAAATTACATAATATGATATAAGAAGTATTGTGGCTCAGCGAGAAATTGTTGTCTGTTTGTCTTAACACTAGGCTGGGAGCGTGGGAGCTGCAAAAAAGTTCTGTGGGGGACGCCTATGGCCGGCAGTGGAAATGTTCCAGCTGATGATGATATAACGATTTCCTTATCATTCGATCCATTCATCCATAGATAATCCTCGAGCAGTACGACAGCGTCGAACTGTATACGCGATGGTTTAGAATTCAGTTCCTTCTTGAGGTAATGTTTGTGTTTAAATTATTTTCATTTCTCCGGTCAGGTGCATGGATAAAGCATGGCGTTGTTTTCCTCCACTCATCCCGCTATGTCTGAGATTCAGCCGGAAATTGGAGGACGGAATGTCTTCACACCAGGTTCAAAAAAAAAGCGATACTGATTGTTTTTCACGAGAGTAATCGAATCCACAGCTTTTCATACAAAAATAAAGTACACATGTTATTCGAATATAACTTTTGCAATAGTCATCTTTTGATAGCGCTTAATTTAAAATATTGCCAGATTATTTTACAATCGGTAGCTTTTAAAGTTTATCTTTAATTTAAAAGTTTTTTTACGTAATATTGCAGAGTATTTTAGCGACTTCACGTAAATCTTGATGAACAAACTAGGCTTGTGAAATTCGACCTCATTACTAAATACCTCACTTATCAGTTCTATATACTTTGTGCGAGCTGGTTTCATACTGGTAGAATTTCAACAAACCTACTCTTTTATATCATAATTCGAAAATATGCATATAGCATACAGAGCAAGAAAATGGTAATGATTCGAATATAATTATTCCTCCGCTTGGAAACGAACCCACTAACACTATGTTTTCAGTCAGACGCGATACTATATTATGTTTAAAGTTTTATCGAAATCTATCTAGATTACAAATCTTGTGCCGTTTTAATTTGTACCTAATCTCAATTATAACAACAAAACAAACTTGTAATAATGGTATAAGAATCAGAGGTATAAGAGTCAGAGCGTTTGGACGGGTTCCAAGATGCGCGGGTTTAAATCCCGTTAAAAATTTTATACGTTTTGTAAAAAATATTTTCTCTAAGTGTGTGTTTATCACTTTTAAAAATAATCTCTATTATATTTTTAAGAAGAGAATAGAAATTACCCAGTAATATAATTTGTTAAGTTATTTGTATAAAAGTCTAAGTAAAAGCAAAAAATTAAACGATATTAGTTAAATTATTTTGCTCTCATTCAGGATCTATAAGAGGCCATTTCGAGCGGTGAGACAGCATCGGAATGTAAACGCGATGTTTGTGGGTTCGTCTCCAACCAGAGTAGTGATTTTTTATAAATTATTACCATTTCCCCGTTCTTGTGAAACAGTGTCTCGAAATCGGCTGGGAAGTGGAGAACGGAGTGTCTTGACACTAGGTTCTCACTGCCTTCCCGGCTATGCGGGATAATGTATAGAAACGAATATAGTAACTATAAAGTAATCGCTTTATCCAATAAATTATTTTTTAGAAATATTTTTTGTTAATTTCTTTGGTTTTGATAAGGCAACATGAGAAAGTCCAACATAAGTTGTATCTGAGCTAGGATTATTCACTCAGAAACGCAAGGCACCTTGGAGTCATATTTATAATGCAAGTGTTGCTAAAGTTTAATTTTGGTCTATTTAGATAAAATTATTCTTAATCAGAAGGAAATGTTATGATCGATTGCTTAAAAAAATATATTTTATTGATAACTATAATAATATATCTATTAATATATTATAATATAATAATATAGTTTAATTTTTAGTCTCATATGTTAATGTAACGTAACGACACATCTATAGAGATCTCGTTTTGGAATGGTAGCAGCATTTTGTCTAATCAAGTTTAGGTAAAACTTTAAATTTATAACAGAAAATATTACCATAAGGATTTGAATTCAGAACACTGTTCAATCAGACATGTTTCACCTGCGCCAAGAAAGCTTTACCTAATACCTTTACCTTACCTAATATATTAAATAACGTAAAACAACTATACCTTTCGAGTTCAGACGTTTAAATTTAATTATGCAATAATATTCACAAGACAAGCTCTGTAAACAGTGTGTTGCTCAAGCTGCAGGAAATACTGCAGACAAGTGCATAACTGGGCAAAATCCGTCACGTCCGATACAAATAAATTACAATCACTGTTAATTACTGGTAATGTTGAAGTTAAAAATAAAGAGAATTCGCTTATAATAATTGTAATCAGCTAGTATTTCAAAAGGAATTATTTTGTTCACATGAAGATAAAAAATGCTACTTAAGTTAAAAAATGCAAGGTGCGCTATAACCCGTTACAAGAATGCGTCTGACAAGTTTTGTGAAAAATACAATTGGTCGGTTGTATAAAAAATGTTTTAGTAAAAGGTTGCATCTCTTCCATCACACGAGAAAGGTACATACACCTATTTTCGTACTTCATTATATGCCCTTTTTTATGACATTCCATGCCAATGCCGCGGTGTTTACGGTCTGGTTATATAAATGGAAATACTCTACAGAAGTATACATAAGTATAAATTTAAACATTTCTCTAAAATTATGTTCTTCTACGTCTAATTTCAATATGTGCACTCAAATATATTTTAATTTTGCTAATACACTTATATATACTTCGTCTTTGATAGTTTTGCCTACATTCTAGTTCCAAAGGCTCCCAGGAGGCGCGGGTTCGAATCTCGCTTCAAATTTTTATACGTTTTCTAAAAATATGTTATACATTCTAGTGTTTGTGAAGTAGATTTGTTTAAATTATTATAAATACATACATTCTGAATACTTTCTCGGTTTATATTGAAATAGGAAAGTAATTTATTTGTATTATTTGAAACACGCTATATAATTCTCTTATTTTATTCAGATCTTTGATCGTAGTTCGGCGACACGACGTTAGATACGTCTTAATACGTTGCATAAGTTTCGTAAACGCTAGTATTTCCTGCAATAGAAGTTTTTTAATGAACTCGTTATATGGTACCACAAATTAAATCGAAGAAAATTGCATAATTTTATATATTTCGTTGCACTTACAATTTTATATATTTCGTTGTATTTGCCCACGTTCCTGTTTTAATATTTCAAACGACAGCGTCGATTAGTTATAGGTTTGATTCCCACTCCGAAATTGATTATATATAAATTAGGTTTATTTCTTCGCTCTCGTAAGGATAAAGTGCGGCGCTGAGATCTGCTACTAATTATTAATTATTTATTACCTTTTCGCTGAACGCTGAATCCATTTCGTATACATATTAAATTTCTAGTACTAAAGTGAGCTATATATACACCGGTATATCATACATTTGTTTATGTAACAGTATTTCTGCGATATGCTTAGGAAATGTTATAAATGTGAAAGCTATTAAGCGCGTGGTCAACTAGCTACACCGCTATTTACTTGGCAAGGATTGCGGGATCGAAACCTATCCTTTTTGAACGTAAAATAAATAATATCTGTGGCAGGATTTTGTGCTCTAAAACAAGATATATAATTAAATTTTAATAAAATTTTTGATCACTTAAATAAAGTCTATTATCTACTGTTAAATATTCATCATCATTAATTCTGTACAATGTAAGCTTATAATTTATTCTTGTTCAAAGTTGCCAGTTACAAGTTACGAAACATCATTGCTTTGACCCCAGCTTCCGATGATGATGCGGTTTTATAATAAAATTGCAAAATAGTTGACATTTTCTCACAGTTTAAGCCATAAGATATAGAAAACAAATATTTGCGAAACATTATAAATAAAACATTTTTAACCGGATAAGCGATTGGTGAAATTTTAGGAAATCCGAATTTTAAAACACCTTGCAGTAGCCCGGATAGTAGTAGACAGGATAATAGTATCGGTTGTTTCATTTAAAATGTGTAAAATTCAATCAATTGCCAATTGTTATAACTGTGTTGTGACATTTTCTCGGAGAGCCACAAAGAAGTCTTGGATCTACTTAGCTCTGGTCTTATTGATACTTTGTTAACATTTTTTAAAATGTTATTCCCACACTAAGGAAACCGCACCTCTTGAACGGTTTTCAAGAGGCGCGGTTTCAAATTCCGCTGCGTTCAAATTTTTATACGTTTTCTAAATATGTCTTATTGATACTGTTGCCTTTAGATGGGTGGTAAAAGGATAGGTTATTTGCTTTGTGCTACATTAAATTATTAAATTTGTGAAATAAAATGGTGTAAAATTCCGCTAAATGTCTAAACATCGAAATTTTCGACACTATAAAAATTGCATATTGAAAACACAATAATACATCAATTTTGTTTAATTCACCATATAACGTTCTATACCTCGTTCTATTGTATTGTATTGTCTCTTAATTCGATTGACTTTAAATAGTGCGCAAAAAGCACAAAGATTGCAAAAAATATTGATTGTTGAGGTGGATATCGAGACATTGCGTGTTGAGTGGCAAAACTCAATGCCTCGCTTTGTCTTAGGTACCCGAGCGGAGAAATGAAAAATGTTTGAAATATAATCATTACTTCGAGTGACAAGCGAACCCACAACCAATCGTGTTTACATTCAAACGTTCTACTGCGCCACGATGGTTATTGCAATTACTTTTTATTTAAATAATATACATTCATATTTCCGCTGCCACTCATGTCTCAAACAGGCAGCGGGTATTATACTAAAATGAATAATAATTGTTAACATATACAGTGACCTGTATTTTACCTGTTGTTTACTCCCGTGTCATCTTCAAGACCTTGATTGTAGAATATTTACTAAATTAAACATTTCAGATACTTTAATTAAGTTGATTTAAATCACAAATTATGCATAGATTCTTAAAATTCATTTCGTAATATATATTTTAATAGCTCTGTAATTTGAATTTGTTAAAGCCGTGTGATGACAGACTGGGGCCCAATGTCTTCAAATATTTGACTAGATACATTTTGTATATAATGAAGCAGGTATAATTAGTATCATATGTGTGGTTATACGTAAAAAACTTCTTACTACAAGTACCTACTATATATAAATAGGATTTAAAGTGACATATTTCTCTTAGGAATTACATACTTATAGATAACAGGGATTATATCTTGATTTAAGCCCTGGTTAAGTCACTCACTTTCATACGTATCCTTTATTGAGACAAAAAGCTCAAAAAAGATTCAGCCCACGTGTATGTAGTGAGAAAATGTTATTCGCACACTTAGGAAATTGAAAAAGACATATTTAGAAAACGTATAACACTTCTCTACAGAAATGCTAATAGCAAATATAAGTTGTAATAAGCGTATAAGAATTTCGACGCAGTTCGATGTAGAACGCATAGCTTAGCGGTCAGAGAGCTTGAACGGTTTTCAAAAGGCGCGGGTTTAAAACCCGCTGCATTGATCTTTTTATACGTTTTCTAAATTTAATTTATTATCATATCTTTCCTCTAGTAAGAATAAGCACGGTGTTGAGTTGGGTGGTAATATCTCACTGGCATAAGGCTTAAAATTAGCTTTTATATATACATATTTTAATATAAGGCTCTAAGCTCTAGCTCGTCCTCTACAAAACAAATCTTTATTAATATAGTAAATGTGAAAGTGCGTTTGTTTGTTCGTTCCACTTTCGCGATTCAGCCATTCAAGCGGACCCTATTTAATTTAGCAAGCACATAACTTATGTCATATTTTGTTTTAAAGTATTAAATTTGTCAGTTTTCCTACTAATACAAATAAAACATTATTATATGTATCTTAAAGCTAAAAGAACTTATTATCAAGACACTGCTTTCTTCACTTTGATGTCTATACATTCTATATCTATTTATTTACCAAAATTATATTAATTGGTATTTTTAATTAAGAGGTTCATTGAAGAAAAAAATATAGCTAAAATTAAAATAAATATATAAAAAACAACCCGTTAATTAAATGTAATATATACATTATATTTTAATACATCAATACATTTTATTTACAATAACAATTAATTAATTGAATATGTAAATGTAATTTAAAAAGTTATAGTTAAATGTCAGGAAATATTACGTCATTAACGAGAGAACCTAGTGTGATGAGTTTTTGACTCACCGTTCCCCACTTTTCGCTGCAAGAAACTCAACGCCGCGCTAATTAAATTATGATAATTCCACCGAGCGGAATATAAACCCATAACCAATCGCGTAAAGTCACACACTGATCCACTGCGCCACAATGGCCTTCTCCTTTTAGTTTCTTTATTACACTAAATTGTTGTAACGTATTTGTATAGATTTTAAATTTAAAAAGTATTATTTTTAATATATTATTTTATAATTTATGTATATTTTTATAATATTACAAAACATATGAATATTATAAGGTTAACAGTTTTATTCATATTTATAAGGAGAATGGCATTGAACGAAACATACGAGATATGTCTGGAATTGTTGTGATATGCCGTAAAGGAATGACATGAATGTAATCAGATTTTAGAAATATGGAGGCCTATATATCCCAGGGTTAATGACTTTGTTTAAAAATACATAAATTAACGGAAGTGGTACAAATTAATAAATGCAGCTATCGTGGCGCAGTGCGACAGCGACTTATTGCAATCACAATTAGTTGAGGGTTTGATTAGCATGTCAAATGTTGATTATGATTAAAGAGAAACTCGACAAGCGATATCTCGAATATGGGCGCAAAACGGAGTGTCTTTAGACTATATTGCTAAGCTGCAAAAAATAATGAATGAGTTCAAATGAATTTAAAACAGATATTTTGTGATTTATACATCAGAGAAATTATAGAAGGTATAATGCAACAGTCGGTTATAAAACTGTGAAATACTGTTTGTATGGTGGTAATCGAGTTTTCAAAACGGAAAACGTAGAAATATAAAACATAAAATTTAATAGACTCAAATAAATGAGAATGATTATATTAAAATGGTTTTCATTTCGGCGCTTTGGTATTTGGGAACTTTGGAGGAAAATGGCGAATAATGACATGACACTAAGTTTTCTCTGTTGCGATGCCATGATTTTTTTAGATAAAATACAAGATACAATAATAAGAAATAAATTGAAGGAGGAATTATATTGGACATGGATATGGCTTATATTTGACGACTTCACGGATTTTTATACAAAAAAAAATAGACGGCAGAAGGCACGTCACCTAGACGATGGTCTGATGCCGTCAGAGAGATTACAAGAGTTTCCATTACTAAAACTTTCTAACTAATACTAGCAGAAGATATAGTGACAAGGAAGCAGCTCGTCACTTCTTCCAACCGAGGCTTACCAGAGCGGTCTCTACTTTCAGCAATGAAGAACACGACGAAGAAGAAGATATGAAATAGTTTGTATAGCTCAACTTTATTCTAAGGATTCGATGATGTGTTCAGGCTTTTACTTATCGTTAGATATCTACCATTAAGGCTATTGTGTAAGAGACCTTGATAAATTAATATACTACATTGTTCCAAAATTCTTGACGAATAAAAAGCTCTTTGTTCAAATGTATGTGAATTCGGACAAGCCACTGTTATTATTTTTAACTAATAATATTTTTTAAGTAATGTTGTTTGTTGTGCAATTATTAATTACAATATTTTTAACATTTTTGAAGTGTTATTACCACATATGTTATGAAACAATTTTAAGTAGAAAACCTATAAAAATATTTTTTTAACATTTTTTTAAAGTGAAGTGTAATTCGTACTCTTAGGAAATTGAAAAATACATATTTAGAAAACGTATAAAAATTTGAACGCAGCGGGATTTGAACCCGCGCCTCTTGAAAACCGTTCAATCGCTCTGACCGCTAAGCCATGCGTTCTACATCCAGCTACGTCAAAATTCTTATACGCTTATTACAACTGTTTGTTGTTAGGATTTCTGTAGAGAGATTATTCTACAAACAATCGTTTGGCAAGAGAGAACGCTATTTATTAAATATATTTTTTAACATTTTTTAAAGAAAACGACATATTTAGAAAACGTATTAAAATTTGAACGCAGCGGGATTTGAACTCGCGCCTCTTAACAACCGATCAAGAAACACTTAGGAAATTAAAAAAGACATATTTAGAAAACGTTTAAAAATTTAATCATAGCAGAATTTGAACTCGCGCCTCTTAACAACCGATCAAGCGCTCTGACCGCTAAGCCATGCGTTCTACATGAAATATGTGCCTATAGGCTCTTGAATTTCCGATCATCGTTTTGAGTCAGCCACCAACTACACCTTGATGGCATAGTGTTGAGTGAAGCTCAGTTCCGCGTCATATAAGACCGGAGAAATTAATATAATTTAATTACTAATATAAATAAAAAATAATAATGTGTACAGACAACGTTCCACACCACTATGGCGCCCATATTTAATGCAAACTTAAATACGGGATAGTTCAAAAGTTACTTATCGAAGCAAATCGATAACATAAGCCACGAACATTGGGTCATATACAGCCAGGTTGTGCATATTGTCCCCCATATTAGGCTATCTTGTATTTGAAATATTAAAATTGAAGAAGGTTCACAGTTTATGGGTGCTGTAATGTGCTAATGTCAGCTTATCTTTTGTTATTTAAGGCCGCGTCTCAACGCTTTTGGTGCGACGGCTTTGAAATGTTTTTTACTTTTTGTTTGTCACTGGTCATTCTTGTCATGTAAGTTTATTGTATGCATTCTTTTTTATTGCCGTAAATAGTAGTAGCTAGTCCCGGTTTTGTTAGTGTTTTTCTTTATTTAATTTAACCTAAATAATAAGTCTCTTAAGATCAGAACTCGAGAAGTCCATTAGATGTGGTTTTATTTTAAAATTCCACATGTACTCCACGATGAATGCTTGCAGTTATAACATACAGCTTTATACTTTTTCCCGCCTAGCAGGGTAGCCAAAAAAAAATTATTGTCACAAAATACTCTTTTTTCTTTTGCGAATTCGACGCAAAGTGGCGTAACTCAACACTGCGCGTTATGTTACTAGAGCCGGGAAATGATAAAATACTAAACATCGTCAACGTTTTAAGTGTATCTTTGAAGAAAAACCTAAGTTTTACCAAGGGATAATTTTACATGAACAATTATAAAATTGGAATTTTTATTTCTAAAGTTGGTAAATCTGATGTTTTACTAGAAAATCTTGGGATTTACCGTAGTTCAGACTTTTAAAATAACATATACACAAATAACAAGTAATTTAATTGTTTGCTATATCATTTATATATGATTTATTATTCAAAACGTATGTAAACCATGTTTAAACATAAAGTGGCATAAATGAAGCCATTGAAAAACACTAGTGTAGCACACATTATTGTACCACGAAACAATTATGAATGATTGTGCACCTTTCACTCGACAGGTACGATAAAGATATATCTTTCAATCAAATTGAGTATTAGAATAATTGCATTAAGCTAAAAGGTGTTACTACGCAACGATCATTATCTGATACGAGTGTGTTCGTGTATTGACTAGCCTGTATTATTACTTTTGTAGGCCCTGTAAATTAGAGATGAAATAGTTTTTGTATCAAGATTGTATATTTTGTGTCAAGATAAAAAATTTAAAATATTTTTTTGTTGAGCTAGCTGTTTTAGCTTTATATATCTTTCTAACAATTCTTTCCTCACTCTTTCTCTCAAAGTGCTCTAAACACCTGAGCACGTGTATAATTAAAAAACATTTTTAGAAAACGAATGAACGCATGGCTTATCGGTCAGAGCGCTTGGACGGTTTCCAAGAGGCGCGGGCTCAAAACCCGCTGCGTTCAAATACGTTTTCTAAAAATGTTTTTCGATTTCCTAAGTGTGTGAATAACAGTTTAAAAATGTTAAAAACGTTCTTCAGTCTTCATAGCGGATTCAACTACGTAAGCTGACTCCGCACATCTTACGAAGAGATCACATCTCCATATCATTAATCTTGCTTTCATTTTTTTTCTGACACACCCACGTTTCGCTCCCGTACAACAGCGTCGGTACCAGCACTGCATTGTGAACAGCCAAACTAGCTGCTATACTCCCGTTCCGCCCTCGGATCAATGCTGAGAGAGCACTTTTAATCCTGTTACCGGCAAGATCCCTGTAGCTCCTCTGGTGTTGCACGGGGTCGTGGGCGGCGGTGGCCACTGACCATCAGGTGACCAGAACGCTCGTTTGCCTTGTCTATTAAATAAAAATAAATAAAAAAAAACTATACGCATAGGCGTATTTTTTAAAATGTAGAAAGCTATATCCATATCGTATCTTCCATATCTAAACATACTTCCCATATATATTGCATTTGTGCAATTTGTGCTTGTTATTTTTTATTTTTCATGGATAGATAATAAATTTGCAGTTTTGAAAACAATGCCATCGCAGGACTTATCGTTAAAATAATAAAAAGAAAGAGACTTGCTAGGACTATTTAGGTAAGAATGACTTAATGGCTTTGGAGAATTGAATTAAAAATTGTAATTTATACTGATTAAATTTAATGATTATTTTTTACTATTTAATAGGCAATACATAATAATAATTACAATGTAGGTATTATATAATATATTCAAATTTAAAATATTCTTTATTCAAATAGACTTTTGTAAGCACTTTTCAATTGTCAAATGAACATGAACATACCACCGGCTCCGAAGGGAGGTCTGCTGAGAAGAGCTGGTATATCCAATATGACCTATTTTATAAGTACCAACTTTGTATATATGTAGCGTAAATATATATAGTATATGTTATTGACATATTTAGAAAACGTATAAAAATTAGAACCCGCGCCTCTTGAAAACCGTTCAAGCGCTCTGACCGCTAAGCCATGCGTTCTACATCCAGCTGCGTCGAAATTCTTATACGCTTATTACAACTTATATTTGTCGTTAGCATCTCTGTAGAGAGATTTTTACAAATTGCTGCTACCCCAAGGTTATTTCTACGAACAATCGTTTGGCAAGAGAGAATGCTATTTATTAACTAATTTTTAACATTTTTTAAACGCAGACGTGTATGAACCCGCGCCTCTTGAAATTTTTATACGTTTTCTAAATATGTCTTTTTCAATTTCCTAAGTGTGCGAATAACACTTTAAAAAATGTTAAAAAGTATATTATTATTTATTTTATTCTATTTTACTCCATTATTAAATCATTTCTACCTGTAATTTTTTACCTGCGTTAGATTACCTGTAAGAGATCACTAATAATGCTAATGTCGGATTACATACTACAATGATTTATGTTTGTATTCTTTTTATCTGTTCTTTTTTCTTTTATTTTGTATATATGTATTGAATTGTTTTCTACCTGTTACCTGACAATTTTATACTCGTTTGAAATGAAACTATTTTAACCGGATTAATCGCGTATAATTTTGGTATTCGAAAATACATTTTTGAACCCGACGTTCGAACACTTTACAGTAGTCCGTGGTCACAGATAGCTACCATTTCAAAATGTGTAATAATCTTGAAAATCAAAGAAGTTTTTAATTTTATACTCGTTTATATAAATGTAAGATTGCAGTAATACATTTCTTTTTTCGTTTTTTATTCAAATACGATAATATCAGTCTATTTCACTTGCTCTTAAAATTAAATCTTGACCATGACATATGATCCAATTTATAGCGTATTTACTAAATGTGTACGTGCTAAATAAAACATTCAAACACGACATATGCATTATATCTTCAAATATTTAAGCTGTCAATTAGATTAAAAATATAGGCAAATAAGGATGGCCATCGTGGCGCAATGTGACAACGTATGACGGTATACACAATGGATATCGAATGATATCCATTCGGGGGAAATTATTTTATTTAAATTATTTGCATTTCTCCGCTCTGGTGACAACACAATGCACGGCGTTGCCTACCGCCACTTAACACGCAATGTCTCGATTTCAGGCGGAAAGTGGAGAACACAAGTTTCTCTCGAATTGTTATGCGGAAAAAATTGTGAAGCTATCGAAAAGGCTTGTTTTTGAGATTTTAAGCGTTTAATAATTTATTTTATTTATTTATTTTATCTTTACGTAAATCTTATATTTTACAATCTAACATGTTCTTTATGAAATATAGATAGAGCATATTATTTTCACCCACCCCGTTCGTCACGTTTTTTACATAAAATTTCGATTACATTTTTTGTATTTTTTTTTACATTATACTATTTTGTTGGTGTGTGAATAATGATTCAGATTGAATTTGTATTATAAAATATAATTTCCCATATAACTAGTTATGTATTTCTCGCTAACAAAACCTAACTTATGTAAAATGTTTGCTTAAAATTTTAACACTTATTTGCCGTTTTACTTGACGCTATGGTGTGACAATGTAATAGGGCCGTTGCGGCTTGTTGACTTGAGTGACATTCAGCGTGCCTGTAATCACTTGCGATATGATTTTATCTTTGTTCTACTGTAAAAGAGAAATAGGTTAATGTGTAACATTTAATTGCTATACATGTATGGCCAGTAGTGATTGCAAAATTGCAACTGTAAATAATTTGAAAAACATATATTTAGACAACGTATAAAAATTTGAACGCAACGGTATTTGATTCCACGCTGCTTGAAAACTGTTCAAATCCCGCAGCGTTTGATTTTTTATACGTTTTCTAAATATATGTTTTTCAATTTAATAAGTGTGTGACTAACACTTTAAAAAAAAATGTTAAATATATTCTAATATGTTTGCATTTAGAGTAAATTGAAAATATTGTATGAATAATAACTAAATTAAAAAATAATATATAAGCTCTGAGTTGACTTGGTTATTTAGATACTCTGTCGGAAATATGGAAACTATAGAACTTTATCGTTTCGAATATTTTAGTGCGTAGTATTCTTCACACTCTACCATTTTAATGTTATTAACAAAACCTTACAAAGTTATATATCTATGAAAAATGCATTTTTTCTCCCAAATGGGATACGATTTGACAGCCGTTATATGTAGTTTTGATTTTTGGATTAATTCATTATGACCCAGTCATTTTAATTGAAATGTGCAAAAAACAATCGGGTTTTTTATTAAAAAATTAAATTAAATTTTTTAGTTTCTTTCTGACTACGGAGAAGTACTTAGTGTTAAAACACACCGTTCTCGAATTCGAAACAACGTTTTACACGACGGACCGGACCTCATCATCGCCGTTTGTCTTGATCCTTAGGGTGGCAATATAACTAAAGTATGACCGCATTTACCGCCACGATAGCCTCTACAAATATAATATGATAATTTAAAAATAATTATATAAATATTTAAACATTGACAAGGTGCTTAAAGAATGCTTTGTCCAACCGACCACCTCATCAGCATAAATTGCGTTCATTGCTTACCAACATTTGTGGAAGTCCGTTTACATTATACTAAAGATGTTACATTTTGTATATATTTTTTTGATATATAAAACAGTTACATATAAACGGACTTGAGCTGCTTTTTTCTTTCAAATTGCAATATGTTTAACTTGTAATACAGAAGTAGAAAGTAAATAAAAGTATATAACATTTCTTTAACTATAAATTAGCGAATTTACACAAAATAATATTATAATTAAAGTGTATTATTATTATTATAATAATTAAACTGGTTTGGTTCCCACTCAGTGAAATAATTTTATTTAAATTATTTTCATTTCTTTGCTCTCGCGACAAAAAAAGCGTAGGGTTGATCACGCAATGTGTCGAATTCGGGTAAAAAGTGGAGGAGTGTCTTGCCACTAGGATCTCTCGTAGGGTAGGGTCTCTTTTTCATAAAAGCTGCATGCATTCATAAAAAGTACTTTTAATAAATTATATATTGAAGCCATTGTAATTTTATCTCTAAAAAACTTTGTTTATTTATTTTTATTTTGACAATCACGGCTATTGTTGTGGATTCCATTCCCACTCAGAGTACTGTTTATATTAAACTAAATTTAATTTCCTTCCTTTGATAAGACAAAACGCTGCGTTATGTTTCTACGCGCAATGTCTAGTTTGGGTCGCAAATGAAGAACAGAGTACTTTCTATTACTTGCGGGAGGTGAAGTAAAAAAAATTACACAACCCCTTTAAAAATTTCAATTCCTTTAATTATGTATTTTTTCTACAGAGTGGAGGGCGCCGCGAAAGTGAGGCGGGAGGTTGCGCGTGCGTCCCTCCCGCACCCGCGCCGCCCCATCCTCTACGCGCCCTCGATGATATGCCTCCAGTGCTCAGGTTGGTTTTTTATTTTTCTCTTCTTCTTCTCTTCTTTTTCCTTTTATAGTTCTAATGAGTTCTTTAGCTAAGGCTTAATAATATTGTCTTAAAGCGTGACAGTTGAGCATAGATGAATTTGCATATGTCACGTTGTTATAGAAAACACAGCGAGGCGATTGAACGGTAAGGACAAATAAAAAAGCGATAAATTAAATTAATATGTAAAACTGCTAAATAGTTCCAAAATGGCCGATAAGTGAAAAAGAAATCTTTCTTTTAGTAGATTTCTCTAATAATAGAGCTATTATTCTACGGAATGCTAGTGTATTTTCCTGTATTGCAGTTTTGCACAAAATGCAAATAGAAAAAAAAGAATTCGTCAAACAATCGCATTTTTACATTAACCTACGACATTTCTAGCTTTATTTCGTTATAAGTTTTATTTCGTCTATCAATACTCATAAGCACTTTCGTTACTAAGTTACTGACAGATAGAGTTGAAACTGACATGCCATCTAAGTATAGGCTTAGTCGAAACTGTTGGACGTACAAATATGAAATTAAAAAGAGCATTAAAAGAGGATTACTCGAAGTTTAAATGGGAACGGGATAAAACGGGTTACTGCGATTGACAGTCAAAACTACGGAAGATAGAAATAGAAATAGTATTAATTTTGGATTCTGTAATAGACATCGACCATTCGAAAACAAAAAAAAAAAAAAGGTTGTAGTCGAGACACTCCGTTCTCCACTTTCGCCCGAATTCCGAATCTAGACATTGGCGGAGCTCAACGCAGCGCTTTGTCTTATATACCAGAGCGGAGAAATGAAAATATTTTAAATATAATAATATCTCCGAGTGGGAATCGAGCCCACCAACCGTGATTACAGTCAGACGCTGTCGCACTGCGCCATAATAGACTCAAAAAGAACAGGCATTTAAATAAGATCGTAGATAAAAATACATACTAAAACATTTACATAAGTTACTGAAAGCAATTTTACTTGTTTTCTAACAAAAGCGAGTCCAGGTAATAAGGAAATGTCTAACCTAACGTACATTTCTATTATACAACAGCATATTTCACAATATATTAGCCGACGTTACCTCAACTCACAATATGATCGTCATGGTTTCTATGGGTCTAGTCAAATCTTGTTAAACTTATTGTTATATCAGAGAGAAATTTAACTGCATCATAGATGCCGTCGTTTTGAAAATTATGTCGCTTTTATACAGCGATGGTAAAGTGCAAAATGAAAGTGAAGTAACTAAGTATTTTACCGTTAAGTCTTTATACCGTTTTTTACCGATAAGTTCTTTACATACTTTTATATGCTACAGGACCTCCTCACCTTCACTTAATTTTACCTTTAGGCAGGTACTTTTTTTTTTTTACGCTGGGAAATGCATTTTACGCAGACCAGACCCTTGCTGGCGGTACTGTGGGACTCACCGGGAACCAAACCCGATACTACCCACTAAACCCAGCGGAAACCTTTAGGCAGGTCCTGCTTAAAGGTAAAATAAGGTAGGTTCTCTGACAGTTAGTGGTGCAGCTTACAAGACTGGCTCACTTAACGAACCATATGTTTGACATATTTAATTCAAAATTCAGTTCAAAACATTTTTTTGTTCTCTTACACATGTTGTTTTAAATTTAAATATTTTTGATATCTTCAAGTACATATATATATATATATATATATATATATATATATAAATATATATATGTACTTGAAGATATCAAAAATATTTAAATTTTTTTTTTTTTTTTTTTTTTTTTTTTTTTTTTTTTTTTTTTTTTTTAATAAGAATTTACTGATTCATTGGAGAATATCTTTGGAATTATTTTCAAATCCAAGTGCTGTCATTTCGATCTTATTAGTAAGTAATAAGGGCGACGTTTGAATAACACAAATTATATACGTTAGTAGCAAACCAGTTGTAAGGTCAACGACTTGACAATGACTCTGAAGCAATTTCGCATGCATCGTGCGTATCTAGATTTAGTTGATTGTAACATTTTACGTAAAATATCATCTAGGCATGACGGCTGGAATTCCTTATACACTTTTCGAGCATCACAATCGCTGATATACTGAGTGCTAGGTAAGGCAGTCGTTATTTTAGCAATTGGCCGTCTATCATATAAATATATTTAAAAACAATACATAGCGCAATGTACCGTAGCATTTGGTGTAGCCATAGTGTGGAGAAAATAGCGAAATTTCAATTTCCCTATGAGCTTCTGGTTTTTTGTAAGTATTGCGTGCGAGACATATTCCAGTAGCGTTACCAAGAAGACCCTTTTTTAAACTAAACTAATCGTCAATATTCGTCTTAAACGTATTAAATATATTGTAGATTGTAGATAAATACTTGTTAATATTAAAGTTATTAGTTCTAGTCTAATCTTCTGCTACAGAGCCCATCTCAGTTATTACGACAGAGAATCTAGATATACACGTGACACATATATTTATAAAATCGTTATCAGTTTAGTACAATTGACTAACTTTTAATAACGTTGTTATCTTTTTCAACTTCACGCCTTTTCCCGCATAGCAGCATAGACCGAGAAGATCTAGTGATCTCCTAGATATTGCCTGTTGAGTGGTGGAACTAAACGCCGCGCTTTACCTTAGGTACGAGAGCGGAGAAATGTAAATATTTTGAAATATAATCATTCCCCTGAGTGAGAATTGAACCCACAACCTATCACGGTCGCAGTCAGGCGCTGTCCCACGCCACGATCCATCAATGAGAAAGATAATGATGGACAGCGATTGTTAAATTAGCTGGGCCAGATCATATGTATCACCCTATATTTGCTAAACTGTCAAAGCCTCTATATATGCTGTAAGGCAATAACTTTCAAGCTCGTGATAGAGGAATCGAAATACTGGCCCATTAGTATATTATCGGTGTTCTTTAAAATATTAGAATCTTGGATTTGTACGGTGCGTGACATATGAAATAAACATTCATAGAGAATCAACACGGCTTTATCGAAAAAAACATCCACCTTGTCAAACTTGGCGATAGTTTTTATTTTTAACATTTTTTAAAGTGTTAATCGCACACTTAAGAAATTGATAAAGACATATTTGAAAACGTATAAAAATTTGAATGTCGCATATGCTATTATGTATCATTCTAAATATGTAATATAATATTCTCTCATGCCAAACGATTGTTCGTAGAATAATCTTTGGATAGCAGAAATTTGTAAAAATCTCTCTACAGAGATGCTAACAACAAATATAAGATGAGATGCTAACAACAAATGAGCGTATAAAAATTAAGAAGCGTATAAGCTTAGCGGTCAGAGCGCTTGAACGGTTGTCAAGAGGCGCGGGTTCAAATCCCGCTGCGTTTAAATTTGTATACGTTTTCTACATATGTCTTTTGGCGGCAGTTGTTGATAATAATATATCGATGGTATTAGATAATTCAAAACAAATACACTGTATATACTCCGATTTTGCTAAAGCGTTTGACGTTGTAGATCACAATATGCTATTTTTATTGGTTGTGTTATCTTATTAAATGGTGAAAAATATAATTGCTAAATCACCCAATTAATGTCGTTATTGGGGACTATCAATCACGTTTACGGTCGCTGCTGGCGTACCGCAGGGCTCCATTCTTGATCCGATATTGTTTCTCATATTCATTAATGGTATACGTGAGTGTTTCAAATATTGTCGATTTCAACTATGATGCAAGATCGTCAGATTTTAAAATATTTAAAAAGGTAGAAACCATCAATAACTCTATATAACTTACATAATCTTTCCGAATGGTGTGATCTTAACAATTATAATAATATGTATATATAATATATATATATATATATATATATATATATATATATATATATATATATACTAATTGATATAACGATAATAATTCTTTGTTAATTTAATTTAGTATTTATTTTATATGTTACAATTTTTTTTAAATGTAAATTTTCAAATGACCACTTTTTTGACGCATGTAAATTAAGTATACAATTACTACAACATATATTTAAAGATTAGCCTCTACAATCACTAACATTATTGTATACAACTTTGGCTTCATATTTAATAAAATAATCAAAAATATAAGAAACAAAGAAAAAGCAATAAAAAGGGTTTACTTAAATATCAAAATTACATACATCAAATATAAATTAAAAATAAATAATTGAATTAAATTACTAAATTGAGTTTTCTGTTGATATATCCGTGGAAGTTAAATTAGGAACTTAAGAACTACCTTATAAATAAACAGTGGCTGTAACTAGGCAGCTAGACAAGTAAAGTGTGTAGTGTATGTCTATATCTTATCAGCATTGTGCAAAGCGAATTGCGACTGCATTAGACAGGTGTTTGCAAAATAAAATTATGTATGCGGGGCGTGCAATAGATGCGATCATGATTCCTTTATGGCTTTTTGATTGTATCAGCCTGTCGTTATGACTTTATTTAGCCTTTAAACTGCTTCAATTATTTTTTAACCGACTTTTAATAGTAAATATATATAATTATTTATATTATACAGTAGCTTTTTGCTTCTATTTAAAAGTCTATTATAATTCATATACTATAATAAGCTGTATGTCTATGTGTTCGTAGTACTTTTTCATATTTAATTATAATCATTAAGACCATCGAGTTGTAATTTGATAACGTCTGACTGTAAACGCGATTGGTTGTGGGTTCGATTCGCATTCGCGGCAATGATTATATTGTAAAAATAATTATAATACAATACAACTTTTGCTCTAGTCGAATTTATAAAAAATGAGTTTTTGGAACGAAGTCCTACAAAGCGTCACAGGACTCCATTTCTCGACACTTCTTGCTATAGTTACGGCCGCGTATAATTTTTTTCAATTTAACTCTGTTAACTTGATTGTTTACAATCTAAATTATGACCGTACAGCAAACGTCAAACAAAAAAAAAACATTCATGCTGGGGGTCCATAGAACCCTCACACAATTTTTACAAGGTAGGTAGGTACTAATGTTACCATAGACGCATAAAGTAGTCATTGCCTCAGCAACGTGTATTGTTGTTTCTTAATTCAATAGTGGATGTAAAAACGTGCTGGTATTTTAATATTTATTTTATTGATTTAATGTGTTTTTTGAAGGCATTATTATTATTAAAATTATTAGCTTTCTCCATTTATTCTCCATATAAACTTTATCTGTACCAAATTTCGTGCTCCTGAGTCCAAAAGGAGTCGAAGGGTCTTCACGTATAATTCTCTTATATAAAAAAATATACACACACGCACTTCTTTTTTTTTTTTTTTTAATTCTATTTTTATTTAGGGTCTTTTTATGTAATAATACAAAAATGTCAGCCCCATCGTTCCCTAAACCAATCTTCAAACACACAATTCCATAATATAACAAGTGTATAATCATAAGAAATTCACAACAATGTACCTGTTTCTCAGTTTACATAATGGAAAAAAAATAACTGAGACCTACGACACTACGTCTACTATTTAAAATTAAAAGAATGTGTATAAACATTATACTTTCTATTTTAAAAAGAAATAAATGAAATATATCAATACTTTAAATGCATATTTTTTACACAGATCAAACCCTCTATACACGGAGGAGGAAGAGCAGGAGGTAGTGATCATCGTAGACGAGGACGTGGCTGAGGCAGACGGGACCGGCGCTCGTGTCCCTCAGAGGGCTCCCTCTACGTCATCTGGTAAAATATGTTACCTATATACCTATAGTTCTTAATTCAATGATTCTGTAACTGCGCAGACTCAAACTCTTAACAATAAATAAATAAATAAATAACAAGAAAGAAAAAATGTGAACTAAAATGGAACGGCCGAAATACGTCCGTGGCGTGGAAGTTGGAATTATATAAAAAATTAGAATCTGCAATATATACAAATTTAGTGTATTTTTCATTGTTTACAAATTATAATAGAAACTAATACTTATCAAAATTTATCTACTTATATGGAAAAAAAAATCGAGATTTTTTGATTTAAGATAGATACAGTTACTTCAGAGCTTAGTTTTTATTGTATACATGTGACAGTTCTTTTATATATATTACTCTGATTGATTTTGCCAATCAGTGAAAAAATTTAATAACTTTATTATCGTTAAAAATAAAAGAATTAGAAACTAAACAATGACACAAAATATATGATTTAAAATATCTCCCCTGTGAGGTAAAACCGGAGTTAATCGTTAGTGCTTACTAGAAATGAAAGATCATTAATTATAATTTTGTAACTTGATCTGTATTTGATTAATTATTATCGAATCAACAACTTCTAAAGCTTCATAATTAATTATGTAGACAAATTCTCGTGAAACGTTGTAACGTTACAAAAAATATAATAGAAACACCATTGCAGCGCAGTTGCTAGAAGTATATGACACGATATCTTTGTGAATTCGATTTCCACTCAAAGGTATGTTTACGTTGAAACTATGTATCTAAAGGCGTGGCGTAAGAATTTAATGCCAAGACATTCCGTTTTTCATTTTCCGTCCGAAATTGAGACATTTGAGTTGCGGAACTCATCGCCGCGCTTTTTCTTAACACGGCGGAGGAATATTTTAAATATTTAATCTTTTAATCATTCCCCCGAGTGAGAATTGAACTCACAACCCATCGCATTTGTAGTCAGATGCTGTTCCAATGTGCTCACACCAGATTGAATAGAAGTCCTAGATCCTCGATTATCTTACAGAGCGGCGTGACAGGCACATATGATTTTGAGATGTATTTTGATTAAAAATACTAAGTTACCGATTCTGTTCAATAATATATATAAATTTCATAGTTAATCAATTTAACTATGAATTTTTGATATTTGATAAACTATTCCGGATAAATTATTAACCTATAATGTAAAGAAAAATGAAAAAAATAATAATGAAGTACCCATAAATGATTTCTAAGAATAATCATTTGGCAAGAGAGAATAAAAAAGCGCAAGCACTTGGACAGTTACCATGAAGCGCTCGTTCGAATACTGCCGCGCTTAATTTTTTATACGTTTTAATAAAATATTTGACTAATTCTAAGAACGAAGAACATTTGCAAAAGAATATTTAAATGTGTTATTTTGACAAACATATGAAAATGCATATAAACTGTTTTTAAACAATTCAATATTTTCATACTAAACATCAAGTATGTCAGATATTTCATATTATGTAAAATATAACAAATTAATTACTATCGTCCTTCAAAATATAAAAGTTAAATCTCAAGGCCAAGAGGAGGCTTTCACCGCAAATGATCATCATAACTTTTTGCCATAACTATATGCATTCTCAGAGTAAAATTGCAAATTTTATATAATTTTCATTTCTTTATTCTAATATAGTATTTTCACGGCAGTGCAAGGCAATGGACACGAGAGTGAAAAAGGAAAATAATTTAAATATGATCATGCCCCCGAGTGGGAATCGAATCCGCAACCATCTCGTACATGGTCAGTGCGCCACTATGGTCTCAAGTGAAACTCAAATCAATTTATAAAGCTGTAATAAAAAAAGCATTTACTTTACTAACGCGATGAACTTATTTTTATTATTAAATAACCATTTTTTATTTTATTTTCAACAATTCTTAACTTCAAAATGTTCTTTCTATATACAAAAGAATTCGCAATTCAATTCAATACTTAGAAAATATTACCAGACGGTTTTCATCTATGCAATTACGAACTGTTATATACTGCGCGGAAGTCAATACATTACGAAAACATTCAATTTTAGCTATCAGCTAGCGTAGTTAATTATGTAGTACTTAACGAAGTTTAATTAATATCTTTAAAGGTAAGTTAAGCTTCGGTATTATTAATTCCACACTGTCATATGTACGTTATGTATATGTGTCTCGTATTTTCGGGGACCTCTTCGTAAAACAATGAAATTCCTGGAAAAACTAATATAATGGGAGAAAAAAGTAGCCTATGTTCATCCCAAGACTCTTAAGTACCTCTATATAAAATTTCATCACAATCGGTTAAGCGATTAGGCTGTGATGACGTCACAGACAGACACAGAGTTACTTTGCATTTATAATAATAGTATGGATTAATCTTAAAAATGAGATTTAAACGCCCCTTGCGTTTAAATTTCATTTCTAAGTTGGTTCAAACTCCACTTAGGAGAATGATTATTATTATCCCTTGTCGCGTTCTGGTAAGAAAAAGCGCGGCGTTAAACTGCACCTTTCAACACGGAATGTCTTGATTTAAAGCGTGTTAATGAGAATAGAGTGTATTCATATTTCATTTAGGCTACCTTGCTAAGCGTTTTATATTATAAATAAAGGTATAATTTTGCAATGTTTAAGAAATTACCGTAATCATTCATTTGGATCATATATAACTTTATCTGGTTGTAGGTTCAAATACCACTTAAGATAACTCCAACAAAAATACATTTAGGAATCTGACCACTAAAATGTTATGTCGGATATTGATTGATTGATAAGCGAAGCTGTCGGAAGAAGTTTAGGCCTTAGGTACTCTAGATCACTTACTACTATTTGAAAACGATTAAAAAAAAAGAGTTATCTAATGATTGAATTACATGTAATATATATCTAGTCACAAGAATTACAGGGAATGTTAGGAGAAAGGATTTTTCGCACGCTTAGGACAAGAAAACATTTAAAAAAAAAAAGGATAATCGATAAAAACTTCGAATCT
Organism: Podotricha telesiphe; assembly: GCA_038994665.1. Taxonomy (NCBI): domain Eukaryota; kingdom Metazoa; phylum Arthropoda; class Insecta; order Lepidoptera; family Nymphalidae; genus Podotricha; species Podotricha telesiphe. The sequence goes on from JAOYRR010000265.1 coordinate 481,254, forward strand.
AGCGTCCAAGCTATTAAAATAGCTTTTTCTAAAGCTATTTTAATAGCATTAAAATTGACTAGTCAGTATATTCCATATGAAAGGGTACGGCAGCGGCGGTGGCAGCCATGGCCGGGTGTCGCCCAATTTACCAAAGAGCGATCGCTTCGAAGAGCCCATACACCGGCCTTCCGATTTAGAGCAGACAGGATCTCAAAGCACGTCGGATTCTGATGGCAGTCCGTCGTGTACACTGTCGAGGAGTTTAAAGGAGGACATACGAGCTTGTCTGGGAGGATGCAGGTAAGTTTTCAAAAATAACCTAGCGTTAACACCTTCCGTTCTCCTTATTCTACGGGAATTGCTTACAATAATTTGAGCTATTATAATTGTTACTCGTAGGGATCGAACCCATGCCTATCGCGTGTAAAGGTAGTTATTGTTCCATTGCAGTATAGTGGCGGATTTGTATGCTAATTTAGTAATAGCAAACAAGTTAGATAGAATTTAAGACTGTTTACTAGAAGATATTAAATAAACGTGTCTGCCACTTAACCTCAGTATCTTGTTTCAAAACAATTTTAACTAATAGAAATATTATGAATATTTATTTAATATACCTATATAATAAGACTATTAAATTTTTAAAGTTGTCTAATCGCCTAATAATACTACATGAAAATCGAGATAAGTAGTCCTTCAAACTAATGCAGCCACACTCAGAGATGTGCATTAGCGTTTAACTAACATCAGTTTCGCTCTTTAATAGGGGACCCTATTATATTTTTATCAGTTTAATGTCAATTAATCAAGCTTAGCTTGCTGAACTCAATTTTCAAGACCCCATAGTAATTAAAGGAACCAGGCATATGGGAAACAAAAAGTAAAAAAAAAATTTCAAGGTGAACTAAGTAGATCGAGAGTGAGCCTTCATACTGTTTAAATACAAGGTTACGAATGTCCTTACACTGCGCCACAGTGGCTTCAATAGATAGTTCTCTAGGTATATACGAGTATATAAATTGAATAAATAAGGTGGCAATTTAATTTTTGAATAATAAATTGTTACTTTATTGTTTGGAATGACATATTGCTGTACGACGCTTGCCAACAAAAAACTTCCTGATCACCTTTTGTGTGAAAAAAAGAAGAGCATAAGTTTACAAAAATAGCATTTAAGAATGTCAATCCACAATTACGCCTTATAGATACTTATATTATAAAACAATGATTCATTAATTTTCCTTTCTGTTTGTCAGTGTGTTTGTTCATAAACAAAAAAGTTACAACTATAAATTAAAGCACTATGCTTTAATTTCTAGTTGTAACTTGTGATTTAAATTGGGAACGCAAGCGGGCGAAAAATCTAAATAGTTTAGTCATGTAGTATACGCAGGCGAAGCCGCGAGCATGTCGCTAGTTACCAAATATATATATATATACGATAAAAAGCGTTAAATGGCTGTAATGTCTGTTTGCATGATGCATATTGTAACAAGAAACTATCCTAAATAACTTACAACTATTCTAGGGAATACACAGAGAAACCTCCAATAAGATGGGAGAAGGATGTAGGCCATGTGGTAGAAGCGGCTATCCGGGGTGCTGGGGGCATCAGCGCAGCCCGAGCTCGTCTCCATGCTGCCCTACTCGCCCTTCACGAACCGCAAGTGGCCAGAGGCCCTAGTCTACCCTACTGTGGTCCTGGAGTCAGGCCTGGAGACGTGACTATGATGCCGAAGAACGAAATGTCATTATTGGTGAGTATTTAACTTACTACTGTTAATTTTGTTAAAAACATTATCAAAAATCGAGGTTAAGTATATGTTAAGATAGTTCATCATTCTCATCGGCATTTTAAATTAGGTTATTAAAAGGTTGATGAAAGTATTTCTTATACGTTAGCAATTATTTTTAATAATATAGTTTTTTTTTGTCTGCATTGCCCGTTAACATATACCTACGTACCCAATTTTCTTATTAAACAGATATCAAAATGCCACTTTTGTTCCCTTCATTTTTTTCCCAGCATAGCAGAGAGAACCTAGTGTCATAACACTCCGCTCTCAATTTCCCGCCCAAATCCGAGATATTGTGCGGCCCGTAGCAGATCTCAACGCCTTTGTCATGTCATCTGACCGTTTAAGTGACAAGACAAAGTGCAACGGAGAAATGAGAATAATTCAAATGTAACCATTCGGGTAATGGGAATCGAATCCACAACCACCGTGCATACCCTCGTGCATGCCTCACTATCACCATACCATCGAATTGCTATATTAAATCTGAATAATTTGCATCTGTTTAAAATTTGTGCGAAATTATTAACCGTGTACTTATCATTTATGTTATCTGTGCTTCCAAGTCGATTCAAAATTTGAACCTACGATAATCGCCAGCACCGTCTAATTCAAATTCATATTATAGTATATTCTATATAGTATTATCATAATAAATCATTGCACTCTATTTAACAAAAAAATTATAATGCCCTACTACTAATGTTACGAAATCCCAGATCGTATCTTATTTGGTAGAACTACAGAAAACACTGATGCTCATCTTAATTACATGTAATTGTTACACAGATTCCTTTGTTTCTTTATCTCGTTGATACATTTTTTTCTTTTTGTAGTGCTAACATCATCACTAGTTTCGGTTATTTAAGAAATTCCTATCCAAGTTATTGTAGGTAAAGCCTTATTAAAAAAAAGCAATGAAAATACGGTTTTTAAGAAACATTTGATTTGTATCCCCGAATCTAAGTTAGTGCATATTATTATATGAAACATCACCTAGCCTTAGTTCAAAATAAACTTTTATATAATCATGTATATATATATACGGTAAGCAAAATTTTAAAGTAATTTAAAAAGTTAAACATAAAAACAAAAAATATATATTAAGTAAAAAAAAGGTGCGGGCCAAGAGTCTGTATGTATAAGCAGCTTCGCACTTCTTCCCGTATAGCACTAGTCATAGAGAACCTAGTGTCAAAACACTTCGTTCTCCACTTTCCGTCCGAATCACCAAAGTGTAAAATTATTTAAATATAATAATTCCAACGACTGGAAATGGAATTCAAAACCATAGCATATACAGCCAGACGCTGTCCCTCTGTATGCGTAAAATAATTAATAAAGAAAATATTATAATATGTAACGAAGAAAAAAAATATAAAAATCTTTTTGCCCTTGAATATAAGATATCACGTAGAACTTATTTAAAAGGAATAAAAAATCAAATTAAAGTGCTTACAGTCTAGACCTGTCTAAACAAGTGATTGCGCTTCGTGAATCCGCACTCAATGTCAATCAAATGAAGAATACTTAAGTATTCTATATACAAGTTAACTTGGGCGGACATATGTATCGATGCTTGGATAAATAAATATTGAAAAAGACATATTAAGAAAACGTATAAAAATTTGAATGCAGCGAGATTTGAACCCGCGCCTCTTGAAAACCGTTCAACATCTTTTTCAATTTCCTAAGTGCGCGATTAACACTTAAAAAATGTTAAAAAATAAATAATTATGGTTGAAATAACAAAGCTCTAATAACACGTCTAGCTATTTTTACCTTTTCAAAGTGTTATTCACTCATTAGTTTTTTACAAATTTATGGTAACAACAAAAATAAGTTGTAATAATCGTATAAGAATTTCGACGCAGCCGGGTACCCAACGCATTGCTTAGCGGTCAGCGCTTGGACGGGTTTCCAAGAGGCGCGAGTTTGAATCCCGATGCGTTAATTTTTTTATATGTTTTCTAAAAAGGTCCAGCTATTGTTACATTGTATGCTGCAAGGAATCGGGTGGGCAGAGATAACCCAGTGTAAAAACACTCCGTTCTCCACTTTCCGGCCAAAACTTGGGACCGCAAACAACAAAGCGGGGCGCTTTGTCCTTCCAAGGGCAGAGAAATGAATGGTATTTAAATCATCCTCAATCAACCATCGCTTACAGTCAGGTGCTGTCCCACTGCGTCTCGTTAGCCTCATTAGCGCACTTTGTACAATTTTGTATTTTGTACAAACAGACGATTGACAGTTTATTTATGCTTATTTAGATTATGTTTTCATGTGTTAAATACATTTGTGGACGGACAAATAATATAGTCTTATCACCTTTAAGAATTATTAATTTTAATTATTTTCATTGTTCTGCTCTGGTGAACAAGACAAAGCGCGAGGTTACCGTCGCGCTTTGTCTTATACGACTTAACACGCAATGTCTCGAATTCGGATTTCAAGTGAAGAACGGAGTGTCTTGACACTAGATTTTCTCTGTGTATCCTGATATGCGGTAAAAAAACGTGAAGCTGATGCTGAAAAATAGCTTCTTTAAGATTTTTCAGCTAAGGTGAAAAATTTACCGTATTTGAATGTAAAATTAAAATATGTTTAAATAATATATTTTAAATATGTTTTTATTATGTCTTTCGCATTTAGTGGGATAAGACGAAAGCCTACTGAAAATTTCGTTATTTATATGTTAAGCGGCGGAACCTAACATAGCTCGTACAGTCAGACATTGCTAACTTGGCATCGATGCCTTTTCTTTATTACGGTCATTGAAGCAAGAAGTTAAGGAAAATATGTAAATTAAAATAAAAGACCACGAGTCGATAAAGTAATAGGTCTTTTACATGGATGGATAATTGGACACGTAAGTGTTACAAATAAAAAAATAACTCAACTTAGCAAATAAAAAAATAACTTTTTTAGATCTGTCAAAACATGATTCAGTATAAGAAATCATTTTTTAGAAATCGTATAAAAATTTGAACGAAGCGGGATTTGAACCCGCACCTCTTGGAAACCGTCCTGACGCTCTAACCTCTAAGTCATACATAAGTTATAATAAGCGTACAAAAGTTTCGGCGTAAACAGATGTTGAATGTATGGTTTCCAAGAGGCACGGGTTCGAGTCCCGCTAAGTTCAAGTTTAATTTATTTTAATATCAACCTTCATGTATTTTAATTTCACATGGATTCATATGTCAAAGTATTTCTGTTCACTTTAAAAAGAAAACAACTTTCGTTCAATTTTTTTTTGTGTTACCATTCATTGTTTTTACTAAAAGACGAACTTGTTTTTTTAACTAAAAGACGAACTTTAAAGTTTTCTCTTCGTCTTTTAGTTAAAAAAAACAATATTTGTTGAAAATACAATATTTTCATACTATAAAAATATTGTATTTTCAACGGGTTCACTCGTCATCATCATCAGATAAGACATACAGATGATACATGTGTTATAAATTCATATTAAAACAATTAACGATTTAAAAGTGTTTGTCATAGTCTTTTGAATAAGAAACATTTTAATTTAAAAATATAATACGTCAAAATACATAATATACTATACTTTTTATTACACATACAAAAAATTACATAACAAAACTCAGCAAACAAAAACACAAAAGTATAGACAAAATACACATAAAAACGTATACATAACTGATTTAATTGCTTGGTAGTATAAAAATATTGTATTAAGCCTTGAGTCCGAATAAAATTTTTTTATATAAAATTATATTTTAATATAAAATCTATTTTATTTTTCTTACATTCTAAAGAAAATAAAAATAGTTGTATATATTGATTAGTGTGTGTAAGCAGTTCAACATACATATTTCAATACCGCATTTTTCTACAGTTGAGTAATGATTTAATATGTTAAATTGTAAAATCTCTTTTACTAACTAAATCAAGAAAAATATATCTTTTTTTTTTTTTGTGACGCTGGAAAATGCCATTACGCAGACCGTTCGTGTACAGGCCATTGCGGAAACGGACGGTACTGTGGGACTCATCGGCAATTATACCTGATACTGCCCACTAAAACCCAACGGAAACCCTCTCCACCCCGGCGAGACGTTGCAGGAACGCTATATGCGGGCCACCGTCGCCTTTAGTGTGCTCCGGGGTTTCTTTTAGAACTAATATACTACCCGAACGTATATTTCATAAAAGCTAGTTATAATATGACATTATATGTTATTTTGATGCAGCTGTGGGATAGCGAGATTGTAAACGCGATTGGTTGTGGGTTCGATACTAACTCGGAGGAATGATTATATTTAAATTATTTTAATTTCTCTGCCCACGTAACACTAAGCGCGGCATTGAGTTTCACCATTCAACATATCAATGTCACGAATGCAGGCGGAAAGTGGAGAACGTAGTGTCCTGGCACTAAGTTCTCTCCGTTAATCCTGCTGAACGGGACAAAGCGTGAAACTGAAAAAATATAATATTTTTGAATATTTGTACGACAAATATTTTAGTTTAAGGTAAAATAAACATATACCAATTACTTTTCTAAATTTAGCTGTGTGACCTTAGCTACTACATCAATGACGCGAATTGATTTAGTAATATTATCTTAATTGAAAACTAAGTATTCAAACCGTGGTAAGTCAAAAATGTTGAGATGATGTGAACATAAAGAGTGTTTGATCTAATTACCTGATAATAAAATATTCATTAAATAATCTCCGCTCTGGTACTTAAGACAAAGCGCGGCGTTAAGTTCCGCCACTTAACACGCAATGACAATTTTGGGCGGGATATAGAGAATGGAGTGTCTGGCTACTAGATTGTCTCTGACTACACTGTTATTCGGGAAAAAGCGTGAAGCTGAAATAAAAGAAAACAAAATAATTAAATAAAGTAAAAGCGCGTTTTGTAATATTTTCTTTTTATAATTGTCACTCTGGTCCTTACCAGAGTAATATTCTTATATTTGCGTTTTTCTAAGACAATATTATATTGTCTTCGGATATGAATTTTAATAAAGCAAATCGGAAGGCAAGATTGTCATCGATATATATAAAAATAGATAAAATCGATATAAAAAAAAAGATATTGAGAAGAAACTCCTAAGCTCCACTATTCGAGCTCCTCTCTCGACCTAATTAAATCTGGCTAGATTCTACAAATGCCGCTTTCGAAATACATGCCAGAAACGAGCTGCTGATAGTTCTAGACAGACCGAAATCTTCTATTAAATTATAGAGGTTCCGCCTCCATCTACCGCATATAAATGAAAGCCATATTTATAAATCCGAATAAAATATATCTAAACATTTTTCAGCTACATAAATCTTCCGCTTATGATATGGTAGCCAAGAATAACTTAATGTTACCACACTCCGTTCACAACTTTCCGCTAATACAAAAATATTAATAAGCTCGAAAACAACACAAATACCTAAAATATTTAGAAAAGGTATAACAATTTTAAAGCAGCGGGATTTGAACCCGCGCCTCTTGAAAACCGTTCAAGCGCTCTGACCGATAAGCCATGCGTTCTACATCCAGCTACGTCGAAATTCTTATAAGGTTATTAACAACTTATATTTGTTGTTTTATACGTTTTTTAAATATGTCTTTGTCAATTTCCTAAGTGTGCGTTTAACACACTAAAAAATGTTCAAAATCATTATTTATTATGCAGGTTTCTATGCATTGTCATATAAATTTTACGCGTTCGTTAGCAATTATCGATTGTTCGACTTCAAGGTAGCCACTGATTTTGTATTTTATTTGCATTTTCAAATAGCAACATCTTAAATGTCATGATTATAGTTAAGTGGAGTGTGTCAGTCAAGCACTTAAGTATACACTTGAATATATACATATGTAGAATATTATTTGAATGTTGAAAACTTGACGTAATTATTTATTTGAAGATCATTCTATTATTAGATATACGTATTTTAAAATTTGGCCTTACCAATCATATATTTACATAAAATTTACAAATTTACTATGCTGAGTTTTATATTATAAATTATAATTAATCAATCTTACATGTTGAATTGTGGGCATCGAATGTCGCACTTTGTTTAACCAGATTGAATAAGCCCCTTTATCTACTAGTTTTATTATATATATATATAAAACTCTTCCGTTACTCATTGGATGACTGATAGACGCACAGCCCAGAAATATTGGCCCTAGAAAGCTGTGATTTGACATCTAAGTTTCTTAGACAGCGTAGATGACTACTAACAAGATTCCAATGCTTTATCGTTATTATCGTCAAATATAAAGTTTTCATAGTATATATATAATAAATATGTAACTGGCCGCTGTCTGTACATGGTAGATATATGAAAAATAATATTGTTGGGGGCATTAATTTTATCAACATGATTTTTAAGTATCTTTTCTGTTTGTCTGTGTGTTTGTGCACGCTTATTTCAGAAACGGCTTAACCGATGTAAATGCAGTTTTAGCTATTGGATTGAGGTAAGGCCACGAGACATTTAGCGTTTATTTCATTTTAATCGGTTTATAAATAAAAAAAATATTCTGCTGAAATTATAAATTTAACCAAAGTTTGTGATTTAGATGAAATAATGCGGGCGAAAAAACGGAACAGTTTAGTCGTGTTGTTTACGCAGGCGAAGGTGCGAGCAGGTCGCTAGTGTGTAATACAAACTCTTAAACTCGCCTTTTGATAAATCTATAAATGTATACCTATAATAAAAATGTTATTGATTGCTGTCTGTACATGGAAGATAGGGTGAAGGCCGGATAGTTGCCATACTTTTCAAAAATGTTTTATTTTAAAAAAATATGCACCAAATTAGAATAATGCAACATGTACATGAAAACACCAGTGTTTAATCTATTTTATTAGGCTATTTTTGTGAACATAATTAATAATGGTTTTGAGAAAATCCAATTTGATTTGACCTCTAAACGAAACAGATAGCTAGCCTAATTTTAATAAGTAGTTAATAGTTCACGTAAAAATGCTTAGAAGGAGGGTACTTGTCTAGTGTGAGGATAGATGCGCCACAATGTTTTATTAAATAAAAAACAAACTTCTATCAATTTAACTAATCACTCTTATTATTTAATACAATCTTTATTAAATAGTTAACTAAATAATGTTGGGACTCCTCTTTCAATTGATAAACCCTCAGCTTGTCTCAAAACTATTTCGGTTTTTTTTTCAAGGATGTTTTTACCAGTATGTTCTTACCAAGTGGTACTTCTTTCAGGACCCTGCGTCTCCACGATTCAATACATGACACATTTTTTTTTTCAGCGTATTTTCTTAAAAATTAAAAAAAAAGAACAACAAGCGAAATTAATTCTGTCTCGGTGTACGAGGAGGCATAGTTATGTATAGAAACAGATACTGCCTTACTTCTTTGCGAGGCATTTTGTTTAACTAGAATGAATGCAACAGTTAAACATCACAATGTTGCCGGTTTGTCTGTTTAACTGTTTAGTTTCTTTGTCTGTTCGTTTGTGCACACTTATCTCAGAAACGCGGGGCTGGTAAAATTAAAATAGTAATTAATATCTATTTTCTTTTGAATGACTACTAACTAAAAACTATATTTTTGAGTACTAAGCTACAATAGAATAGAATGTAGTAAGATATTTTAATAATTAAAAAAAAAAACGACAGAAGACCATGTATGCACAAATGCACAATAGCAATATAAGTCGTGACGCAAATGCAGAACAAAGCTCTCATTACCATTATCATTATTGCTATTATATCCACGCGTGCCGACAGCAATGACCCACTTGGCACGTAATTGAAAACTGTTAAACTTTTTACAATGTTAAATTTCGTGTCTTCAATGAAGACATAACATGTAGACAGTGAAATTGTATGTAATTTGGGCAGTGGAGTTTTTGGTAGGACATAATAAACCGATGCAAAATATTCAAGAGCTTATATAAGCTTGATAATATTACTGATACAAGTTATATATATATAAATGCAGAATAATTTAGCAGGGTAGTACCAAGACTTACCACCCCGTTCTCCACTTTCTGCCTGAATTCGAGGTATTGCATGTTGAGTGGTGGAACTCAACGCCGCCGCGTTTAGTCTTGTACCAGAGAGGAAAAAAAATAAGAAGAAATTGTAAGCAATTTAAATAAAATCGTTCTTTTGAATGGAGGACGAACTCATAACCAATAGCGTCTGCAGCAGACGCTGGCCCACACTGTCACGAATGCATATCGACTGCTACTTTCTTGTAATTTGGATTTTTTAATTAATATACCATTTTGAAGAATATAGTGAAATTCATTTAACAAGTTTATGTTTTAATTTGGAAATACAGCAGATGTATTTTTTTACAAAAGGAACATGAGTCAAATGCCATATATTCGATTCTACGTCAGACTTCCTTGTTGCTAATTTCGAAAAAAATTAACTCATTAATAATGCTTTATTACTGTTATTTTTTATAATATTTATCTAATTACAGTAATAAATCAAGGATAAGTATGATATGATATGAACTCTAAAATTACTTTGTAATTAAAATGATTCAGACATTGATATTGCAGACACACATGTTAAGTACATATATTCTTTAACATTTTTAAAGTGTTATTCGCACACTAAATAAATTGAAAAATACATATTTAGAAAACGTATAAAAATTCGAACGCAGCGGGATTTGAACCCGCGCCTCTTGAAGACCGTTCAAGAGGCGCGGGTGTCTAAATATGTCTTTTTCAATTTCCTTAGTGTGCGAATAACACTTTAAAAAATGTTAAAAAAATATATAAACTCAGTTTATATTATATAGTATAGTCTTTTTTTAAACTGAGTTTTTGTCTGAGTTTTTCACCGGTGTAGAAGCGGTCATTTTACCGAAACAATAAATGACCCGCCGAATTGCACGACGCACATAGTATTTGGGCAATTATAAACAGTGTGTACTTAGTGAGTTTTAAAAAAATAGTGTAGTTGTCTTTAATTAGACGACAAAATATACACGCAAAAAACTAAATTAAATAAGAAAAAAATATCGCTAGATAAAATATAGAATTCTAAAATCAATTATGTAAAAATGTTAATTCGGGTAAAATGCATAGGTATATCTTTTTATTCGTTGTTGCCATCTGTATATGCCGTAAAAATTGCCTATACACAAATTTAATAAACGACTATTGCCTATTTTATTTCCATATACACAAAAGCAAGCAAGCTTCGTACGTACTTATTTATCTAAAAATTATCATTCCAAGATCTATAAATTTGTAAATTTTAAACAATCCTCTTTACAATACTTATTTGTTATTTGGCAATTCCATAAATTAAGTCAATCACTATATGATTATACATTTGATTGAGCACAAATTGTTCTGAACACTTTTATCCGCTACTTAATCACGATATCGATACTAAAAATGAGATATCCGTAACGAAAAGAAATAAGCTGAAAATAGTTTTAATTAACTTAAAACTCACTTCCCTTAAATTAAAGTCGAAATTTAATGAAAACAAAAAAGTACAAGCGAAATGTTGCTGTAAATAATATATTTATTGTATATTTGAGCTAAATTTAACTTTATTTAGTTGTAATAAGAGTGTAGTGTAGTGTATTTACTAGTTTCTCTTCGAAATGCAAAACGCGGTTGCTAAATCCCGCTCTTGAACTACATTCACTTGCAAATGCAGAAACATTTTGTGGTAGCCGCTTGGTGGTTGGGCAATGTTTGACCAGTTAGATGATTTTGACCGTTATTGCGGAGACTTTAAACTAATTGACTAAGTGACTTTTTTAAAGAATTCGGAAGAAAATAGCATTATCTCTTTATATATACAAAACTTTTTGACATAAGTACTACGTATGCATTTTTTTTAGAAATATGCAGATATATAAAAAGATTGAAATTCCATTTTCGTGTAATTAAATATAGATCAGATCGCATTTAAATTAATGAAAGTTATTTCGATTTATTACTTTGAGATTGATTAATAATGTTTAAATATCTTTCGCCAAACCATTATTCGTAGAATAATCTTTGGGTAGCAGAAATTTATAAAAAACTCTGTACAGATGTGCTAACAACAAAAATAAGTTGTAATGAAATAATAAGAATTTCGACGTTGCCGGATGTAGAGCGTATAGCTTAGCGGTGAGAGCGATTGGAGCGATTGGTTTCTAAGAGGCGCGGCTTCGAATAAAACTGCATTTAAATTTATATACATTTTCAAGAAATATTTATCAATTTCTTAAGTATGTGTAAAATACTTTAAAACTTTAAAAATGTTTAAATATTTTTCAATTTATTTAAAACAAGCAGCTTCACCCTTTTTCTCGTATAGGTGGGTAAGCTGAGTGTACCTAGTGTCAAGACACTCCGTTCTCCTCTATTACACCATTATCGATTATTATACTATTTGGTAATTGGCTTATTTGAATTTTATGAAAACCAATGTTATTCTTCACTGTAAATGTAACATAAATTAAAAATATTTTTAAACGATATATTATAATTTTTTAAAATATCTTAGTATTTTTTTTAAAGTAGCTTAAGCCTATTGGCGCCAGTTCAATTAATTGTGAAAATGGTTTAGTGTAGGCGTCTTAATGTATAGGCGGACTTCTGAATAGATGACTAATACAAAGCAATTATAATAATGACTGTATAATATTGTACCTAATAAAATCAAAAATAAAACGTGTTGGTTAAAGGTTCTTTTCCAGTCGGGGGTAAATTTGTTGAAAGGATAGCGTCTGGTTGTAAAGGTGATGATCATGAGTTCCATTCCCTCTCGGGTTAATGATTATTTTTAATTTTTTTTTAATATATCATAAATGGATTGTAATTTATGTGTTCGGGTTTTATGCTAATTTGTCTATTTAAATGGAAATATTAAATATTCCCTTTAATCTTGTCACTGCGATTTAAGATATTACATGGTGGATGGCGGAACTCAACGGTTTATTTTGTAAATATTTAAACATAATTATTTCCCCGAGTTGGGATCGAACCCACAACAATAGCCTTTCAGTCAGATGTGTTCCCACTGCGACACTTTCAACGCCTATTTCTTTCTTACATAGACATACTTTCAAACGTACAGCATTGAACATTATTTTATATATTTTCGTTAGAAACATAAATTTCGTTTTGTGACTTTCAAATTAAATCTCAACGGGTGATAACTGCCTTGCCGGGGGCACTTGCGCCAGACAATCGTTTGACTTAGATATATAGGAATTTATGTTAAATATATACGTAATATTAGTCATTATAGCTCTTAAGTATGTTTGAGGAATAATAAGACGCATACTAACTAATAATCAAAATATTAACCCTTTCAGATTCTAGATTTTAAATTATTATATATTAATACATATTTCTTGGTTATTATTTTTTTTAGCTTCACGCTTTTTCCCGCATAACAGAGTAGTCAAAGAGAGTATAATGTAAAGACACTTTTCCACTTTCGTTGGAAATCTAGACATTGATTGTTGAGCGGTGGAACTTGGTGGAGCAGAGAATTGAAAATGTTTTAAATACATTCCCCGAGTGGGAATCGAACCCACAACCACTAAGACGCTGTCCCACTGCGCCACGTTGTCATCATAAGTATTTATTTGAATAATGATAATAGATAGATACATTAAACTTGTAGACATTTAATAGATTCGAAACAACGCAGCCCAATCTCGTCTACTTCATATCGAAACTGAACGACTTAGAGATAAAAATATAGCTCGATTCGAGCTTAATTTACTTTTATAACCATTGTTTTAATCAGGTAGCTTAATAAAACTTATATAGTATCATTTTTATATCAGTATTATGTACATTACACGTGACCGCCACGCTGCCTTGCCGCTGGCGGTCTTGCGACATCGCACCGACAGAATTTCTTATACAAAAATTAAGGAAAGTTACCGGGTTTGGAAATATATACAATTTATATGATTTGACTTGAGCCTTTAGGTGTACAAGCGTTCACGGTTGCGGACAAATGTAGTATTGTATTGGTGGGACGCTTAAGTATCTATTATTATTTCCACTCGGAACTTATCAAGAATAAAGCGTTCCTAGTGTGCTAATTTACATATAAAGTAACGCCCTTTGATATAAATTTATCTTTATGAAATTCATTTTTACCACATCAATTCCTACAAAGTGAATGAAGAACTAGGGTAGTCAAAACATATCAAATTCGCGGTAATTCAAAATATTAATCACCAACTCTGCTTCATGTTTTTCCCGCATAGATAGGTATACAGGGAGAACGTAGTGTTAAGACACTCCGTCCTCCATTTTCCTCTTAAATCCGAGACATTGCATTGTGGAATGGCCTACCAGCGGCAGTGCTTCTAGGTCGATTCGATGGGTACCTTTAAAAAGCGCGTATATTTCCACCTCAAAGGCCGGCAACATCCCTGTAGCTCTTCTGGGGTTACACGGGGTCGTGGGCGGCGGTGATCACTTACCATCAGATGACCCGAACGCTCGTTTCCCTTGTCTGTTGAATAAAAGAAAACGCCGCTTATCATACACAATCTTTCAATTTATTCAAATCAAACAGAATTTCAACATATATATTTTTTAACATTTTCTGTTACAATTACATTTTTTTTAAAATCAAGTATTATTTGCATACTAAGGAAATTGAAAAAGACATATTTTGAAAACGTATAAACATTTGAACGCAGTGGGATATGAACCCGCGCCTCTTGAAAACCGTTCAAGATGCTAACAACAAATATAAGTTGTAATAAGCGTATAAGAATTTCAACATGTTTATAATCGTCATCCTTAATAACACGCTGTAGTTGGTAGCATTATAAAGATATTGTTCTATTAAAAAAGACTTAGAAAACGTATAAAAGTTTTGAACGCAGCGGGATTTAAACCCGCACCTCCACCTTATTATTTTAAGGCAAGTTGCAAGGAGTTAAGCACAATTTACTTGGCCAATCTACGCCGTCACATATAGGTAAGGGAGACACGATAGGTATTGACCAGTGAAATGTAAAGGAAATTACATAAAAACTAGATTAAGGGTGCTAATGCTGGTGCTGGTGCAATGGAAATATTACAATTAATTTATAAATTTTCCAAACTATATATTACGATATAGTGATATCTACATATACCACTCCAATTTACACCTAAGGTACTGTAAATTGTGTAACGAACTTTACTGTACTGCAACTGTACTTATTGACTGTGGCATTAAGACATTCTCAGTACTTTGTCTTCCAGCTTCATACTTGTTCCTGCATAGCAGGGTTGACAGAGAAAACCTAGTGCCAAGACACCCTGTTCTCCACTTTCCACCACCACATTTTCATGACCGTCCGTTTGCAATTATCACCCCCCCCCCCAATTCGAGACATTGCGTGTTTGGCGGAACTCAACGCAGCCCTTTGTCTTACCAGAGCGGGGAAATGATCATTTTCTGATAAATAATTCGTCTAAAACAGTTTTTAGTTCAATTTATAATAATTATTAAGAAATACATAATGACTTGACTAGTCTAAGATTTACGCGATCGTAACTAAACGAAGGCCGTTCCAGAGAGTGGTTGCCGAATGTAGCCGCTTGTTACCCATCCGCCAGCTACCTTGATGATTTCCACTCACTAGTATTAACTTGTAAATAATTTATCTATTGTAATTAATAATGAAATATCTATAGCTTTATAACCATATAACAGAATAGAATGGTAAATCTTCTGTATATATAATAAAAATCTAACTCATCGCTGTCTGTGCATTGAAGGTATATGAAAAAAAAATTGGTATGTAGGGGGCCTTTGTCAATATAATAGGACCCAAAACAATGATTTGTAATTTTTTGTTTGTTTGTGCCTTTGTGCACGCTAATCTCAGAAACGGTTTAACCGATTTAAATGCAGCTTTGATTATTGTATTTTGATAAACTTCCCTTAACGTTTATTGTTTATTTTATTTTAATCGGTTCGAATCAATTGGAGAAAAAAGTTACACCATTTAAATTATCAATTGGTGGATGCAGCCATGTTCTATTGTAGTTCACAGAGGCGAAGCAGCAGCGGTATCGTCACTAGTATTAAATATATACTAATATTATAAAGAGGCAAAGTTTATAGATTCGCTTTTGTAGGGGGTTTGGAAATTCTTGCACTACGAGAATGCTACATTACTGAGGAGTGACATAGGCTATATTTTATTTGCATTTGCAGCGTTTTTGTAGTTCACGCGGGCGAAGCCGCGAATCCTGCCGGCCCCTATTATGTTATATTAAGAGATCATTGTCAGTCATTCATCAGTGGGACTAGCGGCTCACTGTAAATAATTTTGAAATACATATTTTTAGAAAGCGTATAAAATTTTTAACGCAGCGGGGTTCGAACCCGCGCCTCTTGGAAACCGTCCAAGCGCCTGACCGCAAAGCCATGCGTTCAACATTTTTTAAAAATATGTTTACGTTCTCTAAAAATATGTTTTTCAATTTCATAAGTGTGTGATTAACATTTTAAAATGGAAAAAAATATGTAAATCATTTTGTTGTGTTCCATCCCCATTAAGCTGGTCTATATGCTATTATTTTCATTCCCTTGCTCTGGCAAGACAAAACTGCGGCGATGAGTTCCGCTGTCTCGAATACGTATGGCAAGTGGGGAACTGTGATTCTTGACACTGGGGTCGTTCTACTATCGCTGAAAATACAGGTATATCATATATTTATATAATTTGTCTTGCGTAATATCGACGTTTTCGAGTCCACGCATTTCAAATTCCACAGATTCAAAAATGACTCGAGGATGTTCAAATGTTGAAATGTTATTTTCGACAACTGTGAAATTGGATAGCTCCACTCAACACACATTATTCATGTTTCAGTAGTTTTCTTAGAATATCCTGTTAATTAGTGGGGGTGAAAAAAATAATATCAATAACACCATTATTTTGTAGTCAGGGTTTTATATGAGCTGGCTCTCTCTCTCTCTCAGCTTTTCGACTGCTGGAGATAGGCCTCCGCCAAGGATCTCCACAGACGCATCCAGTGGCATCCGGTGACCTAGACCAGATCATCGATTCACTTGATATATAGGGGGCCTGCCCACTGATTGGAGAACCTTAATCCCAACAGCCATCGGTTATGTCGCAAAATCCGTTCTTATTGAACGTCCACTAAATATAAACTACCTCCTTCCAATTGTCATCTTTGGACGTCAAGCAGTTTACGAAATTCCACCATGAGTGACGTTTCCATATTATATATATTATTTAAATATGTATACATAAATATAGCATGCATAGAGACGATAAGCTCTTTATAAGTCTTATAAGCCTAGTGTGAAGTATCCTTATTAAAAAAAATTCAATTTATAAATTAGTAACAATATTTAAGCAAAAGTTACCGGTGATAATTAAAAAAACTATATATTTATTACAATTATATATTTTCATTGCGTAGTCTTGCCTTAAAGCAATAACTATTTAGTTTTATACATTACTAAAAATATTTGTATTATCTAGCCAATTGAAGTTTTACAAATAGATCAGCTTCTAAATAATTGTTATTACTAAATTATATAATCTTTTAATGGATCTTAATAGTTTATCGTCCAGACTCACAACATAATTGATATATCACTGTTTAAGGAATGCTTGTAAAAATTTTATTTTTATGTTTCATTATAAATGAACTGCAGGCTTTAATTGATGTTAACAAATATCGACTACTAGAAGTAAGGCTGGTGCAGAAAGTATAGCGTGAAATAACGTGTTACTGCTTTTTAGTAATTTTATATGTAACATACATAAGGTCTTGCTATATTAAGACAAAGCGCGGTGTTGAGTTACGCTATTCCACAAACAATGTCTTGACATTGGTTTAAATTAATCACAGGGTTAAACCTTCCCTGCGATTAATATCTACGCTCAGCTGTTTTTTTAACTATAGATTAAAAAAACATTCAAATCATTTATTGACTTATTGAGATTTTTAATAAATATAATTTATCGACTTGTCATCTACAGGAACTCATCACGTATTCGACAAATTAGAAAAATAATGTATATCAAACTTAGACTTTCAATCTGTCAATTTTTATTATTTATATCTTTGTTGTTTTCATTTTCACGCCTTTTAACCCGCGCCTCTTCAAAACCGTTGAAGAGGCGCGGGTTCAAATCCCGCTGCGTTCTAAATTTTTAAACGTTTTCTAAATATGTCTTTTTCAATTTCCTAAGTGTGCGAATAACACTTTAAAAAAAGTTCAAAAATAAAAAATTGACATTCTTTATCATTTTTGTACAAATTTTCTTAGAAATGTGTACATAAATATATAACATGATTAGTTTTTTCTTAATATGCCAATATAACACTCTATGTAACATTGAGAAGTCTACCTTATTAATTTATACGAATAATAGTTTCGTAATGGAATTCTTGGGGAATACGAACAGCCTCGCGCTATCTTACTTTGTAGTTTATAGTGACATTTACATTCGTACTATGGTGTAAAATAATTAATTAATGGAACGTAATGGATTAATGAAATTTTTATTAATACCATATATTACTGAACTAGTAGCTGCCCGCAACTTTGTTTGCGTGGACTTAATGAACCTTCCCAGCAAACTACGCTCCGCCAGCACGCTGAACGACTTTTGGTAATATTTATTTGCAAATTTTTCTGCGTCATGTGTTGAAATCGTCAAAATCAATTATAGCCTATGCCCTGCCAAAGCTAAAAAGCTATAAAACAAAAAAAAGGCTTCATACAAATCCGTCCAGTAGTCCTGAAGATGTGTGCGAAACATTCTTCTTTCACTGTATTATTATAGTATAGATAATATATATATAACAGAAGCAATAATTTTAAAAGTAGGTCTTATATTAATTTTTCATACTAAAATTAATTTAAAAAGTATTTACGTTAAAACATGGCGGCCTTTTGTTTTCTTGACTTTTAATAATATAAAATTATGTCGTAGTTTCTTGCCTGTTGTTCCTAAGTTAATTTGAAATATCCAATTATTGTTTTAATTTAAAACACTTAAGACAATTGAAAACTATAAATTAATTAAGTTAGGTTAAGGACTCATTAATTCGTACGAAATAGCGTCGTTGTAGTCGACTTCTACGCCCATGTATGTAAGTGGGTAGTTATTATGTACAACATTAAGTGTTTCCCTTTCTCTTAATTTAAACAAGGCAATTTCTCGATACATTACCTTATTCGATACATATATTTGACTATTGGCAATCCGCGGCGCCACCGGCAGGTTTAAGTCAGTTTCAATTAAGTCAGCAGATTGAGTTTATAATTGAATGATTTTCTCACAATTAAGTTTAATTATGTAGAATTACAACTTGACCGGTTTTCAAGAGTCGCAGGTTAAAATCCTGCTGCGTTCAAAAAAATGTTATACGTTTTCTAAATATATGTTTTAGAATTACAATATAAATAGATTTTATAGCTTCACGCTTTTTGCCCCATAGCATGTATTGACACTAGGTTCTCTCTGACTGTAGAGAACCGTCAAGTGTCAAGACACTCCGTTTTCCACTTTTCGCTCGACATCTATTCATTGCGTGTTGAGTGGCGAAACTCAACGCAGCGCTTTATCTTATAAGAACGAAGAAACGGTTGTCACACTGTCAATGACAATAACACTAACACTATAGTAACTAACACTAACACTATACCACGGTAGGTACTAACTAAAATGATCCTGAAAACTGTCAGTATAAATAATATTAAAAAATTCTATATCCATTATCATTTGTTTATTTTAAAGTTTTATTCACAAACTTGGCAAATTGAAAAACATATATTTAGAAAACGTACAAAAATTTGAACGCAGCGGGATTAGAACCCGCGCCTCTTGAAAACCGTCCTGAACGTTGTGAACGGTGTATCTATATCCAAATAGTTATGTTAGCATTCTGAAAGTTAGATTTGATATTGATATCAATTATCAAAAAAAAAAACTGTCGTATATTCTTATTTTCGTATATTCAGTATATATGTAGTAAGGTTCCCATTATACGTCACACAGCTTACAGTAACAATACAAGTTTTCAATTTACGTATTTTTTATTAGCCAAAAGTTGTTTTCCTCTAAATTAAATTGTAAATTACATTTTATTGTCGGTAATTTAATACGATTGCACTGTCATTTATTACATATAAAATTGTTAGGATGTAAGCTTTACCTTCATTAAATATAAATAAGCGTTTCTTAACCTACCCTTGAATATACCATAAAAAACTAACGTAATAGTTTATTGAGGTTATCAGTGTGAAAATGGCATAACTGCAATTTTTTATTGTTTTCTTATCTTATCAATTTGCTTCTTTAAACTTTTTCACACATAGCTTGATAATCAGAGAAAACCTTGTGTCAAGGCTCCATTCTTTATTTTTCATTCGTGTTGGATGTTCACTGGTCCGACCCGACCAAAGCAAAGAATTGAAAATAATTTAAATATCATTTCGACTGGGAATTGAACCAATAATCAATCGCGCTTAAAATATAACACTGCCTCACTGCACCACAATAGGCTTCATTTTATTGTTTTATATTTTACTATTTAACATTTATTAACATTTAATTATAACATATAGACATTTATATTTGAAACAGTAAACACCTTGATGTGGACTTCACCCTTTATATATATTTTGAACTTCAAACTAATTTTTTTTTAATTTTAAATTCAGTTATTTACGCATTTCGATGTATAAAAATAATTTTAGATTTATAACATATACTCACAAGTAAAGCCAAGTGAAACAACTAGTACTAGTAACTTATGTTCCGCAACGAGTTTTTCTATTTCAAGTTATATATAAGAAACCTGTTATGTATGTTTGTCTGTCAGGAAGTTGCGCTCCACTAGCTGATATATAATAACACTTCTTGCAGGGACTACTTGTTATTAGAGAAATATCGGTGGAATTTATGTTTATTGCAATTTGATAACAGCTGCGTCACACTTTTTTCCGCATAGCAATGACTCAGAGAGAACCTAGTGTCAAGACACTCCGTTCCTCCCGAAATCGAGACATTCGCGACAATCGAGTCTTTAATATTTGTAGAAGGTATACGTAAGGCGCGGGTCTGAATCTTTCTGCGTTGGATTTTTTATACGTTTTCTAAATATGTTTGTTTATTATTCTAATTTTGTGAATAACACTCAACCTGGTCGTAGAGATAATCTTTGGGTGGCAGAAATTTGTAAAAATCTCTCTACAAAGATGCTAACAACAAAAATACATTGTATAAGAATTGTACAACGCATAGCTTAGCGGTCGGTTTGAATCCGGATGTTCTTATATGTTTTTTAAAAATATTTTTTTAATATATCCTTCAATTTACAGTCTACTCTCCCACGCGTATTAATCAATCTGGCATAATGACTAAGTTCGTCAATCACAGCAAGAAATCGACATTTTTTCTGACTTTAGCTGGGCTATTAATAGCCTCTGTATGATAGGAGGCATTTTCCTATGTTTCATACTTTTTTAAGTGTCCATTTTTTGTATAGTGGATCATGATAAAGTTCTAACTATATTTTTTTAATTTTTCATTTTGACATAGTAATTCGTGTAGGTTACTTTTGAAACTAAATTATGAAATAAGTATACAACATGCATTTTCTTATTACTAAGGCATTCTAATGATACTTCAAATATTTCAATAACCTTTGGCTGTAGGTTACAATTATTCTTGCCATACAGATTATCTCCATTAAGCCCACCACGATAAATTATAATGCAAAATTAATTGACGTAAACTATTGACCAAGCGACCCCAACGGCGCCTTCTTGGGCAATAATGTGAATAAAATATAATTAAACAAGCCAGTGTCATCTCAAACATTTGAAAACCATTAGCGTATGCAATGTTTACAACTTGTTAGTAAATGTACCTATGTATATATAAAACTAAAATATTATTTGATATGATTTTTCGCCTAGAAAAGCGAAGTATTTTTAGCTGGTCGTAAATTGTAACCGTATCATGATTAGATAAAAATATAATAGTTTATCAATCTTCTTTATATATAAATATAAAACTTCTGTAAAACTGATTTGACGGGAACTAACTTCCCGTTACTTCTATCGAGGCATTGGTAGCGCAATGGGACAACGTCTGAGTGTAAACGAGTCTACATGTGTGATTCCCTCTCGGAGGAATCATAATTTAATAATTTTCATTCATACCGTCTGGTACCTAAGACGGCGTTGAGTTCCATCACTGAATATGCAATGTCTCGATTTCGGTAGAAAAATAGAAAACGGAGTGTCTTGATGTGAAAAAAGCGTGAAGCTGCCAGACAGCCGTCAGTTGAAACTATTAGGCGTAGAAAATTGAAATTCGGTATGTAGGTTCCTTGGGAAGTTTAAGAGAGCGAACGATATTTTAACAGCTGAAAATAGAAATTAAAATAATATGGCAAGGGTTATCTTCGCAAACGAAATTGCATGAGTGGTACAGTATATTACTTTTTTTCACTTTATAATATTATTTTACGAGCTTTGCTTCTGGTATTAATTGTTACTACCGAATATGTTTATATATCGAAATATTTTTACAAATTACAGAATCTGCAACTAACGTGTAATGTTTTAGAGCTTATTCTAAAAACCATTTTAGAACGGGTGGAAAATAGAGAACTTAAAGACGAATAGATTTTCTTTGACTACTCTAAAATATGTAAAAGGCGTTCCAAATAATGTATAAAGATTCATTAGTAAACACCGACGGTCGCGTTCTTGACACGACTCTAAGCGGTCTTGGTCATATCTCATTTATTACTTCTTGCATTAGAATTGCATTATTATTCGTAGTTATTAGTCAAATAATAATAATTTCTAAATTTATTTTATTTTATATGATATGTACATATGGCATCTAATTAGAAGTACAACTAAGAAATGGACAAAACAAGTGGTAGAATGATACACTAGAAAATGGAAAGAAGAGAGAAAGATCGCTGAGAAGGTAGGACGAGGACTTGGATGATGATGAGGATGAATGGATGAGGATAGCACACTATCTTGACTTGTGAAAAGGTTTGGGAGAGGCCTATACTAACGCAAAACAATATCTACTTTCTGTCCTGCCTAGGCTGGTACAAGTCCAAAAATACAAATTTACAGGAAGCCGATTTGAAGTTTCCTAAGGTTGAAAAATGGCCAGTATTTGAAAGAAAATGATTGTAGTTTCAGTATATGCAACATTCAGTATTTAGAAATTTGAATTGTTTCCTTGAACGACAAAATTACAACCATAGAATTCCGTCAAATTCCTCTCCTGTAGGACTACAGTGTCAGTAAATTAAGGAATTCAGATTGTTAAGTATTTATTATTAATATGTATAAAGGGTTTATTATTAATATTATATTTATTAAGTTGTGTAAATACCAAAACCAAGGTGATGGAAATTCACCAGTAGTTTCTGTAAGTCGAAACGGCCTATGAATAGGTTTCTATTGCATCGTAAGTTAGTTTAAATACCCTTCTATAGTTTTTTCAATAAAAAAGGTATTAAGAACATTCTGTTTTTAAACTTTACTTATCGATTTTTAGTGTAGGTAAATGCCTATATTATTTTATATAAGCTGATTAAAATAAATCCGTCCAGTAATATTATATTCGCACTTAAAGACTTAGTATGAACCGCAGTCAGTTTCCTTTTACTAAGAAACCATAAAAAAAAAACAGAATTTGCAATTTTTTCAAAGTCTACAATATTTTTCAATTCATTTATAGGTATTCATTTATCATGTACTTCTTACAATTCCCGAGTTCTAAAAAATATATAAATTATGAAAACCTAAACTAGGATTATGAAATATCGAATACTAAGTGGCGTAGTGGCTCAGCCTTTAGCTGTGGGTGTCGAAAGGTGTGTACGGGCTTACCATGAGATTTCACCGTCATTATGTCGATCGACGTATAGCTTTTGCGCTCGGCTCTGCTCAGCCCTTAACAAGTTGACGTCGAACAAAAAAAAAGACCTTTATTTTATTTATTTATCAAAAAGTGTCCCTATATAAAATATCTATCTACAAAGTGGTACCTAGAATATAAAAAATACATTGACCGCATGTCACTCTTTATCTTAGACAAATCTGACTAGACTGCATGGGCGTAACCCAATAAGAGCAGGTTTAATTTTTTCAGGTTTATTTTAGAATTATATGCCACTATATGACAGCCTTTACTAACTTTATATATTAGTGAAAAGGTAATTGTTCTATTCGTGATATATTGCTAAAATTTAACAATATAATTTAGTTAATTGTGCCTCCAGGTGTAGTTTATTCTAATTGACATATCGCTTACATTGATGTATTCACTAATCTCGCTGACGAGGCTATGTATATTCAAAATCTTGCATTACAATCCTTAATTGCTTTACGCTATTTTTATAATTATTGAGCGAGCTGGACCTACTTGTATATGCTCCGGTCTTTTTGTTTGATCATAGGTTTAGAGATGTCTTAACACACTTTTCTGTATGTTTTCACCTGTATTTATCTATTCATCAGTGGTGAAGTGTGAAATTGTTGTAGATGTAAGCTAGCGTTAAATGTATTTAAACATTATATTTATCGATAATTTATTTAATTAGTATAATATAAAAAAGGTAAACCGCTGGAAATTGCGTTATATGAACATTTCGCCACTACTTTTATCAATAAATCTATGTATTAAAAATTTACCATGCTTTTATTGTTGGGTATCTGTGGTAAAGACTTACAAGAAAAATTCCAATATATATTTTTTAAGTATTACTACATATTTGTATGTACTATTAGTGTATTATGATAACATAAAAAACAGTACCACAGTAACCATAGATTAATTAGATCATGTTTGAAATTCGCCGTACCTACGGCGTTGAGTTACGCCACATGACACGCTATGTCTCAAATTTGGCCGAAGAGTGCGGAGAACAGAGTGTCTTTACACTAGGTTCTCTCTGCTCATGCGAGAAAGAACTTGAAGCTGTAAAGTCTTTAAATTCTGACTGTAGCTGGACTGTAGCTAAAGCCAATGACAAATTACTCTATTTATTTCCTCTTCCTTTGGAAGCAAAATGTATTTTGTTTTTAGATGTCAGTGTTGAGATGTCAACTCTATTTACGTTTACTTCCAATCCCAACATACAGAGATCTTGGTATTGCGGAATCTCGAACCGTTTTCTATTGCGGGATTCCGGATGCGGGATCCTCGGGATTTGCGGGACTAGAAATATGAACTAGGCCTTACATGATTGGAATGACCGTGCGAAAAGAACGAACATAGCAGAAAAAGAAAAAAATAATAACTAAGATTCATTCGACGATTTTGAAGGAAAAATAAATAGTGATAGCTAGCACATATTTATAACTGACTAGTCTTAGATTGTTTATATGTATTTGAATAATTGTATTCAGAGAAGAAATAAAAAATGATATCTTATTTAAAAGATATAAAAAACAATATATTAATTAACAAATACACAAAAAAATCTATCAATATAATATTATAAACGATATATGTTATAGTTGATAGAATTTTTTGTGTATTTGTTTCTTTTCTGTGATAAACGGCATAATTTGACAGCCCATATATTAATAGAGAAACTTTAAAAAGATTGGAGTTACGTTGATTAACTCATGGTTTTTTTTCGTATATTGCATATGCGAGATCCCGCTAATACTGGGATCCCGCGGGATTGAAATTTCCTAGTCCCGCGATAACCGATATTGAACACAGATTGCGAGGTAACAAAAACACCTATGAGCTTATTGTTAATACAATCATACTTCCAGTCACAGTCTATGACCTACGACCATAGCGTCCAATCACACTTGGATGAACAATAATATAGATGTAACTAAATGAAAATAGTTTAAATTAAATTCGGGTGGGATCCGCTGTCCACTGCGCCACTATGGCCTTACTGTGCATTTAAATATATATTTTTAATTTTTATATGCAATAATAATGTTTTCGAGTTCAAAAAGTTTTTGATGATATCTATACTCATTCCGCTAAGTGATCTACAAGGTTTTCTTGATATAATAGGCGTATCTCTACAATAAAAAAAATGTTATCATAATAATAATAATTTTCCGATTTAATACAATTCTGTTTTGGCAATTAATACGCTGTACATAAATAATTATTTTTGAAGCAATGAAAGTTAATTGGTTTTTCTTATTCATATTTGAGGTGTTGCGAAATCGAATGGCGCCGAATATTTTGGTACGGGGGCTATTTATTATAATTCATTTTTAAATATATTATATTTTTAATTGCGTCAATAATTACTGTCACGCATATTGCATGCGGTTTTATTATTTTGTGATTTAAAGAAGTTTCTTATCGCCTTTTGCCACTTTCCTGCAAATAATTAAAAAGGTAAAAACTTGTCAAAAGTTTATAATTATTAACTCATTTAATTGCCTTTTTTCATATATACGATTAGCATTTATGTTTGAAAAATATGAACTGGTATATTGATGTATAGCTCAGTCAGATCACTTGGTGGAAATATAAGACAAGACCACGCTATTTTATTTAAACATTTTTTTTAAAGTTTTATTCGCACACTAAGGAAATTGCAAAAGACATATTTAGAAAACGTATAATGCATGCATTCTACATCGGGCTACGTCGGAATTCTTATACGCTTATTACAACCTATATTTGTTGTTAGCATCTATGTAGAGAGATTTTAACAAATTTCTGCTACCCAAAGATTATTCTACGAACAATCGTTTCGTAAGAGAGAATGCTATTTATGAAATATTTTTAACATTTTTTAAAGTAGCTAAAAGGTGTAGAAAATATTTAATGGATATTGTCTGCAGTTCCTGGAGCGTGTATTAAAGCGCAAAAATAAAATTTTATAGTAATTTCGCTACAATTTATAAGGAAAACACACAACAGATGGCTCATAAGAAAGTATGAAAGACAAACACGGAACTTAAACGTTTGCTTCTACCGTACCTATTACGTCATAGAATCTATGACCTATGACGTCGAATTTTCAAATGCCATGTTGAAACTAAAATCTTGTATCGACATACTTATATTGATAGATTGAAAGAAATCAGTATTTCATAGCACATTCTTGTTTGGGTATTGATGTCAATGGATTTTGAAAAATTACATTGTATTCAATGGGGATTACATTACCTTTTTATAAGTAACATTTAATTAAAGTCTTAGAATATTTTCTAATTATTGGTAGAAAATTAGGTTTTAGGTTAAGTTGTGTTTGTAATATTTTGAAGACTCCATTGGTAGGATCTTTTCGAATTTGGTTAACAGAGAAAGGAGCTAGGACAATGGAGCGTATGTGTATTTAATAGGATCCTCCCGCACCAGCTCCTCTCCTTCACCTGCACCAGTTCCTCTTTGTACAGCACGATGGCCACACCGTTGACTTCCAAGAGGCTTGGATTCTTCTTTTCAGTTTTCAGTTATGGATACTTAAGTATAAAGGAATATGATTAGAAATTTAATATGTGCATTATGTATTTCTATGTAATTTATATAAAAATTGATAAAAAAATAACATCACATGAATGAATGAATTAAATTAAAGGAATTTAACGATATCTATTTTTTTCTTACAGGCGGCAGGGAGTGCTCTATTCACATTAGATGGAGCTCAGCAGAACTAACTGAGAAAGATTGGCCAGAGGTGAAGACGTAGAAAATGTAGGGCCGTTTTGGCTGGATTGCTCTACTTTGCTGCTTGCTGCCGTAGGAGCTAATGGAACTCTTATGTCAAGAGCCAAAGAGTTTTCGGAGCAGTTCTCCGATGTGAACGACGAGCTTCTTGACAATTGACGAAATCTTGATGTTTTATTGATCTTTTATTGTATATAAAGTACTTCGCCGCTGCGCATCTTTGTATTAGGAATAGAGTTGCGCGCTTTCCGCGCTGTGATTGACAGAATTATCAGTTAATAATCAGAAAATAAAATTGACGTCTTAAAATCGCTGTGTGCAAAGCTTACGTATATAAATATTACTCAATTTTTATATTTAGGTTTTTTTTTTATTTTTATTAAATGTTATGTGATTAGCGATATACATAAAGGCGGCAAAGTTTATAGATTTTAAATAATAGCTAGGTGTAGGTGTAGGTGTCGCAAGAATTCCATTTTTTTTTCTTAATTTATTTCATTAGGAACAATCCTCGCCTTTTCAAAAATTTCTAAGACTCATTGTTAAATATGCCATTTTTCATTTTTTTTTTTTTTATTCCTATTATTAGGTAGTCTAAGATTATAGAATAGTATAGTTTTAAGTTTACATAAATTTTTTTCGGGACATAGTTAAAACGATGGCATATAAAACCTATTTGTTATATATATATATATATATATATATCTTATTTCCTTTTGGCTTCTAGATTTTAATAATTCATTTTTTTTCATAGAGTGTTTACTACTTTTCATTTATATTACATTAATGTCGGTTATGTTTAATATTTAGGTATAGATTATTGTTCATCAAATAAAGGACATATGTGTGATATCTATTATTTTGTTAGTTGATAAGATAAGAACATTTAGTAATAGTAAATCAAAAAATATCAAACGTTTTACAATTTAAAAGTAAACATAGGTTTTTTATTGTACTTATATGTAGATAAAAATATTGTACCTTTTTTCAATATCAAAATATTGTGTTTTGACAAAAAAGAAGATTTGTACGATTTGTATAGTTTAAGTTACCATATTTAATAAGATTTTATATAGAAATAAAGATACTGTTTGCCATTTAATATATTTTACGCCACATTTGTTTGAATTAAGTAACAAATAAATACAATTCAATGATAAAATAAATTAGATATGTCATTTCAAGCTACTGTATATTTTATGCTTTAATTTTTTACTTTTTACGAAATACTGAATATTTTGTTTCGTATGCTGCATTGTGAAAAAGAAATACTACAGAATTTGATAACTAAATGATTTAAAATAAAACACCCAGGTAATCATATCAATCACTGTAAAATTTTAACAAAAAAGAAAACCTTTCAATTTATTTATTTTTAATTAAATATATTATATATGCGTTTAACTCGCGACTATACCTAGTTGCATTGTGTTAGCGTCCGAGATTTCGAGTTATTCATAGTACTGGCGGTAGACACCTACTCGTCAGATCTTAAAGAAATTTAAACGGGTGGTCCCGTCCCATAAAAAGCAGTAGCTATCATTTGAAAAAAAAAACCATCAAAATTGATCCACCCAGTAAAAAGTTATGCGGCGACACACAAAAAATACAGTCGAATTGAAAACCTTCTATTTTTAAACATATTGCTTAAAAATTTGATGAGCTTCCTCGATATCTTCAGCGTCCCATCATCAGGTTAACCATGATTGAGATCTTAGCATATACCTACCGTTTCAAGCAAACCAAGAAGATATAGATTGAGGAACTCCTATTTTTTTTTTTAAAGTCGTTAAAAAACTACTTGATTTTTTAAACTGGTCACTAATAACTTACAGGTTCACGCTTTTTCTCTTTACAGGGTACTTAGAGAGAACCTAGTCTCAAGACACTCCGTTCTCCACTTTTTATTTGAATCCTAGACATTGTGTGTTGAGTTAGCGCGGTTTATCTCGTTACCAGGGCGGAGAAATGAATATAATTCAAATATAATCAGTATCCCAGTATGTTCTGAGTGGCAGTCGGGTTCAATCATCGTGTTTTCTGTCTAGCGTAGATGGATCACTTAAATACAATAATAAATAATATGTCATTTAATGTATTATTATTATTTATTTATTGTATTATTTTGGATATTGGCCATTTCCATACCAAAAAAAAAGTGAAATATCAGTTATAAATGCGTTTAGGACTGCTGAGTGATAAGACTGTGACTAAATATGTCGAATGTTCAATAATGAAATTTCTCCGTTTAAAAAAAATTACATTAATGTCATATTATTTCCTTATCCACTTGTACAAAATTCTTCAGTTATAGAATTCCGCAACCTTCGTACATCAGTTTGACGAATAAAGCTCATCCGTTACTCAGTCTAGACTCGGAAATACTTGATGTTGAAAGCTGAAATTTGTCTGCTCCGAAGGTTTTCGAGGACTTATAGGAGAACATTAAGGGAGATTAGAATTATTGTTTAACATTTTTTAAAGTGTTATTCGCACACTAAGGAAATTGAAAAATACATATATTACAGCTGGATTTGAACCCGCGCTTCTTGATTAGAATTACCCAAAATTCCTACGGTAGCTGGAAATATAGAGGTTTTTAACGTTTTATAAAAATACTATGTTAAGTATGTCGATTAAAAATGTATCTGTAAAGTGGCAATTTATATTAAAATTAATAATAATTAAAGATTCCAAAATATTTTGCTTTGTGTAATTTTTTTTAATGTAATGAATTCCACTATCGAAAATAATATTTATTTAGTTTTAGTAGCATTTAATGTAGTTCTAGGTAAATCGAAAATTAGCTTGATTACATCTGAAAAGTATGAATTTCTCAAATTTATATATAATATTAAATGTGTATATCCCGAATTCGAATTCGGGTGGAAAGTGGAGAACGGAGTGTCTTGACACTAGGTTCTCTTTGCGGGAAAAGCAGGCTATGCGTGAAGCAGCTTCTTTATATGTATGTAATATCTTAAACATATTCAGAAAACCTATAAAAATTTGAACGCCTATTTAAACCTAAAATTTTATTAAAAAGTGTGTGATTAACACTTTAAAAAATGTTAAAAATATATAATATCTATTTAGAAATAACTTTCCCTATTTCAATTGATAATTACTTTAGATTTAATTTCTTATACTGAATAATTTGTAGTACTAGTTTAGTAATTTCTTTTCCAAGCTAGGCCTATTAATTGTTAAAAAGAACTTCAATTGTGTCTATTTCTAGATTAATTTTAGGCTATAAATATTAAATATCTATATATTTTTAAATACTTTGATAGTGGAATACATATATTATATTTATTACAGCACTCTTTAAGCTATTCTAAACAAAAAAATGCCGATATTGTGTTTTGATTAAACATTTGCTCTAAAAACATATTTTTTATTTCTTTTATAGCTGTAAGGAGAGTTTGCGTTAATTGTATACGGACTAATATTTTCACACTTATTTCCTTAAATTATACTAGTTTTGTTGTAATCAGGGTTTCTGCATTTTGTATTATATTATTGTACTTTTACTATCTTTTCAAATTTGTAATATATATTATATTTAGTCTCGTCCAGAGTAATGACTATTTAGTACGCCTAGTAATATTAATTGTATATATTTGTATACAAATTCCTAGATATTACAGCCTTTATTTTAATAAACATTTATCTAATGTCATTTGATACTAAAATGTTTCGGCCGAACTGATATGTAATTGCACCAAGTGCGTGAGAAATATGCTTAGTTTAAAATAAAATTATCAATACGTCTTTTGTTTAGACTTTATTCATTGCCTTTTTCATAATTTATATATATATATATTATCTGTGTTAATTTGATACGAGCGACTCGTATTCTCGTTCTTTTGCGTATACTACACGGCTATTTCATTTTTGAGCTCGTCCGCGTTCTCGCTTAAATCATAAGCTTAGCTCCAATTTAGTTTTGTTGAATTATTAAAACAATATTGTGTGCAAGACCACTTTGTTTCAATTTTTGAATTCTACTACCGAACTAAAAATGTATTGCTAGCTAAATTAATAGTCACCGAACAATACAGTCTAGACCTGGATCCTCGAATTACTTATGGCTGCTAACAAAATTCGTCGTCAGGAAATAAAATGAAATTATCACGACTAGTTTTTTTTGATTTGTATCTAAATGTCCAGGTTGAAAATATTTATTAGGGACTCTAGAATAGACAAAGCTGTATTAAATATGTTTAAAACACAAAAAATATTTAATATTTCATATATTTAGATAAGAAAAACACTTTTCAAGAAACGGATCAAAATTTGAACCCGCGCCTCTTGTACGGTTACCAAAACGTTCAAGTCAAATATATAGGATAACGTCAAAGAAGCTATATAGAAGTTTATAGAACAATATGTCAAGAATAACAAGGAATCCGAGAAAATACAACAGTTATGTACAATCATGCCACAATAATGCTGTAAAAAGAGTGTTTACTGATAAGGGAAAAGAGCAGTTAGTAAAGTTTTTTTGAAAGCACAAAAGTTTGAAATTTCGTTGTTGAATGTGAAAAATGGTGTTATTTAATATGAATCGTAATTTGCCATAACCACGTTGCCACGTTTTTTCTATAAGAGTTATTTACCCGCCACAGACATTTCGGGTCAAAAATATAAACGCAAGACATTAAAAATACCCCGTTTATTACATTTAATTACATTTCATATCTACAATTTTTCATACATTAATATATTTTCAATAATAATTTATCTATTTTTACATTCAGATGTCATTTAAAAAATAATAAGTTAGTTGTCAGGAAATATAACGTCATCAATTCTTTGGTCCATCTCGTCCATGGGGACGTCGTCTAGAATTTGGCATTTAAATCCGATTGCTATTACCTAAAAATAATAAGAAAAATAAATTAAACAAATTAAAATACTTTTAATACAATAGAAATTAACAAAAATAACAAGAGTAAAATTGAATGAAGTGTTTGTTTTGAAAATAATATAACTATTTATATGTACAATATATCAAAATCAAAATATACTTTACTGAAATAAGCTGTTACAAGCACTTTCGAATAGTGAATTGTTACAAAAATGTCAGTATTGTCAGTCCTACATGAAGGTACCAACGGCTCGAAAAGTAGTTCTGCTGAAAAGAGTCGACGAGAACTGAACGGTGCTATTTGATACCTTAGGTGCAGTGGCGGGATTTGTGCGTAAGTTCGCAATGTATTTGTCGTAGTATCCTCCGCCGTGACCAACTCGTCCACCATTCTTTGAAAACGCTACACCTGGAGCTATTATTAAATCTAGACCTGGAAAAATAAAGGCAAAAAATGTATTGAGGTTACTGTGCAGATTGCCTATTTTTTTCGCATTTGTCAGAGAGAACCTAGTGTCAAGATACTCCGTTCTCCACTTATCGCCCAGACTCGAGACGTTGCGTGTTGGGTGGCAGAACTAAACGCGGCGCTTTTTCTTTTTCACTAGAGGAGAAATTAAAATAATTAAATGATGTTTCCTCCGATTGAGAATCGAACCCACAGCCATATACACTGCGCCACGACGTCCCTATTATATGATTTTATTATTATAATATGATATTGCTGCCAATGAGGAGAGTTTTGAAACGTTGGAAAACTAAAATATCAATAAATTTGTTAGGCGTCTGACTGTAAGCGCTATTGGGTGTGGGTTCGATCCGTATTCGGGGATATGATTCTATATTAATTATCTGCATTTCCCCGTTCTGCTATGCGGGAATATAAACAAGTACACACGCAACAAGTGTTAATAGATAATATTTGTTTACTCTAGACTAAGTAAATATAGATAGAAGTATGCGGAAAAGAGCTGAGACAGAATCTCCCGAAGATTCTCCCGACAAAACCTACCAACGAGATCAGCTCCTTAGAAACTTAATAAATCCAATTCGTACAACTACGTAAGAAGAAGTGGGACTGCAATGACATTTTCGGAGACAAAAAACGAATACACACTATTAACCGAGGAACAAATTAACAAATTAAAAAACAACGTTTAAAACAAAAAAATACACCAGCACCCCAAGCCAGCTAGTCACAGTGGGGCAATAAGACAGCTACCTTCCAAAACATTCACCTAACAATTATGATTCTACAAATACTAAAAATCAATGTTCTTTATTTTACATTGGATATATAATATACTTTTGAATTGAAAGTATATACTTTTTGAAAGTATATACGACAGTCAAAGGAAAAACTAAATTAGAAAATGTTACATATGTAATTAAATGACACAAATGGGGAAGTACAGGCTATATCCTGCGTGGATCTGGAGAAGTGGAGCAAAGTTATAATCGACTGGTAATAAGCGAGGAAAATAATTCAAATGGTAGAAGGCCGAAATAAAAGACATAGCAGGTCCATCATGGTCTAGATTTCTAGAACGTCCAGAACGGAACGGAAAAACTGGAAAAAATTGGAAGAGGCCTATGTCAAAATTGGTTTAGATAAAGACACAATTTTTTGAATAAAATATATCGTAAACTACTAACTTATGTGGAATCTGAAATGAAGGCTTCGTTTCTCTCCACGAATTCAGCCGGAAAGCAAAGAGAGAAGTGTCATAAGACTAAGGTTCTCTTTCTCCTGCTATGAGAAATAACGCATGAAAATGAAAAAAAAAAAATACAAAGAAACCACGGACCTTCGTTTAAAGCATCGTCTCGTTTCTGGTCCTTCGAGTGTTGCGCAATCCCATGTTTTGTCAAAGGCATGGTACTTTCATCTCCAGTCTCCAGCCTCAGCATCCTCATCTTGCCGCCCGCGTACTGTGGTACGAATGCCGCCCCGCCTTTGGCTTTAATATGAGCTATGACAGGTGCAGTGTTAATTTCATCGTCTGTACTCATAAATATTGCTATTCTTTTCGCAGATTTGTATTCGGGATGGTTTATTATCTGTAAATAAAGTTGTTTCTAAATTTTCTTAACTAAAATTTAGAACTTTCCAATTTTTTCTTTTACAATACTAAGGCATACTTAGATTTATTTGAACTTATCTTATATATTCTTAGAAACATTGGTTCTGGATATAGTTATCTCAAAGATACAATGTTTGTAATAAAGTTTATTATTATTTTGAATTATTTCTTGAAGCTTCCTGGTGCAGTGTGTGACATCGTCTATCTTATTTGCGATGGTTCAATTTAAATTATTTTTTTAAAACAAGGCGTTAGGTTCTGCCACTCAACACATTATATCTCGGATTCGGGCGGGAAGCGGAGAACGGCAGTGTCTTCAAACTAGGTTCTAGACAAATTTTACATACAGGTTCCATCAACGGCGGCTTTAGTATATAAAGATGATAGCTAGCTCTATTTATGAACATAAAAAATGCAGCCAGGATAAAAAACAAGAAAAAGAAAGCACATACTACTGTACAGTGTTCGAAACGTCGGGTTCTACAATGTATTTTCGAATACATACATATATAAGCGATTAATCCGGTTAAAAATAGTTTAATTTCATAATGTGTAATAATCGTAAAAATCAAAAAAAGTCATAAGAAGAAAGCTGACAAAAATATTTTATACTATTACTTTTATTATTAGCCTAATAATAATATTCTTTAGTTTAGTTCTTTAGTTATTGCGCTTCGAACGTGCATGTTGAGCACTGATCACTTCGCCGAAGTCACGTTGTATGGAGTTCTTAATAAAAACGAATCTAAAATGATTTAACAAATTAACATTTATCTAAAAAAGACATATGTAGAAAACGTATAAAAATTTGAACGCACCGGGATTTCAACCCGCGCCTCTTGAAAACCGTTCAAGCGCTCTGACAGCTAAGCCATGGCTTAGAGTACAGAGTCAGGTCTAAATATGTCTTTTTCAATTTCCTAAGTGTGCGAATAACACTAACACTAAAAATATTTATCTTTTAAACTACTAACATAATATAATGCAGAATGTTTGTATAACAGACAGATAACCTTTGTATGACAAAACGTAAGTGTTTATTTACGTCCTTATTAATACAATATTATTTCATGCTACCATTACAATTTACAGCTGATTAATTATTTAATTATTAGAATATGATAAGTTCTTTGATTTTCGCGATTATTACACATTTTGAAATGAAATTATTTTAACCGGATTAATTGCGTATAATTTTGGTATTCGAAAATACTACTGCAAAGTGTTCAAAACGTCGGGTTCTACAAATGTATTTTCGAATACCAAAATTATACGCGGTTAATCCGGTTAAAATAGTTTCATTTCAAAACATTGATTGGATGTAGAATTTAAAATTAGTAAATAAATATTAAAATGTGCTTGCATTGATTTATTGATAGATAGATAGATACGGTTATACTAATAAAAGTATAACTGTAGACCTAAGATCGAATACAAACCCAATACCAAGTTATTTTATTATTTATGGAAAACCATAGATATATTTAATAAATTGCATTTCACTAAACGATTGTACGTAAAAATAATCTTTGGGCAGCAGAAATTTGTAAAATATCTCAATAGAGACGCTAACAACAATAACATGTTGTAACACGCGTATTATAACTTCAATTTAGCCAGATGTAGAACGTATAGCTTAGCGGTTAGAGCGTTTGGACGGTATCTAAGAGGTGCGGGTTTGAAACCGACTAGGTTTAAATTTTTACATGTTTCTTAAAAAATATTTAAACGTAAGGGACTTACCGCATCTGTTAATCGATTAGGTACATCAAATTAATAATTCTCTCATGGGACAATAGAATTCTAATATAATGCAATAGAATTCTAATAGAATGCAATAGAATTCTAATAGAATGCAATAGAATTCTAATAGAATTAAAATTAACAATAGAAGTCCAGAAACCGGCTTAGAACTACATCAAAAGTCATAAAAGTTGTGAGACGACGTTTGTTATGAACGTTATTTAAGACTCTATGAATGATAACACGAAGGAATGAAGCTTGCTCCAGTCTATTTCAAAGGTATCATTGTCACTAATAAATAATAAACTGTAAATCTATAAATTGACTTGAAATGAAACTTCTTCTCGGGTTTGAAATACAATTATTTGACTAGTGGTCATAGCAAAGTCTTCAAATCGATAATAGAATAATATTTTAAACGTCTTCGGACAACTGTGCATGTGTAAATTTTCAAAGAAATCCAACATTAAATAGTGGGTAAGAACCGTTGAAATTTTTAGTACACTGTTTTGTTATAAACAGGTCAAGCTAAAACGCGTGTTAAAAAACAAACAAAGTCGTCGTTTGTTAGTAGAAATATGTTATGTACCAAGTTTGTAGGATTATTGTAGGTTCCAATCTTATTGGTGGATTTTTATATATTTAGATGAGATATATTTAGATTCAGATAAGTGTGCAGCTCAATAAACGAAACACGAGATTGAATTTCACAATCGTTTTAATCCTCAGGCCGAATATATAATCCTTTTTAAATTATAAATGACAGTTTTAATGTAATTATTAAACCAAAATTATATTTAACGCATAAGCTCTAAGCTAAAAGCATATGTTTAATATTATTTTTTATATATAAACCTGTCTATGTAATTATGTTAGAGTATTAGTATTAGGATCGATGCTCATTCGAGGCATTGTTTATATTTAAATTATTTTCATTTCCCCGCTGACTATTTCCAACTTTCACACTATACGGAAAAATATGTGAAGGCGTGACGTGACGTGACATTAGAAGGACAATGACGACGAAATGACAATTGAATTCTTGCCAATATTAAATAGTGATAATAAAAAAGTACATACTTTATTAAAAACAATTTCAGACTGTCGCTTCTTCTCGTCAGCGGATAGAGCTGCTATGCTCGACGCCACCTTTTCTCTTATCAGCATTTTAGCTGGATTTGGCGTTCGACTCATCTTGGATACTGTGCTGGAAATTAACAAATGAGATGTTAAAATTCATTGGGCACAATTATATTTTGTGTAGCTTTTTCCCACATAGCAGGGACCAAGTGTCAAGACCATCCTCTACTGTCCTTCCCAAGCCGAGACACTCTGGCTGCCCTGCTATGCGGGTAAAAGTGTAAATTTACTTTAAAGTAAAATTATTTTCTTATTTATAATTAAGAACATATGTTCTTAGTCTAACCTTAAGCTATGTATATGCGATTTTCGTACTCGAAATTAAGAACGGTCGTCTTTACTATCGTGGCGAACCAACTATATACATAAACATATACAAATGATAAGACATAACACAATTAAATACACTTCTCTGTGATTACGATATTGTACGAACTAGCTACCCGCTCGCGACTTCGTAAACTACTAAACTATTTCTCTTAAATCGTAAATACACTTTGCTTAAATTAATATTTTAAATGGCTGTAACTTTTTTATTTATGAACTGATTAAAATGAAATTACCACTAATTTAAATTAGTTAAGCTGTTTCTGAGATAAGCGTGCACAAGCGCACAGACAAACAGAAAAGAAAATTAAAAATGATTGTTTTGGGTTCTAATACATTGATAAATTCCCATAATAATATTTATTCACATATATCTTCCATGTACAGACAGCGATCAGTTACATTTTTATTATATGTACAGATTATGTAATGTATACTTTTACGCTAGAATAGTTCGAGATATATGACACAGTCAAGTGGTTTTGGTAAATGATGTAGACATATAATAACTTTTCAAAACGGTCCTGGACTATTTTTAATTGTGAAAATATACGATGTATTAACAATATTCTAACTAAATGGCATTTTAGTTTTCAAATTAAATGTTACAAAATAATCTAAATATACAAATATTGGAATATAACAAGGTAGTAATATAATCATTACCCCGAATGGGGATTGAACCCACAATCAAACCAGTCATACGCTGTGCGAATGTGTCACGACGACCTTCAAATGGGGTATATTCTCAATATTATAACGGTTGTTTTGATGTTTTTCTCTAAACAATAATAACTCGTATCAATATTACGCAGTAAACTCATATAAAATCCAAACAAAACAGTATACAATTATGATCAGACAACTGTTAAATCTATATATATACATATCTCAATATAAAATTTGAATATCTAAATAAATTGATATCTTAATTAGTATTAAAAAACAACAAAAAATCTATGTAAATACTTTGTCTATGCCATAGTTTGATAACAGTTTTAAACTATGTAATTTAACCGGATAAAAAGTTTTTTTTTAAATAATCGAAGTTACAAACATATTATACTAGTTTTTATTTCATTAAGATGAAAGGTTTAAATCTAAATATGTTTGTAAATAACGGGCTTTTAAAATATTGTTATAATACTGTCAATATAACTTACGCATTCAAAGAAACGAGATACTTCACCCACATTCGCGCACACACTGCCATTTAATAAATCGTATGTATTGCCCATATAAAAAAAAAAAAAAAAAAATTATATAGGAGAGCAGCGCCATCTAGCGTTATGTAGGACAACTGCGATGTAGTAATATCTGTGAAACGAATTTCATTTTCTGTACAATAGACAGCGTGGTACTATTAATCGTGACATAGTAATGTATAAAACCAATAATATTATATTATATATTTAATTTAAAAAATATATAAGTTTTAACGTTATATTAAAACAAATCTTTAATTATTTAGTTCAGAATCATCTTGGTTTTTGGTATATTAAAGAATACACAATAGATGGCGCTGATAAGTAGAGGTATTTTTTACAAAGTAAAAATAAGTTGCAATTCCACTTAGACTTGAAAATGGTGTTTGTGATATTAAATATAAAATAAATTTTAAAAAAGGACAACAAAATAACTAATCAATTCGATATTGTTTCAAATTTAAATGAACTTGTAAAGCCTGACGAGCGTCTATTCCCATAATAACCCTCGTAGACTTATGTATTTAGTAATGATGTAATTTAAATTTCTAAGTTCTACTTAGGCAAAGTTTTTATTATATATTAATAAAATTCTTCGGCTTATGCTGTAAATTTTAGAGTTAGTCTGTTAAAAAGGAAAACTTTAAAAATTTACATTTAAAAAGACGATGATGCTACATATTCTTAGGAAAGCTTGAGATGGATTGGCATCCCAACTAATTGTATATGGAGAAATGGAAAACGTCTGTAATTTTATTTTATTCTATCTTAGTACAAGAAAAGGTTCGTTAGTCATAAGTTCGTTTATTTTTCTACAAATGACACTCATTTGATTTGATTTGTTCCTTTTAAGAACAGCATTTAAAATTATAAGGCAATATTTAAAATACACTTATTGTAAGTTGGAACCAGCATTGAAATTAACTTTAGTAATTTAGGGTTGCCAATATATTTAGGCTTTCAGTCATAATAATAATTAGTTTTTTTTTATTGTTTTGATTTACAAGCTTAATTAATAATATTTAAGTACTCATGTTAAGTTTTGTACATCATTGAAGTTTTATCTTTAGACTTGTGCTAATATTGTTTGATATAGTTTATTTTACGATGTTATTAAAAGTAATAATCCATCGATCTGCTTGCATTATAGATGGCTGACAAAATAATAAAAGAATTAATTACAAATTGAATATATTAAAGTATTTTTTTTACATATATAAACGTTTCACGAGTGAAAATCGAACTGACAACCAATGTGTTCAGTAAAGCTAATCGACACGTGACAGACCACGGATTATGATTGTTAATTAACAACCCAGTTACGAAGCAAACTAAATTTTGATTGAAACTTAAGCTTTCATATCTCAATCTATTAGAAGAGCTATTGTAAATCTTTAGACACCTTTCAAAGGGGCTGAGGGTCCGTATGAGTGAAATATTTTAGTAACCATCTGCTTGTATATAATTATTATTTATTTATATAATTATTAATTAGTGTATAATTGTATATACAATATATATAATAAAAATGTAACTAATCGCTGTCTGTACGTGAAAGATATATAAGAAAAAGTATTGTTGGGGCCACTTGTTAAGGATATAACATTTTGTATTATATTGTCTGTGCGTTCGTGCACGGTAATTTTAGAAATTGTTAAGCCGATTTAAATGTAGTTTTGACTGTTGTATTTAGGTAAGCTTCCCTTAACATTTAGTGTTTATTTTATTCCAATCGGTTCATAAATAAAAAAGTTACAATAATTTTATTTATAGTCGTGTAGTTTA
The DNA here is from genome assembly GCA_038994665.1 of Podotricha telesiphe. Lineage (NCBI taxonomy): Eukaryota > Metazoa > Arthropoda > Insecta > Lepidoptera > Nymphalidae > Podotricha > Podotricha telesiphe. The sequence continues at coordinate 521,847 of JAOYRR010000265.1, forward strand.
TACAGGTGTAGCGGGTCGCAAGTTTGCTATATACTAGCGACCTGCTCGCAACTTCACCCGCGTGAATTACACATTACACAACGATAGCTATTCACACTCCAGACCGCCCGCTTGTCTTGCACATACTTGATTATAATTTTGTAGCGGAGCTATTTTAAAACTATGATATCTCCAAATATATTCATTGAAATCAAATAATGACAAAGGCAATTTCGTTCAATATCGAGATAAATAACGTATTTGTATGGATATGGATTAATTTCATGTTTATAACAACACCATCGCAAATAATATATTACTTTAGGACAATTTTTTATTACCATAAATACAGGTTAAACTAAACATTAAAAGACCTTAAAACAATCCTTAAAAGATAGACATAAGCTGTCGCGGACTTTTTTTTAGATCTTTTAGTGGGGAATAGTTCCGTAATACATGTTTTTTACGTAACTTTGACCGTTTAAGTGAAATAATTTTCCCGTTTTTGCAATATTTTTTATTGCTGCTCCGGCCCTGTTGGTCGTACCGTGATGTTATATGGCTATATAGCCTTCCTCGATAAACGGACACACACAACACAAAAAGATTTTTTGATTCGAATCAGTAGTCTCTGAGATTGGCACGTTCAACAAAACAAACGAACTATTCAGCTTTATTAGTATATATTGAGGTCTTCATCGTCCCATCATATTTTGTTTGTGTGACAGGGGGAATGATTATATTTACATAATTTTAATTTTTCCACTCTGGTGACAATACAAAGTGCGGTGTTGAGCTCCGCCACTCAACTCGCAACGTCTTTTACTCGGGCGGCAAGTGGAGAACGCATTGCCCTGACACTACGAGTATAACACCTCTATCTTCCCCGCTATATATATTTTGACAGTTTTATTTCAATTATTGTTTTTCAAATAACAACTGTACCATTTATATGTTTTACAAGTTTTTATTAGCTTCACTTATATGTCAATCCCTGTAATGTATTTGTCGGCCAACAAACATTGGATCATTTTTGGAACTGAAAGGACTTTAAACTTATTTCGATTTTATTCAAAGATTTTTTTTATTATTACAAATGAATGATGACTCGAATGAGTGGTGGTTAATTAATAGAACATTATCTTTTAAGTTTTTTTTTCTCGAGATGTTCCTGACCTAATTTCATTCTATTTTCTACATAACATTGACAAATATAAACTACATTCAACTGGAATGCATACTAACCACTCGCTCGCGGTTTCGCTCGCGTGAACTATACATGTTTCATATTTTCGGCGGCTTTTTCCTAAAACAATGAAATTCCTGGAAAAACTAAAATAGAGTATGGAAAAAGTAGCCCATGCTCATCCTAAGACATCCCACACAGACAGACTGGATACTTTCGCATTTATAATATTCGTAGTTTGGGTCTCTGAACAGGATTTCATCCCACATTCTTCTCGAGGCACGACGCACGGCTCATTGCGCCACAATGGAGTCCTATATATGTTTCCCGTATAATTATAATTTAGTTATCAATCTTTATATATGATTTTTTAATACGATACAGTTGCTTTAGTGTAATGTGAATATGATAGAAATAAACGACTTACTTCATACAGTTAAAGCCTTTAAATAGGTTCTACAAAGCCTCAAGGACACTTTTAGTCCGAATATCTGAATTTCAGACACAAAGGCTTATTATCACGCGATTAATCTTCTTACTCGTATTCATTAAACCTTATCGTTATCACGTATAGCAAAGTGTTATAGCAAAGTGACGTAAGCAGTTTTTTAATAAATATTTTATAATAACCAGTTTTTAATTAAAAACTAGCGACCCGCTCACGGCTTCGCCTGCGTAAACAACATGACTAGACTTAGACTATTTCATTTAATAATTAATTTTCTGCCCGAGTTCTCGCTTAAATCAACTAAACTTTGCTTAAATTTATAATTTATTTGTTTGTAACTTTTTTATTTATGAACCGATTGAAATGAAATAAACACAAAATTTTAAAGAAAGTTTACCATATATAATACAATAGTTATATAGTCAAAATGAGTTAAAATCGGTTAAGCCGTTTCTGAGATTAGCATTCACAAACAAACAGACAAACACAAAAGAAAATAATATGTTTTTTTATATATCTTCCATGTACAGATAGCGATCAGTTAGATTTTTATTATATGTATAGATGTCTCGATCTAGATCCTATGAAAGCATGTTGGTAAAAACACTGCCGAATGCTGCATAAAAGAAAACCTGGTATTATACTCCGTTTTCGAATTTCGATATATTGCGTGTTGGGTAGTGGACTCCGATAATAATGTATTTTGTCATGGTTTGGCATTGAGTAAATGAAAATATTCTATATAGAAATATTGCTTTGAGTTGTCAGAGGGATCGTCTGCTTTATACTAGGATAAGTCCGGAGACCCACATAACCACGTCCGACTCCCGAATCGGGCTGGTATCCGTGAAGGATTCCGTCACGTAAAAAAAAAAAAAGCTAATCGAATCCGCAATGACATACAAAGAATGGCAAGTGTATGTTATAGTAGAAATTAAGAAGAATGGCTCACACGGTTTTGTATTACGGTGAGAGAATGAATGATAAAAGAATAGTGAAGAAGATTTATGAATGCAAAGGTGAAAATGGTAAGAGAGGAAGGGGGGAGACCTCGGTTGATCTTCATTTCATCTCTCATTCGAACTTCACAATATCGATGATATTGGAAAACTGGGAGAAGGTCACTTAAAAATCATGAAGAACCCCCGGAAGCGTGTATAAAGAGGCTGAGGACTGTGGCGGATAAAGTATGCAGTAACTTTATCGTTGGTGGACCGGTCTCTCTGACAACGCTAGGGATAAAGCGTGAAACTGGAAAAGAAATGCGCAGGCATATAATTTTCATGAAAGTGTTCTTGTATATGAATTAATTTATATAATTATATGAAAAATAAAGAATGGGTTATTTTTAGCTTACACTTTTCCCAGACTGGACAGAAGTCTATGTACCTATATTACAAACGCAAGTATTCCTTCAAGTGGGATTTGAATCTACAACTAGTTGCTTTAGTTAAAATTTAATTGTAAGTATATAAGTTTTACCTCTTTACATTGACAGCTCCCATATCAGTCTCGTACCCAATCAAGGTCGAATTAATTTTAGTTGGTTCATAGAAAGTGTATGTGTTCTAAATTATAAATAAATAAATTCAATTTAACTTTGCAACTATGTTTACTAGATACTTATTCATTTTGACGAATAAAATCTATTTTTTAATATTTTTTTAAAGTGTTATTCGCACACTAAGGAATTTGAAAAAGACATATTTAGAAAACGTATAAAATTTTTTGAACGCAGCGGGATTTGAACCCGTGTCGAATAAAATCTGTCTATTTAGTCCAGAGTCCTCTAGAAGGTAATAAGCAACGGTAACAAAATAATTAATCCATACGAGTATATCATACATACATAGATTCTTTTACGAATTGAGTTTTTTAAACCATTGCGTGTTGAGTGGCGGAGCTCAATGCCGAACTTATCTTGCTCACCAGAGCGGAAAAATGAAAATAATTAAATTATGATCATTGCACCAAGTGGGATTCAAACCCACAATCAATTGCCGTTTTTAGTCTGACGCTGTTCTACTGCGCCATGATGGCCTCAAGTGCCTACTTGAATATTAATAAAATGAATTTGAAAATCATAATAATCAATTTGAGAAACATATTTAGAAAACGTATAAAAATTTGAACGCAGATGGATTCGAAACCGCGCCTTTTTCGAACGCATGGCTTAGCGGTCAGAGCAGGGTTTTTCAATTACCCAAGTGTGTGATTAACACTTAATTTTAAGTCAAAAAACAGAATTGAATACGAATAATTTGGACTGAATTTGGACCAACACCTATATTTAATTATTTGGTCATCATAATTATTGTGTCGTACAACGCGGGTAGAGGGAAATAAGTGACTAGTTAGGAACTTTGTATGTTGAAATACCAAAGCAATTAAACAACAATCAAACCGAGGAAGAGAAAATATTTATACATATAAATAAAATGGGAGTGTCTGTTTGCAATATTAAAATAACCGCAATATTAAAATAATTTTTTTTTACAATTTTTGTCTGTTTGTTCCAGCTAATCTCTCGAACTGCTGGAATGATTTTGATGAGACTTCCACTGGAAGATAGCTGATGAATTTCATGCAGATGAAGTTGCGGGCACGGCTAGCTAGATTTAAATATAAACTTACTACTTAGTGTAAATCGAAGTCAAAACCATCACGTCTACACTAAAACATTTCTAATTGCGCTATAACTTATATTATAATATTTATATATATCTATCATTCTTCCAAGGCATATTTAATTACTATCAGCTGATTTTCTCAAGCGAAAATGCAAAAAAGATTTTAAAGTTGTAAGTGAAAAATGGAATTATTTCTTGGAAGAAACAGTTTCTAGAACAAAGAACATTTAGTAAAGCTTCGCCCAAGTATAGGCTTCTTATGTTAAGTAGTTAATTGAGGTAAGCAAACAAACGGTCCTGGTTCCAAGCAAGTTTCAGTAAAGTTCTAAGTTAAATAATTCAAGCGGCGGTGATATTTCCGATTATAACTTTCATAGATTTATTTTTTTATTTATAACAATACACATAAGATTTGGGCACAGGTACAATTCAATAATGACTTTGATCTTTCCCTCGCACTATAATAATATCCCATGGGTTTCCCCTCAAAACAATATAAAATTAAACGTGTTTAAGCGATGGCTATTCGTAATTGAAGTTGAATGGTTATTAATATCATAATATGAAAAAAAATCTCTGAGGCTATTTCGTTGCTAATATATATTACATGGCTTGTATAGGTAATATAATAAATTGTTTATAATAATTATAAAAATGTGATTTAAAAAAAAAACATTAGCTTCGTTATTAAAAAAAAAACAAGAATTTTAATATATTATATATAGGTATATATATTCTTTATTATACTTAAATAAAACACAATTCACATTAAAGAAATTAAGTTAACAACGGTGGACTTATCTCTAAAAGAGATTTCTTTCAGCCAACCGGTGGTAGTGGGTGAATGCAATATAAAGCGGTATTACAGTACTGTACAGTAAATAAACACAATTAAATTTCAAGTAAAACATATTACTGCTATTCATTTTAATGATAAGTACTGTCTGATTTCTAAATGAAATGTTTTATTAATGAGAGTTCAAAAGACAGGATTGATGGGCTTTTCTGGATGGTTTTCGGGAGTTTGTTCCAAAGTACAACAGGATGTACAAAATTTTGGGTTGCTATTTGCAATGTGAAGCATCGGAGTAATACAAGACCTATTTGAACGTATGGGAGGAGGAAGGATATTAAAACGGGAACGGAGGTATGAAGGGAAATTTTGGTGGTGGTTATATATATATAAGTCAAGTACAGCTGGTGACGGCCTCCGGAACTCTATTCAAACGTTATTCCTTCTATCCGCAATATGCTTTATTAGACCTACAGTATACACACAAATTGTTTGACATATAAGTAAATATATCATTTGATTATGTTTGCTGTAAATATGTAACGTTTGTTTACGGGTGGTCGCGGGTTCGATTCCACTCGGTGGAATGATTACATTTAAATTAGTATCATTTTTCTAGCTCTGATAAAAAAAAGCACATATATAAATTCTACCAACCGACCTGCATTTTTACTTTCAGCCTTTCCAATCCTTTTAATTTGAACTTAATATTTTAGTACAAGCTAAAGTATGATAATATTATTGGTTTATTACAAGTTAGTTTTCATTCGTCTTCTATGCAATTCAAATGAGAATTACTTAATTAAATTAAAGTACTATAATCTACCTGTAAAGACACTCTGTCCACTTCCCAGAACTTAACGCCCGCTTTGTGAAAATAATTATTAAACATACCCTGAGTGGGAATTAAATCTGCACCTCGTCCAATGTTCCTTGAATTTGAAAATCAAGATTATATATATCTATGTAAATTAATGAATCTGAATTTCTATATAAACAATTTAAATACTTTACGAAATTTGGAATGTAAAATCATGAGTTTGATGTTTAAAAGAATGAATATTAAATTCAAAACCATCAAATTCATTCAAATAAAAAAAAATTAGAACAGTAATTTCAAACCTGTTTCATTATATTGAAAAAGTATGATATCGCATTCGACCAAGTAGCGGTTACTCTAAATGTAAAACTGAATGTATAAAAAGCGGATAAAAATAATCTTAAAAGCAGCGAGGGTCTTTCACAATGTGTTTTTTTAAGCCGAAGAATACCATGACTCCTGTCCCATTGTACGTGTTACATTGGATAGTTTAAGGATAAGTCATGATATTAAAGCTAGAAAAAAGTTATTAAAGCTTTATTCCACAATAATATGCTGGCTGAAGGCTGAATGGGATGTGGCATTGCCATATATCAATATTAAGTACATTAAAAACGCAATTAAAAATTGATTAAAAAATGGCTGGCTGGTACATAGTGAACCAAATAACTTTAAAAATGTATAAAATTGCAAATGTACTTTAAAATTCTATTTGCAGGGACAAGTAGCTACGGCCAGGGTCTAAAGTCTTTGTCCGAGTCGCAGGGGGCGCTGCCGGGCGACAGACAGTAGAGCTCGGCTCGCCGTCGCGTGTACACGTGTCCGCATTACACGAACTGAAAACTTTCTTACGTCAAATCAATGGATATAACCTAACACGCCGTTTTAAACTGAGATGTGATAAAACAAAATGGTTCCAGTTTCAGTGTTTATGTGCGCAAGTGTATTTGTGGTGACGTGATTAGCTATGAGTATCCAGAAGTGCCTTTTGGATAATTCTAGCAGGATGATCAAGGCGATGTCAACAGCGAAGTCTTCTAACAACGAAGTTAAAACGGTGAGAGTTATATTGCTTGCATATGTTTTGAATAAACATAGACGTTTAGCGGAAACAGTTAAGTTATAGGTTATCTTTTTGACGTTTAAGGTTAAAAATAAACCTAGTTAGTCATAAAACTTATGTATCGCTATGTACTTAATTTATTTTCAATTATTATATGCCATGTGTATGTATTTATAGAGTCTAAGTCTAATGATATATTTTTTATGATAAGTTTAAAATATAAGATAATTCCATATAATGTGAAAAGTTTGACTAAAGTTTATGTTCACCAAGCAGTTATTGCGTACATTTAAATGAGATCTGTATTGAAGTCTGAATTTACAATGATCGCTAATGGAGCACCATGGCACTAGCAAATGCAATATACAATATACTTATATAGTAACAAAATTATTATAAAGTATATAAAATAAAATAATAAAATATATATTCATAAAGATAAAACCTGTACACTATTTTTTATGCAATATTCATGAAGATTTCAACGTCCATAACTAAACCCTATTATGATAAGATCGTGGTCTCGCAGTAACAGAAATGACATTTACAATAAGCTTTAAATTTTTTTTAAATCATATCTATCATACCGACGTTTTCTATATATAATAAATCCATATTATATGGCTTATTGTTGATATACAAAATTAAAATTAGTATTTAAAATCACAATTTGATGTATTGAAATAAAAAATAAGTAAAAACTCATTTTGTCATACCTTTTTTTTTATTTAAACGTATTTTAACAATGCCCGCTTCGGTGTGTAGTCGCAACTCGCAACAAAGAGTCCACTCCCGTTAGCCTATTGTTCGACACATGAATGACCAAAATATTACTTCAAACACTGAAGGATAATAGAATATATGTAAACATTGCTCTGTTTATAATAATATTAAGCTTATATATTATTATAGAAAAAAATTAAATTGTAAGATTAAATTTTATGAAAAATTTATATATCGCCTAATCATTTTTGTTCTACGCCTTTTCTATTGTGATAAAAAAAACACTAAACGTCATGTAATTAGAGATATCGTGACAATGTGAAAAAGATGCGAATTTCGGATCTAAAACAAACAATTTTATATATTTAGTACCTATAGAATTTAGTTATTAAGACATACTAATTTTGATACAATTAAGCTATTAGTAATTAATGCAAGGAAGAAAGTAACTTAATTATTATAAAAAAAAGAAGAAAACTTTTTTTATTAAACAAAATTATTTGTAAAAAAGATTATAAAAAATAATAGAACTCGACTATTTTGCGCTTAGAATAAAAAACTGTACACAAAATAAATACACACAAAATTTTCGAACAAGCCTCTTTACTCACACACTTTACACACTTTCTGTATATACACGTTTTACTGGGGATGTAGATAATGTATATATTACCATGTCTAGCCTCTAAATTCTCTTGCGTGCTAAGGGGTACCTGTCCAATATTGCGTTTTAATTAAATATTTAAACAATTGAATTGTTAAATATTTACATATATGATACGCTTTATGAATATTTTTATAGCCGATAAAGATATTTCGCTTCAGCCTAGCTTCAGAGGGATTTTGTAAATTTGACTTATTGATTGGTAATTGCTTACGTGATTGTTAATTGGAAGTGCGTATAGAGTGTAAATAAATATATATATATAATAATTTTTGTTTTTTAATTTTTGAGTAATTTTTGAAAGAATATTTAATTCATATAAAGCATTTCTTATTTTCAACCGTCATACACTAAACAAAAATTATTAACAAATATTTTTTTTGCAATTTCACGCTTTTTTCCTCATAGCGAGGCAGTTAGAGAGACCTTTTGTCGAGACAATCCGTTCGCCACTTTTCACTCGAAATGAGGCACTTGTCTGTGGCACCAAAGTGGAGAAATGATAATATTTTAAATATATTAATCGTGTTTACAGACAGACGCTCTCCCACTAAGGCACGATCGGCTCACTTTCTATATTATCGAATATAATATAAAAATGAATAATAATTGGACGAACGAACTGACCCATCAAGGTATCCAAGTTCTAAACTTTTACATATACGTTATGATTAATGAACTATTTTTCTATATAAATACAAAGAGAAATAAGACCTGCGATATCATGTTTAATTTATACAGAACACGACATAAAAGTGTATTTTAAACAGTGTTAATGTAAAAACACCTTTAAATTTTACTTTTTAAGGGCGTTTTTCCTAATGTTCTATATTATTTTGTCTTAAATGGGGTCTGTATAGGATATTTTGCGGTTGATAGATTAGGTTATTCATATACTTGGCTTCTCTCGACTTTTTGGGAAATTACTCGTTCGGCGTAAGCACTTGTCGTGAAAATTGGCTTTTTAGCATAAAAAGCTAGCGTGAGTCGTCCAAAAGATTCATAACTCGCTGGGTGATTTATCAAAATTCAGATTATGGCTGGTCTTTTATTACTTTGCGTAATAATTTTCATAAAGGAATAACGTCTGTAGTTTATTAATTAATCATCTAAAAATCCATATAGTCGACTTAAACGAAAAAAATTCATAAATTGAAACTTTGTTGGATAAATATTTGAGAAATTCGTAAAATCTGATATTACGTTACACAGAACCATGTTACAGATTTCGGACTTCTTTATTTAGGTCAGTTTTATGTCACAAGCCTGATGACATAAAAGGCTTCTGGTCTGGTCGGTCGATTATATACTATTATTTGACGCCAAGTTCAGGGAGTTACATACGTAAAAAACAATACTCATAACTTTTGATATACATTTCTTTTGAAAAAATATATTACTATATATAATTTCTATACGATTTTCATACGTGAATAAGGCTAGTTGGAGACGTAATTATTATGTATGTTTTTAAGCATATTTGCCAAAGTAATTGCTTCGCGTATTATATACATACTTGTAATGTATGTTTATTGGAATGGGAGTAAAATTGTCTTAAATATATTTACAGCTACATTGCGTTTGAGTTAATTTATACCCAGTGTACTTACTACTTGTGTAGCTATATACTTTTATTTTAAACATTTTTTTTAATTGTTATTCACACACTTAGCAAATTCAAAACCATATATTTAGAAAACGTATAAAAATTTAAACGCAGCGAGATTTCAACCCGCGCCTCTTGAAAACCGTTCAAGCGCTCTGACCGCTAAGCCATGCGTTCTACATCCGAATTTAGGTGGCAGAAATTTGTAAAAATCTCTTTACAGAGATGCTAACAACAAATATAAGTTGTAATAAGTGTAAAAATATACGAAAGTGTATTTACATAACCTAAAATAAATTTAGACAGTACTAATCGATTTTTACTGTGTTTACATAATTTATTAACTCTTGGTTATCCTTAGCGCTCCACTATATTCTTTAATTTCTACACACTTTAAAGACGCGTTAGGTTTTATTTCCTGGCTGTGTTAAACAAAATGGGGCTTAGAGTTCCACAATTCCGCACGCAATGTCTCAATTTCGGGCGGAATGCGGAAAACGGAGTATTTTGAAAAAAGAACTGCCTGAAATGTATACTACTTTGGCTAACACTTGTATAAAGTGACATATACGTAGCCAGGGCAACGCGTATTTTACGCCTCAATGGAGCTAGTTATTATTATTATGTAATGCACATCTACAGTAAACACAATCGTCTCTATATAAATTCATTAATATTTTATAACAACGTCAGTACGACGTAGGGTAAAATTTTTCCATTGACAGTCGTACACAATTGATGAAATGTTTATAGCGTCGTTTGTTTTACGCGTCGTAAACTTTGTTGTGGCTATTTAGGTACGAGGTAATGATTGTCTTTTAGTTAGGTGTTGGTTGAATATATATCTTTGTATTTCTGTTACATTTTGGAGTTCAGAGAACTTTATGAATCACTCCGCTCTCTGTTTTCCGCTCGCCATGGCTGATAAGTCTAAATGACGCGACGCCTTATTGTAATAATATAAATATTGAAAAACAGGTTTATCCCATCGAGAATTTACGCAGCTGGATGTAGAGCGCATGGCTTAGCGGTCAGAGTTCTTTGACGGTTTGCAAGAGGCGCCGTTTCGAATTCCGCTGCGTTGAAAATTTTTATACGTTTTCTAAATATGTTTTGCAATTTCCTAAGTGTGTGATTAACACTTTAAAAAATGTTAAATATATATATGTTGTCTCGACAGGCAATTCAACTCATAAACATTGTAGAACAAATCGTTTAATCGTTCTTTGCTCGTCATTCGATCGTCGCAGACAATCCTGTAATATAGTATGTACCGTAGTGTATATTATTAAAATTATGTAATGCGCAACTAACTTGAGCGAGGTCCAATGTTCCAAACTAACCGTTTACAATGTTTACTAATATATTTTGCAACCAATTACTTTCGTTACAATATTGCACTGGTTACTGATAAAAGAGATAGGGGGAGACCTAGGTTGACCTTCGTGAACCCAGTTTTGAGAATACTGAGGCCAGGTCATGTAAAATGCCTTAGGGCAACCATTGGGCACTCTTGAATTAGATGGGCCAGACTTTGTGTTAAGACATAGGCACACGGGCAATTGTCACACGGTGTTATTTTAAATTTATGTAGGTAATATAAGCTCTTTGGTACCCGTGGCCCGTGAGTTGTGTGTGGTCTTATGATCGTTAAAGTTGGTTATTTCTTCCGAATTGATTGCGGTGTGGACTTCTATAATTTTTTTTAGAGCGTGGTGGGTAAGCTTTGAATAGCAGACTGGTTTAACAACAAACTGGTAACTATTTCTAGTTCTGTAAGTGATCGCGCCACCCCAAATTATTTTATGTTTTCGGAATTTATAACCCAGGTGGGACGGATGTATATGCTACAAAGAACTTTATAATTTTAAGACTTTGAATAATGTATTTTGTTTTTGAATAATGTAGGTTGTTGTTACCTTTGACAACGCATGGTGGCTAATAATGAAAAATTGAACTGACCGCATCTGAATGAATGAAATGACCTGAATATTGCTCACGGAACTTTTCATTCTATTTATTGTGTCTATGGCTGTTTTGAGAGCGTCAATTGTAGATCTTTGGTTCATAAAACCAAACTGAAGCTTATTGTTGACATTATAATGGAAGATATGAAATGTCAGGCGTTGGGCTTGGATAGTTTTTTCAAGAAGTTTATCAAATACTATAATAAACCTATGGGAATATAGGAGGACTTACTTGAGTAGTCGTTTTTGTTTGATTTGGGTAGCACAATAAATTCCATTTAATCGAAAAATATACACGCCAACTATTATGAGGATATTCTGTCATTAATATCAGGTATATATCAGCGGTAAGATGGTCTAGTCCTGGGGCTTTATTAGGGTTTGAATGGAGAGAAAAAGAAATGGAAAGAAGTATGCAGGGACCGTAGCGTTTGGCGTTCCGTTGTCGCTGACTATCCAGCTAGGCATAAAGCGTGAAGCTTAAAAAAATTGTGACGCGTAAACGGCTTAGCTTATAAAACAACACTACTATTTGAGTTCAGAATTTATAAAAGTAATGTAGTTATTTCGTTAGTAATATTTGTTTATTTTACAACAGGAATATATTTATAAATCATCTCATACATAGATCAAGCACAAGTTGACTTATTTTTTTGAACTAACTGAATTTTAGGGTTTCAGTACTAAAATATAATACCGTCGTAGCTTACAATCGATTGAGATGTAGCTTATTGCAAACAACGGTAGTGAGTTCGAATTCTGTTTTAAGATGTTTATGTTTAATCTTAAAGCGCGGCGTTGACTTTCGCCACTTGACACTAAATGTCTCGAATTCAGGTGGAAATTGGAATTGGAAATTGAAGTATTGACACTAGGTCTCGGTAATTACTATTAAAAAAAAAATCTTTAGATTCTTATTAAAATAATTTTATTTTATTATTACAAAAATATGTACACCATACTTTAGCTATTTATTTAGCTATATATATACTTATAGCTCATTCATTTTCCACGTAGTTGGTTTTAACAAAAATAAACAAGCAACACGTCAAAGGTACTAAGATTGATGTCAAGAAAGTATGTTAGATTTTCCCACAAGGCTATATGCGTTATCGAATTTTCATGGTGTTTCATATTTTTCTTTGTGTGTCGATAATTTGTTGACCTCGATCCAGATATGATGATTACCTCAGCTGAGTGTTCTAAACTTCCTTTCTATATATGACAGTTAGATGGAATTAATTATACATAGAAATATTATTAATTAAATATATTTTTATTATTGCGATTATATTACTCAGTTTATAATTTAAATTTTACCAGGTTAAAATTTTGTTTGTCTAAATTATTTGATGACAATTTTGACGTGAAGCTTTTAAATAATAGAATATCTGGCTGTATGAAAGTTTTCAACTCCAACCTTTTACCGATTTCGCCCTTTTTGAAGAAGAGAACTTAGTGTCATTACACTCCGTCCTCCATTTCCAGCTCGAAATCGAGACATCGCCTGTTGATTGGCTTGTTAATTTCTTTCATAATTAAATATCTAAAAATTATAGTCTAATATAAAATTTTGATATTTTTGAAAGTATACAATTGTTTGGATATTTGTTAGACACCGAGTAAAAATACATATTAATAACTTTAATATGTTTTTACAAATTAAGTTTAGAATTATTCTGATAAAATATTTTTTTCATTCCACTTAATGTTCTTCGGTAACAGATTCGCGTGTGCCTTTAAATAGGTATTGTATTCAAATTTATCCCACGCCGACTATAAAAGACAATGCGAGTAGAATAAAATTTTTAATCATTATAAATATTTTAGGTTATTCTGATAATATATTATATATATATCCGACATTCAACGCACAGTGGAAACAACTAGGCGACGAAAGCTGAAATTTGACACATGTTCATTAGCTAAACTAACTGAAAAAATTACATTTAAAATTTTTAAGTTCGAACTACACATGATATAATATAAAAGACCGCTCAATCTACGTTACGGGCGACATCGTATAAATGTCGGAAATAAAAAAAAACTAACAATTACCGACTGACACGTCTCAAGTAAAGTTTTCTAAGGACCCTACATGGATATGTACTTCTGGAGGATTATTATCTTGATAAATGTGTGCAATATTCAACGCTGTCCTGCGGTTTTAACATGAGAGTGATTTATCACTTGTTTTTTTTTCCACTAGGCTTGTGGCACTGGCACAATGCCAGTTTTAATTTACTAAAAGGCTATGGCTATATATTTTTTAAATATTCTCGTAAATAAGCATCCTTCCTCTTGAATTTTGCAGGAACATTTGCTTTTACTAGATACATTGCTGATTTTTATATTACCATTTTTATTTATTTATTTTTATTTTTTAAGGGTTTTTTTTAATTGATATATTTAACTCCACAGCTCTGAAAATTCGTGCCGGTATCTGCACTTTTCTTTTGCTTTATTTTTTAAGGGTTAACTTTATTGTCTATATGCATTTTTGGAAATATAAAATATTTAATGATATTAAATATTTTATATTTCCATAATATAAAATATTTAATATCAAAATATAATATTATGTATAATTTCATAATGACTTCATGAAATTATACATAATATTATATTTTTTGTGTGATTCTCAATAGAAACGGTAAATTTACAAAAATATTACTGCCTGTACGAATTGCTCGTGTCAGGTCGTATTTATTATTTAGAACTGGCACTATGACCCCTTTCATATAATTTAGTACATTCAAACCCCATGGAAACCCTTAGTCATTCTCTAATGCTATGTAATTTAAATATCGAGTTCATTCTTATATATGTATAATGGAAAAATTAGTATTAATTTCTTAGTTGTTTTGTCAATTTTGTTTTTCAGTTTACCGTAATTATATATTAATAATAAATAAAGAATAAACTAAGTATGTAAGTAATTATTTTGATTTTATGAAGATCGCAAACTGCTTATATTTTTATTTAGTGAAAGCTTTGTTACCGTATGTTTTATACTTTATAAGTTTTTATTGACAGATTCGAAAATCTGAATGAAATATTTTTCGCGTTATTAGTAAATATGTATTGAGAACGCTATATTCACATACTGAAAAATATAATATAAAATTTTATCTCAAAATCAATAGCAAACGTTTTCAAAATGTGTCAGTTTGGATTCAGTCAGTGTTTTGCAGCTTTACGCGTTTCCCCGCATAGCAGGGTAGTCAGAGAGAACCTGGTGTCAAGACTAGCGTCAGACTTCAAAAGTGTCATGTCATAGTTGAGGGTTCAATCCACACTTCGGGGGTATAGTCATGCTTAATCCATTGTCCTTTGTCCGTAATCACGGATATTCGAATTCGATTGGAAAGTGGAGAACGGAATGCACCCGCGATGCGTGAAAAAATCACGTAGCATTTTTTTTAATAGCACACGAGTACGTATATAATATACAGTATTATATTAGAAAATTACTAGTCTCAAAGTGAGAAACCCTTCTACGACATATTGTGCCTTTGATCTAAATTTAGGTACGTCACAAGTAAGGTGGTTGCCATGACGACCGTCTGGAGCAGAGGCCCATTTGGCGAGGCACGCGCTTTTATGCCAAAAGTTATGCGTCAGTGTTCCACGACTAGGAGGAAACGGTTTCATATTCCTATGTATACGTTTGTTTTCCTCATTGCTGATAAAATAGTAACAGTGATGGGCAATCGAAAATATTAATATAATAAATCATATAAGCTCTAAGCTATTAACAAGTTTTTCTAGCTTCAAGATAGAATAATGTCACTCCGTGTTCCGCTTTCGGCTGTCCGCCTGAATTCAACGCCGCGCTTTTTCTACTGCAAATTAAAAAAAATTAAATATAATTATTCCGAGTGGGGGTCGAGCGCACAGCAACCTCGATTACAGTCAGACTCTGTGGCACTGCGCCACAAAGGCTTCATTCATAATATAATTTAATATATAATTACATACACACACACACACACACATATATATATATTTTTATATTTACTTGTACTAGAAGAGATTTCATCTAGACATAAATCCACCTTTGTTAACTATGAAACTTTAATACTTTTACTTAAATTAATATATATTATAATAATTGTTTTTAAATACAGTAAAGAATAGAATAATAATTTCTAATTCTAATTCTTTTTGAACTTCACGTACTTAATTCTTTTGTCTTCCGAATAAATAAGGTATTTTATACTAATATATATATATATATATTTTAATTATATAACTTTAAAGAGCAAAATTTTATGTGTTAATGAACTAAAATAAACACGAGTTAGAGGATTTTAAATAGAGTATGCAAATACATTTAATTATTATATGGTGAACGCAATTTGAACGTGCTACCTCTGCATTTTGTATTGCATTGGATATGTTTCTTACTATAGCTTAAGGGGTTTACCCAAATTATATTTGTTAAACATACCATCTCTTTCATTGAGTACTTTTATCTATCTCTCAATTTGATACACATACTAAGTAGCAGCAGCTCGAAAGCCAGTTCCAGCATAAAAATATATATTATCCAAACATAATGAAATAATTGAACGACTTGATGGCGCAGTGTGACGGCGTAGGTGTATGCGATGGTTGTAGATTTGATTCCCGCTCGGTGGAATGATTATATTTAAATAATTTTCATTTCTTCGTTCTGGCGATTTCGTAAATACACACTCAATACGCAATGTTTCGAATTCGGGCGGTAAATGGAGAACGGAGTGTCTTGACACGAGCTTCTTCTCTCAGCCTAAATAAATTGATATTATGTAAATATAATTCTTCTAAGATTTTCTTTTATTAAATATACATTACTTTTATTAAATAGGGTCGAATTTCAATAGGGAAATTAAGCGTTTAAGTGTGGCAGGTAATTTCTTGGACCGTTAGAACCTTACCTGTAGATATATTTTTAAGTGCAAACGAATTCATTTATGGACTTAATGGATTTTGTATTTGCGAACATTTTAGTTTAGTGTCAAAAGGCTTAACTACAACAAAGTCGTGTCTGAATGAATTGTCTTAGCAAATTGCTGTGAAAGAGGACCCGAGAAAGATTGGTTTTTGTGCTTATTAAATTTAAAATTAATATTCAAAAATCTATTAGTTTACTTGCGTTTAAATATTTATTTTTTATCTCGAATCTTCTCTTCTTTCTTTTATATTGCGTATATAAAAGAAAAAAGAAGTATCAAAGCCGAGATATATAATTCCGCCGCGTTCAAATTTTTATACGTGTTCTAAAAATATGTTTTTCAATTTCCAAATAAAAAAAAGTTGAAAATATGTACCTACTTGTTTATAACTTATGATATTTAGTTTTATAAAACACTGCACTATATCAATTGTGACTGAGTTATTATAGTGAGTAGTGATACATCTATCATTTGAGACTTGCGTTGAGACATCGCGTGTTGTTTCGACTCTCGACTGGAGAACAATGCAACTTGTCACCAGTTTCACTTTCTTATAATAGTGCAAAAATTTAAAAACTAATAAAAATATGTTCTAATTCTAAGTATTTCATCATAAAAATACTTAATTGAGACCGTCGTGGCGCAGTGTGACTGCGTCCGACTGAATACACGATGGTTGTGGGTGTGATTCCCGTTCGGATGATATATTATATTTAAGTTATTTTCATCTATCCGGTCTGGTGACAAGATAAAACGCGGCGTTAAGTTCCGCCATTCAACACGATATGCTTCTGATTAGAGCGGAAAGTGGAGAACGGAGTGTCTTGATACTAAGTTCTCCCTGCCACGCAGCTATCTCACATAGCCTGAAAAAGTAAATATTTCTTCACATAATATTACGTTGACTCGCATAATACACACGTTGCCTTAGTTGTGTATTACTTTGTACAAAAAGTATGTGAAATATGTGGTAGTGTGTCTAATATTACATTAATATAATATAATATTATATATATATATATATATATATATATATATATATATATATATATATTTTTTTTTTTTATATATATATATATATATATATATATATATATATATATATATATATTATAGAACTCTTTTGTTAGATTCACACTCTTTCCCGCATACTAGAAAAGTCAAAGAGAACCTACTAGTGTCAAGACATTCTGTTCTCCGCCCGAAATCGAGACATTGAGTATTGAGTGGCGGAACTCTACTTTTAAAACGACATCAATTCCAAATGATTTAGTTTTACAAAATCCTCCTAAGTACTTGAGTGATACTAAAGATATAAAACAATTTTCACGATAAGTGAATTTTCAAACAGCTACGACTCATTTCCTACACGTGCCTCTCTAACACTCGACTACTAATTGGTAATCAGTTGAGCTGTCAAGTTGGAACTTGATGACGCTTTAAACAGCTTTAATCTATCTTTCTGCGCTAATGTTACAAATTAACTCTATCGATCAATGAGCACATAAAGTACAGTGCTGTGTAAATGGCTACCAAGCATTTTTAGTGGTATCCATATTGTATTCAGCCCATAGTAACTGACTTAGGAACATTGATTGAATCGGCAGAAAATCCATGAGTTCCTTTTATTTAATAAAGTGTATATATATATTTTGAGTGAGTTAAAATGAGCAGTAAAATAAAAGTGTATTTACCGTTTTGACAGTGTTTTTATCTATGGATCGTATGGGCTATGTAATATTAACAACCTATTATTTGTAACTACAACTCCAGTACGTAATAAAACGCTTATAGTTAAAGTCTTCAAATGTCTTCGTAAGAATAAAAATAATTTCGCCTTTTATTTACACCACCCACGGCACTACAATAGGCAACAATAATTCTATATTAACAGAGGAATAGTATGTTATCTTAATAAAATATTATATTCTACGATATAGTGGTAAATTACAAGTCTAACATACTATACCAGCCAAGAAAAACGAGAATATTACCTTTGTTGCGTCTTTTTGAAGCTGGGCTGATAGATTCACACTTTTTTTACCGCGTAATAGTATAGGCGAAGAGAACCTAGTGGTAAGACACTCCGTGCCGTTCTCGAAACATTGCGAGTTGAGTGGCGGAACTCAAAACCGTGTCATATTAAGCGCCTTCGGCTGGCGTCGCGTAATTTCCCCTTAATCTTAAAAGTTTATTAATTTCCTTGTAAATAGATAGACTGTTCAAAAATTATGATTTTCTTTTAAAATACTTTGAAATTTCAGATAAGGAAGTTTCAAAATTACAGCCTTTTCGTACATAGATAGCATCTTTTGTTATTTTTCTTTTACAGCTGTGTAGTCACAGAGAACATATAAAATAGAAGCAAAAACATTACTTTTTTCATTTTTCGCCCGAATTCGAGACATTACTTGCTCAGTTACATAATTGAAAATCATTTATATATAATCATTCCCCCAACTTGGAACCGACCCACAACCAATTGCGTTCACAGACAGTCATATGTACTTATATAAGATAAATAACAAATTGGTTACAAGCGTATGTTTGTAAAAGCTACATTAACATAATGTAGAACCTCACTATATCCTATGAAAACATAAAGAGCTAGTCAAAACAAAGGTATTTTATGCTGTATGTACTCGTATTCATAGTAAGTTAATAGAATTTTATTCTACAATATAACGACTAACCCATCTCATCTTAGTGTGTGTTTCTAATAACAAAATTATTATTTTGATATCTTGGTCGACATTGCTAAAATATCAGAATCAGAATATCTATGAAAATATTGTATTCGGACAAATTTGCAAATTTTATAGCAAATCGAACGGCAAGAAATGGGTTTTAGAGATTTGTAATAATAAAGTGTTAATTGCGAGGTTTTTTTTAATGCATTCGATACTGATATTTGTATGTATTTATTACAAATTAATATTGAATAAACGCTTTGTACCGCATATGAGGGTAGTCAGAGAGAACCTAGTGTCAAGACACTCCGTTCACTTTCCGCTTGACATCGAGTCATTGCGTGTTGACTGGCCGGAACTCTACGCCCCGCTGTGCCTTACGTACCAGAACGGAGTAATGAAAATAATTTAAATATCGTTCCTCGGAATGGGGATCGAACCCACAACTAATCACGTTTACAGTCAGACGCTCTCCCACTGCGCTTCGATGGCCTCAAATCAAATTGAATAAATACTCATAACAATTCAATTCTTGGGTTCTAAATGACGTCCGCACTTAGGTGGGAACATAATTAAGTGTCCATAAGACGCAGGCCTCAAATCCTCTTATATTGAAGTTTTTAATGCACAATTTTATATTTTTTTTATGCAGAATTTTATTGATATGTCCAAAAATTCAAGAATATTTATTTTGGTAGAACTTTTTTCTATATATTTATGTCTATCGGCGCATGGCTTTTATTAGTATATTATACTTAGTTTAGCGCCATCTATTATAGTTTCACTAGACTATTTATGGTGTGAGGGTAAGTGCGCTATATACTAGTCAGGTCGTCCATGGGACCTATGAGTGATGGGAGTAGGGTTGTGAACATTCGATATTTGAATATGTTCGAAATATGAATATTTTCCATTTTACTATATTTTTATTTTAGCTTAAGGATAATTTGGAAAATTTACTTGTAACTTAACAAAAATACAATTTTTCTTCATTGGAGAGAACGTCAATCAGTCACAGATGAAGAAATATCCTGTGCAGGAATTTTAGCTATGTCTTATTTTTAAGACTAAGATTCTATTAACTCATGCCTTGACTCGGAGTTCGAACCAAGAACCTATTAACTACACAAACTAGCTACTGAACCCATAAGTAGTAATTTGATTCGCAAGTTAAACTTACCGCTACTCGTGTGTTACATTTAAGCACGTTTCTCATTATCACCGGGGACGTTTTATGACTAACCTGAGCGGTAGATACAGAAGCCTCTCGTTTAATATTTCTTGGAAGTTTTTAAATGGATATTATATTTAGAATATATACATATAATAAAAATAAGACTGATCGCTGTCTATACATGGATGGTATATAAGAAAAAATATTATTGGGGGTATTTATAAATATAATAGAAACCAAAATGATGTTTTTAAATAGTTTTTTTTCTGTTTGTCTGTGCATTCGTGTACGCTAATCTCAGAAATGGCTAAACCGAACCGATTTAAATGAAATTTTTTAACTATTATATTTTAGTATTTTTTATTGTATATGTATTTTGGTAAACTTTGGTTAACATTTTGTGTCGTTTTTATTATAATCTGTACATAAATAAAAAAGTTACATTAATTTAAATTACAATTTAAGTGAGGTAATTTGCAATTGAAATGGAAACGCGGGTGGTTGAAAAAACGAAATAGTTTGTTACAGTCGTGTAAGCTTACGCGGACGAAGCCGCGAGCAGGTCGCTAGTATTATAGTATATTGTTATCACTTATACATACATATGTCATACTAGGCATACAGAAAATAAATAAACACTTTGTTCTTCACTTCCCGCCTTAATTTTGTGTGTGTAAATATTTATAGAAAAAATTGATGTAATGATGTTATTTATTATATGATGTGAAGAAAACACTTTAATGTAGAAAACGGAGTGTCTGGACACTAGGTTCTCTCTGTCTACCCAGCTAAGAGGCAATAAGCTTGAAGTTAACAAATACTAAATACTTTAGATCCCTTTTACGAAAATAATGCGGACGAAGAAATATGATAATGCGCATAGATACACACATTTAATTAATTAATTAAATATTACGGACACTTGTTTGTTTGACATACACTTTTGTACAAAGTGCACACACACGTTGCTGAAACAATGTGTATTTTACGCGTTAACGGAGCTGTTTATTTGTAATAAACAATTTAAAAATATAAAACTGTATAGGCAACAATAAAAAGAGCACAACAAGAACGTCAAACCAAAACAAAACCGTTAAAAAGATGGGGGGGGGGGGAGGAGGTGCAGTGATGTATGAAGTATAGAGATATTATATTATAAAGGGTACCTGTCTATTTTCCTATATATTGACTGTTGATGATAGTTTGAACATAAAAATAAACTTCCTATAGTACTTATTTACTTATAAAAATGTTATTGTTTTTTATATCCTAAGTGTCTGAACACCACTTTAAGTGGCCTAAAGTACTTTCTCATTAATCTAAGTAATCTTGGTCAGGATATCAAATTTGGTGCTATGAAAATATTGCATCACATTCGATCACGTTTGCAAGTGTTTTTAAAAATTTGAAATAACAATAATGTGAACTTTTCGTTACGATTTGTTTAAAATATGTATTAAAAAACAATTATTTAGATTAAAATTGCTATTGTAAATATATATTGTATATATGCCTTTATATTCTATAGAGCAATGAAACGACATTGAATGTTTTAAACCCATTTTACTTGTAACAATTTTCTCATTTAAAACGAACAATATATTATAAAAAAATTACAGTGAAACTTATCTTTGAACTTCAATCGCGTGCGCACTAACACGCAATGTCAGTTCTCTATGGAATTTAATGTGAACCATGGAAAAAAATTTAATCACTATGACGCAGTTGACAGGATTTTGAGTGTCGAGGAGGGTTGTGGATTCGAATGTCTCTTAAATGTGAAAGTAAATAACAAGAAGAAGGACTTAACAAAAAATAACTTTATGTTTTTCTATTGATTAATGTCCGTCTGTACGTGCTGGGTGTGACTTCGAATCCGAGTGATTATATTTGAATTATGTTCATTTCCCCATTTTCGTAGACAAAACGTGTTTCTCCGCCACTCGTTGCGCTCTTTTTCTTTCTTTTTTTTCTCTCAAGTTTTGAATTCGGATGGGTAATGGAGAACCGAGTGTCATGACACTAGTTGATTTTCTTAATACGTCTCAACCGTTTCCTTGGTTTTGTTTTTAATATTACACACATTTAGGTATAAAACCGCAAACTTGCGTGTTGACATGAAAAAAATTACAACTCAAGGTTGTCAATTTCCCTGTATTAACTTAAGTATTTTAGGTTTTATATTCGCATAATAATTTAAAAAAAAAATTGCCGTCATGTCGTGGCCCTTAGATGTGTTACCGAAGAAGTTACGGGTTCAAATTCCGTGAAACATATAGAATACATTATTTGCTAACTTAGGGCCAATGTAGTGCAGTGGAGAAACGTCTGACTGTAAACGCAATAGTCATAGAGTTCGATTTCTACTCGGGATATTGATAATATGAAAAATGTATACGTTTTCAAAGAGACTTTAAACTTTATCGAACGGGAAAATAACACTTAAAAATTTTTATTGTTTTGATTATATTTAAATTACTTTTATACTTTTATATACGATTTGGTAACTCCACTTAATAAACAATGTCTTAGATTTATGGAAGAAAATCATATTTAGAAAACGTATAAAAATTGTAACGCAGCGGGATTTGAACCCACGCCTCTTGGAAGCCGTCCAAACGCTCTGACCGCTTTCAAATTCAAATTTATAAATATTCTAAATAAATTATTTCTTTTTTTGGAGGTGTAGGCTGAGAGAACCTGGTGTCAAGATACTCCGATCTCTACTTTTTGCTTGAATTCGAGATATTACTTACGCAGTATATCATAAAAATAAATTGAAATATACATAGTCATTCCTCTGTGTGGGAATCGAACCCACAACTAATCGAGTTTACAATCACACGGCCACCCTGGGCCACTGCGCCACGTTGACCTTTTTATAATATAGTATATATTATTGATCAATACACAGATATTGTATCGACTTTCCATCTATTTGTAGATGTAACTTGGTGGGACTTAACGCCTTTTTTCATCGAACAAAATGTAGGTAACAGTTATTATAATTACTTACTATAAATATTTTCCCCACTGGTTGAATGAATGACGACAATTGAATGATTGATATTGATCAGTCCGCTTCATTTGAATTGATACAATCTAAGCAACGATGCCAATACTCTTCCGAAAATGAAATTTGAGACCAATTCATTAAGCAGGTCATGTGATTCTTAATTAGCCGGTTTTTGGCATATAGTCAATAGAGCTTTTATAATATTTTGAAGTGGTATATATCTGGGACCTGAAACTCAATTGGAAGTCTCGGATTCGGATGGAAAGTGGAGAACGGAGTGTCTTGACATACATATTATCTAAGTATGAGGCCGAGCTTCAATATAACGACTTTTCTCGATATACCTTAGAACTGTCCGTAAACGCTAATACAAAATATATCTTTATATATCGAATACATTTGTTAAAAATCTATTTATAATCAATTTTCAATAGAAATAGATAGTATTATTTACTTCTATGTAACAAATTTTGTCCACTTATAACCTTTGCATAACGATTCATATTCAATTTCCCTATAGTTCATGTATCGACATGTTCAGAGTCGAACCTGTCGTGAGGCAAACTTTATTGTTTGACGTTCAGTGATGTGAAATTGTAAACACTGCTGTTTGACCCTGTTGTTAGTTTCGAAGTGCAATGGCTGATAAGCGAAATAAATTTGCCTTGACCGTTACAGAAATGCGAAAAGTCATTTAGTATGTAAATGTTAATCGTTCGTACCTATGTGAAGTTCAGATTAATAATAATTTTTTTACCTTGTAAACGTCTAAAATCCATCTAAAACGAATCATAGATCAACCTAGCCTCTACAACAACAAAACACAATTAATATAACAAGTTATTTTTTATTCCATTCAGTTACATTATAACTAGGTAGCACTGTATTATTTTTCTATGCAAATGCTCTAAAAAAATTGTATGGATTCGAAGCCCTCTCGGAGATAATTTTATACACATATGTACATGTATACGAATAATACGAAGCTTTATTAGAACTTGAGAATGAAACTGCACTAAGGTGTTCGATAATGGCTACTGTAGTTCCGAACTGTATTTTCTTCCCTTCAGTCAACTATTCACTGGATACTTGATCGAATATTCTTCCTCTAAATATGAATATTATTTCCGCTGGCCAGAGTGCGCATTATCTCTTTAGCTTATAAAATTGGAGACTATCGCTATGTAACTAGAATATTTAAAAACTGAGTGCAAATTACATGAAAATGGAAATTGGTCGTGCGATCGATTCCCTCTGAATGTTATATTTAAATTATTGGAGAATTATTACAGTTAAATTATTTACATTTCCCTCCCCTAGTAAAACAAAGCGCGGTGTTGAGTTCCGCAACTCAATAAACAATGTCTTTTGTCTTTGGGCATTAAGCAGCGAATTGCTATGCGGGATAAAACGTGAAGTAAATGTTAATGTCAATATTATATGAGAATATATAATGCAGTATGACCACCTGGCCGGCGCACGCGCCGATATCTTTGTTTAATATTTAGCTGAATGCCGGCTGTAAACAATTCAGTGGGTGGTCTTTCTGAATTGATTATAGTTACTAACTAAAGTTTAAAATTAATAGTTACAAATCTTGTCATCGTGTAAATTCTATGAAGTTTTTCATAATCAATTTAGTTTTTCGTTGCCAGTGTGCTTGGACGGTGCGGGTTTGAATCTCGCTACGCGTCCACATTCTTACACGTTTTCTAGAAATGGTTAATTTTTTCATATTTTACGTCCCTACCATAACCATACCTACATAATCGTGTGCTTTAATATATTGTATTATAATGTTAAGATTTCGATGCAAAGCGGGATTTTGGGTCCACTACCTACACATTAATCCTAGAGGAGCTGCACGAGACAAACGGGGTGACTTTTCTGTAGGTGATAATAAAACGACGTTAAACTGATATGTACTTCAAATATAATAAGAGATTTATTACCTCACGTTTACGCATCGAATAATGTATTCGGGTTCAATATCCGATATCCGATTATACTATATTGACTTGTTGTTTCCGGTACCTACAGATAAAGGGATTTCCGCTGCAACGTCCGTCGATGTCTACGCCATCGATCAATAATCGCTTAAATGTATTTCGTATATTTATTTATATTGCATTATTTACCTTATTGCCTGATAGTATAATTATTGGTAAATAACTTTTTACGATGACTTCAAGAAATACTGAACGGTTTTCAAGGCGCGCTGGTTCATATCCATCTGCGTACAAATTTTTATACGTTTTCTAAATATGTGTGTGCGAATAACACTTTAAAAATAAAAAAATGGAAAGAGAAATATTGTATTTGATGTAAAAACATATTTAACAATTGGTACAGGTTCATACTTTTACCGGCATACCAGGGTGGATGGTACAGGGGAAATTATTATCAAAACAACAATGCGAAATGTGAATAATTTAAATATGATCATCCCATCGAGTGAGGACACAACCAATGGCATCTGCAGTCAGGCGCTTTGTCACTGCGCCACAATGGCAAATTCAAATTTAGAAATTAATTAAAATACTCGTATATATATATATATATATATATATATATACGAGTATTTTAATTAATTTCTACCTTATTACTTGATATTATAACTAATGTTGGTTATTATTTTTTTATTAAGACTCAATAAACAATGGTTTTTATATAGAAATTTTATAGTTTATAACTTATATATTCAGTCTACCTGTGACCACGGACTGTAGTGTACGAAACGTTGGGTTCTGAAATGTATTTTCGAATTCCAATATTATATGCGATTAATCCGGTTAAAATAGTTTAATTTCAATAAGTTATATATTTTTTTCAGGTCCTCGCTATATACCGCATAGTAGCCCCTATGCCCATAGGGCAATCAGAGATAAACCAGTGTTATGACACACCGTTCTTTGCGTTTCGCCCGATTTTGAGACACTGCGTGTGGTGGCGGAGCTCAACGCCACGCTATGTCTTAGGTACAAAAAATGCCAGAGCGGAGAAATGAAAATAATTTAAATTTCAAATATTTCACCCCAAGTAGGAATCGAACCAACGGCCACTTGCGTTTATTGTCAGACGCTGTCTCACTGCGCCACAGTGGCTTCAATAGGAAGATCTAGGTATACATATAAATTAAATAAATAAGATGGCAATTTAATTTTTTAATAATAATTTTTTACTTTATTGTTTGGCCTTAAGTAAATGAATTTGTTATAGGTCTTTAATATCAAGTACTAGGTATATTTTAAAACATAATTTTAATTATATCTTTCATGTCATTTTTAAATATTCTTTTAAAAAGTAAACAGATGAATAAAATGTTTAGCTTAACGCAATCGTTATGTGTTTCACCCACATTGGTACGAGGTGGGGCAAGGTGGTATATCTGCCCTAGTTTCCGTTCAAATCAGTCACTTTAAGATAAGAGATAATTCAAAATCGTCGTGAAAAATACGTATATTGGCGAGTTTTTTTAACCATATGAAAATGTTTCTGGATTGTCCAATTTAATTTTTATAATAAGGTTATTATAAATATATTGAATTAAATATGGCAGTCTCCTTTTAGGTTTCCGAATCTACTGATTTTTGTGGTATTAGTACTCGACTTTTCTCTTCGCTTACCGCCTATTGTAGATATAATTCACGTTACTACAAGAATATTTTGAGTTATCAACATTCCTTCAAATGGTCAATCGAACCCACAACCACTGTGTGTATGCGTCGTGCAAATTACATATTGATTCATTTTTCCTAGACGGCCCGACAACATAACAACAAAGCCAAGATTTAGAGTAATTGTTGGCACGTAAAATACGCGTTGCCTTGACAACGTGTATGTCACTTTACACGAAGGTGTTTGTCAAACACATGGTGTAATATTGTGTGCGTAGTGTATGTAATATTTATTTTGTATACTTCGAATTTTAATTTAGTTTGTTTTTTTATACTTAATGTTTAATTAGAAGTATTCTAATTTATTATGCTTCTCCTAATATTTTCTTCTTTCCGTCTAGTATTTTTTTTGTAAAAAGACGTTACTAGTATATTAACATTAATGTAAAGTAGGACTACTACATCGATATTTATAACTTAAATTTATATTTAAAACGAGATATTTGTTTGACTGAAGTACACATATATTTTGAAGGCCAAGTTTATATTTTAAATTATAAAATAGATACAGGAAATTCCTAGTTGGAACTTTGGCAATATAATAATAATAATTTATTTATTGTTTTTTCCCGCATAGCAGGGTAGTCAGAGAAAACCTAGATACGAAACTCCGTTCTCCGTTTTCAGCCCGCAACGTGACATTGCATGTTGAGTGGCGTCTTAGGTACTGGAGCGAAGTAATGAAAATAATTTAAAATATAATCACTTCCCCGAATGGGAATCGAACCCACCATTAATCGCGCTTACAGTCAGACACTCTAAAAGTAACATAAGTAAATCATAGTAAATATTTGAATATATTACTTAAATTAATATATTACGTCGCGCTTTGTCTTGCCAGAGCCGAGAAGAGAAGTAAGCGAACCCACAATCGCGGTTACAGTGAAATGGCTATTCCATTGCGCCACGATACTACGGACTCTAATAATTGAAGCCAATTAAATAATTTTGGCACAACACTGCATTGCAGATACCCATATACTAAATACTATCGGGAGAAGATCGATTTGTCCTCAAAATGGTGCATGCTTTGAGTAAACTTTGCTTTTGGTTCTCAGAACATCTAACAAGTCTGGAAACATCAAAGTTTCAAGCATCTCAAAGATGTTATCATTTATTTTGTATGCAAAATTAAATAAACCTCGTTAATTGTATTGATTTAATTGTTTTAAGAGAGATTTTAATTTGAGTTTAATCGTACGTATTTCAGCTTCGATAAACTATATTATATAATAAATATTAATATCATAAGACATATTTAGAAAACGTATAAATTTTTTCTGCGGGATTTGAATTAGAACGGTTTTCAAGAGGCGCAGGTTCGAATCCCGCTGCGTTTCAAATTTTTATGCGTGTTGTAAATATGTCTTTCTCAACTTCCTAAGTGTGTGATTAACACTATAAAAAAAGAAACAAAAAAATGTTAAAAAATATTCATATCATAGTTTATCTAAGTATTTCTGAATGAATGACTGAATTATTTACTGTAGTACCAATGGCTAGTTCATTGTCGAATGAAATCGTTCAACTTCGTTTGTGTAGACTTAAAAATAAAAATTGTAGGTTTGGCAATGATGGGCTACCTTTCCAAGAATAGAAGGAGTCCTTAGCATTCCATGGATTTACCTGTGCCTAGCCACTCGAGGTCCAAGTGTAGGCTTAAGGGACCCCTTTAACATACCCCTAACTATTTCCATTCTTATCTCCCATAGTTTCAAGTGTAAAATGGAAAATTCAGATATTTCCCGGTCCCACAGCATATTCGGAAATTCCTCTCTTATTGCTACAATACACTCCCCAAGGAACCCTCATGCCAAACTTTAGCTTTCTACGCCCAGTAGATTCGTTTTATACTTTATTTTCATATAAAATATACTGTTACTGTTTTATAGTTGTACGCTTACTTTGTAAGAAAAATGCAATACTACGAAAATTGCTTTTCCATTGTTGCTTGTCATAAAACTGTAGGTTTGTGGTCTATTGTCATGTTTAATGCAAATTAATCGAAACGTCTTGTCCGATACTAACAAATGATGTAAGGTGATTGTCAAAAATAGTTTCATTCATAATCATTAGTAGTTTTCCAATATTTTAGTAACCAAAATATATTAAAAAAATTTCAACGTGACTGCAATTAAACTTGCGCCTATCCATCTTAGCGCCTAATCAATTTAAACTTGTATCGCTAACTTGCGATATCGAGATTTCTATAAGAAGTAGATGTCACAATTTGAACGGTGTCTAAGATGTGTGAATACAAATCCAGCAGCCTGCTTCGTTGATATCTACAGTCTTTCAATAAATCTTGTTTAAAAGAACAAGATAAATGGCTAACTCTGTGTTGAAATTTATATTTAAATCTAAATAATCGTGTAATAAATCATAGCGATGACTGGGATGGGTATAGTTTTAGAAACCAGACGCCTCGACCAATAACACTCATACTCATATGAAAGGATCAAAGTGAGTATTTGCATCTATTCCACAAAGCGCTCGTTTCGTGAAGCAGGTCAGTCAGCATTTAGTTACTACTACAAGTGAAATAGATGTTCTATATTATCATCATATATATATATATTTTATTCTATGCTATAAATTATGTCTTTTTGGTTTGCTTGAGCGCTTTTTTCCGTAGCAGCATGTAGCCAGAGGACAAATCCAGTGGCAAGACACTTAGTACACCCATTTCCACCCACATTCGAGACACTGCGTCTTTCTAAAGCTGGGAAATGAATATAATTTAAATATAACTATTTTCTCTAGTCACGGAGATCAAAACCACTAGCAAAGTTAAGTTTCTCCGTAAAACTGTAACATTTAGTTTAAAAGTCTATAACAAATTATTTTCAGGGAATTTGATACATTTTTATTTGCATGTACATTTAACATTATTAAAAGCTTTTCATTAATCCGTCTATTAAATATATTCGTAATATCAATTAAAGTAGCTAGCACTAATAATTTTTTCATAACTCTATACTTTTTATTTATTACTTCAACTGTAATGTAGATCTTATCGTAGAATTTATTATAAATTAGCTTCATTTATTATAACTTAGCTTCATTTATTTATATTTATATATTTTTATGCATTTTTCAACAGGGGGTGCAAAGTGGTCTCAAAAAAGTCGGTCTGGCGATGCTGAGTCTCTCTATGACGATAGACGATAAACACAAAGTCAGTAGTTTGTGTGAAGCATGTTTATTTACCATTGTGAAATGTTATTTTGTTTTCAAACTACCATCCAATGTACATGTATGTATAATACAATTAATTAATATTGTACATATAATTAATAATTGTTCAAAATACTATTATTTTTCAACTTGTGTATGTGCAAATATATGGCAAATGTAAATATATAGTATAAAAGCGTCTTATTTCAAGTTATTTGGATAATATAACGCTGGAAATTGAAGGTACCATGCTTCAAACCTTTAAATCTTATAGGCTCAATCAATTTAATAATTGATTTCCGTTTTAACAGATATCAGTGGCGAAGTGTCTGTATAACACGATTCCAATCGACTTACATCTTGTAATCATAATGCATAAATAAACTATAATAAATATAAACTATTAAGAAATATATACATTTACAAAAATCTATTTTAATTGATTCAAAACAATTTCAACGTAAAACGTTTTTATATACAAGCCGTCTTACGACCAGCCTAACATTTTTTAGTTAAATTTGGTTCATTTATAAGAATTGGGGTTTTTATCTAGATAACACCATATCAATTTGAATTATTATTAGAATTTTTTAATTATAAATGTTTTCTATGCAAATAAAGTTGGTAAACTTAACGGAAACTTATGTTATCGTCCAAAACTCTAAAATTTTTGTAATATTTTGATTAATACCGACTAAGCTCTATAAAAATTTCACATTTCGCTACTGATAGTAATATTTAAACACACTTATTAAAAAAAAAGGAAAAGTTCGAAAATTTATTCAGATAAATATAGAAATCTATTGAATTTAGCTTTGCCTTTGTTGTAGAAAGTCAAACAATTAAGTTAAATTTGTATTCAAGTGATTGTTACAGTCCGTACTTCGGAAAATACTCAAGTTCTCCAAGTAAATCTTAATATTTACAAACTTCAATGTTAAAAGTCTGAACAATTTTTAATCGAACAGATAATTTTTTTGCAAATGTATAAGTTCGAAACGATTGGCCAAGTTGGTGAATCTTCAGTTTTACTGGAAAATGTTAAGATTTACCGTAAACCGGGTTTTAACACTAATATTTCTATACAATTCAAGCGATAAGTATGTGTATTTGTCTAAAAGTGGAGCTATTGAAATATCATAGCTTTTAATAGTTAAGTGCTTGGGGACTTTGTGTGGAAAACATGTATAATATATATTCAATTGGTCTCATTTGTTTCATTACATGGATTTTGGTGTTATTTTGTCTATCTCCATTTTATTGACAATTGTTAATGTATATATATAATACACTCGCATGTTTCATTTATAGGTATGCAAGATTGAGCCTCGATTTGCTTGTGGGAAATGCAATTCAGGGCAAATTGTCACTGACAGAAGTGAAAATGTCAGTAGTGTCAGTTGTACATAGTACATAAAAAATTGTTTAACAATTTTAACCGGATGGAATGGGAAGAACAAACGACTGACGACGATGTATTTAGAACCATGTATTCTAAAATACCGAAGTGCGCGATTTGTCAAAATTACGATAACCAAAGTTTTTATAATACAAAAAAACAAAAACTCTTTATTGTAAATATTGTCAGTTTTACATAGTGAAGCATATCAATGCACAGACGTAAGTAATCTCTTACAGGTACTAGTTTTTATTGAACTTATAATATACCATTATTGAAGGGAAACGATGCAAAAAGCAATTTTGTATTAAAAATTATTAATACATCATATTTACATCCATTCTTATATACTTAATACAAGATATATGCTAAAAGACATATTTAGAAAATGTATAAACAATTTGAACGCAGCAAGATTTGAACCCGCGCCTCTTGAGAACCGTTCAAGATAATATGCTTTTATACATATTCTGATATTTTTATTATCATTTCTTCTATTTTGTTTATTTCACTTTAATGGTAATGGGTATTTAATCACAAAATAACTATTATATAGTACACAAACAAATATAAATCTAAGCTAAAGAGTTATTATTTTAAAAATGCTTTATCATAATAAATAATATGACATCGGAATTATATGGGTTTATAGAATGCAATCATAAGTGTCATTTGACTTGTCGTTTCCTTCCTTAATCTCTATTTGATCGCCCTTCAAATGCTTTTTTTTATTTAAGCATCGCAGCTATGCTGGATAATCGGAAAGGACCTATAAGGAAGTTACTGTATTTTATATTTTCCTCGTTCAAGACGGCCAATTTGTTGGCGGAACCCAACGCTGCTCCCCAGTAATTGAAAAACATATTTTAGAAAAACGTATAAAAATTTCAACGCAGCGAGACTCGAACCCACGCCTCTTGGTAACCGTCCAGCCGTTCCAACCGTCGGACCGTTTTATACGTTATTCTAAAATATGTTTTTCAATATCCAACGTGTGTGATTAACACTTAAAAAAATGTAAAAAATTCCCTAGTACTATTATCTTGGTATTTGATAAGTACCATATGCTGTTTTTTTTTTAAATTTGATGTTTATACCTAAATGGAGTCCCAAGTCCCTGTATATTTTTGCCCGTTCAAGATACTTTGCCCGCTAAGCCATGCCTTCAACTTGGACGGTTTTCGAGTGGCGCAGGTTCAAATCCCGCTGCGTTCAATTTTTATACGTTTTCT
Source organism: Podotricha telesiphe (assembly GCA_038994665.1). Taxonomy (NCBI): domain Eukaryota; kingdom Metazoa; phylum Arthropoda; class Insecta; order Lepidoptera; family Nymphalidae; genus Podotricha; species Podotricha telesiphe. The sequence continues at coordinate 555,031 of JAOYRR010000265.1, forward strand.
AAATATGTCTTTTTCAATTTCCTTAGTGTGCGAATAGCACTTAAAAAAATATGTGTATCTTCTCTCCCTCCATCTCCTTTAAAGAACATGAGTAATGTAGGTTTAAAAGTAAAGGTAAAAAATGCCTATATTTCATATGACCTGTTGCTATTTGATTTTATTGCCACATTTCATGTAAATTGCTAATCGGCTTTGAATTGTTACACGATTCGTTGGATTATTTCTATTAATATTAAATAGTAAAACCTTAAGTCTTATTAGACACATCGTTAAGTTCCACTACTTCGCAATTTACTAGTCTTAAAATTTATTTAATGGTTTAAAAATTAGTTTAAATAAACATAGACCATTGATTAAATTTAAAATGACGGTCTTCCTTCTACATCGACCTTGGTTGCCAGTGTAAATTTAGTTTACATGAGCATAGTAAATGCGTGTTAAATATGCGATAATATTTTGTATTATAGCGTCTATAGTCATAGAGTTAAGAACCTCATGGAGTTACGTGTTGGAGAGTTTTGACAAGACCGTGCCATATTATTTTGACATATTTAGTAAATGTATTAAAGAAAATGTATATGTTGCTCGTTTTATAAAAAAAAAATGATAAAATATTCCTTATTATAATATTTTCTAATATACTAAGTCTAATAATGTTATTGAACGCGAATAAAAATTATGGAGGTCAAGCAAAGAGACGGTATAACATTATATAGATAGGTGATGTTTGTCGGGTATCTACTGCCAAGATTCTTGCCAAACTATATAATAATATTTAAAATTAGTTAAATTTTTCCGTTCTGATTTTCATATAAAGGCACTGGGTCCCACAATGGATTGTAGCTTTAGAAAAACTAGAACATGGGTTGTCTTTTTGCAAATCTGCACATCAGTCCGGATATGATAACAATGCAATGTTATCATAGCATGAACCTGAATCACCTTTACCAGAATGACCAGGCTAAAGAGAAAATATTTTACTGCTTGTTTGTTTTTAGTTTTTTAAAGGATTTTGCAGTTATTACCTATCTATACCTTTTTGTAGTAGTTGTAGTTTGTAATAGATGACAAGAATTAGTGATTACTTTTTAGTGAATGTTGTATGCAACAGAGAGTTAGGGCACTTGGGTATACGTAATTTACACAAAAGTTTATGCTAAAGAAATGGTAGTAGGTGTAATATTTTTCTATTATACAGTCTATGTGTGACCACGAACTACTGTAAAGTGTTCGAAACATCGGGTTCTAAAGTGTATTCACGAATACCAATATTATACGCGATTAATCCGGTTAAAAATAGTTTCATTTTTGTCCAAAGATTTTCCTTAATGGTTATCCAATTTAGATTCGTTCCAGAAGACGAGGCTATTTTTTTAGGGCATAAATCTAAATAAATGCTAAGAAAATGGCAGTAACTGATATTCTATTTAAAATCAATTTACTTAAGTATACTACAAAAACGTTATTAATAATTTTCCTCGAAAATTCTATTTCTTCTCTGCTCCTTTATTATGTAAAGTAGCTTTGAGGACTAATAGCATGCCATACAACTTGACTGTAAATTGAGGCGCGGAAAGCTTTTGCGTGTGAGCACTTAACACTAGACGTTTTATGATTCATATTTTCTTTTTCTCTAGTTAACTGCTTCACAATTTTCCCACATAGCATAGCACTGACCACTCAGGCATTAAGGACCTAGTGTGACCATGACATGATTATAAGGAATAATATAAAACTTATAAAAGGAGTAAATGACATGATTGGTATACTATAGGGTATTTTTAATTATATACTATACCTTTCCTTTGACTAAAGTTTCCAAATTTTATATACGAGTATTTGCAGCTTATATATTATATGCAATTGATTTTTAAATAATACTTAAAAATTTAAACATCATATAAAGTGTTATTCGTACACTAAGGAAATTGAAAAATACATATTTAGAAAACGTATAAAACTTTGAACGCAGCGGGATTTGAACCCGCGCCTCTTGAAAACCGTTTAAGCGCTCTGACCGCTAAGCCATGCTTTCTACATCCAGCTACGTTAAAAATTCTTATACGCTTATTACAACTTACATTACGCTTATTTCAATTTTTTGTACGTTTTCTAAATATGTCTTTAACAAATAATAGATATTGCCAAGCACGTGTTTGAAATTAAGAGCTCTATATTGAAAAAAAAAACAATCTTTTATATTTTACGTGTACATCAAAAAATAAATCCTTTATAAGTTCATTTGAAAACGGTTTCTATTTTGGTTACCATTGATTTTGCAAACTTAATAAAGTTGCAAATTTCTTTTTAGATCACATGAGCTGGGATTAGCGGAATTTAGAACCTCGATTGCTTCAATTAAATGAAGATTAAAGCTATATTTTACATTTAAATACGTATGTGGGAGCAAAATTTCAATTTTAATAAGTATGCTATTTAAAGATCATTCCTATCTGTCGGAACACAGAAACGGCAATTAGCGTTTAATTAATATTGTTGTATGTTGTATGTAGCATTGTTAATTCATTTTATAAACTAAGTGCGTTATTATTTTTTTAATTGTTTCCATTTAAATATTTAATTTTCATGTCACACAGTTGTTTTATAGGTTCCAGTTTAATTCTTTAATATAGGCGCATTTTGAAAGGTTTTGAGTTTTTAGGTGACTTAGCATTGCACTTTGTTACCTATTTGGTACATTATATTAACGTTACAGGCATACATTTATGATGTAAAGACACAAAAAATCTGTTAGTTCTGATTTTCCTCAAAAGCGTCAGTAAAATATATTGTGAAATTTTTAAACTGAAATTTGTGGACAATTATAATTTAAGTATTTCAGAATTCAAAAAAAAAATTATAAAAAATTTTGTATGTTCTAATCTGAAATTTCTTTGTAAGTTTACACAAATTGTAAATTTTTGAGTAGGTGGGATAGGAGACGACCTCAGAAGGATCTGAGGTGGTATCATATCATATTTGTATGGCGTATCTGTATGATATTTAGACATATATATATATATATATTCCAAATTCATCATTTAAACTTCTAATTCGATCTTTTAATTTTCAAATTTATCTTTTTGTAAGGATAAAAATATTTAAATTCTAAACATATACAAACATATACTACATATACTACATATATAGATTGTAATGAAGTATGACAATTAATGAAAACATTTATCGAAATCAATATCGCTCCCAATTTTTATATTGGAAGTTAATCTTAGCGGGTAATTCAAAACATATGATGTAAGTTTTCTACATGTGGATTTATTTCACGCTGTTTGTGTGGCCATGCGTGTAGCGATTATACTAACTAATATATATTTAAAGTGAAGCTAGCTTTTAGATATATTTAAAGTGTTGAGGCCATTGAGGCCATCGTGGTGAAATGACTTTTCCGCTCTGTTGGGACAAAGCGCGGCGTTTAGTTTCGCCACTCATCATAGTACTGTCTCGAGTTTGGGAAGAGAGTGGAAAAGAGAGAGTCTCTTGACAATTGGTTATGTTTGCCTACCTTGCTATGCGGGAAAAAGCATCAAGCTGAGACTATATAAAATTGTAACAGCTTGTTTACATTAAACCATTTTAGTTTTAAAGATTCTAAAACAATTAGGAATTACATTTCTAATAAAACTTTATATAAATATAAAAATAGTGTTCCATCTGTTATTAATTTTTTTTTTTAATGGGACTTTTGAAAATATCACCTTTAACTGATTCTTTAGTAATCGATTAAGACTATACTTGTTAAATGGTAATCAAATTAAAGATTGTACAAAAAATTGCGCAATGCTTGTTTCTTGAATTATTTTAAAATACAATACGCGCGTTTAATGGTACAATAATTCATTTCGTATAGCAACAGTATCTCCTTACCGCATGAGAAACGTATGCCGCATCGCTACACGACTCGTGTACATTATAAACGTGTAAAAGCACAATTATGAAACACTATATCATTATCACAAGACAATTACCGATAGCCTAATATGTCATTTTACTATCTATATCTAATATTTGATCTAGATATGTGCTGATTAGGGGGTTTCCGGTCCACTAGAACAACGTCTGGCTGTTCATGACAGTCAAAATTAGATTGTTTTATATTCTTAAAAAAAAGACATATTTAGAAAACGTATAAAAATTTTAACGCAGCGGCTTGAACGGTTTTCAATAGGCGCGGGTTCAAATCCAGCTGCGTTCAAATTTTTATACGTTTCCTAAATATGTCTTTTTCAATTTCCTAAGTTTGCGATTAACACTTTAAAACATGTAAAAATATTTTATATTCTTTCTTTGATAATCTTAAGAGACAAAGTACGGCGTTGAGTTACGGTATCTAGCACGGAATGTATCTAAAATAGGTGTAAAACGAGGAACTGAGTGTTTTTATTCGCCTATTCTACTCACCAGAACTCATCTCCATGAGTGAAGTTACTATATAAAGGTCACGTTAGTTGCGTCTGACAAACACTCTGACTTTCAATAGTAGTTAGTATTTAAAAAATATATATTTAGAAAACGTATAAAAATTGGAACGCAGCGGCATTTGAACCCGCGCCTCTTGAAATCCAAATCCAAATCTCTTCAAATCCCGCTGCGTTTAAATTGTTATATGTTTTCTAAATATATGTTTTCAATTCTCTAAGTGTGTGAATAACACTTTAAAAACAAATTTAAAAGAAATATTATCGACGTGTCTATTATAGACGAAAGTAGACAAAGATATTTATAAAAATAAATAAAATTGGAGTGTCTAGTAACAATTGTCTAGGAGTGTCTAGTATTGTCTAGTAGTAAAATTGTAGTTACTTAATTATGTATACACGGTACATATATCAAAATAACATATTTTACAATTTTTGTCTGTTTGTTCCGGCTAATCTCAGGAACCGTTGCGCAATTTTTGACGGGACTATCACTGGCACTAGAATTCTACGCAGACAAAACAGCTAGGTGAATTCATAATAGTAGTATAATATTTTTAGTTTCAATGAATCGAATATATCTATATGTATATATATAGAATAGATGAAACATATACTGTTTTACCTCAAAACCAATTACACCACACTTCAGTATTTCAATGTGAAATTCGTTATGACTTTCTAAAAGATTTATTATAGTAGTATTTTTAACCTCGAAAAATATTTCATGCGCTTGCCTTTCCAACTTTATTTATATTCAAATAAACAGTCTTTAATATATTTGCATCTCGGAACGGCTGGTAATTTATGAAGACTAATTTTTACTATGGAATTGATTAAATGTAAACGAATCGTATCTATAAGTATATACCTAATCGTATCCTATCGTAAACCATCTGTTGAGGTTTTAAAAGAAAATTTGTATTTTTTGAATTTTTATTTATAAGTTCAAGATTTATTATTTATTTATATTCAGTTAAGCAGTTTCGTTGAATACTATATTTTTTATAGCTTCACGTTTTTTTTCGCATAGCTGGCTAGTCACAGTCACCTGATACCCAAACACTCCGTTCTCCACTTTCCGCCCAAATTCGAGACATCTTGTGTTTAGTTGCGAAACTCAGTTCCGCGCTCTTTTGTCACCAGAGCGGAGAAATAAAAATAATTGAAATATTCCGCCGAGTGGGAATCGAACCCACAACCATTGCGAATACAGTCAGGTGCTGTGACCTCAGCATGAATACATAATTGATAAAACAAATAAAACAATAAGTTTTGTTTACCCACTTTACGAGCCAAACAAATTTGAAACTAAAAACTAATCTCTTTGTTGTCCATGCCCACGAAAAGTGGTGTGGAGTAGAGTGGAGTGTTTTGTACGTTCTCTCTTACGCGGGAACAAGCGGAAAGCTGAAGCAGAGATGATTAGAGATGAGATGTTATAGCTTAAGCATTGTGTAACGACAACGTAAAAGAGTTCTATCCATCTCTTTCTTTCTCAATCATTCAGTCTACAGTGTCGTTCAAAGTGTAATCCAACGCAAATTACTTAACATTAAAACATGTTTCATGGTGAAAATTTAGAAAGTTAAGCGATATTTGTTTTTAGTATTTGTAGCTATTGAAATTGCTCCTTAAAATATTATAAGGTAAGTATAGGACGGAAAATTATATTTTTAATTAGTTTACCTTCAGTACAGGCTTTATCCATTAAGGTAAAAGTTGTAAATTATATTAATATTTACTTTAAAAAAAAGTTTTAACGAAGAAGTTACTATTATACGCTGTTTAAATTTCAGCGGCACTCAGAGATATCTTACAAGTTCTTAATTCAAAGTTAATCATTCTTTTTACAAATATTCTTAACATTTTTAAAGTGTTAATCACACAATTAGGATATTGAGAAAAGTATTTTGAGAAAGCCTATAAAAATTTGACCGAAGCGCGATTCGAACCTGCGCCTCTTGGAAACGTGTGGAACGCATGGCTTAGCGGCCAGAGCGCTTGGACGGTTTCTTATACGTTTTTTATACGTTTCTATCAGCTTTCATTGTATCTATCAATCAAATTAAAAATAATACATATATTAAGTAAAAGTTACAACACTATTTTAACGCACTTCGTGACGATCACAATATAATTTTTTGAACCTGATCAAGGGGTTAATTTTAAGCGGGATTCTTTGAATTTGCTTTTTAAACTAATTAAATATTACCTAATTGAATAGAACTTGTGTAAATCATATAGCTAAATTTCTCAATCTATCAATACATATAATAAAAATTTAACTGATTGCTGTCTGTACATGGAAGATATATGAGAAAACAAACATATATTTTTTTCAGATTGTCTGTTTGTGTACGGAACGGCTAAACCGATATAAATATAGTTTTAACTATTGTATTTCGGTAAAATTCCCTTAACATGTTATTACAATCGTTTCATAGATAAAAAAAATTACAAAAGTTATTAATTTAAGCAAAGTTTGTGATTTAAGTGTTTCCACACGGGCGGGCAAAATACTGAAATAGTTATACGCGTATAGTTTACGTAGGCGAGACCGCGAGCGTCACTAGTATAAAATAATCACAAGCTGTCCCCTATATTTCATAAATAATGATCTAGCCATCCGTAGTTTGCGCCCATTTTAAGACATTGCATGTTGAATGTAAACTAAATTATATCAACGCGACCCATTGTGCTCAAAAGAATTCAAAAAAATGTTTAAGATAATTTCGCCATCGTGCGAGTCACGTGACTGCGTCCGACTGTAACCGCAATTGGTTGTGGGTGCGATTTCCTTGGGGGATTGTTTATGTTTAGATATTTTGAAATGAAATTATTTTTAACCGGATTAAAAGCGTATACATTTTAGAAACCCGACGTTTCGAACACTTTACTTAGTCACAGGCGATTAACTTTTGCTTTAGTCGCCAAAATCAGAATCAATGATCTTATTTTGTATTTAGATATGTTTCATTTGTCCGCTTTCTTAAGATAAAGCGGCGTTTAGTACCGCCATTTAACACGCAATCTCAGTCAACCCTGCTATGCGGGAAATGCGTGTAGGTTAAGACAATTTACCATTTGTATGCGTTCTTCTTTTTTAAATTGATTGTTACTAGTTCTTTCTATTATAATGCACTTAAACTGGGCTTAAACTTTTGACTTAGAGCTTAAACTTTTATCTACTTCTAAATTATAGCGATAGCAAAAGCTGTACGTACTGACTAAAGTTGGATTACTTTGCGAAATTTATTGCAGCATTGCATACAATAACCTTTTTTGTGTTTATCGCACAGTGAGAAGATTGAAAAAGACATATATAGAAAACGTATAAAAATTTGAATACAGCGGGATTTAAACCCGCGCTTCTTGAAAACCGTTCAAGCGCTCTGACCGCTAAGCCATGCGTTCTACATCTAGCTACGTTGAAATTCTTATACGCTTATTACAACTTATATTTGTTTTTAGCAGCTCTGTAGAGAGATTTTTACAAATTTCTGCTACCCAAAGATTATTCTACGAACAATCGTTTGGCAAGAGTGAATGCTATTTATTAAATATATATTTATTTAACATTTTTTAAAGTGTTATTAGCACACTAAGGAAATGAAAAATACATATTTAGAATTTAAAATGTGTATACGTCTTTACTTTAACTTTCTTTTGTATACCAAATTTAATAAATACTTACTAAATTAATTAAATAATTAACAAATATGATAAATAAAATAATAATATATTTTTTAGTTTAGTTATTAGCTTTACGCGATCGTATGCAGCTTCACGCTCGTACCGCAAAGTAGTAACCCGGTAGGGAGAACCTAGTGTCAAAACACTTCGTCCTTCGTCCATTTACGCAGAAAACATGACATAGCATGACACTCCTCCACTAGGAGGAGCTCAACATCGCAATTTGACTTACCAAAGCGGGGAAATGGAAATCATTTAAATATTATCATTTCCCCGAGAAGGAACGAATCCACAACTGAATGTGTTTAGTCAGATGCTATCCCTCTTCGCCACCGCGTCCCTCCGTGACGTAGACCTCTTCAAATATCGGTCGGATGGTGGTTTCCATGCTTACGAAAAAATATAAAAAATAACAAAGTAAAAACAAAATTGTTAATAAATATACCTAAATCACAAATTGCACCAACGTATATTAATTTAATTATTTAATTACTAATTAATTTTTAATGTATTCTTTAATATATGAACATTTACGAGGTCATCGCGTTCTTCTCTTCGCCGAAGTAAACAAAGCCGCGCTGTTGTTGCTTAATTAAATAAATAGGTTGATTGTACAGTTCTAATTTACACAGAACTTAACTTATCAAGCCCTCAGGCTTGTACGCCTCAGCGTAGGCGTGACTTTGTACTACCGTTATTGAATTAAATAAATTTTAAATTCAAAATCTTTGTAGATTTGATAATATTTTCTATGTCGATTAAGATTAGAAATTTGCTAATTAATTTATTTTTAATGTAACTATTTTTAAGCGGATTAATCGCGTATAATATTGGTATTCAGGTAGACTACCAGTGACCACGGACTACTGTAAAGTGTTCGAACCGTCGGGTTCTAAAATGTATTTTCGAAACAATATTAACAATATTATACGCGATTCATCCGTTTCAAAATAGTTTTATTTCGAAATGTGTAATAATCGCGAATAACAAAGAACTTTAGATAAATTTATATTTGTTACTGTTTATGTTCATTCAAGTAAAATATAGGAAAGACTCGTACTTAAGTACGAAAAGCTAGATTAAATTTTGGTTTTTCATGTTGAAGAAATAACCAAAAAGAATGGTTTTCTTTTTATCAAATGAAATAAATTTTATCCGATTACTTGCGTATATTTTGGTATTAGAAAATACATTTTTGAAAACCCGACTTTTCCAGCATCCTCTCTACAGGACACTGTAAAGTCCATGGTCACAGATAGACTGAGGTTCGTCTGTCAATTAATACAATTATTGTATATTTTGTTAACATTTTTTAAAGTGTTATTCCCACACTAATAATTTCAACGTAGCTGAATGTAGAACGCATGGCTTAGCGGTCAGAGCGCTTGAAGGGTTTTCAAGAGGCGCGGGTTCAAATCCCGCTGCGTTCAAATTTTTATACGTTTTCTAAATATGTCTTTTACAAACTATGTAACCTATAAGATACAATACTAAGATACAATACTAAGTTAGTTTTTTCTCCCAAGTGCATATTTAGATACAGGTTACGTTACGATGACTTACACATATAAGTTTAAGTATAACTTAAAATATAACGTTATTTCTATTTTTCCTATACTCTAGTTCACTTTGATTGAAACATAATATTTAATAACAAAATTTCAACGCACCAATTGAACTCTTGTGTGATAGGAAATATAATTAAATAGACAAACCCTGTAGACGTAATTCCAGAGGCCTTACGAAAATTTATATATTCTGCCATAATTTCCTAAAGTAATTCTTTTGTGCTGTATTGTTCCGAGGGTTTTTTAGATATTGATGTGCTTACTAAGCTTCTATTTGGAGATGATTAATCTTCGTAAAACAAGCTTCTGTTTTGCTCGTTATAGCCAATTTAGAAGGTATTATTTTAACGTAACTTGAGATTTGTAACTGTATCTGATATACACTTACAATAAGACTATTTGTCCCCCGCAACTTCTTCTTAGTGGACTTCGTAACTCTGTCAGAATATTTCCATTTAATACCTACCGAAATTTATTGCCAACGAAAATTATATCTTACAAATGTGTAGTTTTGATTGTTAGAATATCCAGGCATCTCCCGTTCCCGTAGGGGCTTCGGAAATTAACCAACTAACTTTATATAACACAAAATAAATAAGATTTGTTTTCTCGTCTCCGTTAAATATTCATATTAAAATGTAATTTTACTTTATATAATATTTAAGAAATATCTCAATGAAGATTAGATGAGGTGTATGAAAATGATGAGTGACAAAATCTGACTTAATCGACTTTTAAACATTTCGTGGTACTTTTGGAAAAAAATTATAGGTTACATAGTTTTTTACGATATTTTTATTAATATTTTCATTAGAAATTACTTGAAAAATATACATTACAGTTTAAACTCGAAATCAAAGTGTAGCAAATTTAGTCACTTTTAAAGTTTTCCCTTGAAATTGACGGGTTTTGCTACAAACGAAACATTTTTTTTTATAATAAAATTGTCTATACTTTTAGCTATTTACTTTGTAAACTAAAATTCACATGTTTCTTATGACTTGAAATTACTTAATATTCATCTCTATAGATACTACACTAGCACTTAAACCATTGTATAGTGTAATTTCAACTAATTACTTCATTACAAAGTTCAAGCGACGACGTCTAAAGTGTTTATTAAATAAAATCAGTATGACAGTATGAGAGCGCTGCCTTATAGTTTCAATTTCTAGTTTAGTGTGTGGAAAATTTCTTAGTGATAGCTAGTCTAGTGTTGCCAAGTACTGTTCGAGTAAAGTAAATTTAGTTTCGCATATATTCTTGCCTTGTAGAATATGGAATGGCTTATATTTATTTAAACATATTATATTTTAAAATACATTTTGATTTAATCAAATTTTGGAATGAAACTTTCTTTTTCATTATTTAAGGTAGTTTATACTTTTATTGCCAAAACAAATTTCTCCCGATTATTAAAGTACAAATTATATTGAATAATGTTCATTTTAGTTATTTCCAATATCAGCCATTCCTTAATTACAAAATGCGTTAAGACAATTAAGTTATATAATTTATTTACTTTTTCATGTGATATATAAATTATATAAGTGCGATTACTATTTTGTAATGTGAAGTCTAGAAAACAATGGAGACGCATGAAACGACTATAGCCATTTAGTGTTCCATGGTAGTTTATTTGATACAGTTTTAAGTTTTTTAAATTCAAAATGACTTCACTCGGGATACCTACAGAAGCGCCAGTCCATACTTTGCTGTTCACATCTGCGTATACCACGCAGAATGTTATTAATGTTATTAACAAAAAGGTGAGTGGTTTGGCCAGAATTGTCTATACAAATTTTGAAGTCAAGCAAATCTTGGCGTTTTTACAGCATAAAACATAAAAATTGAGAAAAATTGAGAATTTTATACTTTAAATTATTAATTGGGTAAATTATTAATTAAACTTAGAAAAAAAATAAAAATTATACCATTCACATGTTTTCTAAAGTCTTTATTGCATCCGTTTTTTAATAAATTGTGAATAATATTTTTAGAAATTTGGTATAAAAATTGGATTCGAATCCGCGCCTCTTGGAACCCGTTTAACGCACTGACGATTCAAAATGCGTAAATCATGCATGCATGCGTCTATCTTCTGAATGTCAGTTAATACTGACAATTGAAATTGCTTAACTATGTCAGTTAAAAAAATTAACGGCAGGATTTAACTTTAAGAAGACAGATAGGGTTATTTAGTTTTTAATATTTGCTATTTTAAACGGCTCAAACCGTGTAAGTTTGGTAGAACATGCCAGATAGATTTTACTCGATTCCATATCAATTATTTATAGATTAAAATAGTATGTATACAAATAAATAATATTGAAGTGTCTGTTTGTAGTATTAAAAACATGTTTTTTGCTAAATGCATATGTGTGTATACGCGGTACATATACCAAAACATTTCATTTTACAATTTTTGTCTGTCTGTGATATACAGACAAAAATTGTTAAAAATCTTGACAATAATTGTAATAAATACAAACTGTTCTGTCTGTGTTTTGGTTAATCTCTGAACCAATTTGACCAATTTTGAAGGTACTTTGGGAGTGGCAGGTAGCTGATGTAATGTAAAGTAACTTGGGCTACTTTTATTATAGAATTTCACGCGGGCCAAGTCGCGGGCACAGCTGGTTTTACATAAAAAACATATCAAATATATTTCAAAATTCAGATATATTTCAATATTGTGTCAACTATCTTACAAAATATATACTCATTACACATCGAGGCCTAAAACATATCCATGTAGGTAGGTTTGTTTGCTTACAAGATATTTCATTAAACACTTCAGTTGATAACGATCGAGCAAACAAAACGTCACAAGCATTCATAAGTCCACCTATATATTGTTTCTTATTTTCCTGCATACCAAACTAGTTAAAGATGACCTGGTATCAAGGCTCTCCGTTCTCCGCTTTCCGCCCGAAATTGAGACAGAGTGTTGAATAGCGGAACTGAACGCCGCACTTTATTCAGACCAGAGCATAGAAATTAAAATAACTTTGATCTATTTTCAACTTATGTGTTATTTGCACACTTAGGAAATTGCAAAAGACATATTTGAAAACCATTCAAGTGGCGCGGGTTCAAATCCTGCTGCGTTCAAATTTTTATACGTTTTCTAAATGTGTCTTTTTCAACTTTAATCTAATTATTACCTGAGTGAATGATTGAAACCTATGCGTACAAAGGTGTGAAGTTCTAAAAAAAAAAAAAAAATTATTTTTTTAGATTTTAACTGTTATCTAGATTTTAAACGTTACTGTAGCTATTTCGAGTAGTTCTCTCTCAATGCTCCCATACACTACCCAAGAACCTTTCGGCAAATTTTAGCTTGTTATGCGCCGTAATTTAGCCTGTGCTTTCTATGTTAGTCACTGTAACTGAAGAGTTTTATAGTTCGTAAAGGAACAGTTTCATATATAATATTATAATATAGATGATAAACTTTTTGTCTATATGATAATAGCCATTTTGTAAACCAATTTTTGATACTACTTATTTATATGAAGAACCCTCGGTTTAATATCATAGTTTTAGTGGAACCACCAATGTAAATTTTAATTTACGTTCGCCTTGACGTCAGACCTAGATTACATACTTAAGTATATCGAATTATTGTATATTCATATAATATTTACTCGTACTTACGTACTAGATATAATATATTATTTAATTACGCTTTTTCCAAGATGAACAATATGAGAAGTATGGATTTAGATAAGAGAAATTCTAGAAGAATAGAATCTTGTTGTAGAAAGCTGAAATTTAGTATGGAAGCTTCTTTGTAAGTGTTAGGGGCAAAGATGTGTCAAAGGGGCACTACGGCAACCGGAAAGAACGGTATTTTACCTCTTCAATCTACCTTTACAATCGATACTATGGCACAGGAAAATGGAAATAGTCTTAATATAATATAGGAATAGAAGTAGGCTAGGATAATAAAGTCCACGTAATTGACACGTTGCGATTACAACTCGTTGGTATTAAACCACCGTAAAAAAATGTACACTTCTATACAAATATTTTTTCAATTTTATCCGAGGCTACGTACAAAACTCAATATATATATTTTAGAATCGCATTAAGCGCGTTGAGTTTTATAGCCGATTTTATGGCTCCAATCGCATTGATTTGATATTTCGAACTCGTTACCTCTGTGGGTTTATATTAACCACTTATATGTAGGTTTATGATAATTCTTTGGTCGGTCTTTTTATAATTCTTATGGCATTTTGTGTAGTCACTCTTTCTTTATTCGTTCTCTGTCTAATTTAGAAACATTTTATACTCCAATACTGCGCTTTGAGAAAATGTTCATATATAATAGCCTTATATCAAATTGGTTATAAACCCGCAACAATTGGTTTTCATAAGGAACCAACTACGTACGGTAGTACCAGAGGCGAAACGTGAAATTTTTGAAATTTATCGAAGACGTTTATAAATTTGAATCACGCTGCTTCCTAATTTCTGTACGTTTTTCCAAATTGTTTTTCATATCGTAAGTGGATAAAACTTTAAAAATGATTAATTAATTTCATAAATAACATTTCTATAATACATTCACTTTTGACAGATTTGAGAGCACCCATTAAATATTAAATCAACAATTAGGAACTGTTAGGGCGGAGAAAATTATTAAACAAATTGTCTCCAGTTAAGAGAGTACACTCTATTAAAAGTTGAATAACCTCAATTAAGAGCCAAATGAATGGCTACCAAACAATTTCCTTTTGTTTAAGGTTTATAAATAATATATATTATGTAAGCTTACTTTGATTTTCAATAACGGATTCTTGATTCTATGGTTATCAAGATTGTTTATTTAAACGAGCTCTTACAGGCAACAACAATTAGAAATTTTCAGTGGTATGTTTTGATTAAGATACCTGACGGCTTAATAGTTATGGTAGCTTGGTTCAAGTGTAAGTGTGAGAATGTGTGTATATTAACTTCTTCTCAGTATTCTCCAAGTGTACTTTTCGATCGGATATCAATATTAGGAATACTGAGTACAGTAGCACTGATAGTTAGTAGTAACTAATTCTACTCTAAATGGTTTCTAACATAAGCCATGACATGCGCTTCTTTCTTTCCTTTCCTTTGAAAGTCAGTTTTCTTCTATGCTGCTTTATGTTTTTTTTTCTTTAAAGTTCCGAAACAATACTTTCATCATTAGTTTTTTCACATAGGTAATATTTCCAAACGCTAAGCTGATATCTAATATAACATTGAATATTATATTAGGTGTCTTTATGTATTATTACTATTTCTATAATAAGTTCTTTTATTTTCGCGATTATTACACATTTCGAAATGAAACTATTTTAACCGGATTAATCGCGTATAATTTTGGTATTCGAAAATACATTTTTAGAACCCGACGTAGACTCCGTGGTCCGTGGTCACAGGTAGACTCTACCTGTGACCACGGACTACTGTAAAGTGTTCGAAACGTCGTATAGTATTATTAACTTAATGTTATTTTATATTTTTATAAATAATAAATTAGTAATTCACTTGTTATGTCTCAAGTCAAGAGTGCATTTATGAAATTGCTATAAACAATTTGCCGCCGCAGCTTTTAAAGGTTCTTACGAGAAGTGGCGGCAAGAAACTCAACAGGTAGAATTCTTAATTAGTTCAGGTTCTCTTTGAAGGAAATTAGGCATGTTGAGTGATCAAAGTATTCTTATAAACCATCAATTTATTTCACTTTGATCGTTCGTGTAAAGCTGTATATTAGATTTACAGTGTATTTTAAATATAAACTCATCTACGTTCAATTTAATAATAAGACGTTAAAATTTGTTTATTCCTCATTCGTCTGCTGAAGTAACCTTATATTGGAAATTGCTATCGCAGATTTGACATATTTTTGAGTTAATTTATGTGCAGCTGCAGTTCTCAACGACGCACTTTGCCTAACAACAGCTCTTATACCATTTTTTTTTGTGGTGCTCAAAAAAAATATAACGACCATTTTGTTAATACCTAACTATTGTATATAGGGGTCGTTCAGGTATTCCACAAATCAATTGAAAATAATAGAGATTCTTTTTTGCTACTAAAATAAATTCTTATTAGTTACTGTAAAACTGTCATCTTCTGAATTGTGACACAGTTGATCGCAATCAGTTCAAATTGCACTCGGGACGATTTTTTTAATATACTCATCATACAATATGCCTTTCGCTCGCTCTTGCAGGATAAAAGAGAGTTTGAAAATAATATTTCGCCAACAGAAATGAATTATCTATATTTATGATTCCTACCAGTGTTATATCTGATACAATAATATTTTTATATAAAACGCTAAAGTACTATACTTCAGTGTAAAACATGTCGGAGTATTTTATAGGTGCCGATACAGCAATAAAAGTTAAAAAGGGCATACATTTATTGCAAAATACAAACTGTACAAGCTACAAGAGATTGATGTAGAAGAGTTTATATGAGATATTGGAATATTTTGAAATTAAACTATTTTAACTGAGACCACGGACTACTGTAAAAATGTTCTAAATGTCGAGTTTTCTAAAATTTGTTTTCGAATGCCAAAAATATGCGAAATCTGTGAAATTATTGTGAATATGGTATTTTAAAGATGTTGGTTGCCGGTTTATTTCCTAAAATATATCTTATATAGACAAATCATGGACATATTACGATAGTATACAAAATACATACTCTCTACGGATTTTTGACTCGTTATCGCCGAGTATAAATGAATGGTTAAAGTAAAAAATATGGAATTTAATCAATAATTTTCTTACTAATATTAATATAACACGCAGAGTAAAGATGGTTTTAAAAACAAGAAATGTTATTATTTTGACTCCTAATTACGAATGATCTGATCAGAACCGCTTTAAAGTTAATTCGATTCGATAGAAGTATGAGCGAGAGATATAAGTGAAATGTCCTAAAAGATTTAAGTCTATCTAGATCTACCATCGGTCAATTTCTAGAACGTTTTGCGAATGCATATTATTCAATATATCCTGGAGAGGTCGGGTGAAGTCAAAGCAAGTGGTTAGTAAATATATTATTTTAAATGTATTATTGGATATGTTTCGGTTTGTACCAAGGAAGAAGTGTACTAACAAAATACAAGTACAAGGCCAGTGTATTTCCAGAAGTTATATCCGCAAGTAAATATTTATTTGATATGAGTGGCTTTTTAATTTAGTAGGAACGTGTTGTTTCAAAATAGAATATATGTTAAGGCTAACTAATGATATAAGGATAGTTTTGTTATTATGCAATTTGTATACGAGTATAATAAACACTTGAAACTAACTCAGGCCAGTTTAGAATTGATTGTATTCGAATCGTGAAAAGATTTACAATTAAAAAAATTCATGAAAGGTAATTATGGCGTGTTAACTGTAGGTTCACGTTATTTCCTTGATAACAGGGTAATCAGAACCTAGGGTCAAGCCCAATGACAAGTGAAGTCGAAAAAAAAATCATAACTGTAGGTTCAAATTTAAAAGCACACATCTCTACAGTAAAAGTGTCGTTACCCTCTCTGTGCATGGACTAAAAAATCTCGTGTTTTCCTATTTCCGTAGAAATTTCGAGCAAACCCCTCTTGAACGGTTTTTAAAAGGCGCAGGTTCAAATTCCGATGCGTTCAAATTTTTATACGTTTTCTAAATGTATTTTTCAATTTCGCAAGTGTGCGAATAACACTTTAAAAAAAAATTCAAAAATATATTTAATAAATAGCATTCACTCTTGCCAAATGATTGTTCGTAGAATAATCTTTCGGTAGCAGAAATATGTAAAAATCTCTCTACAGAGATGCTAACAACAAATATAAGTTGTAATAAGCGTATAAGAATTGCGACGTAGCTGGATGTAGAACGCATGGCTTAGCGGTCAGAGCGCATGAACGGTTTTCAAGAGGCGCGGGTTCATATCCCGATGCGTTCTAATTTGTTTACATTTTCTAAATATGTCTTTTTCAATTTCCTAAGTGTGCGATTAACACTTTAAACAAAATCTCTCTTAGTTTTTCTTTGCCTTTCTCAAGGAACATACTTGCCTGATATCAGGTTTCTACGGTCAGTAGTTGAAAGTATTTGTATCTATGGATGGGAATATAGCTAGAGTTATATCCTGGCATCAATTAGGAACGTAGTTTGTAGCATAGAGCAAAATTCTAGATCGTAGAGAGCAGATGATTAATCTGAGATTGCCCTGTTATACTCGTGAAGACCATTAAATAAGATAGCGATAGCAAAAAAATTCTAAATATTGTTATTTAAATTTTTATGTAGCTTCCCGCAAAACAGGCAGAGAGAACCTAATGTCAAGGCACTCCGTTCTCTCTCTTCTCTTAAATTTGTATTATTCGTAAATATGTATGTTAAATTTTTAAAAGATGTTCGAAAGCTTTCATGATAAATTAATGTTACGATGCTTACTGTACCTAATTGAAAAAAAGAACCATAAACATTATATAAAACAGTATAAATAAATATAGAAATTCTCAAAAAAACACATATTTTTAAAACTTATATCATAGACATAAGTGGATAGCTATCTAAACATAATAAATA
The DNA here is from genome assembly GCA_038994665.1 of Podotricha telesiphe. NCBI lineage: Eukaryota > Metazoa > Arthropoda > Insecta > Lepidoptera > Nymphalidae > Podotricha > Podotricha telesiphe. Next base: position 573,313 of record JAOYRR010000265.1, read on the forward strand.
ATCTATTTTTATTATATTGAAAACTCAAACAATTTTTATTCTGTCTGTAGAGTTAGATTTCAAATCGAAGCTATATGGGAATGGAAATGCTGCAATTCGTTGTAGTGTGTAGCTTATTTGAACGTCTAGTCTTTAAAATATTTCCTTCTGAAAAGAAATTAAATTTTATTTATAGGTTTTAAACTTATATGAGAAATATCTTAGGGCTTATAACATATATAAACTTTTTACATTTAATATGCATACATGCTGGATCAACAGATATATCCCTTTGTTCTTCGCTGTACGTTCATTTGTCCAGAGACACTTGCACTGTTTAACCAGACTTAAGAACACACATATAAGCTGTTTTTTTTAAAGTGTTATATATACACACACTTAGGCAATTGAAAAATATATTTTAAAAAAACGAATAAAAATTGAACCACAGCGGGATCCCAACCCGTGCCTCTTAGAAACCGTCCATGGGCTCTGACCACTAAGCCATGCGTTCTACATTCAGCTGCGTCGAAATTATTATACGCTTGATACAATTTATTTATGTTGTTAGATAGATTTTTATAAATTTCTGCTACCCTAAGATTATTCTACGAACAATGGTTTGGCAAGAGAGACTGCTATTTATTAAATATTCAAACTAATAATCATCGCCTTCATTTAGATATATAGTAATTACGCCGCGATGGAGTTTGCTTCATACGAAATCGTATATTCATATAAAAAATAATAACTAACATTATTTTAGATTTTACAAGTAAATTTGACAATTTATTTATATTAAACTTCTAAACAAATTAAATGTTAATACGGATTACAAGATTTTGGTGTCCGAACTGTATTTCAACAAAAAGTAAATGCTAGATGCATAATAATAGAAAATATTTGAACCCAGGATCTATATCGACATATCACTAGATATGTGAAAATAGCATATTGAGAGAAAGCGTGAAGCATCTTTGTAACGATTATATTTAAAATTCACCTATGTTTTTATATAGTGTTGTTACCTATTAATACAATTGGCAAAAGTACAACTGTTATTGTATTTTCGATTCCTAATATATAGTGAGGTTCCAATAAGTAATTTCATGATCATTTCCAATGACTACAATCCCGTCATAATCCCATCCCACCTACACGATTGTATAAATAAATCCATGGCTTCACAGGATTGCGATTTGTGTATGAATTAAAGCCAGCAGTCATAAATGGCTTCCAATAGCGGTAGCTTCTTGCGTAAAGCAACAAGAAAAATATTGGTCAAATTTGGAAATAATATTCATAATTACATATTAGAAATGTGTTCAATTTCAAATATTTAAGTTTCATCGATATAAATAAATTGAATAACGCCTGAAAACTTATAAATAAAAGTATATTCTTAAAAAAAATGACATATTTAGAAACGTATAAAAATTTGAACGCAGCGGGATTTGAACCCGCGCCTCTTGAAAACCGTTCAAGAGGCGCGGGTATATTCTTTTACAAACGTAATCGTTTTGAAATATCTTGTTTTAACTAAACTAAGTACAATTTTCACGGTTTCACTTAGACTTTTAAGAAAACGATAAAATTTACCATACTATTTTTTTGTGCTACACTGGTGTACAGACGTTACTTCATTCGCATTTGTTGCCGAAGCTGCGTTAAGAGGCTATTTAGAATTTAGAGCATCGTGAATCACGCCTAAAATCAGATTTTATTTAAGATTTGTGAAGCTTATTATGATAATACTCTTCGAACATAAGAGTGTCTATTTGCAGGTATTTACTTTGGCGTCCACTGCTTTGCATTTTGGTTTTGTACATCAATTTAGTAATATTATTGGATAATGATATCAAATATATGAAATAATATATGGAGTTCTAAATAGAAATGATGCATTTGAACCTCTTGTTTAGAAGTTAAAAAGCTACATGCATACGATACTTTAGGCTACAATACAAAATATTATACATTAGGCTATTAGTAATTCAAACAATTCCCTTGAAGTTTCATTACAAACGGTAACGGTGCGATAACGCATACATTTTTTTCCGATTACAACCGGTCCTGGTTTGCTTGTTTTCTAACTTCACGTTTTTTCGCGCATATCAGGGTAGTCAGAACCTAGTGTCAAGACACTCCAATCTCCGCTTCCTGTCCAATTTCCATACAGCGTATTGAACGCTGGTACTCAACAAAGCGTTAACGTATTTAGAAAACGTATAAAAATTTGAAAGCAGCTGGATTTGAACCCGCGCCTCTTGAAAACCGTTCAGGCGTTTTCCAATTTCCTAAGTGTGCGATTAACACTTTAAAAAATGTTAAAAAAAAGCGCAACATCACTTGTCCCCAATATATTTTAAAAAAGAGGGTACATATTACATGAAATAATAATAAACTAACTATTAAATAAACTAGCTTACTCATAAGGTCAAGAGGTCATAGCTACATATTATTGTAATAATACTATAATCAAGAACGGAATGTTTTGACACTAGAATCTTTCTGGTTCTTGATATGCGGTAAAAATCGCGTCGATGTAACATAATTTGTGAAAACAATCTGTGCCATTTTATTTCAGTTATATTTTATATCAATAAAAATTATTAATCTCCATTGTGTGTTGAAGATTCAACGGTGCATTGACATTGGCAAAGTGACTTGTGCTCGTTCAAAGCAGCGCCATAATTAAAGAACTGAATCGGGATAAAGCATAAGGTCGAAAATTCTGATTAAATCGCGGACGACACGAACGATAATAAAAGGAAATACCTGTGTAGCTAGGAATAGCAAGTTATTTCATAATATAACCTTTGTATAGACGGCGGCGCAGCTTCAAGTCGGGGCATTCGTTTCATTCTACTTATACACGTTAATGCTAAATAATTTATATTACTATTTTAGTAAGAATATTTTATGAAATTACTGCAAATTAATTAAATATTTTATTAGTAAAATAAAGTAAATTGGGAAAAAACATGGAGTTCTACGAGTTCTGGAGTTCTATGAGTGGTGAGAGAGTTAGGTAGGCACTCTCGTTGAATTTCCGGTTGGACAGTTGATGTTAAGGTGTCCGGTACCAGACGGGATGCGTTCTCCGTGTGTCACGTTATTAGGTGTTATTTAGTTAGTGACGATGAGTGTTTATGCATTCTAAAGATGTCAAGTGTCTCACTGCCTCAGAGTTGGGTCCGATGCCCCTGATGTTAAATGTTATCCGCATAGTAGCATATTCTCCTCGCCCGCTGTTACCTTCGTCCAAGAGCCGTTCCATACTGAGCCGACGCATACTGATCTACCTACCAACTATATACATACATATGTAGCTCTATATAAGGGTTTGCCAACATAAGAAGTGAGATTATGATTATATATATGTATATTAAAAAAATTAAGATTTTTACCCCATTTTACCAAAATATGCTGATTAGTATGAAATTTGGCACAGTTCAAGTTTATGAAGAGTTGAACGAAGCAGTTCAGTCTTTCTGCATTCATTAATTTAATAATTACCAAATAAATATTACAGTCCCTATCATACTGTGATTGACATACACTTTTGTATAACCCATAAACGTTGCTAAGGTATCGCTATTAATTATTACGGTTCGTCTCATTATTTGTCTCAACACTCTGTTTTTTGACTTTGTTCGTCGTAAATTAACTGTTAAATAATAAAGTATAATGTATATATGTACATGTACATCTTTTAATGATTTGTTTTTCTTACAGGTAAGTCATTACACGGTTTGGTGAGAAAATATGAAAAATTCAAGGTAACGTGTAACTTACGATAAAACAACTGTAATATAATCGATTACAAATGATACAGGTGTAGGTTACCGCTTGGCTGTTGTATATTTAAAAATTATATTTGCATTAAATTTTTTCATTTTGTCATTATACTATATCCTCATGTTATATACTCGTAGATGCAAAGGAAGCGAGTTAATAAATTTTAATTCGAGCTGAATTGAAACCATTTTTATCATTAAAGTTCATTATTCCTAATGGTGTCTGTAAGTGGCTTAGTTGACCTTTCTGGCTAAATGCATTCATTTTAAAAAGTCCTTTGAAGAAATATTTATTAGCAGACCAAACGTTCGATTAAATAGAGTGCAGTGTTAATTTCGACCAAGCTACATGCGATGTTTTCCATTGGAAAATGTAATTAAATATTTATTACTTATGAGGATATCTTTTTTTAAGGAACATATGCTCATTGGTTGATAGATAGATAGCGTGACAATAAAGAATTAAAAAGTTTTGAAAAATTAACCCTAATTATATATATAGGCTTACGTTTAAACCAAACCTGATGGATATTGTTAATGCGGTCTACGAAGACACTCGATTTAATTATTTTCAGTTGTTTTCCGAAGAGAATACAAATCTTAATAGAATTTAAGCTTTTTTATCAGTTTGACAATAGAGAGCTTTTGTATTTTATTGACATCTCTCTCTCTCTCTCTCTCTCTGGAGTAGGCCCTTCATCTCAGAAGATCGTGGTCATGGTGGACGTTGACTTTGAAATGGACGAAGTTTCTCCAACGGTTCCTGTCAGTTTATTGACATAGCATAACGAAATGACTTTGCTGTATCGGTACACTTCGCGAAATGTGGGAATGTATGAAAATAAAAGAAATAAGTAAATTACAACAAAAAAAGGTGTATCTTTTTTTTACATCTCACCTATATAGTCTTCCACATTTCACCTATATAGAGTAATTTCAATATCAGCGTTGGTAATGAAACGCAAACTATATAATTTATTTTGGTTAGAGAAAAATAATCTATTTTTAACATTTTTTTAAAGTGTTATTCGCACACTTAGGAAATTGAAAAAGACAAATTTAGAAAACGTATAAAAATTTATAAAAAAAATATTTGCATTAAATTTTTTTATCCCACTGCGTTTAAATTTGTATACGTTTTCTAAATATGTTTTTTTCAAAAAAGAACCTAATTCGGAGATATAGGTATGTTTTATGATGAACAAACTATTTCACATAAAATTTGAATCAAACGACAATCACAAAACAAGATACAGGTAGCAGGCATGTTTCAAATAAATTACTTAATGCAAGCTACGGTAAAACCTAAGATTTCCTAAGATGAATGAAATCCGAACTGCTCTTTGATATTTTTTTCATTTTGAACATATATGGCTGTAAAATTTGATTCACCGACATATAAATTCAAAGTTAGATTAGGCTTAAGTCTCAATTATAAGAGATACGAGGAATGTTGATTAGATTAAGTTAGAAACAGTTTGGACTTTTACCGTTATAGTCAGTAATTTGGAATATCTTAGAATTTACCTTAGTTCGGTCTTTTGCCGTGGAATATGTATATAATGCCTATTATGTATATTTTCATAAAATTCCGTTAATATTTAATAAGTAATTTCAAGAAATTGGACTAAGTGGCTGTTGAATATTTATCAAACATTAAGTACTCGAAGATAACTATTAAAAGCACAGAAAGGCGTGCTAGGTTATGTAACGGTGATGCCGGTTCGCTTGAATAGAAATAGCTATCGTGGAAATTAGCATCTGTATCTTCACAAAGATTATCTTAGAATGTCAAGGATTATGTACGTAAATGCATAATTAGTTAACCCCGTCGTGGCGCAGTTGACACGTGCTCAAGTGAACGAGATGTTTGTGGGTTCTAAGACATTTCTAGGCAATATTTATTTCTATATTCGTTTTTATGGTCCGATTTGACAAATTTTGTATATATACAGGGGTGTCGATGCAATCAATCCTTTTAATGAAAACACGGTTTTAAGTACTCTTTATAAAGGCAACAACACACTTATAAAAAAAGCAATTGTACTAAAAATGAAAAAGTTGTTTTTTTCGAACAAAATAAATAATAAAATAATCATAATTAAATTAAACGCCATTTCTAACGTATGACGCAAGCAAACACCAACCCGTCAGAGCGGCAACGACGCACACCATCTCATTAAAGAAATCGAATGATGGGCAATGGCGGTGATTGATATTAACGCCACACTTATTTTGGTTTGATACAAAGTCTCAATTGTGACTTCCCCCTTTATGTAGCGTTTTTTTTTCATTTTGTTAAAACTTCGTGTAATGTCGCAATAATTAATAAGAAATAAACAGTTTTCCGATTTCGTACAAGTTAATACAAGTACCAAAACACCAGGCGGCCAAGCCCATAGCGGAAAAGGGTCGGATCGTAGTGGGGTGGTGTTCTGCCAAAGTCCAGGTCTTGGAGGAGCTACCCTTGCGCTGCTATAGGTGTTTAGGTTTAGGTCACTCGAGACCACGTTGCCCATCACAAGTAATACGTGAGAATCTCTACTTTTGCTGTGGATGTGAGGGGCACAAGTCCCAAACGTGCCGAGTCGAGATTCGGTGCATGGTATGCAATGACGCTAAGATACCAGCCGGACACATAATGGGTAGCGATAAATGCCAACCACCACCTGTCAGGGGGACAGAGGCTCTAGGAACCAGAGCTTCACTTGGGGTCGAAGGCCGTCAAGGTCAGGAAAACATTGTTATGTCGTCATAATGGAAAGAAGGGTGGGGGGAGTACGTTGTTGTAGGTGCATACTTTTCCCCCAATCGCAACCTTGCAGACTTCGAGATCTTTCTTGACACAGTCACAGAAAAAACTTTTGGTCCTCGGTGACTTTAATGCCAAGTCCCGGGCGTGGGGTAGCCCCGTCTCCGACAGCAAGGGGAAAGCTGTGTGGGCTCTACTTTCTAATCTGTCCCTTCTCAATAAAGGGACGGTGTTCACGTGTGTGCATAACGGGTAATTCATAGTCTTGATAAGACTACGCATAGACTATTAAATTTTTTTTCAAATTTGTTTTTTACTATTTAAATATTATTACTGTGTAAAATGTATTTGAATGCATAAGTCATACTGAAAAAAGTCAAACTATTAAACCAAGTACAGTTGTATTTACGATACTTATGTTAGATTTTTATTTTTTTGGAAATTTTAATTGTTATTACAGCTTGAAGTGATTTGGATATTGTGTAGTATTTTACCTATCAACTTATTTACTTAGTTGAGTGACGTGTATGAGTGGTGCTTGTGATTGTTGAGTAAATTTTAATAATAATTTAAGTATTGCCGTATGTGCCGTCCACCTCCTGCCCCTGCCCGCGGTTCCACAGTAGCGGGCCTAATATCGATCCCTGCGGAACCCCGCAGCCGACACTTCTACGACCGATCTGACCGTCCCGTCAATCCATAGTATTCAGAGTCCTGGAGTCAGTCTCCCAACTCAATCTTTTAAATTTATTAAGAAAACAAGATAACATAAATTTGTATTCAAATTGGTATTTTAAAATGCTTTTTATTAGATAAGTTTATTACTCAAGTTTAACGTGGTTTAGGTTTATTACAAAAAATCTGGTAAATTAGAAAGAGATATAATGTTTTTTGTGAATGAAAGATTGCAGATCGGCAACGTTTAGTAGTAATGTAGTAGTACTAGATATTTACGTCATTGGTGGCAATAGAGACTACTTCACTCGTAACACAGTATAGGTAAAAATCGTGAAGTCGAAACAATTATCCTGCGCCTAAACTACTGATGAGATTTGTCTCACTTTTTGTATACGCCCTGGAAATATGTTACCCTATTTGTAGTATGTCTTAACGGAACTACATCAAATACACCCTGTATATGTTAATAATTATATTATGTGAGCCAATGTGAGTCAATTCAAACCTGTTATAAAATAATTATACTTTTCTCATACATCAAATTCACTTTGAATGCTTATTTTTATAGTACAGGTGTTTTCTTAGTCTAGTTAGACAAAACACGGCCCTAAAATAGCTGAAAAGTACAGAAAGAACTCACTGATTTCATGGTTATTTTTGCAAAATATAGAAGTGTGAACATCAGAAATTGAGCTAATAAAGCGTGAAACCGTTGTAAAAAATAACAAGTCATCATTTTTCGCTTCATTTCTATATAATAATAACAACATTTATTTTTATTGCTATTGAAAATTGCTATACGAGTACATATAAATATTAGCGGCGGTTGTACTTTTATGACTAATCTAATAAATGACTTAAATGTGGAATGTGCACAGCTCTTTGTGTAAGGTATTTTAAGTGTAATCAGTTCTCCGAGTGGGAATCGAACCCACAACCAATCGCGTTTATGGTTAGAAGCTACCTCACTATCATGAGGGTCAAGATGGTCTGAAAGGCCATAAGGCCATAATGTCAAGTGTAAGGTCGGAAATTTCAGACAAGAATTGGCATACTTTTCCTTTCCTTTACAAATATATATACTATATAAAATTTTTAAAGATCTATTTGTATAAAAATCTATTATATTTTGATAAATGACAGTAGTTATATTATACTAGTTGAAGCCGCAACTTCCGTTAACAAAATCGAGAAACCCTCTGTTATTGCTTCCCTACATTTCCCAACGAACCTAAGCTACTTACCAAATTTCAGATATCTACATCTAGTGATTTCGGTTGTGTTGTTACCTGTTAGTCGCTCAGTAACGTAACAGTTTTGTGTATACACTAGTCGTGCCCGCGACTTCGTCCGCGTGGAATTCTTAAATAAAAAGAAGCCTAACTTACTGCTTATTAGATCAGAGACAGATAGACAAACAAAATATTTGTTATTTTGGTATATCTACCTTGGGTACACACATCAATTTAAAAAAAAATACGTTTAGACTGATAGTATAAAGGACAGGTAAAATATCACAATCAAAATCAAAACGTATCTTTTAAATTTGTTTATTGGCTACAGCAACTGATATGCATCTAAATTCGTCGTATTTCGACTATGATTAATATGTAAAAGTTTATATGTAATTTTACAAAAATACATATACCCTCAGATATAGTACATGCATATACTGATAAGGAGTCACGCTTATCTTGGATGGTATTCAAGCCCACGGCCTTCAAATTCAAATTATCCTTTATTCAAATAGACTTTTGAATCGTCGAAGGAACACAAAGCTACTACCTGCACGGAAGGCAGTTCTGCTGAGAAGAGCCGGTTATTCTTAAAATTCAACATTTACACTTTTCAAATATAAAATTTACAATTTTAATATTTAATACACTGGTAGCTAACCTGCATCAAACTCAAATCATACGCTTCCACTTCCTCACATTTTTATCTTTTAAATATTCTTCTACAGATCTAATCTAATAAGCTTTATTTTTTAATATTGTCCTTATAGCGGCTTTAAACTACTGGAGTTGCAAATCTAACAAAGGTCGTGTTACCTATTATATATGCGTATTCTCAGACTTATTTACTTTTTGGAGGCGATAACTTGCTGTTAGAAGCTTATCATTATTTCTAGTCCCTATCGTATGTGTGTCACTGTTTTTAGCTTAACACTGAATATGTCGTGGACAAACAAAATATTATTACAAATATACTGCGAAGCAACTGTAAGTATATATGTGTTTAGAAACGTCTCGCAAAGAATCTCGAGCTTAAGGTTATAATTGCGTCAGAGTACTATCATATCAACAGGCCATTAAGTTATATATGACTAGTTGTGCAACTTCGTTTGCGCGGACAATAAAACCCCCGTTTTACCCGTTCTCGTCGTAATTTAAAAAAAACCTCTCTTAGTAAGTGTACTAAGAGACTTGGGCACTGGCCCAAGAACATAATATAGGCTAAATTCAGTTTTGTATGTCGATTAATTTAGGCTGTGCGGTGTCTGTCAGTCACTCAAGAGTTTTGTATATAGATAGATATGGAGTGAAAAAATAAATAATTCTTTTTATATAAATTTTATTTAATATTTGTAAACAATTATTATCACATGATTTTGCATATAAATATTTCACTTTAATATACAAGTGTAGATTCTCAGTAAGAACAAATCTGGTAACACACATTCTTGTTACGAGAGGACAATTGCTTAATGATTAATTCAATTTAGTACGTAGTCAAAAAAATATCACTCGTTTAAAATACTGATCAAAAATCATCTTCTTAAAAAGCTTAAATTTAATAAATGCAATCCAAATTAAAAATAAATTATATACGATGTTTGCTTTTAGAAGGTATTTATATAAACTATTTCTATTTACACATATTTTTACGTACATAATACGTACATCATTAACTTTTGATAAATCTATAATATTGAGGACGGCCAAGTATAATTTCTTTAAAACAAATGCAAATTAAATTAAAAAAAAACAAATTTATATTTTTTTAATAATATTAAAAGTATATATATTTATTATATTTTAAAAAGCTTTACCTATCATTTGAGTAAATAAAATCATAAGTCCAAAGCTGACGAAGCTTGCAGCAGACGATACGGTTCTTGGTGGCAAATACCTTTTTTCAAGGATTTTATCCCAGAAGTCAGTTCTTTCAACATTTCTATTACCTAGAGCTTCTTCTTTGTAAATTGTAACATTGGGAGCTACTTCCCCACCGCTCAAGTAAAGTACGTTCATTAATGGCTTCATAACGGGCTTCCATTCTGTCATGTTGACGGGTGCGGGTGACCTAAAATTAGACAATTTTTGCTTAAAATATATTATTAAAAAGTATTGTTATATTGACATCGTATTCTCGTCGTCGGAATGTCTATAACTAACTGTACAAGATGATTTGACTACCCACCGGATTTATATTTGTAATATGTGATTTTTTTCGATCAGAATACTAAAATAAAGTTACAATTTCTTAAAAATTATTTTGAATAAACGTTCCTCATATGAAAGGTGAGTGCGAAGACATAATACACAAATTTTGTTGATTGTCGAAACTGTTATTCAAAGTATGTCGTTGGAATTTCCGATAAGAATAATTTTAATATGTAAATGAAACGTACCCCGTTCGTGCAAATGCTACCACCCGTTGTTTTATGGCAGAAACGGCGCTGCTGCCACCAATGTCTACGTTCGTATTAAACAAAAAGTTTAGAAAACCACCATGTCGCACTCCCGTTACAGGAATTTGAGGGAATATCCAGTTGTCGGATCTCGAGGAACCTCTAAATGCAAATTCGAATAGTCTGACGTCTGACTTTGAAGTCAGCCCTCGTTCTTTCGCTCCTCTCATGACCGGCACAAGTACTAGAATGTCACCTTCGTAGTCAAGGAAATCTTCAATAGTTTCCATATTAACTGCTCGCTCCGCAAAGTAGAACTTTTTAACCATCTGGCTTACATTGGACCTCACACTATTATTTTCAAATTTTAAATCTACTGGTATAAAATTTGCAAAATTTGCATTCATTTTTTCTAGCCAGTTTCCGGAGACAACTTGTTGAGCTCGCATAGTTCCTTCCCTATCTGTGAACCCAGTTACATAAGGTATGTCAGTATAGTTCCCAGATCTTAGTATATTGATTGGTGCATCATAAAGGAGTGTGCCATTTAATTTCACATTTTCCACACAAGGAGCAAATAACGCAGTGTTGTTGTAAAATTCAAAGTTGTTTAAAACTCCGTTAAGTACAGTTATATCGGTTGTTGACAGTAATTTGGCTAATTCACTTGGACTTTTGTTAGTATATCCCAATTTTTCACCAACATTTTGGGCGTAGCCTATAGGGTCATATGCTACCGCCCATGGAGCCAAAGCAGACCCACTGATAACAAAAGCTTTCTGAACTAAGTCTTTGGAATTTGGTGACAAAGTGATCAAATCGACCATGGCTGCTCCGGAACCATGACCAACGAGCATAACGTTATTGGGATCACCGCCAAAAGGCGCTATATTATTTTTGATCCATTCCAATCCTTGAATTATATCTTTTAGGCCGGCGTTGCCTGGAGCTTGTGGAACTCCTAGACAAAGGAAACCGAAGATGGATAAGCGGTATTTTATGGAAACAACGACTATTCCTTCTTGAATTAAATCTTTGAAATTGTATAATATATTGCTAGTCGTTGTATACTCTTCTCCTTCGATCCAAACAAATACTGGCTTTGGAGAAGCCACATCTTTAGTGAAGATGTCAAGTACTAGACAGTCTTCTGTGCCGATTATTCCCCCAGAAGAAGGCTGGGCGCAAATAACTTCGCTGTTAATTGCATTGTAGTCCCCTGGATACACTGGAGGTTCCGTCGGAGCCTGAAATACATTAGATAAGATCAGTTATTAATGAAATACGAAAAAAAATACAAATTAACTAAATGCCTGTCCTTATAATAGTGTTTAATCACAAAATGTAAGTATGTCGGTCCCTACTGGTAAGCTGTACGTTCATAAATCAGGTTATCATAACGTAAACACAATTACGGCACACCTTGTCAAATAGAAATTATTATTACGACTTAGCAGTCAAAATGGTTTTTCAACTTTTCTGCGTCAACTCATATCAAACAGAGAGTAAAGTGTTTTTTTTTTTAAATTGAGTAAATGTCCTCAATTCTGTCGTAAACAGTTTAATCTAGTAAATTTTATTGCTGTTTTAAATATTTTAATTGACGTTGATGACTTCATACCTTTACCAGCATATCTAATCATTTTCAACTATCTTTAGAGTACTAGAATTTTATCGAATAATATTGCTTGTTTGTATTTGATTCATACATTGGTTGACATTAATGATATCAGAAGTGGAATCGGCATTCCATGAAATTTTATAATATTTTCCTTGAGACCTTTAACAATTTGCAAGGGTTACCTGGAAGAGATCACCTGTGGTGATAAGGCCGACTTTACACCAAAATTGTTACTATTCTTTTATGTCTTATCTCTTCAGTCTTCAATATAGTTACTAATGTCTCTTGGTGTAATAACGAGTTAAAAAAAAGAAAAAAAAATAGTATAAATGTGAATTTTTTTTTAAAGTCTTATTATTACTCTTAGTTTCACATGTTATGTTTATTTTAATTAAAACGTTATAATTTTTTGTAACTATAACAAAGAACTATACTTATAAACCAGTATAGTAATTACAAAAATCCAATTAAGATCGAACGCTAATTTTCAGTGCCATAAAAACCGCACCATTTTGCAGTTAATTCCTAAGGAAATATGTTATATTTAATTTCGACCTTAATAAATTCTGCTTAAAGTCGATATTCATATGATTCATGTAAACGAAACAAGTTGAGAAGGGACGTTCAAAGGTTTTTTTGTTAGTTACGTCATTGGTCTTTATTATACACATATATTTGTAAAATACAGGCATAGTTTTAAAGCTGCTTATATCCAATTTGAGGCAAAAATATAGTTTAAAAATTTTCCCAGTTTCATTATTATCCAGTTTTTCAGGTGTAATAGTTTTCCAGGTGTAATAGCTGCATGCGTTATTAGAAGCCATTTGTGTATTAATATGTGTAATCCACTCACCCAAATGATTCATTGTAGGTAATTTATAAATTAATAGATAACCAAAGTACATGACACAGCTATTGTATTGTAACTTTTCCTTTGCCTTCACTCTCTTGACTCCCACAACAGGGTAGTCGTGCCATAGCGGAAAAATAAGAGTACATTATTTCGATAACCATTCCCCCATAGGGAGTTGAACCCACTACCAATCGCGTTTACAGCGGCCGTCCCACCGCAACACGACGAGCTGTTATCTCTTAAATAGTTTCAATTTACTAGAACACCTTGTTAACATTTTTAAATTAAAGGTCAAGAATTTTAATGCGATATTGTTAACACAGTGTGCCATACATTTATTTTATAATTCCTGCCACACGTGACTTTACGAAAGCGTAAAAAAAAAAAAAATTATACAACTACTGTTGAGTTGTATGCATATAGCATTTATTTTTATCTGTATAAGTTAATCTCTTAGCTTAATTTTTTTTTATCTTGTTCATCTTGACAAAATCTTGTGATAAATACATTGTTCCTTACAATGTTCCTAATAAACATTAATAATAAACACTAAGTCGGATGTGAACCCCCGACCATCGCGTACACTACTTGTCACGACGACTTCAATAATACAATACGATATTAGTACTCATTTGATACCTAAGTGAAGCGTACTCGTTGCAACCAACTACACAAATCGCATTATATAATAATAAAGATAAACAGTATGTTACCTTGAATCTGTTCTCACCGGCCGTAGACCCGCCATAGTGTATGCCGTAAAATGTCAAGTAATCCCCATCTAGTGCCCTAGATCCAATGATAACGCCTTGCGGAGTTGCCACCCTGGGTGCATCTTGCGCGTATACAGGTAACACAAGTAGTATTAAAAACCACATTTTGCGAGGCGACGTAACCGGCGTGCTTCGGGTTTGACGTCTCGCCAATGACTGAGGTTAATCGGCACTAGCTAGTGTTGATTAGTCGCACACTGTGCATATATAATAAATAGATATTTCTTTTCTTATGTGTCTCGTACAATACAGATTTTTTTTTTTTTTAATAGTGATGTGGATTTAATGTGATCTAGTTTTTTTTTTTTTTATTTTTATTTTAATAAATATATGTAATAAATAGATATTTATTATGTGACTCGTAAAATCTAGATTTTTTTTTTTTCAATAGTGATGTGGTTTTATAATGATCTAATTTTTTTTTATTTTAATAAATATATGTAATAAATAGATATTTCTTATGTGACTCGTAAAATCTAGATTTTTTTTTTAATAGTGATGTGGGTTTAATGTGATCAATTTTTTTTTATTTTAATAAATATAATATAACCTTGATTTAAATTTAATTTAATGTATAATATATTTTTAACTATTAATATGTACATAATGTAGTTGTTAATTATCATGTATTTGTTTTTTTTTCTGTCCCACGCTTCTTTCTGGCAGAGTCATAACTCTCCGTTTCCTCTTAGTGTCCGACGAACTCGAGATATTGTTTGTTGAGTGGTGCAACTGAAGGCCGCGCTTTGTTTTACCAGAAAGAAAATTTAATATATTTTTAAATCAATCTTCGTGATAAAATTCATGAATTATTGTACACAATATGTAATATATAAAATAAATATTACATTTTACATTCAATCTATTAAACAAATTAATATAATACGAATACAATATTCATTCCAGCAAGAATTAAACTTGCACATTGTGTGCGGTCAGATGTTTTACAGACTTTCCACTTTAATAAAGTGCAAATTAATTATAATCATTTAAATTAATTATAATCATTTATATCAAGTGCATATCATTGGGTGGAGGCCATCGAGGTGCAGTAGGATAGCGTCTGGCCGTCGCCTAAATTTGGTGTTAATTGTGGGTTTGCTTCCAGCTCAGGGTAATGATTGTGATTAAAATATTTTCATTTCTCCGTTCTGATACCCCAATAAAAGCGCGTAAAGTTCCGCCACCCATCACGCACTTCGGACGGAAATTGGAGAACGGAGTCTTTTGACTTCTAGGATCTATTTGCCCAGGTTTTCGGGAAAAAGTTTAAAGCTGTACATATATAATTAGGTAATTATAAGGGCATGCTCAGTAACACTTAAATAAAATAATTATTTAATTACATATTTGCAATAACATAATTGTCTATTAGTTTATCAATATTTCATTAGTTTCTTGTTTTCTGTCTTTCTTATTATGACTAAAATAGCTAATTAAAATAAGAAAGCAATAATATAAGGTTTTTATTTATTCGTTATTTGCTTGTTTACATGGTAGTATATTTATTTTATTTTCTTTTTTTTTTAGCTTCAAAATCTTTCTGCATAGACAGAGAGCCTGTTGTGTGACACTCCGTTCTGCACCTTCCGATCGAATTCGATACATTGCGTGTCCAGTGGCGTAACTCAACACCGCTTTTATTCTAACCAGAACTCAGGAATAAAAATTATTTAAATATAATTATTCCCCCGAGTTGGTATCGCATTTACAGACGCAACGATTAACAGACGCGGTCTGCGCGGCCTCTATGAGATTAGTATTAAAATGACGTAAAACTTTTGAACGCATCGGGATTTGAACCCGCGCGTCTTGAAAACCGTCCAAGTACCCTTGAACGGTGTTTTTTAATTTCCTAAGTGTGTAAATAACACTTTAAAACAAATGTTAACAAAATAAAGTACATGAAAATGTGCTAATAACAATATAATAGTGATAGGATAGACACTTATTTTATTTTAAGGTATCTCTTGTTAAGTGTTCGTTGTGCTTTATACATTTAAAAACATTCTCAGACAAAGACCGGCGTTGAGTTCTGCCGCTACAAATGCAATATCTCCCGGGATCTAATTCGGACGGAAGTGAAGAGCGGAGTGTCACAACACTAGATTATCTCTGCCTACTCGGCTATGTGGAAAATTGTCAAATTCAAGATTGAAGCTAGTATATAAACTTTCTTACGAGTGCCAATCAAACCTTTAACTAAGACCTTTGGTTTTCTCGATTTTTACACATTTTCAAATGATACTATTCTAAGCGGACCCGACGTTACCAGTATTTTGCAGTGGTCCATGGTCAATGTCTACCTGCGATCCCAATAAAATAATTTAATTTTAAAACTTAAGACCATCAACGCACATCGCACTTCATAACTGCGATACAGTGGCTCAGAGGCTAGATTTCGAGAGCAATTTACGAACAATGCTTTACGCTCGTAACTTATTTTTCGTAATAAAGAATAAAACAATATCGACCGCTTCCATAACTCTTCAAATATGTTTAAAAGTAAATATCCCTGAGATAATATGGGCTTGTATTTATAAAATTTTTTTTTGTTTTCTTTGTTTCTTTTTTTTGTTTCTTTAACTGTTTATAACGAACTCGAAACAACCATAATTAAAACATATATTTTTAATTCCATCTAAAAATAAGCAAAACCAATATGAAAATATCCTCAGCGTAAATTTTAATTGATGCTTGATAAAACTCTTGACGGTTATCTTTTAGTTATTTTAGACAGTGCTTAAGAGATCAGCAAATATACTAATGAGATACTTACGATATTAATTAGTAAGTGTAGTGGTCATACAATTAAAAACTTTTGGTTAACTTTTGTTTGTAATTCACAGAATTTTATGAATAGCAAAGCAATGGCAGTCAGCTCTTTGTAATTTCGAAGTAGTTTTATAGTTTATTTTATTTTATATGTAGAAAATAGAAGAACTTTATATGTGTAGAGTAATTATGTCCTTTTTTTTGGTTTTGGAAACATTGTGTGTTGGATAATTGACCCTATATTAGCTACAATGATAAAAGAGTCATAAAGTTGTGTCTGTGCATTTTTAGGAATCAATTATTAAGAGTGATGATAAAACAGTAAAAGAATATTTTTGTCAGTTTGTACGCGCACATTTTTGTAGTTATTGGACGGATGGAAATTAATCTTTTTTGTTGTAAGCTGCAGCGTTTAGGACTGCGTAGGACTTAGGGTACAATTTATTTCGAAGAGTGAAACACCTGATGTAGACTCATTATAGACCAGCAAAACTATTAGGAGTAAAGAAACACCGCTATATCCAGAAAAACTGATAAAGTAACATAATAGCTTAGCTAAATGTATAAGGAATAAGTAAATGCCCCGTTGACAAAAACTATTCAATGTGAATAAAGGCACTTTCCATTAATATACATTATAAATAAAGATCTAGTAAATCTGATAAGGAACCTTGATAGACCAGCTAAACTGTGAGAAATCTGTAAATGCCTTTTTCGTAAAAGTAGTTCACTACGGTGGGCAGTTTTCATTAGATATAATAATCATTGAACCTTGTGGGCATTATGGCGCAGTAGGGGACGTATGACTGTAAACACGATGGTTCTAGGTTCGATTCCCACTTCAGGAAATGGTTATATTTTCGTATTGTTTTGTTTTTTCTCCGCTAAGATGGGCGTTGAATTTCAGCTTTCAATACGCAACGTGTCAAACTCGGGTGGAAAGCGGAGAACGGAAGCGGAAACGGTGTCACTAGATTCTCTTTGTCTGGTGAGAGATCGCGTAAATCGAAAGTTGAAAAAATATATATAATCGTCTGGAACATGTGATTTGGAAGTATTACAGACAAGAAAATTACCACCTTAAATTAAGTTATTTTAATTTTGGGTCCAAGTTTCAATGTCAACAGGTGGTAACTGTAAGTAGTGTCTCATAAAGTACACGCAGAGTTGCGACATCAACTAGTCGTTTAATAAATATTCCCTGAAATTAAATTCAACCAATAACCGTAGTTACTCATTCAGCCAACTCTATCATTAATGCGTAAAAAAATGTTACAAATAATAATTCATCAAAACACGTTCTGTGTCACATTATAAATGCAATTGAATTTCCTTGAATATGACACTTGTATATTAACGTTAAATTTGTAACAACAAGGGAAATAACCGATTACCAAGACGGGATTTTACAGAATATTGATACATTCGGCCATTGTTCTCATACTAGTTATACAGCAGCTAATACATAGGTATGTAGCAGTTTAAAATACAAGTAACATAAATAAAAAAAAATGTAATTTATGGGAAACCATTATATAATCTTAATCTTATTTTTATAATCGTTTTTTAAATAAAATTAATAATTAATTTTTTTTGGCTTAGATCACTTTGTTTTTAAGGGTGTAATATGTCGATTTATTTACGTCACAGGTTAGGTGAAAAGGGATTAACAACTAAGTTTAATAAAGAAATATTTAGAAAACGTATAAAAATTTAGAATGCAGCAGCTTAAACGGTTTTCAAAAGGCGCGGGTTCAAATCCCGCTGCGTTCCAAATTTTTATACGTTTTCTAAATAAGTCTTTTTCAATTTCCTAAGTGTGCGAATAACACTTTAAAAAAATGTAAAAAAATAAACTAAGTTTAATGTTATCGTGGCGGTCAGTGTAGATGCGTCACTCAAAACGCAATGTTTGGAGATCGGGCGAAAAGCGGCGAACGGAGTGTGTTGACACTAAGTTATCTCTAAGTAAAAAGAACAATTAAATCGTGCATAATAATAATAAAATAATTGTTTAATTTCCACGTGGTGGCGGTATTTGAATTTTTTATGGCAGCCATATTGGATTTACAATGTTACAATGCTAGTGATTATGCATATTTGCATTGTTATCGGAACTAAATATGTATTCCTTCACGCCTTATCCCCGAAAATCAGGGTAGCGAGAGGGAACCTAGTGCCAAGACACTCCGTTCTCCACTTTCCGCCCGAAATCGAGGCATTGCGTGTCAACTGCCGAAAACTCAACGATACCTGATATCGACTTTAATGTAATGAAATCGAAAATTGTAAAAGCCAGTAAATTTAAGAAAAAATATTGTAATATAGTGCAATGGTACATAACATAACCACAATTATTAATTTCCGTCTAGATAATTATAGAAATTGTGTGTAGAATGGTGCACCGTGCGACTCAACGGTGCTGGGTGCAGAAACTTCATACAAGGGACTCTACAATGAATTGGAAATATACTACTGTTACTAAGAAAGATACTAGTGGAATTGAAAATTCATCCCAAATGGTCATAAATTTTACCCAAACGAGACGACGAGACGAGAACAAAAAAAGAGATGTCAACTTAATTGGAAGAAGCTTAGAAGACTGCTTCGTTTTAGAATTGGCTTATAACTATTGTCAAACATCATAGTAACCAGGGTTGGATAAACAATATGTTGATAATAAATTAATTACATACTTTGTAGTTATGTTCCATATGTAATATAATATTTAAAATCAGGTATTAAAAATATATGGCTACCTGTTTTTCAAACAAACAACAAAGGTATTCGTTTATTTTACAAATACAAATAAAAAACCTTATTCAATATTAGGTATATTTCTTTTGTATATGCTTACGGTTTACTGTCCACAGACCACAGTTATCTTTTAAATGCTTTTATTCTTATTTCTATGATTTGCCCAGAGTGGGAATCGAACCGACACGCGTCATGTTTGCAGAACTAGTCTGTACTGCACCAGGATTACCACAAAGACATAGTAAATTGAAATGTTTGTTTTTCTTCTATATACTTGGTCTAAGAAAATCTCAGTCATTTTCATAAATATTGGATACTCGTGATAAGTGTGTGAAACAGTCTGCGTGTATATTTTCCAATATATCGCACCTTCGTAGTAAAACCGACCCAACTCAAAAAATGTTTTTTTTTTTTAAATCACCATAGAACTTTCGAATATGGCAAACAATAATTATTACTATTACTTTATTTGTACACTACATTAAATTGACAAAAAATACGTTACTCATAAAAAAGGAATGTACAAGAAAATATTTAAAAAATTTTGATTGTTTTTAATAAAAACTTGTTCATTACTCACCAAGTGACTGATAAACAACGCACAGCCGAAACTAGTGGCCCATGTGAATTGGAGAGGGGTCTTGTATGAGTCACCAAGATAAGATTTCCTAAACTCGGACTGGAAGAAGTACAAAATTACAATTTTATCTTTTACAATTAAAACTATGGTACATTGAAATGGAGCTAGTATGACAAGGGCTATAAGCACAAGCGAAATTTCCAACGATAGCTAATCAATACTATAATAACATACCTAATTTAGAGAATTGTTTGTTTTAAAAATGTATGGGCAACTAGTTTGTGGGAAAGAAATAAAATAAGAAAGAAAAAGAAAAATGGGTTAGGTCTTTTTTTGGATGGTCGTACAATGTTCATAGCAAGCACATTAGGTGCTTTTCGTCTCAGGCTCAGTTGGCGTTGCGCCAACATCGTGTAATTCCCCTCGTGTAACACCAATCAACCAGACCCCCGATATTTATATCTACCAAGTTGGAAAACTCTGCAAATATTTGTATAAATGAGTTTTGTGACAGTGACCTTCACCTTTTTCTGTTATAAAAAATTTATTTGACTCAGCTAAGTTTATTAGAAATTGTAGATATTAATCAGTAAATTTTGTAAAAAGTTTTAAAGTGAACAAATTTATCAATTCTTCTATTTTGTTCATTACTGCGATAACATATAACATAATCTGCACCATGAATTTGTACTAATTGATTGAAAATATATATTGTTTATTTATAATACTATGGCACTGCAGACGGACTAAGTAGTCCGTACCCCTTTTTCTTTTTTTTAACATCAACTTTAATATATGTATATATTAATGCGTGAAGCAGAAACCTTGTAGCCCTTATTGTATTATAACTGTGTCGAAATACATACTTCTAATTTTAGTACAGTTATAGTTTATATACGGGAGAAGAAATATTAGAAAACATATAACAATCACTACCATATGTACCATATGTTAAGACACACGTTGCTGTGGCAACGCGTTGTTTACGCGTCAAGGGGCCTACTAGTTTATATAAATGGTTACTACGCTAGGTGGTGTTTTCTGTGTATTTTTATATAACAGTTATATGTTAAGCTTTTTTAATATAACTTAATAATAATTGTTATAAATATAGGCCATTTGTTTGTGAGTTCGATCTAAAGTCAAAGGAATAATTTGAAATATTTTTATTTCTCGGCTCTGGTACAAAAGCAAACTAAAGCGGGATTTGAACCCGCGCCTCTTGAAAACCGTCCATGTGTTCAGGTTTCAACTTTTTTAAGACTAACCAAAAAACGACTGTTTTTCTGATTTTAGAAAACAGTTGCGACGCCGCTAAACGCTAATGAAACCAGCAGACTGACGGCAGACTATTTCTCTACGCCACATTTGTAACTTACCAGAAAAAAATCAGCCTTGAGATAACAGTCGCAGTTTCATCTCGCTGACCTCTCATACTAACTAATAAGATACAAATAATATAATAAACAAAAATTTTAAATGCATTTTTGTTTTCTTGGAAAAAGTTCAAACTGCATTAAAAGTACTTAAGTGAATCCATTGTATGCAATTAGAAATCGAGTTAAAGCGAATCTGTTGATTGGCCGCGGACGTGTGGAAATTGTTAAACACACCACGTATTTGCTCTAGTTTTGAACTGCACCTCTCAAAACTAACCCTAACAAGGATGAACATTCGTTTTTATATGTTACGGCAGCTTTTCAGAATTTTTGAATATTTTGTGCTTTTTTTCACTGTATATTTTTATAAGCTTCGACTGTGTATCGTAATCTACTTGCTTTTAATAAAAATCCTGTACAAATCACGGTACAGAGATGTCTACAACCAAAATATGTTGGAAGAATCATATAAGAATTTTTACTTAGAGGGCTTGAGACGCAGAGGCCTTCCGAAAAGCGTTGGTTCGATTCCAATTTTCGAATTCGAGACATTGCGTGTTCAGTGGCGTAACTTAACTCAGCACTTTGTTCAACCTAAGTAGGGAAATGTATATTTACATTTCATTCATTTCACTTAAAATATAATTGTTTCCCCGAGTGGGGATCGAATCCCCAATTATGGTGTGTACAGCCAGACGCTGTCCCACTGCGCCACGATGGCCCTTATTTGTGTATGGATGTATTAGTATCATACAACGGAATATATTAACACTAAGTTCTTTCTGCCTAATAATATCAGTAACAATACGCCAATCAAATGTCATCGGTGATCTTTAAAGAATATAAAACCTTCTTGATAAAATGCGGTTGCATTTTTCTATTTCATACTCGATTGGACTCTTAAGTACGGAAGCGTACAATCCTTAGGGAAGGATCCTTTGTTCCATTGTATTTTGACAGGGGACAGCTATATAATACATATATATTTTCTTTTTACTATACATTTGTAGTTTCTTTTAACGCAACACTGAACTCGTTTGACAAACATTTATCAAGTTATCCATTATAGAGTTCTGTAGTGTACGGGTTATGTTTCAAGACATTTATTAAATCTAACTTTCATAAATACCACAAATAGAGAAACCCCATTCTTCGATCTCGAAAAACAAGTCAATTTGTATATCTTATTCGACTCATCACTGCAAAAGTGTTATTAGTTTAACCTTAAAATGTTAATGTAATTTGAACAGATGACTAAGTTGTATTCAAATAGAAGATTTGCTTACTGACCTATATAAAGGGTCCAGTAATAAAATATGCCCACACCATTTGGGACGGCGTTCCGTTCGTCGAAGAGTGAATTAAGCTTCTAAATAACCTTAATTATTCGAAACTGCCCAAGCGTTTAGTCTAAATGCTAAAGGTTCTTCGTCTTCTAATTCAATTACTGGATGTCGTAAGAATGTTGTATTTATGTTGATTGGAGACGTTGGCAAGGTTCTTTTGAAAAGTTTGGAAGCAATAGCTTTCAAAATGTATGGGCAAAACGATAACTAAATAATCGAGAATAATCTAATATCTAATATTTAATGTTTTCACAAAAAGTTATTAGAGAAATCATCACAAAGAATGCGCCATGAATGCGTGAATGCGAATGTTGTGGGCTCGATTCCCAATCGACGATCATATTTAAATTATTGTCATTTCTCCGCTCTGGCAAGACAAAGTGGTGTTGAGTGTCGCCATTAAACACGCAATGTCTCATAGTCTCACTTCAGTCTAGCTGTGACCAGGGATTATTATAAAGCGTTCGAAACGTCGAGTTGTCTAAAAATAATTTTTGAATGCCACAAATATACGTGATTGATCCAGAGAATTGAGTGTCATCACACTAGGTTCCTTAGTTCACTCCGCGATGCGAGAAAAAGCTTGGAGCTAAAAGAAAAACCACAAAAATATTACCGGAAGACAATATGTGATATGATAGACAGTAGCTTTCTGATTTGTCCTCCGAGATCGGGAATATATCTGTATATTTTAGAATTATTTAATTCGTTACATTAAAGACGTTTTTGAAAAGTTGAATGTAGTTAAGTTTTAAATTTAACCATATTTCAACTGTTCTAAGAAAAATAATAAAAAAGCCTTATTCTACCTCGTACCTGTATATTTTAAAAGTTGTATGATATAATAAATTTAGAACATAAAGTTTTTCTTCTGTGTTTTGCAGGAGCTTAATTACGTAAATGTATGTCAAGGCTAGTGGCGTAAAAGGTCGGGGTAACAGGAAGCGAGTAACTTACGGAAGCCGGTAAAAATTTAACTCTAACAGCTTGGGAATGTATATAATTATTTATTTCGGTACTATAGTGTTATATATATAGTATAGGTTTAAAAAAAGAACAGGAAAAACATTAAATGTATAAGATAAATAACCGTAAAATTGATTTTAAAAAAGAACTAAAAACAATCTTTAAATTTTCTATGCAGGGTTTTCTTATATAGATTGATAGATGAAGTCGAGAAATGAAACTAATAAGAGCTTGTTAGAAATGGATGTTTTATATTCTGCAGCTGCAGCAAACATTTTGGCTATAGTAAAATAATATATAATAAACATAATTTTGATAGATAAAGATATAAAAAAAAATTACTTGTAAATTTAAAATAATCATTGTATTATACGTGTATTAATGGAGGAACAACTTTGAATTCCTTTTTACGAAAATGGCGGAGTATGAAATTTGGTATAGCTAAAGTTTGTATGGAGATGCAAAAAGCTAATAATTTTTATATATCCATAAGAAAAACATTGAATTAATGAATTAAATTTTACGCATGCCATGTTCGACATAGACGTTGCTAAGACAACGCATTGTTTACGCGTCAATGGGACATCTAGTATTTTCAATTTCTTCGTACCCTTTTAAGATAAATGTTTACAAATGAATAAAATTTTAAACATTTCACTTCTTATAATGGACTTTCTTAGAAAGTAAATGGATGACAAGTTCTTTTGTCTCTAGTACAACTTTTAATAGGGTTCGACAGATTCTAACGTAAGTTTTCTCAACTAAATAAAATGGCTTGTTAGGCGTCGAGTTTTCTGAGAAAATGTTTTGATCGTCAGCGTTTAGTCTTTTCTGGACTTAAGTCGATTTCGTGGACTGAAAATTGAAATCGAAAATATTAATTAAAATGTTTTTATATAACGTCGCTTTTCACTAACCTTACCACTGAACATTCATTTATTAAAATTAAAATAGGCTTTGTTACAATCAATAAACGCAAAACATATAGAGTATATTCACCCGAACGAGAGACAGAAAAGTAAGACAAAATATTAACTACGGTCTCATTTGAAAAAGACATATTTAGAAACCGTATAAAAAATTGAACGCAGCGGGATTTGAACTCGCGCCTTGAACGGTTTTCAAGAGGCGCGGGCGTAAGTGTCCTAATTTCCTAAGCGAATAACACTTTAAAAAATGTTAAAAATACGTTCTTCATTTTTTTAAAGATAAAAAGCTAAAAAATAGCTTTAAGTTCTTTCTCGTATAGCATGGTGTAATAGTGTCACTAATTTCCGCTCGAATTCGCAGCGTGTTTAATGGCGGAAATGAAGGCGGAGAAATGAAAATAATCCAATAATCTTACCCCAAGCGGGGACGGAATCCACTCCCGAAGCACTTACAGTAAGAAACGGTCGTACTTCACCAAGGTGGCCTCAATGACAACCATAGATATCAAGCTGACATTGCCACACTATTCTAAGGTGGCATCAGCTATAAATATATTTAAAAATCGTTTCTACAAAATGTATAACCAAGTTTACTGTACCGACTGCCAACTGTCGTGCTCTTTGCATAACTCCGCCATCTTACAAAGTTATCTTATACATCGTGCATGCTCGTCAGGTTCGAAACTTTATAGTTATAACTTTAATACAACTCTACCTTTCAGTATACACTCTATTCTCACATTTCTAACCGAATATATATTTTGGTATCGACTAACTCGAATTTTCACTTCTTTGGAGCGTAAGAATATTTATGGTTCATAAAATTTCATTGAAATTATTTAAATTCAGCTACAGTTTCACTCTTTTTGCTGCATAGCCAGAGTGGTTACTCTGTTTCTTTACTAGGTTTAGTGTTAAGGCCCTCTCTTCTCCACTTTCATCCCGAAATCGAGTCATTAAAAAAATATATATTCACATTTTTTTTTTAAACTAGTTTAGTCGCTGAGTCTACCCAGTAAGAAGTAATCTAGGACACTCGTCTTGGGAATGACTCGCATCCCCTTTGATTACACTACTTAGCTTTACCAATTTGAAAATGAAAACAAAAAGAAAACAATATATTATTATTTATAACAGTGTATCAACAAATATAAAGTGTGTATGTGTGTGTTTCCAAGTATTGTGTATGCAAGCTATATTTTGTGCATTTATAATTTGTCTTTTACTGTGCAGGCATTGCATGTTAAGTGGTGAAACACAACACCGCGCTTTGTATTAGGTATCAAATAATCATTCCCCCGAGTGGGAATCGAACCCACAACTAACTATTAACTGTGAGTACTTCGGTGACACTAATAATTCTCCATACTGTAAATCAATGGAAATAGTGTCGCCATAATTATTTATTGAATGTTATCGATGTATTCAACTCGCCTTTCAGACCATTTGTGTTTATATGCCAACGTTTAATTAGGATCTCTAACTAAGGAAACTAAAGCTTGTTGGTTCTGTGGTAATAACATCAAATATATGTGTATTTTGGTTTCAAAATTAGAATATATGCCATTTTAATTTTAAAAAAAAACCAAGATATAGGATAAGAAAATAATAGTGGTATTTTGGGTAATTTGAAAATGTGATCCAATATTTATATTTTCTTTATAAGGCTGCCGTGGCGCAGTGTGACAATACCTACAGGTAATGTAAACGTGGTTTGGGTTTGTGGAATGATGACATGGTTTTGGGTTCGATTTCCATTTGCAAAAATTATATTTACATTATTGTGATACCGCCGCTCTGGTAAGACAGCGCGGCGTTGAATTCCGCCACCACAATTACAAGTCTCGATTTCTCGCGGAAAGCGAAGAATAGAGAGTTTTGACACTAGAAAGAAGTCACCCTGAAAGAAGAAACATTTCTCTACACATTTTAATAAACTAGCCACCCGCTCGCAGCTTCTGCGTAAAACTACGGGACTAAAATATTTAGTTGTTTCGTCCGCCTTCTCGCTTAAATTATAAAGTTTGCTTATATTTGCAATTTAAATGTAACTATTTTATTTATGAACCGATTGAAATGAAACACTTAATGTTAATGGACGCTTACCACAATACAATAGTCAAAACTGTAGTAAAATCGGTTAAGCCATTCCTCAGATTAGCGTGCACAAACAAACAGACAAACAGAACAGCAAAATTTTAAATCGGTGTTTTGGGTTCTATTACATTGATAAATGCCCCTAATAATATTTTTTCTCATATATCTTTTATGTACAGACCGCGATCAGTTACATTTTTATTATGTGTATAGATTTCCATACGAGACTTGCCATGCCATTACTTTAGAACGTAAAGCTACTATATAATAGGTCACTTGTTTCAATACATAAAAGAAAATGTGCTTAGTGAATTTTATAATAAAAGGTTTACGCACTAATTTTTTTCGATTTCCAGTTTATACCTACAATAGTTTAGTCAGTTTAAAAAAAAAATTCTGAAGTTGCCGAACCCATATCTATTAGAAAGTCTATTAGAGACAGCTATTAGAAATAAGATGGCCTTTGCCCGCTCTGTAGTAATCTAATTAGTCTTGTATACAGTTTTTTGTATTTTATGTGTGTGCAATAAAGTATTTCTAGTCTATTCTATAGTGTTTTTAAATTAAACATCCGCCCTCCATTACGAGGGGAGTTCTATTACTTTTTTAATATCGCTCTTGCACCTGTGGAGCAAACTATGGTGATGAAATACGGAATATTTTACCATAATATAGCGAGACTACTGTAGCTTGCGGTTAAGTAAATGTTTGGTATCATTTTACTATAATTAGCTTGATCTTTACTTAAGGGGTTTAGGACTTGTGCTTAATATGCTGGTTTTCTTTCTGCTTCACGCTTTTCCCACAGACAAAGGTCTCAATGTCAAGACACTCCGTTTTCCACTTTTCTTCCGAATCCGAAAGATCAAACATTCCCGCAAGTGGGAATCGAACCCACCATTATCACACCCGCCTCGTTTGACACGTTGCTGTGGTATATCTAGAATTTAAAGGAAATGGTTAGAATTAGTTAATAATATTTAGATATGTATAGAGTTAGAGCCGGCTTGACTGAATACCCTATTGGTAATACAATCGACTGGGAAAAAAAATTCATATATATATGTTTCCTTGGCCTAGTTACACCAATTGCCCTTAGAATACCGTGAAACTAGTGTTTAGTGCTTTTTTAACCTTTTTTAAAGTGATATTCGCACACTTAAGAAATTTGAAAAATACATATTTAGAAAACTTATAAAAATTTGCTCCCGCTGCGTTTTTTTTACGTTTTCTAAATATGTCTTTTTTTGTTGAGTTTTCGTTCGTGTTAGCAATCTCTTTAAATGGACGAGTGAAGTGACGGAGTTCTTTTCGGCTACTAAAATATGAAATTGTGTGGGAATAAAAGAAATTGTTTAATTTCTAAAGCATCTTAGATATAATTTATGATAAAAATGAAATTCTATAATTTTTAAATATTTAATCAATGGACTGATACAAAATAACAATTTTCTCTTTTCAAGAGTCATTTATGAATGTATATGCACATTTAATTGTTTTAATATGCACATCATATATGTAAATTAACAATTTATTGAAAGTTTTACTGAAATATATATTTTTACTTTTCGATTTCAATGTGATCCGTTCGAATGAATGATGAATCTATATTGAATCCGAGGTATAAATTTGTAAGTTCATTATTGAGAATTAAACGGCGGAATGTCCGTGTCCGAACTTAATAAAAATATGCAACATATTTTTAGAAAACCTCATATATAACCTAGAATATTTCTAGTATACCTAATCTAATATACCTCATATATTTCTAGGTTATCTAGAAATCAAAATTTTATACGTCTTCTAAAAATATGACTTTTTAATAATAATTTGCGTTTGACGATAAAGAGCAGCTTTCATGTTTTTTACATTGTAATTTTATAAGCTCGTTAGACCAACTAAATAAAATATGAGCATGCAACAGCTTTGTTTTCATTAGACGACGGGTGCATTACGAGAAATATACGGAAAGTTACATTATAAATTGCCTTTTAGATACTATATCTTATACTTCTGAAAAATCAGAACAGCGCTGCACAATTTCTCGTTCGGATACCAGTACAGTGTATATATATAGTAGATATTTATATTATATTCTATATAGTAGATATTTACTGACATAACTTGAAAACTATAAGAGATATGAGATAACATATTGTAGCATATTGTTAAGGACGATTTATTATTTTCTTATTATTATATTATTTCAAGTGGTGCCTATAGTGTTTGTCTGTACAGAGGCGCAGTGTAAAATTTTGTAGATTTAAGCCGATGTTAAAAAATAAAAATATTAAAAATATTAAATACCCGGCTTTGCTCTGGACGATAGACGATTTATAATTGATATAGTGATATCTATTGATAAAATACCAAACTCTTATAAAACAATGTATAACATAAGAATAATGTAATTTAAGGCAATAAAAATAATTTATATATCTATTCGAGTTATATGGACACTTCGCCACTGCTACAATATAACTTTTGAATTTTAAGTACCGCTACGTTCGAGCCGTACCGGCCACCTCTTGTAGACCTTATGACAGAATTTCCCAACAAAATTTATACCGGTTCAGATGGTATCATCCATCCTTGAACTTGTTTGCTCATAAATTATTTACAGATCGGCCTACGAGGTTAATTTGTAAAGAGATTGCACAGATTAGTTACATTTTGAATACATTTAATAATTTTTGTGTTTAAGACATATTTAGAAAACGTATAAAAATTTAAAAGCAGCGGGATTTGAACCCGCGCGTCTTAAAATCCGTTTAAGGAGCGCGTAGGCGGGCGCTGGTTCAAATCCCGCTGCTTTCAAACTTTTATACGTTTTCTAAATATATCTTTGTCAAATTATTTACTATGTTAAAAAAAAAAATTGTGTTTATTTTTTAATGGGACTAATTTGAGTCAGAACGGGGCGTTGAGTTCCGCCACACAACTTCGGGCGGAAAGCGTAGAATGCAGTGTTAAGTTAAGTTGCCTATCCTGCTTTTTGATGCTAGAACAAAATGATATGACCCTATTGTGGCGTTTTAGAGAACTGCTTTACTGATAGCGGTAGCTGAAATTTGGCAGAAATTTGTAAAAATTTTCAAAACAAAAATCAGTAGTAATAAGCGTATAAGAATTTCGACGTAGCCGGATGTAATACGTATGGCTTAATAGCGGTCAGAGCGTTTGGACGGCATCCAATAGACGCTGGTTCAATTTTTTTTCAATTTGAACGTTGACTATTGAATCGTTAATCTATGTAGGTGGTAATAGGATATTATAATAAAAAAAAGAAGTTATTGCCGTATTTTTTTGTTTTTTTTTAACGTACGTGTAATTTGTTACAAATATCATATAAATATGCGATGTATTGTAGATTTGAAACTCATGACTTGCGGTCATGGACTCATCATTGGAGGCCACAGAGGAGGACTGGGGGGTACACGCAAAGTTCTTTTTTTTCTAAATATACAGCGTGTTCATAAAAATATACATCGGTATATACATTATACATATATAACATAAAGAGATAGTACACATTTTATTAATGCATCTGTAACATATCTTATATATACCAAGTTGCAATTTTATTAGGCTATATACATTTCTAAAGTAACTTTTTATTACTAACAAAGAATCCAATCTAAAATCCTAACGTCCGAGTTACAGCAGAGTTATTGTCTTAAGACTGTAAAACTTGTAACAATAGAATATTAGCCAACTTGGTTCTTGCGAATTTAAATCATCTTATTCCTTAGAAAAGCCGTCAAAACGGAATCGTTTTATTTTCTATGAAAATCTTAATTAGAATATTCTGGTTACGTTTAAGAACATTTTTTATTGTTTTCGTTAAAGATTATTCAAAAACGATTTTTTTTCTGCATAATAGTCGTCAGAGAGAGCTTAACCTTCGTTTTTCAATTTCCGCCGGAAATTGTGACGTTGCGCGTTGAGTGGTGGAACTCAACACCATGCTTTATATTACCATAGGAAAAATATTTTAAAGCATACCTCCAAGTGGGGATCGAACCCACAACCAATCGCGTTGCCAGTCAGAAGTTGCAAAACGATAGGTGAATTTGGTTACTTTATATAATTTATGTAAATTAATATAATTTAAATATGTGAATGAAAATATTTGGACTCCATTTTCAAGAAAGTTATATAGTCGGACGAGTATTAAATTTAACACAATTGGAAGGAATGAGAAAAGTCAATATTTTATAAACATTAAATTATTAAAATTCTTTTCTTTGACAAACACTTGTGTGAAAAAATCCTGTTGTTGAAGTTGTTTTTTTTTTTAATTTGAAAGATAAATCATCCCTTCCCTTATATACCTTCCCTAGTTATATTTTTTTCTTGTTTTTTGTTTTTTTTTATTAATTGTCTTGATACTATAAAATTGTTGTAATTACCTTCGTTATACTACAACATGTGCCTGTATTGATTTTTTCTACCATAAACCGCCAGTTACAGCCGTTTCAAATATATATTTCAATATTGTTAAGAGAAACGAACCAGATGTTAGTTGACCTTTTAATTCTATCCTCAGGCAAAATATATATATATATATATATAATGGAAATATATATAATGGAAATAATTTGTTCTTTTCGTTAGAATACGTTTTTTTCTGTTTTAAACATTGCTACGGGAACGTTTTGTTTTGTTAACATATAATGAATAAGATGTTATACAAAGAAATTAATTTAAGAAATTATTTTATTTTATGCGCCATTCTGGCTTAGTGGGACAGTGTATCACTGTAAACGCGATTGGTTGTGTGTTCGATTATATTTAAAATATTTTAATTTCTCCTGTATGGTACCAAGCTTAGATGAGGTCGCCACTCAACTCGCAATGTCTCGATTTCGGGGACGAATTATCCACTTTCAATTAAAAATGCGCCTAGTCAATATATTAGATGTCGAGACCTTCTCTCTGTTTATCTACGCTCCTATCAGCTTCTCGGTTGTTCTTTGCTCTATTCTATATTTCTCACCATTTCCATATATTCGTCTCTACGCGTCCCTATATTCCTTTTAATTTTTATTTGAAATTCATATTGGCGTCTCCCTAGTTAGGTATAAAATAAAAATGGCGAGATTGTTTTATTATAACAAACAATAAATAATATTATAATGCTTTTTCGGAAACAAATTTTATAGCCAATTTTGGTAACGAGTATTTTATGCCTTGGCCACACATTTGTTACATTTTCTAACCACACTCTCATTGTTGTAAATTAGTTTTATAACATAAACATTTTCTTGCATTCGATAAATAGAGAATTTAGAAAATATTCCTCCATTTTTTATTTTCTCATCATTTTAGAGATTGGAATGAAAAATGTTCACATATCTACCAATAGATGGCGCTGTGTCGTTTAGCTAAATTTCTGAATCGCGCTATCGAAATGTTGTTACAAAAAGCATAACATGACCAAGTAGTATAAGTTTTAAATATCTCTGGTTTCCCTTCAAAACGTAAAAATCTTTCGCCTTTTACTAAAGATTTCCGTGGAGGGGAACACTCAAATGAGTCTTATATATTTTTGAAGGTCTTGTCTATTGGCAAGACTTTATAAATTGAAAACTAAACTTCTCATATTTAAAAGGTTATAATGTACATCTCTTAAAGTACTTACTCAGTTATAAGTTGACTGAGAGTGTAGGTTTCATCCCCCCCACTTGAGGGATTTAAACTACCCGTGAACTACACAACGATAGCCATTTTGGGTTTTCAACGTCCCGCGTTCTCTTGAATTATTCAATGAATTAATTTTGAAAATTGCTCTTTTATTTTTTTAAGTAATTCGAAGCAGATAAATCGTTCCGCTTTGTAATATTAGAATAGATGAGATATCACAAAAAAATATTAAAAAAAAAGAATTCGCACATACGCGTTCGGCGTGGTACTCACGAACCGACCGCCTAAACGACCAAAGCTCGTCTTGCAAATATTTGATCATAATTTTATTGCGGAGTTATTTTAAAACTATGTTATTTTAAAATTATGCAAAATGGAATTTCGTTGAAAATTAAATACTTGTGATGAATGATGTAACTGTTTATACAAACAAATTCGCAAATAATGCATTATTATGATTTTTCGGAATTCGAACCAGAAGTCTTTGTAATAGAATAGAATATAGAAGTATAGACTTTATTTTTCACTCTGGTAAGATAAAGCGCGGCGTTGAGTCGATGTCTGGCGGAAAGTGTCCACTTCCCGCCAGTTATTACGGAAAGTCAGTCCTCTTAATAAAAATATAATTATGGAAAAAATATTATTATCTTATATAGCGTACTATATCTTATGTAATAGTAACGACAGCTTTTAAAATTAAAATATATCGATGTTGAAAGTCGATTAATAAATTTCAAAAAAGTATTTAAAAAAAAATACAAATATCGAACAATATCCAGTAATCCAGTTATTTATTACTCCAGTAATTTTAGAAGATATTCTTAATGGTGTTTTAATAAATATATCGGAAGTCAATATTTATATCGAGTTAGCTATCAAAGTAACTGAAGGTCGAAGATCATAAGAATTTGTTTTGACTTATATTCTCTCTGGTCAATAAAAGTTATTTAATAAATAATTTCTCGTCCGAATTGCAATGAAACAGTCTGTAATATTGACTGTTTTCGAAGTAGAATCCAAAGAATTTCACTGGGACGCAAAATTGCTAAGAAAAGTAAATTAATAACTAGACACTGTAGATATGCTTAACTGACAGTAAACTGTTAAGTTTTTTTGGTGATCTAATAAAAACAATCTTTTACATTACATTTTAAAAGGTTATTCTTTGTTTCGGTCTAAAGTTTTTATTTATGTACACTCATAAAACAGCTATAGCTGCCGGGCTGGCGAAGATTTGGAAAAAGAAATTCTCTCCAGAGGGAATCTAATTCACAAACCTAAAAGAAAGTTCCTCTCTCGTCGTCTAATTCTAAGACTTTAAGACACTCGACTTACAGTTCAATTAACATATATATAAGAGTTAAAAAACGTTTTTCTAAGAAAAAATACCAACATGTTCTGTTGAAATATAGCTAAATGAAAATTGTGATTACTTTAAAAAAATATTGTATATTTGAAAAAGACATATTTAGAAAACGTATAAAAATTTGAACGCAGCGGGATTTGAACCCGCGCCGCTTTTATCCGTTTTCTAAATATGTCTTTTTCAATTTCCTTAGTGTGGGAATAACACTTTAAAAAATGTTAACAAAATATTGTATATTTAATACAAGAGATACGTAGTTAATTTAAAGTTGTATTATAGTTAGTTGATACTTATCAGATAGTATTACATTGCTGTATGCGGAGCAATAATATATAGTGAAAGTTTAAACGAGAAGATTTAAAAGTGTAGAGAAATTGTAGACTCTTGTAATAGAACAGTCAATTTTCATTTCCCTGGACGTGTCTGTTAAACCCAGTTTCCCATTTTTGATTTTGTTTAGTTTTTCATTTGCCCATTTATGTTTTCTATACATAAAAATAAAAATGTAACTGATCGCTGTCTGTACATAGATGATATATAATAAAAATATTATTGTGGGTATTTATAAGTGTTATGGAACCCAAATAAATGATTTTTAACTTTTCTGTTTGATTTTGTGCACGCTTATTTCAGAAACATTTAAATGCAGTTTTGATTATTGTATTATGGTAAACTTCATTTAACATTTAGTGTTTATTTCAAAATCGAAATAGTTTAGTCCTGCCCGACTCATGCAGGCGAAGTCCACGGGCGCAGTTACTATTTTATATAACGTTTTATATAAATTAGTAAAAATATATATATTAAAATATTATTCTTATTATTATAGTATTAGACCACTGCCATTTTTCGAACAATATCTTATGTGTACATTCTACAGTCGATTTGAACCCATAACTTATCGCATGCACCCAAAAATACCCCAACTTTTTCACATGGCCTGCAAAATGCTAAAAATTGCAACATTATTTATTTGCAACATACTCTGACTTCACCCCAGAGCAAACTTCATAATTTAGTCATACACAGACTATGCAGAACATTTGTTTCATTGTGTATTGTATATTTTATTTTGTAAAGTAAATAATATTTTTTCTTTAAGAAAGGTTACTTGTATTTTCTAAAGCATCACGCTTTTTTCTACACAACAGGGCAGGGTAGTCAGATAGAACCTAGTGTCAAGACACTCCATTCTCGACTTTCCACCCGAAAATGAGACACTTGTTGAGTGGCGAAATACAACGCCGCGTTTAGTCAGTCTAGAGTGGAGCAAAGAAATGATAATAATTTTAAATATACTTTCCCCGAGTTCACATTGAAACCACAACCAATCGTGTCAAGAATAATTTGCTGCACTTATTAATTATTTTTCTCCATATAATCACAAATTGTACATTTAATTAGCTACTTTTACATTAAACTTTATTTTTAATTTGTTCATCCCGCTCTTAAGATGTTAAAAACATTTTTTGAAAACTTATAAAAATTTAAACGTAGCAGGATTCGAACCCGCGCCTCTTGAAAACCGCACAAGCGCTCTGACCGCTAAGCCATGCGTTAGCCATGCGTTATACATGCGGCTACGTCGAAATTCTTATACGCTTATTACAATTTATTTTTGTTGTTAGCTTCTCTGTAGAGATTTAAAAAAAATTTGTGCATATTTTCGTATTTTTTTTTTCATATCGTAAGTGCGCGAATAACACTTAAATAATGTCAAAGCATTTCTCTTCCCAAACGAGTGTTCGTATTACATTTGTACGAAACTCTCTCGGCTAGAAGCCTTGGACAATTACCAAGAGGCGCAGGTTCCATTCCCGCTACGATAAAATCTGTATGTTTTCTAAAAAAAGCATTTAAAATTGTGAAAATTCATTCTACGTTGGAAAAGAAAGCGGAGGCCAATTAGGTCATCAACTCAAATCTTTTTTATTTTATGTTAGTCGAGAGTTAAATATTTGAATACTTCAAGACTTTAAGTACACAAAATAAGTACACTCTTAGACAAACGGAAACAAGCGAGATAAAAAGTTTTAAGTCAACGCCGTAAGCCTTCAGGATTGGAGTTTATTTCTTGAATATGAAATTCAAATGCGATGAGCCCTTTTGTTTCGGACGAACTTTGCTATTTTATTTTAAAATTGTTTTAATTGTGGAAAATATATATTTTTGCGACAATTATATTATTATTTTACGTTAAATGTGTGTTTATAATGTGAGAGTTTTACTTATTTTTAATATTTTAAAGTGTTATTCAAACCATTAGGAATTTGCAAAACATATTTAGTACCATTGGTTAGTACCAAAAACATTTTTAGTACCATACATTGAATTTAGTAAAACACATTTTTATACAGAACTAATACAAATGTGTTTTACTAAATAGATTTTTTATAAAGTACAGGGTTCCGTAAAAGAATTTAACAAAAAATAACAGTTTTAACCCAATTTTTTAACTTATTGCATTAATACAAGAATTGATTTTTAGTTATTTTTATATATCTTCTATTTGATTTTAAAGAAATTGACGTTTTTGTATATGTTGTAAAGATATTGTGTTGAAAGTGGCGGACTCTATATTTTCAAGTGGTATATTATTAAACAATATATATTATAAATACACCCATTATCTGGTAATTTTTTACTTCACTCTTTGAGAAAATTTACTACGACGGCGTCAACTCTTCAAATATATTAAAAGAAACTACTTATTTGAATATATTTACGAAAGACGCATTTCTTCAATGCCAGTGTAAAGTGAACAACGATCTTGATATTAGGTTCTTCTGCCTAAACGTATATACTGAGAAGCGTGTGTTTTTGTTTTCTCAAAAGCATCTTTAATATTTTCTTATTAAATTATTTCTATAAGTAATTGCTTTCGCCATTACACTTTTCACCTTTCAAATATATTACACACTGTGTCTGTAGAGTCATTAACTATATATTCCTAAGCTACTCGTAATAAATAGTTAGACGCAGATGGTGGATTGTATCTAAATAATTCTACGTCCCCAGCGGCTAGTTCGATATTAACTGTGTTAGGTTAGGTTACAAAGCTATTGAAACTGAAACGAACGGTTAATTTGAGCTTGTACCGTGTTTCTGATCAGAACCTCGTATTGGCTTTGTTTCAGTATGCGTATGGTTTTCAACATTTCTAAAGCGTTATTCACACACTTAGAATTTCTTTGTAAACATTAAATTAAACGTTATTGAGAAAACGTATAAGAATACGGACTCGAATCTGTGTTTCTTGGAAATCGTCCCAGAGCTAAGCCCTGGATAAGGCATACAAAAAACAGGAAGCATACAGACAGACAAAAAACTTCTAAATCATATCTATTACTGTGTTTTTACCCCCTAAATATTTTATTCCTATACATACACAATTTTTTTATTCTTTTATTATAATATAGATATTTGTAGTAGTATTTACATTGCAACATTAAACTGTTTTCCTCGACAAATCACAAGGGGAATCAATTGAACCCGCAACAGCTGTGTGCTGGTTTGTATGAAATATATTTTACGTATCTTATTTTGTTACCGTACTTGCAATACCTAAACACGGGTGAAGGAGAGCTCTATTTAATTTTTTATTACAAGTACACTTTAATCGAAGAACCAAAAGAGTCTCTCCTCCAGTGTCACGACATCCAGTTCTCTATCTTTAGCTTAAATTCGAGGCGTGTTTGTGTGGCGGAGCTCAACACTGCGCCTTGTCTGACCAGACTAGAGAAATTACAATAATCCCCCTGAATGGGAATCGTATACCACGATGGCCTTTGTGAATAATAATATAATATTTTAAAGGTACTTCAACTATTCTGGTTCTGCGATGGACAATGAATGTCATAAACAGTCAGTTTGTCAATTAATAGTACGACATGACTGTCATCTAAATGGTGGTTGTCGAGAGATTTACAATTTCCCATTTCATATGAAACTAGGGGCGACCCATTGACGTGTAAAATACGCGTTGCCTGGGCAACGTGTATATCATTTATATAAAAGGATATGTATGTACCTTTTAAATATACGTGGAAGTGTGTGTAATATTTTTTCTTATATATACGTGGAACGTGGAACTATATACGTGGAAGTGTGTTGTAATATTTTTTTAATATTTCGGTATTTAATGTATGTATATGCATACTAGCGGACCCGCTCGCAGCCTCACCCGAGTAAAATATAACTTTCGTATTATTGGCGGCCTTTTTGTAAAACAATGAAATTCCTGGAAAAACTAACAAATGGAAAAGGGGCTACATGAGCCTATGTTTATCTCGAGTCCTTAAGGTATCTCTATATAAAATTTCATCACGATTGGTTGAGCTTGAATTTATTCTTTCACGTATATGATGTATATTTAGAAAATCCTTTTTTTTATGTGATGTTTTTCTTTTATGTGATTTTCTATTAATTTCTGTAATGTAGTTTTTAATTGTAAAAAAAGTTATCTTTTCAGAGCTGAAAAAGTAAGAAAAGTAAAAAACAAATTGATTGATAGGTAGCCACTATCCCTCGAGAAGTACATTTAAGAAATAAAAGTACTAAAAAATACTTATAATCGAATCATGACAGATTATATATAGATAGATCAATGACAGCTGTCGAAATCGTCCACGTGATGTAGTGCAACTCAAAATAAGTGAATTTTTCGTAGAATGACATTACTTCCAATTTATTTCTATCCCATTTTTCCCAAACGAAATTGCCTAACGTTGAAAGTGATGGACAATTTATATAATTTTTTTTATTAATGTTAAAAATTTTAATAGATGTTTGAATAGTAAAAGTTTTATTTTTGAAATAAAGCAATTTTTTGTTGCAATCTGTTAATTATTCATTGGCTAGTTATTACATATATAGAAGCTAGTCGACAGTGGGTAGTACGTTGACACAGTGGGGTATACCGTTACCGATACCGTTAGAAGCGCATTAATTAAAGAACTGAACTGAAGGAAGAGTACGAGTTAGTATGGGAGAATGAGAAGAAACTCCTGAGCATTCCATAGATGTGCCCAATGCCCTGCAGAGGGAGGAGCTCGGGAAAGTGCCTGGTACTTGCAACCCAACCCATTAACTCTCGCCTCCATTGTACGACCGCTCTCTCCTAATGTCATCTTCGAAATACATGCTAGTAATGAACTGATGATAGTTTAGGCCGAGATGTTTCAGTAAATAATAGAAATGATAATTTACTGTAACTGTTACATAATTTTAATATCAGTTGGCTTTAATTGAAGTGCTTTTTTATAGATATTTTTTATTTCAATTTGTTTAATCTGTATCATGAAGTAAAAATATGCCAGCTCCATATAAAAAAAAATTATCGCGATAATCTACACATTGGCGACCTACATACAGGTGCGATACTTTATACGATACGTGTGTAACACAGCTTTGTTTGTTATGATTTATGTCAAAGGTGATTTCAATCACTTTCGAGTAGATAGTGTTTTATTTTGATCGCACGATGAAATGAAAACTGGTATAATGTACTAGTTTTTGTTTTATTTTGTATGTACCATAGATATATTAAAATATTTTAATACAAAATATGATCTGCCTGAACGCAATGTTCGGAGGTTAGAATCCCACTCCCTAAATTCATAATTTAAACATTTATAATTTAAATATTTTCTCGATCCTGTTATTACGATCTCAGTGAGTTTAGTCCATTTAAATTTAAAAAAAAAAACTAAATTCTAAATTAAATACCTAAATGTATAAATACCTGCTTAAAAAGACATATTTAGAGAACGTATAAAAATTTGAACGTTTTAACGTTCTTCGTCTTTTTCAATTTCCTTATTGTGGGAATAACATTTTAAAAAATGTTAAAAGAATATATATATACAAAACTGAATTTAGCCCTGGCTTAAACTTTGAAATTTTACCCCGAACGAGAAAAACCATCAACGAAGTATTCGATTAGGACGAACCATTAAGGAGCAATTAGTTTCACGTTGGCCAATTCCATCTTCTAAATTGTTTGAGCGATACTATCGGTGTCGATACTCCACAGGCTATTGATATTTGAATTAATATCGCTAAATCAATCATTGGATGGCCTCCGATGTGAATTTATGATGAATGACCCGAAGTTAGTGGCCATAATGGCGCAGTGATACAGCGATTGCGGCAAGTGCGATTGGTTATGGGTGCGATCTCCGCTCGGAGGAATTATTATATTTAAATTATTTTTATTTCCGCTCTGGTGAGACCAATCGCGGCGTTAAGTTCTGCCGTTCTACACACAATTTCTCGTTTGTATGTGGTAACGCAGTGTCTTAACCAGGTCTCTCTAACTGGCCTGCTATGCGGGAAAAAGCGTGAAAAAAGCGTGATCTGGAATAGTTCTGTTAAATATACATCTTCTATGTATATCTATGCTTACGATATATAAAACAGTAGAACTGTGTCTGTACATTGAAAGCTATGAACAAAGTGATACTAGGGCCCGTTGTGTGTGCTTAAAAAAATATAGTAAAGTTGCTAGAATTTATAATTGTCTGGAATATCTGATGTGGAAGTATAAAGGACAGGAAAATTACTCTCATAACGAACACGACTACAGTTTTTGGTCCAAGTTTCAATATCAAAATGTGGTAATATAATCATAAAGTCCACGAAAACGGAGTTGTAGGAGTTGTCCAGCTTGAAAACATTTTTTAGAAAACGAATGAAAATTTGAACGCATCGCGATTTGACCCTGGGCTTATTGGAAACCGTCCATGTGCTCTGACCGCTAAGCCATGCGTTCTACATCCGATAACGTCGAAATTCTTATGCGCTTATTATAACTTGTTTTAGTTTTTAACATCTCTGTAGATTGAATTTTTACAAATTTCTGCTACCTTACACTAGTTATTAATGTAATGTAATATTTTCTATATAGTTTTGTTTGTTTTAAAATATTGGTAAAATATTGTTATAATAATATAGCTTATATATTTTGTTTTTGTTAATTATAACGTTTTGCTAATTAATTATAGGCACTAGTA